>CAWUFW010003328.1:0-1200000 GCA_963921515.1 Calotriton arnoldi
GAGTAGGATCTGCTTCACATGGTACCCCCACTTTTTGCTGATGCTTCACTGTTTTTCGACTTTAGTCTGGCTGGGGCCCTGCTAATCAGAACCCCAGCCTAGCTGCTTCCTCTCTAAAATGGTTTCCATGTGCCTTAAGCACATCTCTAATTGGAATCTGGAGTGCCCTTATAAGTCCCTAGTATATGGTATACTATGTACCCAGGGCATAGGTACCTCAGAGGCCTACCAGGGGCTGCAGCATGTATTGTGCCACCCCTGGAAGGCCATCCAAAATGACACCACAGGTCTGCTACTGCAGCCTGGGTAAGGTGGTGCATGCACCCCTTACTGTGATATAGGTTACCTATATCACTACATACATACACACATATAAACCTATAAGTCACTCCTATGGCAGGCCTTGTCAATCCTGAAGGCAGAGTGCTTGGTTCCTATGTGAGAGGGTGCCTCTGCATGAGCAGAGCCCCTCTTCAGCGTTCGGAGACCCTTCTCTGATGCTGTTTGTAGTGCAGCCTGACCATATACTCTTAAGCGCATTATAACCTCGCGTTAAATGCTAACTTTGGGATGGCTGCACGGAAACATGTCGTGTTTGGTGTCAAACATCTTGGAATACTACCCCCCCACCAGTTCTGGCAGTGGGGGTAGCATTCCACCCTTCTAGAGGGAGAGACATGTACACACCGGCCTGCCCGGTAACTTCTTTCCAAGCCCTGGCATCACAAAATGGATGCCGCTGCCACAGACACGGGTCTGGCCTCCTGCTGCTGACTGAAACTCCGGCAGGGGAGGCCTGGACAATAGGTTTCCTGTCCCAGGGAGGTGTAACCACCTCCCCAGACAGGATAATGTGTATTGGGGCTGGGCGGGAGCACCCTCTGGTGCTTTGAAGTCCTGCACTGGGGGCACACTTGGTGTCCCTGTGCATACCCCAGTTCAAACTGGTTCAGGGGCTTCCAGCCCCTGCTCTGGCGCGAAACTGGACAAAGGGAATGGGTGTAACCACCCCTCTTCCCTGACCCTCCCATAGGTGGGTCCCCAGAGTATGTCCAACCCCCTAACTTAGTATAAGTATGGGACCCCAGTCCTTAGGACTTTAGATTTACCTGGATGAAACTCTGACACAGAATCCTGGACCTTCGACGCTCTACTTTAAGATTAGAGGACTGAAGAATCTCCCTTGGGGTCAAGGAGTGACTCCCCTGCTTGGCAGGCACCAGCGAAGCAATTGTCCGGTCTGCATCGCTGAAGCTCCCGCCGGACGCCGAAGTCTATGCATCACCAGAGGTGGATTTCCAGACTTCCCCGAGGCTGCCCTGAGACCCCAGCAAAGCTGGGGCCCGTAGCTGTCGTGGGTAACGTGGAACCGTGACCCCTGGACACCGAGTACATTTGCAAGTGCATCCTCTTCCTGGTCTCCCACGAAGTTGTGCTTTGGGCTCCGAGTAGCCCCTGCCTCCAGCACCGACTGCACCGAAGATCACTGGCCTCCACTCCACGAGTGTCCCGTGAGCCAGCTCTAAGTGCGTCCACTTGAGGCTCCTTCGCGGTCGCTAGTCCGTTGGCTAGTAGGCCCTCCCGAAGGCCAATCTTCGTCTGCTTGGACTTCCCTGGTTGCTCCAGGCGTGCCCTGACTTACCCTCGCTGGGTGAGTCCCTCAGACCTTGCTGGTCTGCACCACCGTCCTTCTTCTATTTCCACAAGACTTGCCGTTGCCAAGGCTTGTTGGGTCCAATACAGTCGCCAATACCTCAGCAATCGTCAGACGTCGTGGGACAGCTCGAATCCAGCTCCTGGTTGTTGTCGACACCTCCTGGACCTCATGGCTGAAGAGTCAAGATGACCGTCAACCTACCTGAAGCACCCAACATCGGTGGGCATCCGCTCATCGCCTTCCTGGTCACTGGTTAGTGACCCAGACTCTGTCCCCTCTGCTTTCAGGTTCTTCAGATCTTCGATCCACCTTTGGATCCACCCGAACACTTTCGACTTGGCCGCCAGCAGCACTTTGCAGCAGATCGCCATTGAAAACGACGACGAAACCCGACCCCGAAAGACACCTATGCACCCGGCTTCCCTGGGTGAGGTAACTCGAGTACTCCGGTGCTCCCGTGGGTATAGACTCTAGAACAACCCAGTTCTAAAGGGGTTTGCTCCAAGTCCTCCTCTAAGTGTCCCTTTTCTTTAAAATTCCAACCGCGACTTTCCCCATAGAAGTCAACAGCGATTTGCGGCTGTGTTCTCACACTGCACGCGTCCCCCATGGGTCCCCTGTGTCACTACCTTGGGTGGTTCCTTGTGGTCCAAGCACTTCTACAGGCTCTAGGCCTTGTGTCTAGCTCAGTCGTGGTTCTTATACCACTTTATTGGTATATGGTTTGGTACGCCCCTAGGGCTCAAACGTGTTTTTGTGCTATTACTGTTGATAACTAACTTATAACTTATGTACTTCGAACTCTAGCCTCATAAAGAGACTAGAGGGGTGTGTTTAGCAATAAATACATATATTTTGAATATATACCTGGTGTGGTCCTCTTTCATTTGGTCACTCAAGAGATTATAGACTGGTAAAACAAGCTGCTTTACATTCCTTCAAGACTTAGCCTGAAGGCTGCTCTCCATAGCTACCACTAGGATAGCTTTCAATAAAGGTTGTCTTTAACCTATCTCCAATAAGGGGTTGTTTGGACTGGTGCAAGGTGCCCACTATAATTAGTGGACAGCATATACCAGGCCAACTTCTCACATTGGTGTGCAGCATGTGGGATTCCAGCTTGCTATTGTTTTACCAGATAATCTCAATTGAATTGATCAACTGAAAACCACTAAGGGTACTTTAGGTACATATAAATCAAGCTTAGGATACAGTAAGTTCTACTGAACTTAGAGTTGTGTGTTAAGGGATAGCACACCCTTTCTACAACTCAAGAGAGTTTAGTAGGCCACACTAGAGTAGGTAGTGCATACACCACACCTCACTAGTAATGTCTTCAAAGCCAGGACCCAGTGTGTCCTTGCCAGAAGCCAGTGGGCTTCTTCCCTCCAAGTATGATAATCTCCCATTCTTGGAATTGAGAGCATTGTGCAATACTAGGATGCTGAAGGCAGGCAAAAGTGCCAGCACCCAACACCTCAGGGAGGGGCTACTGGCTGATGATCTCAGCAGGCCCCTAGGGTCTGAAGGGGTAGGCAGAGAGGGTGGGGCAGAAAATGAGGAAGGGGTCAGGGGTGAAGAAACACAGGGCCCCCCCTCTGAAACTGGCCAGGAAGGTGAAAATGACCTTGACCTGGAAAACCCAATTCCTCCTGTGGAGGAGGAGGAGGATCAGAATGACCTCCCCTTTGCCCCCCCAGGAAGAGTTGTGAGTGTGCCCAGAAGGACTAGGTCTCCTTCTCAGGAGTCTAACCACTCTGACACCTCAGTAGGGACCTATGTCTCCTCTCATGGAAGGGAATCCTCTCATGAGAGGAGGAAGAGACTGATTCAGTATGAGCAAGCCCAGTTTGAACTCAGAAAACAGCAATTGGCTATAGACAGGGAGTCCCTAGATCTCTATAGAGAGAGAAAAAGTTGGGACTAGAGTCCCATGGTGGCAGCAATTTCCCCAGAGATAGGGAAAGGTCTTATGACCATAGAAACCTGAGCAAGATTGTCCCTCCCTACTAGAGTGGGGATGACATCCACAAATGGATAACTGCACTGGAGAGGGCCTGTAAAGTACAGAGGGTCCCTCAGGAGCAGTGGGCAGCAATCTTGTGGCTCTCCTTTGCAGACAAAGGTAGAGACAAGCTCCTCACTGTAAGAGAAGAGGATGCTGACAATTACAAAGTCTTGAAGAGTGCTCTGATCGATGGGTTTGGCCTAACAACTGAACAGTACAGGTTAAAGTTCAGAGATACCCAAAAAGCACAGACTCAAGACTGGGTAGACTATGTGGATTGTTCTGCTAAGGCTCTGGAAGGTTGGTTGATGGGCAGTAAGGTATGTGACTTCACAGGATTGTACAATCTTATCATGAGGGAGCAGATTCCTAATAACTGTCAAAATCAGCTGTTGCATCAGTACCTGGTGGACTCTGATCTGACCTCTCCCCAAGAATTGGGAAAGAAGGCAGACAAATGGGTCAGAACCAGGGTGAGGCAGAAGGTACAGAACCAAGGTGGTGACCCAAAGAAGCAAGATTCTAAGAACTCTGATAAGGGTGGGGAGAAGGGTAAAGACCAGAAGTCTTCACAAGGCCCCCAAAAATCTTCTTCAGGTGGGGATTCACAGTCTAACAAAGGGAAAGGCCAAAAGAAACCATGGTGCAAGGTCTGTAAGCAAAAGACCCACTGGACCAGTGATTGCACCAAGTCCAAAGACTCTATTCCATCCCCCACCAATGCCCCTAAGGCACCTGTTCCCCCTAGTGCAGTTACAGTTGGTGGTGGGACTACACAAGCCAAGGGTTTAGTAGGGTTGACCCTGGGTAAGGAGATGAGCTCTGACCTAGTCAGAGAACTCACTCAGGCTGTCCTAGTCTGTGTTGGAGGCATGGATGTGACCTCCTCTGTGAGTCCCAGTAATCTGGGCAAGTACAGGCAACAGCCCTTAATCAATGGAAAAGAGGCTTTGGCATTTAGGGACACAGGAGCAAGTGTCACCATGGTGACACAAGATCTTGTGGATCCTGGGCAGATTATACTTGGTGAAATGTACCAAGTGACCAATGCTAGCAACGTCAGAACAGACCATACTCTGGCAGTTGTTAACTTCTCCTGGGGAGGGGTAACTGGCCTTAAGAAGGTTGTGGTAAGTGCAGACCTACCAGTTGAATGCTTGCTTGGCAATGATCTAGAAACTTCAGCTTGGGCAGAAGTGGAGCTCAGGACCCATGCAGAAATGCTGGGCATCCCTGCAGATGTGTTTGCTGTGACCAGGTCACAAGCCAAAATGTCTAACACTGAACAGGCCTTGGATTCTGGAATAATGGACCAAGTGCCCTCCAAGAAGAGGAGTAGTAGGGTAAAGGCAGTGCCTTCCCCCTTGGCTCAGAAGGAAGATCAGTCTCTTGAGGGGGATGATCTCAGTCCTGAGGAAGGAACTGTCCCAGAGGAGCTTGAACCTGACCAGGTTGAGTTCTTGGGGACAGGGTGCCCTTCCAGGGCAGATCTGAGCCAGGAGCAGCAGAGCTGCCCCTCTCTTGAACCCCTCAGACAGCAAGCTGCTGCTGAGGCTGCTGGGAAAGCTAGTGGTCCCCATACAGTGTATTGGGATGATGGACTCTTGTACTCAGAGTGTAGAGACCCCAAGCCTGGTGCCACCAGGAGGTTGGTTATACCTCTGAAGTTCAGGGGCTTCCTATTGACCCTAGCCCATGACATTCCCTTAGCAGGTCACCTGGGCCAGAACAAGACTTGGGACAGAATTGTCCCTCACTTTCACTGGCCCCACATGTCTGAGGACACCAAGGAGTTTTGTCGCTCCTGTGTAACCTGCCAGGCCAGTGGCAAGGCAGGTGGCACTACAAAGGCCCCCTGATACCACTACCTGTGGTGGGGGTTCCCTTTGAAAGGGTGGGGATTGACATTGTTGGTCCCATGGATCCCCAAACAGCATCTGGGCACAGGTTTATCCTGGTGGTAGTGGATCATGCCACCAGGTACCCAGAGGCTATTCCCCTTAGGACACCTACAGCACCTGTGGTGGCAAGAGCCCTCCTGGGAATTTTCTCAAGAGTGGGCTTCCCTAAGGAGGTTGTATCAGACAGGGGAGCTAACTTTATGTCTGGATACTTGAAAGCAATGTGGAAGGAGTGTGGAGTGACTTACAAGTTCACCACACCCTATCGCCCACAATGCAATGGTTTAGTTGAGAGATTTAACAAAACCTTGAAGGGCTTGATTAAAGGGCTCCCAGAGAAGCGTAGGCGAAGATGGGACATACTCTTGCCCTGCCTTTTATTTGCATACAGGGAGGTGCCTCAAAAGGGGTTTGGCTACAGCCCTTTTGAACTTTTGTTTGGTCACCCTGTCAGGGGTCCATTGTGCTTGGTGAAGGAAGGATGGGAGTTACCTCTCAAGCCCCCAAAGCAAGACATAGTGGACTATGTACTTGGTCTCCGCTCCAGGATGGCTGAGTACATGAAAAAGGCAACTAAAAACCTTGAGGCTAGCCAGGAACTTCAAAAAGCCTGGCATGACCAAAAGGCTGTACTGACTGTTTACCAGCCAGGACAGAAGGTGTGGGTGTTGGAGCCAGTGGCCCCAGCAGCTCTCCAAGACAAATGGAGTGGACCCCATACCATTGTTGAACAGAAGGGTGAGGTTACCTACTTAGTAGACCTAGGAACACCCAGGAGCCCCCACAGGGTTCTCCATGTCAACAGATTAAAACCATATGTGGACAGGGCAGACATGGGCTTGCTCATGGCTACTGATGAGGGACAGGAGGAAGAGAGTGACCCACTCCCTGACCTGCTCTCACAGAACCCTGATGATGGGTCAGTGGATGGTGTAGCCTTGGCAGGCAGCCTCACTGCTCAGCAGCAAACTGATTGTAGGCAAGTGCTCAATCAGTACAGACATATGTTCTCTCTGACTCCAAGTCAGACCACCTGGTGCACTCATGAAGTGGACACTGGGGACAGTCTGCCTATTAAAAATAAGATTTATAGGCAACCTGACCATGTCAGGGACTGTATCAGGACAGAAATCCAGAAGATGTTGGATTTGGGAGTTATTGAACCCTCAGATAGCCCTTGGGCTAGTCCAGTGGTCCTTGTGCCAAACCCTCACACCAATGGTGGGAAAAGAGAGATGAGGTTTTGTGTGAACTACAGGGGTCTCAATGCAGTCACTAGGACTGATGCCCATCCAATACCTAGGGCAGATGAGCTAATAGACACTTTGGCCTCAGCCAAGTATCTAAGCACATTTGACCTGACAGCTGGCTACTGGCAGATCAGACTAGCTGATGATGCAAAGCCAAAGACAGCATTCTCAACCCCTAGTGGGCATTATCAATTTGTGGTGATGCCCTTTGGTCTGAAGAATGCACCTGCCACTTTTCAGAGGTTGGTGAATACAGTCCTTACAGGTCTGGAAGCCTATAGTGCAGCATATCTAGATGATATTGCTGTCTTTAGCTCCACCTGGGAAGATCACCTGGACCACCTCAGAAATGTTTTGCAGGCCCTGCAGAAAGCAGGCCTGACTATCAAGGCCACCAAGTGCCAGATAGGGCAGAGTCAGGTTGTATACCTGGGCCACCTTGTGGGTGGAGGCCAGGTTCAACCACTGCAGAGCAAGATCCAGACCATCATGGACTGGACTGCTCCAACTACCCAGACTCAGGTGAGAGCCTTTTAGGCCTGACTGGGTACTATAGGAGATTTGTCAAGGGGTATGGATCAATAGTGACACCCCTGAATAACTTAACTTCCAAGAAAATGCCCAAAAAGGTTCAGTGGACAGTTAGCTGTCAAAAGGCATTTGATGACCTAAAGCAGGACATGTGCACTGCTCCCATTCTACAGAGTCCTGATTACTCCAAGAAGTTCATTGTCCAAACAGATGCATCTGAATTGGGGGTAGGGGCTGTACTGTCACAATTGAATGATGAAGGTCAGGATCAGCCAGTAGCTTTTATTAGCAGAAGGCTGACCCCTAGAGAGAAACGTTGGTCAGCCATTGAGAGGGAGGCCTTTGCTGTGGTCTGGGCTCTGAAGAAGTTGAGGCCATACTTGTTTGGTACTCACTTCCTTGTTCAAACAGACCATAAGCCCCTCTTATGGCTAAAACAAATGAAGGGTGAAAACCCCAAACTGCTTAGGTGGTCCATTTCCCTACAGGGGATGGACTTCACAGTGGAACATAGACCTGGGAGTAACCATGCCAATGCAGATGGACTCTCTAGGTACTTCCACTTAGAACATGAAGACTTAACTGGGCAAGGTTAGTTTAATGTCCCTACGTTTGGGGGGGATTGTGTAGGAGAGTAGGATCTGCTTCACATGGGTACCCCCACTTTTTGCTGATGCTTCACTGTTTTTCGACTTTAGTCTGGCTGGAGCCCTGCTAATCAGAACCCCAGCCTAGCTGCTTCCTCTCTAAAATGGTTTCCATGTGCCTTAAGCACATCTCTAATTGGAATCTGGAGTGCCCATATAAGTCCCTAGGATATGGTATACTATGTACCCAGGGCATAGGTACCTCAGAGGCCTACCAGGGGCTGCAGCATGTATTGTGCCACCCCTGGAAGGCCATCCAAAATGACACCACAGGTCTGCTACTGCAGCCTGGGTAAGGTGGTGCATGCACCCCTTACTGTGATATAGGTTACCTATATCACTACATACATACACACATATAAACCTATAAGTCACTCCTATGGCAGGCCTTGTCAATCCTGAAGGCAGAGTGCTTGGTTCCTATGTGAGAGGGTGCCTCTGCATGAGCAGAGCCCCTCTGCAGCGTTCAGAGACCCTTCTCTGATGCTGTTTGTAGTGCAGCCTGACCATATACTCTTAAGCGCATTATAACCTCGCGTTAAATGCTAACTTTGGGATGCCTGCACGGAAACATGTCGTGTTTGGTGTCAAACATCTTGCAATACTACCCCCCCCGCCAGTTCTGGCGGCGGGGGTAGCATTCCACCCTTCTAGAGGGAGAGACATGTACACACCGGCCTGCCCGGTAACTTCTTTCCAAGCCCTGGCATCACAAAATGGATGCCGCTGCCACAGACACGGGTCTGGCCTCCTGCTGCTGACTGAAACTCCGGCAGGGGAGGCCTGGACAATAGGTTTCCTGTCCCAGGGAGGTGTAACCACCTCCCCAGACAGGATAATGTGTATTGGGGCTGGGCGGGAGCACCCTCTGGTGCTTTGAAGTCCTGCACTGGGGGCACACTTGGTGTCCCTGTGCATACCCCAGTTCAAACTGGTTCAGGGGCTTCCAGCCCCTGCTCTGGCGCAAAACTGGACAAAGGGAATGGGTGTAACCACCCCTCTTCCCTGACCCTCCCATAGGTGGGTCCCCAGAGTATGTCCAACCCCCAAACTTAGTATAAGTATGGGACCCCAGTCCTTAGGACTTTAGATTTACCTGGACGAAACTCTGACACAGAATCCTGGACCTTCGACGCTCTACTTTAAGATTAGTGGACTGAAGAATCTCCCTTGGGGTCAAGGAGTGACTCCCCTGCTTGGCAGGCACCAACGAAGCAATTGTCCGGTCTGCATCGCTGAAGCTCCCGCCGGACGCCGAAGTCTTTGCATCACCAGAGGTGAATTTCCAGACTTCTCCGAGGCTGCCCTGAGTCCCCAGCAAAGCTGAGGCCTGTAGCTGTTGTGGGTAATGTGGAACCGTGACCCCTGGACACCAAGCGCATTTGCAAGTGCATCCTCTTCCTGGTCTCCCATGAAGTTGTGCTTTGGGCTCCGAGTAGCCCCCGCCTCCAGCACCGACTGCACCGAAGATCACTGGCCTCCACTCCACGAGTGTTCCGTGAGCCAGCTCTAAGTGCGTCCACTCAAGGCTCCTTCGCGGTCGCTAGTCTGTTGGCTAGTAGGCCCTGCCGAAGGCCAATCTTCATCTGCTTGGGCTTCCCTAGTTGCTTCAGGCATGCCCTGACTTACCCTCGCTGGGTGAGTCCCTCAGACCTTGCTGGTCTGCACCACTGTCCTTCTTCTATTTCCAAGAGACTTGCCGTTGCCAAGGCTTGTTAGGTCCAATCCGGTCGCCAATGCCTCAGCAATCGACAAACGTTGTGGGACAGCTGGAATCCAGCTCCTGGTTGTCATCGACACCTCCTGGACCACGTGGCTGAAGAGTCAAGACAACCGTCAAACAACCTGAAGCACCCGACATCGGTGGGCATCCGCTCATCGCCTTCCTGGTCACTGGCTAGTGACCCAGACTCTGTCCCCTCTGCTTTCAGGTTCTTCAGATCTTCGATCCACCTTCGGATCCACCCGAACACTTTCGACTTGGCCGCCAGTGGCACTTTGCAGCAGATCGCCATTGAAAACGACGACGAAACCCGACCCCGAAAGACACCTACGCACCCGGCTTCCCTGGGTGAGGTAACTCGAGTACTCCGGTGCTCCCATGGGTATAGACTCTAGAACAACCCAGTTCTAAAGGGGTTTGCTCCAAGTCCTCCTCTAAGTGTCCCTTTTCTTTAAAATTCCAACCGCGACTTTCCCCATAGAAGTCAACGGCGATTCGCGGCTGTGTTCTCACACTGCACACGTCCCCTGTGGGTCCCCTGTGTCACTACCTTGGGTGGTTCCTTGTGGTCCAAGCACTTCTACAGGCTCTAGGCCTTGTGTCTAGCTCAGTCGTGGTTCTTATACCACTTTATTGGTACATGGTTTGGTACGCCCCTAGGGCTCAAACGTGTATTTGTGCTATTACTGTTGATAACTAACTTATAACTTATGTACTTCGAACTCTAGCCTCATAAAGAGACTAGAGGGGTGTGTTTAGCAATAAATACATATATTTTGAATATATACCTGGTGTGGTCCTCTTTCATTTGGTCACTCAAGAGATTATAGACTGGTAAAACAAGCTGCTTTACATTCCTTCAAGACTTAGCCTGAAGGCTGCTCTCCATAGCTACCACTAGGATAGCTTTCAATAAAGGTTGTCTTTAACCTATCTCCAATAAGGGGTTGTTTGGACTGGTGCAAGGTGCCCACTATAATTAGTGGCCAGCATATACCAGGCCAACTTCTCACACAGATTACATGTCAGAACTTGGGCATTGTGTAAGCAATTGACCCACCCATGAATCCCACAACATAGTCACGGGAACAAATGCTGTCCCCCACCTTGAGCAAAGCAAAATGCAATGACACAGTCCCCAAGTGACACAATTTCCTGACTGTAAGGGCCACACATATGCGTATCAGATGAGGAGTGGGCATGTCACAATTGAGGGACATGGGTCCTGGACCACAAGACTGATGTACTGTGGAAGTTTAACCAGGCCAGAGGAGGGCACATAGCATGTCAGACAAAGTGCACAGTGCAGTCATGGACTCACCCCCTCCTTGCTGCTGTCTGGCCTTCAGCTGCCCATCCAGGTCAGGGAAGACTACCGCCAGGATCCTGAGCATGTGGGGGGTCAGGGTCCGGTGTCCGCCCCTCCTGCCAGGAGGCGACAGCTTCAGCTGGACCCTTGCGATCCTCCGGGTCCAGCCTCGAAGGTCCTGCCACCTCTTCTGGCAGTTGCGGATCCGGCGCTTGTAGTCCCCCATGGATCTTACTTCCCGGGCGATGGTCAGCCAGATTTCCTGCTTCTGGTGGGCATCAACCTGTGAGGATGACAAAGTGAAAATGCCATTACTACACATGCAACATATACGTGCATCACACAGTTGGAAATACATGTCTCAATCACTGGGGCATATGATGTACACAGGCAGTGCAACGATGGCTATGAACAGTTTGCCAGCAGTTACTACATGGTATCATTGCATGGGAAGTAAACCTTGTTGGAATGCACTGTTACTGCACTGTACCTGTTCAGTGCATGTAACTACACACTTTGGGGGGTGAGAACTACTCAGTGAGCATGCTAGCCATTGGTGTGCACACTGTAAGTCCTGCTAGTCGGACAACATGCAAAATTAGTAAGGCATTGGACAGCACACTCACCTGCTCCCCTGGTTTCCCATACAGCTTGCTGTACTGTGGAAGGAGGCTGTCCAGCAGGGCCTGGTTCTCCTCAAGGCTGAAGGCTGGGGCTCTCTCCACAGTACGTGCCATTGCAGTAGCCAGAGGATGCAGAGACAGCAGCAGTGTTGGTGGCAGATGTTGTTCTGGAGCATGTAGTGCAGGCAAGTGAGCTCTCAGGGGAACAGCCAGCATTATATGTGTGCTGCAGAGGTAGATACTGTCCCATGTGTCCAAAGTGATAGGTCCAAGTCGTTTGCATCTTCTGAATCTGACCAATCCATGGAATAGCAGCACTAATACACGCCCACAGCATCCTTCAAAACTTTAACTTCATGACACCCATGATTTTGCAACATTGTTGTGGCTGGCCAACTGAATTCACTGCATCAGACTCGTTGAAGCTTCGAAAACGCGTCCGTTGCCATGCCAGGCCCCAGCCAATGCGTGCGCACCATTCGGTCCATTGCTGTACAACGCGTATGTCGGGATACAACGCGTACCCGCTCCCAACAGATGCAATGGGCCGGCCGGGCACACCGATCGGTCCATTGCTGTACAACGCGTACCCGCCCACAACAGATGCAATGGGCCGGCCGGGCACACCGATCGCTCCATTGCTGTACAACGCGTACCCGCTCCCAACAGTTGCAATGGGCCGGCCGGG
This sequence comes from Calotriton arnoldi, assembly GCA_963921515.1. Classification (NCBI taxonomy): domain Eukaryota; kingdom Metazoa; phylum Chordata; class Amphibia; order Caudata; family Salamandridae; genus Calotriton; species Calotriton arnoldi. Next base: position 12,338 of record CAWUFW010003328.1, read on the forward strand.
CACACCGATCGGTCCATTGCTGTACAACGCGTACCCGCCCACAACAGATGCAATGGGCCGGCCGGGCACACCGATCGCTCCATTGCTGTACAACGCGTACCCGCTCCCAACAGATGCAATGGGCCGGCCGGGCACACCGATCGGTCCATTGCTGTACAACGCGTACCCGCTCCCAACAGATGCAATGGGCCGGCTGGGCACACCGATCGGTCCATTGCTGTACAACGCGTACCCGCCCACAACAGATGCAATGGGCCGGCCGGGCACACCGATCGGTCCATTGCTGTACAACGCGTACCCGCTCACAACAGATGCAATGGGCCGGCCGGGCACACCGATTGGTCCATTGCTGTACAACGCGTACCCGCCCACAACAGATGCAATGGGCCGGCCGGGCACACCAATCGGTCCATTGCTGTACAACGCGTCCCTGTACAGGTCACTCGCATATGTCACCATGCTTCTCACTGGTGAACGTATGCCAGCCACATATACCTGCCAGAGACTCAGGGGCACACCTACAACACCACACCCAGTCCACACTGTTTCCTAAGGCATGTAAGGCTGCATTACCTTTTCTGTGTATGGGGGTAAACATGTGGTTTCTGTGGTGGCACTTGTGGGCAGCCACACCCAGGCTGTGCATGTGTTCATGGGGACAGGGTCCTTTGTGTGTTGTGCACATGACCACTGTGATGTGCAACAGTTCATTTCGGAGCATGTGGCATGGTCACATTTCCAGGTTGTGTATGTGTATGACATGTCACATACCCCCAGGGTACCATGGGGAAAGGCTTGTACGTCACAGGGTGACCCATTGCCACAATAGTGATGGCCCTCCACAGTCTGTGTGCATGTTGTGTTTCCGATGTCTCTGATTCCATGTGCACGATGGGAGACAGTCTCCACATCCACGTTGTTTGTGCATGGACTTTGATGTTGTGCGTCATTGGCGTCCATGTCTGTCCTGCGGAGACGACAGGGGCCACTACCTGTGGGAGTCATGTTTCATTTTCTGATGTGTACATGATACGCCATGCCAGTGTCCATGTGGCAAGACAGGGTCACTGGGAATCTACCTGTCAATGAGCTGTGATGCCTGTGGCGCATCTGTCCAGACATGTCACTGTGGTGTGTGTGTGGAACGTGACAGCAGTAAATGGGTACTGTGACACAGCCTAATGGATTCCCATAGCACAACCTGGAACCTGTTGTCCACACATGTTGTACTGAGAAGTTAGATGATGGCCATGTAGGTGCCAGTTATGTCCGAACAGAACGGCACACACATCAAGTACTTGTGTCTCGTAATGATGTATCATGTGAAATTGAGTATGGTGAATGGCACATATGTGGGGTGACTGACAATCTTTCTTTCTTCAACCTATGCACTGCAGGGCTCCAGCTGTCCATAGACCATTCCCTGACCTGGCAACGATGGTGGAACGTGACAGCATCTGGTACCGCTTCACCAGGCAGCTGATTGAGGATTTGGCAGTGCGCTTGGCACCACATTTGCAACCTGGCCGGCCGTACCCTACAGCACTGACCGACAAGGTGAAGGTGATGGCAGTCCTACACTTCTTTGCCACCGGTACCTTTCAACACACTGTGGCGACTGCCGGTGGGATGTCACAGAATATGTTCAGCCGTGTGCTACGCGATGTTTTGGAGGCAATGTTGAGATGCTTGAACCAGTACATCTATTTCCCTACACGTCAACAACTCACTGACGTCAAGAGGGACTTCTATGCCCTGGGGAGGATGCCACATGTTATTGGCTCCATTGATGGGACACATGAAATTGAAATTTGAAAATTTGAAATTTGTACTTGTAAAGCGCACTTATACCCCCAAAGAGGTGTCCTGGCGCTGTACGCATACCGCTGTGGAACCCTTCCTGGCTTTCCCTGTGAAATGTCCACTCCTGGGCACCCCCAGGGTGAAGCCAGGCATCCCAGCGCTGTTGGGGCCGTTGTGGAGATTAAGCAAGCTATTGCCCAGAGTTGCAGAGTGGGACCCATGATTAGAATAGGCACCGAGGTGAGAATTATCAGGTCCGAGGAAATTGAGCCCAAGACCCGCCGAGGCGGGAATTGAACCCTGGTCCCGGGCCAGATCTCTGCATCAGGGTCTGCCGCTCTAACCATTGAGCCACAATTGTGGCTTTGGTACCACCACAGGCACATGAGGCTTTGGTACCACCACAGGCACATGAGCAGGCATACCGGAACCGGAAACATTACCATTCGATCAAAGCTCTGGTGGTATGTCTTGCAGATATGAGCATCACACATGTGTGTGCCCGTTTCCCTGGTTCAGCACACGATGCCTATGTGATGAGGAGTAGTCCCATCCCGAGGATGATGTCACAGATGCAGAACCAGCGTGCCTGGCTTGTCGGTGTGTACTGACTTTGTACCATTGTGTGTGTTCTGCTCTGTTGTATTCCGCCCACTTTTCCAACTCAGCTAATGTGCAATTGTCTTTCCTTAGGTGACTCCGGATACCCCAACATGCCGTGGTTGCTGACACCCCTCAGGAACCCTGTGACACCAGCCCAGATGCGCTACAATGAGGCACATGGTCGGACCAGGAGAGTGATCGAGCGGACATTTGGTCTCCTGAAGAGCCGCTTCCGCTGCCTGAACAAGACAGGAGGGGCCCTCCCATATGCCCCAGCAAAGGTGTGCAAGATTGTCATCATCTGCTGCATGCTACACAACCTGGCAGTGCGGAAGGAGTTGCCTCTCATCCTGGATGACGATGACCAACGTCCGCCACCTGTGGAGGATCCTGGCCTGGACCACGATGCCAGTGATGATGATGATGGTGATGTCCGCACACAGCTCATCACCAACTTCTTCAGCTGAATGTGAGTATCCAGGGAGATGTAATGTGAATGATGTGAGTTTGCATGATATGTGTGGGTGGTGCTCTGGTGCTGTTTGAGTGTGGGCATGTGCTACTTGACTGGATGCGTGCAGCAATGTGTCCTTACAGGTAGTCTGTACTCCCCAACAGTGTTGACATGCTAACTTGGTTTTGTGTAGTTGTCTTGTGACATGTATTGGGCATGAGTATTGCAGTTCTGTCCTGTTCTTCAGTGGGTTTAACTGTGTGTCATGTCCGTCCTTCACAGGGTGCTTACTGAGTACTTTGGTCAACTTGGATCCCCCGACACCATGATTATGCTTTCAGGGTGGCAGCAGTCGTTTCCCTAAAGGTGATGTGCCACACCCCCCTGGACTTCATATCTTCTGCACTTGTTGACTGTGTGGCCACTGCCACGTGGGAATACCTTGCATTTGTAGTGGAAACAACATGTTGCAAATGTGTAATAAACCTGTGCTTCACTTTGGGATGTGCATTGTCTGTGGTCACACATCTGACTGACATTTGCTTACTGCACCTGTGGGCTAGTTGACACAGACTCTGAATAGGTGTGGTGTCTGTGCATTCCACAGTATTTCCTGGCAGCATCACTGTAGGCGATGAGTCCGATGGCCCTGGTGTCTCTGTGTTGTGTAGCCCTAGTGGTGTGTCTCCCTCATATGTGTCACGTCACCATGACTCACATGACGGTGTTGTACTTGCTGTAGCAGTTAGCATACACAGTGTAATTTAGCAGATCATCAACCCCATAACAGTATCCACATTGGAATAACAACAGAGGCAAGTATGGTGTACCAGTGATTTTATTTTCAAAAATGTGTGTGTGTATAGTGCACAGGATGGTGGGTGCTGTACATTGGGATTGGGATCCAAAGTTCCCAGATGAGTTGCAAGTCTTGGTAGCAGAAATGTCCTGAGTGAAGTCCAGTCATATGATACATTAGTCCAACTTGAACTCCCCATGTCATGTGGGAGAGTTGTGTTGCATTCGACAGGGTGAACAGTTTGCACACAAAGGAGAAATTCCGGAACAGGTGTTGGCTTCCTGGGGGATGTACGTGGCCATCAACCTCTCAGTTTTCCTTCCTCGGATGACCCCTCTTCTTTGGGGGGGGACCCTCACGTGCAGGCTGCTGCGGTGCAGGGGAGTCTCCGCCAGAGTCCTCCTCCCTCCCTGTGGCAGAGTCAGTTGTTGCAGCACCAGATGTTGTGGGCACACAGGGAGGTGTGGCCATGTTGGTGCTAATCTGGCGGAGGCATGTCAATATGTCCCTATGCACCGCTGTGAGTTCTTGCAATGTGTCCCACTTGGACTCCATGCGAGACATGTGTGTCTCCACACGGGACATGTGGGAGTCCAAGCGGGCATGATGGGCAGCCTGCTGCTGTTGTATGTCCTTGAGGATCCCCACTACCTGTCTGACCTCTCCGGTGCTATTCTGGTATGCATCAGCAATGCATGCCAGTTGTGGGTCATCATGCAGTCCAGACCCCTCTGCAAACAGCGACCTATGTCTACCACCCCTCCCACCACCCCTGGCGACACGTGCAGGATCTGTGGTGGCACGCACAGGTGACCGTAGGCCCACTTGAGGGTTGTTACTGGGGTCGTTGTCCGTTGCTCCACGTTGGGCCAGGGTCCCTGTGCTGTTGTCATCGGTGGTCCTTGGTCTGTCCGTGTTGGCAGGGGTGGTCTGTGTGTTGGCAGTTGTTGGAGGGGTGGGTACAGGGGGTGCAGATGTTGGTCCTGCTGCTGCTGCATGATGACTCGCACCGGAGGGGCCAGGTAGGTCTTCGCCATCCGAGGAGTGCAGAGGCTGTTCCACACCAGTGAGCTCAGTGTCCCCCGGAGCCTGGGACAGGGACTCCTCCTCGCCTGCTGCTGTGTCCCCATCATCACCTGTATTTGGAAGGGACACACATTGTATGTTATGTTTCTACAGGCATCAATGCTTCACACACCTGACAGTTGTGACTGTACCTCTGGATGCGGGCCTGTACATTGCATTGTCCTAAGTTGTCACAGTAAGAGGTTGATTTTGGTGTAGCACATTGTCCTGCATACCTGGGGCATTTCAATGTGAATGTTGAGGTGTGTGCATTGGTTGTATTTGGTGGACATCCGGCCATCCTTCTCCACCTAGCCCAGTTATCCCACCATGAAGCATGCCACCCTTGCAGTGGGTTCAGGTTGACTCTCAGGATGTCATTCAGTGGTGTCCTGCTGTTCGTTGTTGCACAGTTCCCAGCAGGGCCTTGTGCTCCCCACAGCAGTACCCAGTGTCAGCCATCTTGTCAGTCGTTTTCCACTCCCTGCGATGTGAGCAGGGTTCAGAGTGGTGTTGATGGGCCAATTATGAGGGTGAGCAATATCTGTGACTACAACTCCCATCATGCTATTGCCTACACCCCCCATTCCCAGCATGCCCGTACTTCCTTCCTTTTGACTCTGCTTCCCTGTGGGGTAGTGTGCCTGTGCTGACAGGAAGGCTGACAGTGTTGTCCTGGCGTTTGTTTGGCTACAAGTCCCAAGAGTGTCCCTGTGCTTCACACAGCATTACCCAGGGTGGTGGTTCTTTGTGGGATCTTCATTTGGAGTGTGAGGCATTGCATTCTCCCAGGTGGGTTATGTGGAGTTTGTGTTGAGGGGGTGTGAGGAGAGCTGCTTGTGACTATGGTCAGTGCTGTCAGTCCTCCTTCCCACCCAGCCAGATATCCCACCATGCAACGTGCTTGCATTGCAGGGAGTGCAAGTTGGCTTTCAGGATGTCAGTCAGTGGTGTTCTGCTGTTTGTTGTTGCACAGTTCCCAGCAGGGCCTTGTGCTCCCCACAGCAGTACCCAGTGTCAGCCATCTTGTCAGTCCTTATCCACTCCCTGTGATGTGAGCATGGTTCAGAGTGGTGTTGATGGGCCAATTGTGAGGGTGACCAATATCTGTGACTACAACTCCCATCATGCTATTGCCTACACCCCCTTCCCAGCATGCCCGTACTTCCTTCCTTTTGAGTGGACTTCACTGTGTGTGAGTGTGACAGCAATGGCAAGATGGCTGACAGTGTGGTCCTGTTGTTTGTTGGTGCCCAGTTCCCAGCAGGGCCTTGTGCTCCCCACAGCTGAGGCCAGTGTCAGACATCTTTGAGGTGGCTTTTCACTCCCTGTGAGGTGTGAATGCTTCAGTGTGAGCTTGCTGGGCCATGTGGGTGGGGGATGTTGAGCTGTGACTGCCACTCCCATCATGCTATTGCCTACACCCCCCCTTCCCAGCATGCCCATACTTCCTTCCTTTTGACTCTGCTTCCCTGTGGGGTAGTGTGCCTGTGCTGACAGGAAGGCTGGCAGTGTTGTCCTGGCGTTTGTTTGGCTACAAGTCCCAAGAGTGTCCCTGTGCTTCACACAGCATTACCCAGGGTGGTGGTTCTTTGTGGGATCTTCATTTGGAGTGTGAGGCATTGCATTCTCCCAGGTGGGTTATGTGGAGTATGTGTTGAGGGGGGGTGTGAGGAGAGCTGCTTGTGACTATGGTCAGTGCTGTCAGTCCTCCTTCCCACCCAGCCAGATATCCCACCATGCAACGTGCTTGCATTGCAGGGAGTGCAAGTTGGCTTTCAGGATGTCAGTCAGTGGTGTTCTGCTGTTTGTTGTTGCACAGTTCCCAGCAGGTCCTTGTGCTCCCCACAGCAGTACCCAGTGTCAGCCATCTTGTCAGTCCTTATCCACTCCCTGTGATGTGAGCATGGTTCAGAGTGGTGTTGATGGGCCAATTGTGAGGGTGAGCAATATCTGTGACTACAACTCCCATCATGCTATTGCCTACACCCCCTTCCCAGCATGCCCATACTTCCTTCCTTTTGAGTGGACTTCACTGTGTGTGAGTGTGACAGCAATGGCAAGATGGCTGACAGTGTGGTCCTGTTGTTTGTTGGTGCACAGTTCCCAGCAGGGCCTTGTGCTCCCCACAGCAGTACCCAGTGTCAGCCATCTTGTCAGTCCTTATCCACTCCCTGTGATGTGAGCATGGTTCAGAGTGGTGTTGATGGGCCAATTGTGAGGGTGAGCAATATCTGTGACTGCAACTCCCATCATGCTATTGCCTACACCCCCTTCCCAGCATGCCCATACTTCCTTCCTTTTGAGTGGACTTCACTGTGTGTGAGTGTGACAGCTATGGCAAGATGGCTGACAGTGTGGTCCTGTTGTTTGTTGGTACACAGTTCCCAGCAGGGCCTTGTGCTCCCCACAGCAGTACCCAGTGTCAGCCATCTTGTCAGTCCTTATCCACTCCCTGTGATGTGAGCATGGTTCAGAGTGGTGTTGATGGGCCAATTGTGAGGGTGAGCAATATCTGTGACTGCAACTCCCATCATGCTATTGCCTACACCCCCCTTCCCAGCATGCCCATACTTCCTTCCTTTTGAGTGGACTTCACTGTGTGTGAGTGTGACAGCAATGGCAAGATGGCTGAAAATGTGGTCCTGTTGTTTGTTGGTGCACAGTTCCCAGCAGGGCCTTGTGCTCCCCACAGTAGTACCCAGTGTCAGCCATCTTGTCAGTCCTTTTCCACCCCTGTGTTGTGAGCATGGTTCAGAGTGGTGTTGATGGGCCAAATGTGAGGCTGCCCATTATCTGTTACTACGACTCCCATCATGCTCTTGGCTACACTGACTTCACCAGCATACACAGGATTCCTTCCTTTCAGTGAGCTTCCCTGTGAGGTGGTGTTCTAGTGGTGGCAAAATATCTGACAGTGTTTGTTGGTTAGATTTGTGCCACTGCCTAGCTCTATTTGTTGTTGGGTTTGTACATGTCATGACACAGTTACATATCACTATGACATGGCATGTATTGTGTTTATCTGACTAACATACACATCTTGGGATGATTATCTTTTGGTTGCTGTGGATTTGCTAGGGGTGCATGGTTTGACTATCCCCTTGACAGTGATGTGTGTGTATTGTCACACAATATTGTGTATATTTGTTGTGTACTCACCAGGCTCTGGGATGTTTGTTAGTCCATATACGCTCACTGGTGGTAGGATGGCCCGCACCTTCTCCTCCCAGGGCCTGAGGTATAGTGGTTTGGCAGGAGGGCCACTGCCGGTGTGCTGGCTCAGGATATAATCCTTCTTCAGTAGGTCCCTGACCCTCCTGCGCACATCATACCACCTGTTCTGGATGTCTTCCTTTGTGCACAAACATGGTGATTGTGCATTGACCCTGTCGACGATCCTCACCCACATCTTGGTTTTCTGCACCATGGGGGTCTGTTGTACCAATGTGCCAAACAACTGTGGCTCTACCCTCAGGATCTCGTCTACCATGACTTCCAATTCACTATCTAGGAACTTTGGATTCTTCTTTGGGGGCATGGTGATGGGTGGTGGTGGTGATTGATGTGTGTGTGTGTGCAAGTGAGGGTGTGTGAGTGTAGGTTTTGCTGGGTGTGTGTGAGGGTGCTATTTGTTGAGGTGCTAATGGTGTGTGGCTTTTGTGTTGGATGAGCTGTGTGTGTGTCTGTGTTTGCTGTCTGATGGTGTTCTGTGCTGGCAGGTCAGTGGAATTTGCAAAGGATCATGGTAGGGATTTGTGGCCTTTATGTAGGTGGAGTTGGGGGTGTGTCCTTGTTCCATTTCCCCCTGTATTTATTGGCTTTGTCATTGCTTGTTTGGCCCTCTTTTTTTGTATTTTTTCATTTGTAATTATTGTGCATGTAGGAGACGTTCTTCTGACCGAGTAGGACGTTGCAGTTGTCTCGTGCGCGCCTCTCCGAGTCGTTCCCACTGTGTTTCAGCTAGGTTTCATATGGGGCGTACGCGTCGGTCGCGGAGTATTGTGTTTGTTCGGCTGGCTTTTGTATGCATGTCGGTCGTACGGCTTGGGCTCCGTGCGAATCGGTCTGATTTTGCACCCATTGCATCGTACTGCGCGGGTCGGAGTTCGCGGGTACGTTTCGTTCGGGTTCATTCCTGGTGCGTGTCGGTCGGTTCTATTCGCATGGTTTCCCAGCCGGATAGCTTGTTTCCATCCGGGTCGGTCGTTCGGCTTGAGTTCCGTATGAGTCGGTCGTGATTCACATGCATTTCATCGTACTACCCGGGTCGGACGGCGCCGGTACGTGTCGGTCGGACTATATTCCCGTACCGAGTCAGTCGGTACGTTTTCCGGCCCAAATCGGAATCGACCCCTCTGCCTGTTTGATGACAATCTCCTTGCCTTGACTCATAAGCCAGTCTGCTTGCCAACATTACTACTCCTGTTGAACTGCTTTGAACTTGTTTCAGGATTCAGAATTATCAAAGAGAAATTCTCTGTGGTAAACCGCACGGTGAAGCAACAGTACTTACTGGCACTGACAGCACAAGCCCCATTGCATTAGGTCCCAACATCCTTGCGATCCTTAGGTACAAGATCACCCCTCAGCTTCAAGAAAGGTCGCATACTAATTAGAAACTTTACCACAAAGATATCCTCGATGATCTGTGGAGATGGCAACACCTATATCTCTTCTGGCTTGGAAGGATAAACGTGGTTAAAATGAATGCCCTGCCGCACCTATAATATCTCTTCCAATAGCCATTCCGGAAGCAGATATTACCAATTTACAGAAGAGATTCCATGCTTTTATCTGAATGGGAAGCAGCCACGTATATCAAACAAGCCTCGCCTGACTCAACCTCCTGGAGTACTACTGGGTGGGCCACCTCCAATTTATCTCAGAGTGGACGGCACGGGAGAGCGAGAAGCAATTGTTCCACACAGACAGGGCAATTGCCTGCCACCCATACGGGATCTTGCATGGCTTTTCCGGGCTGTTTGCCCCAAGAGCACATATGCAATTACACCAACGAGAACAAACTTGGACATCCGGGACCGGCTAACCACCAAAAAGGCCTTTACGACCTTCCCTTCCCCTTACACACCAATAGCCCAGAATCCAGACTTTACCGCAGCCCTCAACCCCAGATCCTTCTCTAACTGGACAAATAGTGACTACCGCACACTCCGGGAATTATATGCCATTGGGACCATCACCCAGCTAACACAAGGGAGATGACGCGTGAATTGTCACCGTTTGAGACCCTCACGAGGTCCTTCACAGGCACCAAAGGGCTGATTCCCAGATGTATAGGACTATCCAAGCCTCAAAGCCGATCCTCCCTCACCTCTACTAATCCCGTTGGGACCTAGCCCTGGGCGAACAAGTTGGGACTGAAGCTTCGGATCAGCTATGGCAGAATTTTCCCAAAACACTACGCAGCATTGCACAGTGGGAGTTCGCCTACAAAATAATGAGCCATTGGTACCTAACACTGGCACACCTCCACAAACTGTACCCGAACACATCGGCACTTTGTTGGAGATGTGATCAGGCCGAGGGAACCTTATTACACATTTGATGGGAATGCGCCCTCAGACAGACAAATTGGAAGGAAATTCCAGGGCACAAAAGAGCCACCCTGGGATATACTTCCCCCCCCATCACCTGACCACCCTCCTTGGCATTTTGCCCTCCACTATGAAAGGCATAACAAAATACAGCATGACACTCATCTTTGACATGATAGGTCAGGCAACTCATAGCACTCTGTTGGAAAAAGAAGGAACCGCCATCTTAGATACACTGGTTTCACAAAATGTGACAGGTAGTCTCCATAGAAAAGATTGCTCACTCACTCACTCACTCACTCAGACCATCAATTTACCAAAGTGTGGCTACCACTGAGAGATCGCAAGGAGTGTCTGAAATTTCCCAGCTTCCACCCTCAAAGGCTCTGAGCTCTACAGCTTTTCCCCTAAGTGTGCAGCTCGCCCTTCATAGCTCCCCTCAGAGCCCTTCATTGTGAATTCCCTGCTCCTCAGAGTCACCTGGGAAGTCCCGGAGAATCCTCCTGTTCTAAATACCCTGCATTCCTTTGGCTAAAGACCTCGCACTTCCACAGGGTCACCTACCTTCTTCCTTCCCTTGCATCCCCTAACCTAAACTCAACAACAGACACATGTTAGCAGTTCACCAAAACCCAGGCCTACACTGGCTAATAGGGGTACCCACCCCCTTCTGTTTGAAAAGGCTCCCTTGAGCCATTGAGCTGACAAGCTTTTGGAGATGCACCTGTGTGCCTGTGAGAGGTACTGAGACCTGAAAGGATTGTGGCAGCTTGCTCACCAACCCCAGATTAAATTCGTTTTTATCTCTACTGACGGATGATATCCAGAAACACGTGTCTAGAGATTTACAGCACTAACCTGCACCAACTTTGGTGAAATACTCCAGTAAATATTCAAGTAAGCATTTACCATGAACTGCATTTACCATAATGCTAAGGGGTGAACTGTGCTGGAAGGTGAAGCAGTGTGCTCCCACCCCCTTCTGTTTGAAAGGCTCCCTTGAGCCATTGAGCTGACGAGCTTTTGGAGATGCACCTGTGCGCCTGTGAGAGGTACTGAGACCTGAAAGGATTGTGGCAGCTTGCTCAGCAACCCCAGATTAAATTCGTTTTTATCTCTACTGATGACGGATGATATCCAGAAACATGTGTCTAGAGATTTACAGCACTAACCTGCACCAACTTTGGTGAAATACTCCAGTAAATATTCAAGTAAGCATTTACCATGAACTGCATTTACCATAATGCTAGGGGGTGAACTGTGCTGGGAGGTGAAGCAGTGTGCTCCCACCCCCTTCTACTTTCTCCAAAATGGTTTAGATTGGAGAGGGAATAGTAAATGTAACCATTTTAGTGTCCAACACTTTCCCCAACATGGTTTAGATTTGAGTGGAGGTAGTAAATGTAGCTACATTAGTGTCAACACCTTCCCCAAAATGGTTTAGATTGGACAGAGGTGTGGCGCAGCGGCCAGGGCGTCTGACTCCGGAACCTGGGGCTCACGGTTCGATCCCCGGCGCCGGCGGCGGATCAGCCCAGCACCATGTGACTCTGGGCAATAGCTTGCTTAATCTTCCTGATGGCCCCCAGCGCCGGGACACATCTCCGGAGGTAGCTGTGCGCTTTACAAATACTGGACATTTACATTTACGATGTCCGTCGGAAACTAAACCGCTCGACTCCTTGTCGGATTCGGTTCCAACCAACTCGCCGTTGGCGGTTTCGCCCAACCGATTATGATGCTTCCGAACACCATTTGGAAGGCCTCCCATTGACTTCAATGGAGCCTGTGTTCCGACCGACAACACAGGCTCCTATGGAGAAAATGGGTGTCTGAGGAAAACCTTGCGCCCTGTGGCGGGCACCCTATGGTGCCTGCCACACTGTGCATAGTTTTACAGGGAGTCCCTTGGGTACCACCTCGACCCCAAACCATAGGACTCAGGATGAGGAGGGGCCTGCTAGGGGCCCCCAAAGTCACTTTCCGACAGCCTTTTTGTGTCGGACAGACCGAGTGAGAAAGGCTGTTGGAATCCGACATTGTAATTGGTCGGTCGGAAACGCTGGCCGTTGAGCTGTACGAATTGGCTGAGACCGACTCGGATTCTCCTAATGCCGGTCGGAACCGATTCGGAATTCTCCTTCCGACCGCGAGCATCGTAATTGGTCAGTCGGAATTGTTTCTGACCGAGTCGAGCGGAAGGGTTCCGACCGACATCGTAATGAGGCCGTTTGTTTTTGCTGGCCTTAGCATTTTACGTTCTCTACCACTGCTAACCAGTGGTGAAGTGCTTGTGCTCTCTCCTTAAAACATGGTAGGATTGGCTTATATCCAATTAGAAAATTTAATTTACTTTTAACTCCCTAGTAAAGTGGCACAACAGGCACCTAGGGCCTGCACATTAAATGCTGCTAGTAAGCCTACAGCACTGATTGTGCAACCCACTTAAGTAGCTCTTTGAACATTTCTCAGGCCTTCTATTGCAGCCTGTGTGTGCAGTTTTAAATTGCCATGTCGACCTGGCGAAATTAACCTTTTGCGAGGCCCAACCCTTCATTTTTAATACATATAAGCAGAGTGCAGTGTATTTTAAAAGTAGGACATGTACTTTTAAGTTTTACATGTCCTGGTAGTGAAAAACTCTTAAATTTGTTTTTCACTCCAGCAAGGCCTACCTCTCTCATAGAATAACATTGGAGTTACCTTATTACATGTAATAAGCTGTAACGTCCAACTGAGAACAGGTAACCAGTTCATGTTTGGTGTCTTTGGAATTGTAATGAAAAACCCTCTCTCATGGCAAAGTCGGATTTTAAATTCCAACTTTGAAAATGCCACTTTTAGAAAGTTTGCATTTTCCTGCCTTAGCCATTTAATACCTGCAGCCAGTCCCTGGGTCACATGACTGGGTATAGCTGACAGCGGGGCTTTGTGTATTCCTCCTTGACACAATAGAGAGCTTAGGTGTGCCTGGATGGGCCATTACTGGCAGGATGGGAGAGTGGAGCTGGGCACAGCCATACACACACACAAGGGCTGCACAGCCCCTGTTGTTAGTCTGGAGGCAGGGCAGGGAGGGCCAGAAACCTGTGCACCTCAAAGGGAAACCTCTAGAAGTTTCTCATAATTCAAAGGAAGGCCCAGCTATAAATATTGGAACTCAGACACCAACTCTTTAGAACACTTCTAGAGCTGTGGCTTCTCTGCCAGGAAGGACTGTTGTGCCGCTGAAAGTATGGCCACTCTGCTGGACTGCTTCCCTGCTTTGCTGACCTGCTGCCTACTGCCCTCTTGCCTGGGTGAGAGGGAATGGACTTGCACTTGTTGAACCCAGGACCTCAGAGTGACTCCACCATTTGTGAGTCCTATCCTGGCAAGTGGTGCCACCCCAGTCCTGGACCCTTAGAAGTGGGTCTGAAGGTTCTTTGCCAGCCCATCTGTGAATACAGCAGAGTCGACGCAGCTCCTCTGCTGCGTGACACAACCCCAAGTAGAACCAACAGATCGCCTCTGCTGTGAGGATTCTCCCAGTGCAAGGACTCCGCATTGACCTCGCAGTCATCTTCGGAAACACTGCTAGGCGACGCTTTTCTGACTCAGGTCCTCACATCAAGAATCTCTCATTGATGGCAGCCTCAGCGATGACGCAGGTTCTCCCATTGCAGCCTCAGAGCTTCTCAGAATTGACGCACAGCCTTGACTGCATGATGCATCATCGATGCCAGACTTCGCATCTCAAGTCCTCATCAACGGGATCTTCGACGACGATGCAGGACCATGCATTACAGCTTCGCAGCTCTTTGGAACTGACACACTGTCTCGGGTGTGCAACACATCCGCAAAATCGACCTCGCAACGCTACGCACCCAGGATTTAAGGTACTCTTGTTCAGCGGCCTAACTGGGTCCCGGTGGCCGGCCTGTGCTCCATCACAGTCGGCCTGAACTTGTGACTTTGTCCTGGTCAGTGCAGCTAGAGATCCACAGTTGGAGCTTTGGGCATTTTGGCGCTATTCTCACTGAAATCTTTTCCCTGCATATCTCCTGTTCTACTTACTGGACTTTTGTCGTTTAGGTCTTGTTTTATATATTAAATTTATTTCTATTGTTCTAATGTGGCATGCGATTTTTCTTGAATTGGTTTTCACTTTATTACTGTTTGAAGTGCTACATAAATACTTTACACATTGCCTCACTACTCTGTGCCAAGCTAGCAGGGGGTTGAGTGCAGGTAATTTGGGGTTTACTTGTGCCTCGTCCTGACTAGGATTGCGTTTGCAGCTTGAGTAGGGTTACACCCCCCTCAACCAGTAACCCAATTTCTAACAGTGGCCTCTTTAGTGCCCAACATCTTCCCCAAAATAGGCAGGTGTTGGAGTATCAATAGGCAACGTAATCCCTTTTGTGTCCAACACCTTCCACAAAATTGGTTATCTAGGACTGGGAATAGGCAGTGTGACCCCTTAGTGTTCAACACCTTCCCCAAAATGGTTTAGATTGGAGTACGAACAGTAAATGTAACCCTTTTAGTGTACAATACCTTTTTTTTAAATGGTTTAGTAGGCAGTAGGAGTAGTAATTGTAATTGAATTAATATCCCCGATTTTCAGAAAAATAATGTACCTAGGAATTGGCTATGCACTTGTTATATATCATATTTTTATTTAGATTGCTTTATTATAATAAAGGTACTTAACACAGTTTGTCATTTTTTTAAAACATTTTCTCAGTTTTATTTAATGTATATATTTACATTTTTTAACATATATAATTGTACTCATACAATAACTTTGTATTATTGATAAAAAATATTTTAATACAATTTTAGTATTAAATGAACTACGTAAATTGAATTTAAACTGTCTTGTATTTTGTACATTTTTTGTAATTGTTTTCCATTTTTTTAAATTAATACAGTTCTTTCAAGTACAGTTGTACACATCATTTTAACAAAATGTGTTTAGTATATATATATTAAATAATTGTATAATTGTAATAGTATTATTTAATTTATACTTAAATTTTTTTGCATATGTTTACAAATATTTTTTACATGTTTAATATTTTGTCAACTTTTTTATTTTTCTTAAACATTGTTTTAAACATTTTTCCCGTAATATTCCCTTTGTGTTCTAATGGGGGGGTAGTCTTTTTGTTAGTTTCACTTTGCGGCCATTATTTTTACCTTCTATTTTGTAGTCAATTTATCTAATTTTTAGCTATTTTCTTAGAAGGAGGTCGCAGAAAGGTGCTGCTAATTGTCTGGGACAGGTAAGACCTTTAAAAAAAAATAGGGTTTTGAGGGTGGGGGGTAATATGCGGAGGATTTATAGACTTTAATTATAGTGTTGTTTTGGGGTTTTTATTAGATTTTATTATTTTTATTGCAGTGTCGCTCACTAGTGTGTAACACAATTAAAGAGCTGGTCAAGTAATTTTGAATCTTACATTTCAGACTTGAGAAAGTGGTAGTCAGGTCCTGGCACATTAGTGACACTGAGCAATCCGGGTTAATCGCTTTACATGGTCACAATTTAAAAGATTGTTGCGTAGGAACAAGAAGTGCTAAACAACAACAAAAAAGGATTAGAAGACTGCACAAATGAATAGGTGGAAAATTGAATCGAAGCGGCTTTTAATCTAAACAAATGGTATTACTGTTGAAACAAATTTTATTGCTAAATATTGAAATGCTAGAGTTCTAAATTAGATTCTATGCGAAATTAATACAAGAAGAACGACAGTTTCCCATTACAATCTGCTGCATTAATGCTAATGTGATATTTTCATTTGTGTCATTTGCAACTCTTTTTCATGATTAATTTCACAATATTGGCTTTCAGTCATACCAGGAGTGTGTCTGCACTCTCAGTCTGGCGTTGATGACTGGAAAAGGTTCACCCATGTATTGAACAGTGTAGTGCATAAGATAATTTCTGTTCAGCTGAAAATACATTTAATGAAAGCACATCTATTTATTGCACATTACATTTATATTGAGATTTTGTTCACAAATTTATTATGCATCTTTTTTCCTCTATCCAAAGAGCCATTGTGAAAATTGCCTTTTCATAAACCTGAAACGTGACACTCATATTTCGAATAACTAAATTATGCTTCATATTGGGCCTGTAATTTAAATACAAAATGAAAACCACTCTTCACAATTTTCCAGTACTCCATGACAATGTGTATTGATTAATACATTTAAAGTGCATTTCTGGCTTCTAATGGAACATGCTCAGCTCAACCTACATTAAGCATAATCCAAACCTTATGTTTGCTCCGCCATCATCTTTGTAATTGTAGTGCATCCACTGAAGCTTTCTCCTTAACACTGCAGTCCCTTACACAAGAGTTCACTTTGCCTACTCCCACAACTCAATATAATGCTCTGCAAACCCAAGTATACTCTTCTCCTTCTATTACTCCTACTGTCATGGTTCACAAATCGTCAGAGCTGTCTTTAGCACCCATTACCCCTCACGCAGACAGCATAATCCTCTCAATGTTCTACATCTTCCTCATTGCACCAAAAATTCTTCAAACCACCTCTCAGCATTTTAGCATTTTATATATCCACCATGACATAGGGCCTTATTTAGTAGATGGGATGCTCCGTCAGAAACATAATGGATGTCCCGTCTGTCACATTGCTTGTGGTTTATATCCTATCGCACTTGTAACACGGCAGACAGGATATCTGTTACGTTTGTGACTGAGGTACCCCTGTCAATCTTTAAGTCAGGCCCTTATTGTCTCCTGCAGACTCATCATCAATGGACTACCTTTACCACCTCCCAGCATATACTTATTTATGCAACAAAACAACCGGCAGGACTTTGAAAGTCACCAACCTCCTTTACATTTCACTACTATTAACTATGAAATGATCTTCATGACACAGACACACCTGCTGCCAACCACAGCAAATTTGTTCCATTCTCTTTTACAGCATGTATTAATTGCAGTGGTGGCTGAGTGGATTGGTGGTGGCTATGATTAGTCATTAAATGTTGGGTGGTAGGGCCTTTTCCTTTTCTGCTGCTTACCACTGGAACAGCTTACCCTCCAACCGTAGGAAAGAATCCAGCCTTCTTAGGATTTAGAAGCTCCTATAAACTTGATAGTTCCTTGCTACCATGGTGCAACCTTTGGTATTACTGTGCTCTTTTCCTTCTGTATTTGTGGTTTTTTGAGGATTTTACAGTAGCGTCAAGATACCAAGTTTTGAGTGAATGATTGCATTGCATAAATCCCAAAATAAATAAATAAGAATTGGTCTTCACCTCATCATATTTGTAACAGTCAAACCCATCACTGTAATAGACATCTTTCCATACACTCTGGAATCCTACTGCATTTTACTGCCACCAGCCGCTTTAACACAATCCAGATCATGATTTTCTGCTTGTCCACCCATACTGATTCAATCATTTATTAATGATCTTGAGATAATACTAAGCACTGTATCAAAAGAAATAACCATAAGATTTTATCCTTGATTTCACTCTAGCATACTCAGCCTTTTTACCCATTTGTCTATCTAATTATTGGTTTATATACACTCACTCACTGTCCACAGTCAGAGAAAGCTACAAGATCATCTCGTGGGTTCTAAATCTCTCACTCACAAACCACCTTACTTCAAGCAATCTGTCCCTGACTATAGCATTCTACTGATGACAGTCATTATCCCTGCCCTACAAACCAACAACACTATTACCAAAAGAAAGCACTGTAGCAGAGCTCTACCCGCCTTTACTGTACTTTACTTTAGATTCACTATTCGGTTAATATCTTAAAACCATAAAAGACAGCAACCGTATAAATACCGCATAAAAAAGTCTTTAAAACAATACATACAAATCATTTTATATGTAAAGAGGAAACTTTAAGTCTGAGGAGTCATAATTAGCTGTCCTGTGTACTCCGTATAGAAACAGCAGCGCTTAAAAAATGAATAAACTTTGCAACAACAAATTCTCCTAGCAGCATCCTGCATATGAAGTAGGGCTTGGCAAACCTGTTTACAGCCACTTCCTTTAAATAAAGGAACTATAAAAGATCTCCTGGGTTCCTTATAGTAATCACAGATCATCATGAAATGTAATGAGTCCAGCGGAGATTTATTATCGCAGCCACACTGGCCCAAGGATTTGAAGTCATAACAACTTTGTGGCGAGGCTAAAGTCAGATGCAACAAGTTAAGTCTAAATCTTGTTCCCTATTGCTTTTCACCAGGGTTAAGTAGGGCTTCATATCCAGTGTGGTGAATGTCAAGAGATATGTTCGGAGTGTGGGTATTGCCAACTCTACCTCTTCCCCGAATGAGATCGCCCGTTCCATAAATCTCTCCTTAACCCATTTGCGATCTCCCCATCTAATAACCTCTGGGTTGAGAAATACCTCCTTCCTCCCCAGGTTGGCAAAAGGGTACCTTTTATAACTTTGCCAGGGTATTTTTAAGGCATGATCGAGCAACAGACAGTCCCTCATGATTAAATGACTGAAGCCTAACTCCTCCTTTAACCAAATCCTAATCCAACTTGAAGCGGACGCATGCTATCTGGTCACTTAAATACTTGGCCCATAACTCCTCATGCACACAAAACGTCGACGTGCTCTGTGGAACACAGAAGACGCGCATATGGAATTTATTTTCCTCCATCTGGAGCTCAGTTGCTGGAAGGTACCCCCAAATAACACTCTCATACAGTATTTTTGATTTACACTTGGCCTCATAAATGTTAGCTAAAGCTTTAAGGAATGTAAGAGGAGGAAGATGTTACTGACACTCCCAAAGGGACGAGCTCAAATAGCCACCAGGAATGCCTAATAATATAGTTGGGAGGGTTCCCTCAGGAGGGAGCACATGTGGTGGAGAGCATGGGGAAAAAATAAAAAGGTTTTGTGTCCTGTCAGGTAAAAAGATATAGAGGGAAAGCACCAAGAGGGAACATTGAGCCTGAGTCAATAGATGAGTATGGAAAGGGATGAAAAAGGAAATGTAAGTAGGACGCAGGTTCTAGCAATTCTTTGTTGGAACATAATGGGCTACGGGTAAAAAAGGCAATGATTAATCCTACAATATTTAAAAGAGCACAAATCCCAAATAATCATGCACCAGGAAACCCATCTTTTGAGACAGGAATGTAATGTTTTACTGGATAACAATATTGATAGATCCTCCGCACGGATTTGGATTAGTTCCCCAAAGATGAGGGCATACTTGCTGAATATGGTGGAAAATGTTAATTTGTGTTATGCGCTAATTAGAATAAAAAGGAATTGCGGGCATTAACCTGCCATAGGAAAAAGAACTGTCATTATTCTAGATTACTTTTTCATGGATAGGAAGGAAATGGAGAAAGAAGGATTTTTATGGTGTTAGGAGGTGGACAATTAATAGAAGTATCTTGCTGCAGGTAGAGATAGTGGTAAAGATACAGCAAGGCACAGATGAGTTTTTTCCTGGAATATTACATCAGCACCCATGCACATAGTTTGGGATGCGTATAAGGCCTGGTTAAGGTGAACTTTCAAAAACTTATCAGCAAACTGGATGAGGGAAGAAAAAGCGCAACTTTCACAATTGGAAGAGGAGATGGCAAAATTAGGGGAGGTGCTAAAAACGTATTTATTGAGCGAGGAGGAAAGGAAGAGGATCTCATTAGTACTTGAGGATCTGTAATTAAAGTTTAGAGTTAAGGTAGAGGAGAAGGTGTTACAGCAATGGGAAGTCAGTAGAGCTAGGAATATTGTAAACAGGTAATGTTGTGGGAATTGCTAGCTTAGAAATCAAAGGATGAAAAGGAGTCAAAATTTAATTAGGAAGATCATTGAGGAGGACACAGGGATGACAACCGAAGAGAATAGTAAGATTAAAGCTGCTTTTAATACATTTTTCTAGGAACTATATACAGAAAATCTAGCAATAAATAAAGAAAAATTGGAACTCTGGCTTCGAGAAAAAAATCTCCCTAAACTGTCCAATGATCAGCAATACCTGTGTCAAGAAATTACTGGCAGTGAAATCTTGGCAGCAATGGGAAAGTTAAAAAGAGGAAAGGCCACAGGGCCAGGTGGCATCCCCAGGGAACTTTATTCCACAATTGCGGAATAAAGCCTGGGTTAAGTTATTTAACTCTATATTGATAGATGACATGCCAATCCCAGAGTCGTGGAATGAAGCAGTAATCTCACTAATTTTGAAGCCCAGTAAGAATCTCTTACAGTGCCAATCTTTCCGCCCAATTGTGTTACTTAATTGTGACTATAACGTTTTTATCAGTATCCTAGCAGCTCGTTTGAATAAAATCATGGGGCACCTGATACACAAGGATCAAAAGGGCTTTTTTGCCTGGGAGAAACATGAGAAAACGTAATCATACCCTGATAGGCTCAATAGATTTAGATACAAATTTAGGGGCCTCACTCGGAGTCGTGACCTTGGATGCCACCAAGGCATTTGTTCGTGTTAATTGGCAGAATCTCATAGCTGTTTTAGACCACTTTGGAATGGGTAAAACCTTGATAGATACACTGTTTAAGATCTACAGTGCTCCAATTGCGTGGATTCTGGGGAATGACAGTCTATCGTCACCAGTGAGAATAGAAAGGGGGACAATGCAATGTTGTCCTCCTTCCCCTATTCTGGTTGATCTTTACATCGAACCTTTCGCCCAAAGTTTAAGATTAAATGAAGAGATAAAACCCTTTGAAGTAGGTGTATACTCCAGGTAAATCACTTTATATACTGATGATTTAATGGTTTATACCTCAGATGTAACATCTGCTTTGCCACAACTCATGACAGAGCAAGGAACTTTGGTAGGTTCACTGGATATGAGATTAATGAAGAAAAAACAGAAATAATGACCTGGAACCAGAAATGTGAGGAAATAATGAGTGTTGCTGAAATGAGATAATTGGGGATAAAAATAACCAAAGAAATAGGGAAAATTGCAGCAGTAAATCTTGAAAAGACGGGCTGTGAAATAGGAGAGTTCCTAAAAAGGTGGCAGAATCTTTCACTCTTCATATATGCGCTGATTAACCTAGTGGAAATGTCTATTTAACCCAAAGTTACCTTCTTGTTCAATAACATTCCATAAATTTCTATAGAAAGGCTCTTCTGAAATTGCAAGGGAAAATAACATCATTTATTTGGGCTAGCAAGGGAATACTCATTCCTGGAAGAAACTGAGTAGGAAAGCTGGGGCAGGAGGGCTAGGACTCCCAGAATTACAACTTTACTGCTGGGCCTTTTAGCTAAAAAACAATAGAATGCTTCTACTACGCCCAGATAAGACCTTGCTAGGGGTAATGTTCAGAGCAATACTTTCGAGCTTGCCCGAGGAAGGCTTCTCCTATAAATGCTTTAATCATGTTTGGGATAGTGCAGCATAAC
Source organism: Calotriton arnoldi (assembly GCA_963921515.1). Classification (NCBI taxonomy): domain Eukaryota; kingdom Metazoa; phylum Chordata; class Amphibia; order Caudata; family Salamandridae; genus Calotriton; species Calotriton arnoldi. Next base: position 34,032 of record CAWUFW010003328.1, read on the forward strand.
AGGGGAGGTCTCTTTTCCTATGTAAAGCACGGAAATATGATATTTAATTTAATTTTAATCACAAGAAGGGAAATATGTAAGTTTTGGACCCAAGCCTCTGCCCCTACCTGGCAAGCCTGGAAGAGATCTGTGGTTTTCTTCAAGGAAATAGATAGGTGGAGGAATAACTGGAATGAAGAGGGAAGCTTTTGGGAACTGTTGAAGATATGATATGTTATTTCATCCAATGATTACATCCCCTCAAATCGGTAAGGCTGAGGAGGCTGTGATCAATCGATGTTGCCCAGTAAACTTGATTGAATATGAGCTTGATTTTGAGCATGTAAGTGTTAGAAACTCGTTTGGTGCTTATCGGTGGTGATATGAGTAACCCTGAGCGATGAACTCCGCTCCGCTCGCGGAGTTTTCCGCACTCCGCGTTACGCGGAGATCGCGGAGTTCCAAAAAACTCCGCCCCACGGAGCGGAGTTTTTTGCCTCACTCGCGTTCGTCAACGTCAAGTTGGCGAGCGCAAGCGAGGAAAATCAACCTCCTGGCGAGATTTCTCAACGCGGGGGGGTCAGGTTTCTCATTGCGAGTGGTCGCGTATGCTCGTGACCGCACGCGTTGAGAAACAGCCTGTTCGCGTTGAGAAAGCTGCTGCTCGAGTAAAAATCAACTCGAGCGGCAGAAAAGGAAAGCAGGGACCGCTTGCGCTGTGCATGGTGCCGTTCGCGTTGATTGCACAGTGCGGACAAGCATCCGGCACTGTGCAATCACCGTGAACGGCATTTTTCTATCGTACTCCGCCGCTTGCGGAGCTCCGCGTAGTGCAGCAGAGTTTTTTTTGCACTTTGCAGTGTTCCGCGTAGTGCAACTCCGTGAACTCCGCTCAGGGTTAGATATGAGGACAAAAAGAAAAGCTTTAAAGGGTCTACTACCCAACCTGGAAGCGAAGCTAAAGACAGCTCCTATTTGACTTTTTAAGCTTCTGCTACTTGGCCCCGACCAGGGTTTCCAGCTTAGTTTTGATTTAAACAACACCCCCAGATAGGGGAAACTCGACTTATGCTAGTGTGTGATGTTTCATGGTAAAAGTCTCAGTTCTTGTTGACTTAGATTCCACCACCATGTTATAGGATTTGGAGAAACTGACAGACAAATCAAAATCTCTCATAAAGCAATCGAAGGAGTTCAACAAGGTTTGTAAGTCTTTGGCTGTTCTCACCATCAGAACTGCATCATACGCGTATAGCAGTTGGGAGCCTTTAGATAGACAACCATGTTAGCAACAATTTAAGCCTTTTCCAGCCCATTACTGTAAAGGGAGAACAAAAATGAGGCAAGGATACACCCCTGTCGCAGCCCTTAACTTGTTTTAAAGCTATCTGTACAGGCTGAGTCATTTGAGTATCTAACTATGGCAGTAGTTTCTGCATGGAGATCATGCAAAAAATAAACAATATTAGGGTCCAAGCCTTTACTCAAAAGGATCTTCCACAACTTGCAACGATGAACCCGATCGATCGCGGCTGTGAGGTCCATGAAGGCTAGGTGTAATGTTTCAGATCTGGCAATGGTCAATGGCAATTAATCACCATATAAAGGTTCATACACTGGTCTATGGTAGATTTGCCTGACTGAAAGCCATATTGGGTATCAGAGATAATGTTATTATCATCAGCCCAAATTCTCATTCTGTCCATTAACACGCGCCCCAGGACCTTGACAACCGAGTCCAAAAGTGATATTGACCTTTGACACTCTGGTTTGTCCTTGTCCCCCTTTTTAAAAATTGGGACTATAAGTGACGACGACCAAGAGGAAGGTGGACCTTCCCTTACAGCAGCATTCAGAATTAAGATCAATAGTGGCGCCCAAAGTTCCAGATGTAGAACAAATAAATCAGGCGGTATGCCATCAGGGCCCAGGACCTTATGCTTTGTGAGACCCTTAATACCCTGTATGGTCTTTTCCAAAGTAAAAACAAGGCTTTATTTCTCCTGCTCTACCGGACCCAAATCTCCGGTAGCTATCTGGTCTGTACAGTTGTAAATAACCTCAAAATGAGTCACCAAGTTCTGTGCGGGGCATTTTTCTGGGCAAAACAGGCCTGATTGATAGCATGCCAAAAGGCTGAGCAATTGTTTAGTGAATAAGCTTCTATCAACTTCTCCCATATCTTTTCCCTTAAGTAAGGTCCCTTTCCTTTTCTTTAACTCCTCCTTATAAATGGGCCGAAAAAACGCTACTTGTGCCTTATCTCTAAGAGTTATTTTGAGCATGCTTTTTAAATTACGCAAGGCCCTTGAGCAATTAGAATCAAACCATTTTGGGGCAAAAGAGGAGGGTTTTGTATTTGGCAAGTAGAGAAGCTCAGCTACCTTTTCTGCAATAGAACCAAAGGCAAATAAAAGCATACAGTCGGGGAGGAGGGATCTGAGCAAGTTTCTTCTTCTTTGGCACAACAATGAAATAGGGAAGTAACAAAATGTTCCAGTTCCACCATTGTCCATCTTAGTCATCTGACATAAGGTCTAGTGACAGAAAAATATTCATTCCACCTTTGGCCCTCCCAGCAGGTGAGCAAATGGCTTGGGTAAAGAATGTTTTGTAGCCCTCTAAATAGAAGGTATTCATGGCATCCCATATTTTTTGTAAACAAATCAAATGGCAGCCTTTAACTTACCTAATCCAATTGACAGCCATAAATTTAGAGGAGAGCTCTGTGATGTTCCTGCTTATCAACAGGATATCGTCACTAATAGATTTAGACGACTCACTATGAAAGTGGTCACAGGGACTGCTGGACTGGAACAGGCTGTGACTGAGGTATGTGCTGCTACTGGGATCTCATGTCAATCACAAGAGTCTAGCTGGCTCAGAGGGGCAAAAATAATATGCGAATCCTCTTGCGGAAGAAGAGGTTGCATGTGGGAATGACCCAACCTCTGGGGGCCAACCAAGGACCGAGGCATCGGGCAGACTGACTCAGGTCAGTAGAAAAAAACCAAGGAAAATAACTGAATGTTGGAAGACGTTGCAAGCCTGTAAGAGCTTGCTACAGGAAGTACCTGCTTTGCCCCATTGGCACGGTTAAAATTGATGACTATACAATCATGCACACAATGACTTTGTGTCCTTACCCAGCCATCTAACCATTCTGACCATAATAACACAATCAAAGATGGCAGGACCCAAATTCAGGTTTGAACCCAACCAGTGGGTCACTTTGTTTTTCAACTGAATATATGCTTCCGGAGTATTACCAGTCAGAGATGGGGCATTACCGAGAATTACCACATAATGGGTTGTTTCGGGGGGGGGTCAATTGTGGGGCCATTAAGTTAACTAGGCTGATGGGCCCACCTGTTCAAGGCTTGATTAAACCTGGGATCCGTATGTCCTACCTCAGAGGGTTCTCTACTAGTAACTCAACTATGTGAACATCCCCCCCAGTCATCAAGGGCTCTCGGGTGGGTAGGCAGCCTTCATTGGTCTTGGGATTAACCTTGATGCTAAGTGTTTATACACACGACCTGTCCCGTGTGATTGTGTTTATCAATGGACTTTCATCTAGTGGAGTTGGGGGTGAATGCACAGCAACCTGTGCGAGGGCTCGCTTTAAAACCAAGACAGATTGCTCAATGTTTTTCCAACGTAAATCAATGGGACATAATAACCCCCAAATTAGGAGTTCTAGCCTTCAATAAAAATGATCTATATGAATCTGTATTTTATTATCACAGATTCTGCCCCTGATGTGGTATTTATTACTGAGACATGGTTAAATGAGAAAGCCTTACCGGCTATTGCCATCTCCCTGCCCTCATGTTATAAGATGTTAAAATGTGACAGAACAGGACGTCAGGGGTGTGGCGGAGACATTATTTTCAAGGATACTTATACAGTGACCATTGAATCTTGCGCTTTTTCCACAGAATGCAAATCACTAGCGTTTTACTTATGTCTTAATGAGCAGAGACTGTTTGAGGGAACTATTCTATACAGACCCCCGGGATATAATTCTCAGTGGGTAACTAACCTACTGGCTTGGCTCTCTCCACTCACCTTAATGTATGAGCATTACTTAGTAATTGGCAACGTTAATGTTCATTTTGAGAACTCAGATGACCCCTGCTGTGAACAACTAGCAAGTGATAGGAGTATCATTCAGCTTAAACAATGTATTTTGGGTCCAGCACATATAACCGGCCACACACTGGATTTATTGTTCTCGAATATCGATACCATTCACAATACTGATATTGCGCCTTTAACCTAGTCTGACCATTTAAGCATTAGCTTTTCAATTTTTATTCCCGATTATGCAAAAACAGACCCCCAATGCTTCGTATGTACCTAAAAGCCCCTGGTGCAAAATAAATGTTGAATCTTTTGTTGAACATTTCTCCTCCCCGGCTCTTGACTCAGACACTTCTCTTGATGTTTATTTAGTGGACTTTAATCTAGCTGACTCTGAGGGCCTGATTCACAGAACTAACTTACGTCAAAAACGTAAACGTAAACGTAAAGTTAGTACTATTCTGTGAATACCAAAATGAGTAAGTGTATTCTGTGAATACCTAAAAAGTACTAACTTTACGTTTACGTTTACGTTTACGTTTTTGACGTAAGTTAGTTCTGTGAATCAGGCCACTGGGCCTGATTCACAGAACTAACTTACGTCAAAAACGTAAACGTAAAGTTAGTACTTTTTAGGTATTCACAGAATACACTTACTCATTTTGGTATTCACAGAATGAACTTACTCATTTTGGTATTCACAGAATAGTACTAACTTTACGTTTACGTTTACGTTTTTGTCGTAAGTTAGTTCTGTGAATCAGGCCCTATGCACTTTCACTCCAACTACTCCCCCTCCTCAGCCATGGATCTCTCCCTCCAATTCTCATCCTCACTAGCCAATGCAAACTAGTTGTTATTTCTCCAATATCTCCAGCAGAAACTATTGCTGTACTTATGGACCCTTATGGTCCAAAAATCACAAAGACTCTTTCCCTTTCATCTTGCTTTGTATCATGTCTGACATCTCTATACAACTAAAACTACCTTCTCTGCTCTGGTACTTACCATTAACTTTTCAAATCTGCCATTCATCTATTTCACTCAAGAAAGCCATAGCAGACTGTGAGAAATTGGGTTGTTGGGTGAAGCAGGTGTGAGCCCTTCACAAGGAACAGCCACCTTCCCTCACAGGGTGAACCACAAAAGTCAATAAATTATCCTGTGCGTTATCCTCTGGTAGCTTGGCACAAAAGAAGTCAGGCTTAACTTAAAGGCAAAGTGTAAAGTATTTATGCAGCACTCAATGAGTAATAAAGTGAAAACAAAACACAATAAAAATCCCACACCAATTTAAAGAAATAGAGTAAATATTAATAAATTATTTGATACCAAAAAACAAATATATAATCAGTAGAACCGGAAATATGCAATTTTAAAGACTCAGGTCAAAATACTGCTTAAAAGCACAAAGCGCCAATTGTGGGTATCTGGTCGTGCCTGACCAGGACCAAGTCACAAGTTCGGGCCAACAGGGATGGAGCACGGACTGGCCACAGGACCAAGTTTGGCTTCCTGAGAATTGTTCCTTATGTCCTTGATGCAGGGTGTTATGCAGTGCAGCTGCGGTTCTGATAAGCGATGCGGGTCCTGCATCAAGTTGCATTGCGCTGCGTCGGTTCCGATAGGAAGCTGTAATGGCAGTGATGCGAGATCCGTGTCGAGTACATCATGCTGCATCAGTTCCAATGAGAACCTACAAGGGCTGTGAAGTGAGTTGCATCGTGCTGCTTCGGTCCAGATGAGGAAAACAGCTAGGCTGGCAGAGCACCTTTATACCCACTTCCAAGGGTCCACAAATGGAGATGCACAACTTGGGGGGTTAGGACTCACAGCAGGCAGAGTTCAGGAGCAGGGTTCAAGATGGTTAGAACCTTTTCTGTCTCTGAGGCTCTGTTCCAGAAGCCAGCTCACAAGCCCTTGAAGTCACTCTGGTAGTTCTGGGTACACGGTGCAGGTCCCGTCCTTCTTACCCAGGCAGCAGGGCAGCAGAGCAGCTGGGTAACAGAGCAGCAGGGCAGCAAAGCAGTCCTTCTTGCAGCAGAGCAATCTTTCTTCCACAAGTCCATAAGTGATCTGAAGAGTGAGTCTGAGGGTCAAATATTTATACCTGGTGCACACTTTGAAATGGGAGAAACGTCTGGAGTTTCCCCTTACAGAGGTGTCTGGAATTTCCTGCCACTCTGTGCAGGTCCAATTCTCTCTGGGGGCACAATAGGATGATACAAAAGACCTTTGAGTGTGAGCTGAGGCAGTGCAGTTGAAGTGCAAGTGTGGTAGGTGGCAAAGCAATATCCCAGTTATATCGCACCATACTTAGTAACATGCCAGAAAACCTGAGGAAACTCCGGGAAAAAGTGGGAGGTCGATGTGGGGACCTGAGAAGATATTGACTGGGATGCAGCACTGATATACCCCGGGGAAGTTGCTATTAAAGCTCAACTGCAAATAATCTAATTTAACATCCTCCACAGGTCATACTACAACAGGTCCCGCCTACACAAGATTGGGAGAGCTGAAAGTCCCACATGCCTCAGATGTGGCACAGAAATGGGCACATTCCTACACATGATCTGGAGCTGCCCGAGGGTGGGTGTGTATTTGGGGGAAATTGTCCATGAACTAGAGGCTCTGGTGGGAGTAGACAACCCCAGGGCACCTCAACTGACATACCAGGCATACCCAGTTATGTAGATATACTCAGCTATTGTTCTGTATGCTGGACTTTGTTGTGGCAAAAAGAGATGTGGCCAGAATGTGGGGGCAAGCTCATACTCCAACAAGGGAGAGAATAGTATATGAGAGCCGTGGCTGCCTTAAGAATTTCAAAAACGTTTTGGGCCAGTGAAGAGCCTACCATGGAATAACAGAAGGCACATGCAACACTTGAGAAGAAGAGACCCCACCATAAGGTCCCCACCAGAGGAGGGTGCAATAAGAACAGTGTGTGCATTGTACAATACTTATGTAAAGATATAAAAATAAACAAATAATACATTTATTTTTTTAAAGTGTGTTAGGTGACAGCTCCTCACCCCTGTTATGCCAGAGTTGGCCTTCCTGCCAACACCCAGACCATCCATTGTGATACTGCCTGGGAGGACTACAAAAGCCAACTGCCAATACACCTAGTCATGTGATCGAGGAAATGACTGCAGGCACCAAATGGTTAGGACAAGAAAATAGCAACTTTCTAAAAGTGCCATTTTCAGAATTGTGACTTAAAATTCAACTTCACCATTAAAGAGTATTTTAAATTACAATTCCTCAGACACTGGACTTGACTTTCCTACTTGCTTTCAATCAAAGGTTGCTACTTACTAAATGTAATAAGTGGGAGAGGTATGCCTCACAGTAGTAAAAATGAATTTGGGATTTTTTCACTACCAGAACATGTAAAACATAAAAGTACATGACAAACCTTTTAATTTAAATGTGCTCTGCCATATGGACTATCTAGGGCCTACGTTAGAGGTGACATATATGTAATAAAAGGAGAGTTTTAGACTTGGCAAGGGGCTATTTTGCCAATTCGAATTGGCAGTATAAAACTTCATACAGGAATTAGCAGAACATACCACAGTAGTGTGATACAAAATCCTCCAAGAGAAAGAGAATAACAAGATAGTTGTAGTAGCACAGAGCTATACATTAGGAAGACTGGGGTAACCAGTACTTAGAAACAGCAAGATCAGCTTGGAGATTCTCTTGTGTTCTCTTTAAGTTTCTCATGATTATCCCTAAAGCAAGATCAGAGCATTGATAATCTTACCCTTGTCCACCTTTTGACTCCATTTCTCTCTGTGGAATATTATTTAGGAGTAAGAGTAGATTGAGATGAAGGTGTTGGGACATTCATCATTCCAGTGAGTCACTTTGCGCTTGCAGTATTTTTGTTGTTGTACCATTGTGTCTCAACAATAGGCTACTGTTTCCTATTAAGAGTGGCTATTTATGATTAAAAATCACTTTTCTTGCATATCGGGAGAAGAAAATGCTATGGACAACAACTTTTTGATACATATATGGCGATGGTGATTTTATGAAGCCCTATTTTGTGCTTCCATGAAGCCTTAGCTGTTAAAATAAATCACTGCTGCCAGGCTCCTCTCTCTTCAGCAATGAGCAGTCTTTTTATGAAGTCTCAAATACCTCCCTGAGCAGAGACAACAGGTTTGTGTTTGATGGCAGGAATAGTGGAAGGAGTAGCCATTGACAATTTATCCTGGAATGTGGGGAAAATGAATAGACAGGAATTCATCAATTATTACATATGATCAGACTGTTGCCTGGGATTTTCACATGTATACTCTAAGCTGGTCCTCCTGTGAAAAGGATTTTGAACTGTGATTCTTACCAGCCATTTGCCTCTGTTCACATCTTTGGGGGCAAGTCAAAGTGTATAGTCTTTTCAATAAAGCAGCTCCTGAGTAAATTTTGCACATTGGGGGAGGGGTCCAGATATCTTGGAAGGCTCCAGAGCAAATTCTCAGTGATAGTTTGACGGGAGAGTAAACGAGAACACCTGAAAAAATGGGCGGTTTAGTCAGTGGGAATTATTTGGAAGTTAGATGAAATGTTCTCACCAATCTCCTGCTGGTGTCCAGAATAAAACAAGGCTTCCTGCCAGCACTTCCTCAGAACATACATGGATTTGATGAAGAAATAATAGAAAGAGGTTCTTTTTGGATCTCACTGAAGGGAGAACTGTTTTGTGACCTACTCCCTGCTTTTACTAGAGGGACTGAAAGTCTGAAGAAATGTGTGTGGAAGAAGAAGCTGACACATTAAAAGTGAACTGCACTGGACCCCATCTTAAAGTGAAACCTGGTTTGAAAGAGAATTCACACTCTATCAGTTGGCCAGGAGGAGGTTTCCATCACCTTTAGAAAACTGAACCCTCATGGGACTGGAAAAGGTGGCTGGGCTTTCCTGGCAAAGAACATCCAGATTTCCATACTTGTCCTCTTGGAGCTTTCTGCCACAAAGAGAGATGCTTTAGTGGAACATTGCCCCAGTGGAAAAATGTCCATGGAGGCTACAGTTTCAATATTTGTTCCACTTGGATCTTTTGGTGCAAAGCTAATGGCTTCAGCAGCAGCCCAGACTTTGAGGGAATCTTGGAAGCTACAGCATCCCACCAGGGTCTGCTGGTGTGCCTGGACCACAGACAATGGCAACTATTGCCTTACATTGTTTTATTTATTTTCTAGGTGCTTATTCATTAAATACCTTAAATATTTATATCCTCTGTTCCCTTAATTTGTTTTTGACCACTTTTGTTTCAATTGTCTTGTTATATTGTTCAAATTTTTAGTAAATCTGTTTTGGAAATTTATGTTGTTGTTTCTTAACGTTGGTGTTGTTATAATGGTGCTTATTAACCGAACCCACATTTCTCGGTGTAAAGGGTTGCTGTTTCGTGCCATGGCTAACAAGGTTTAAGCTCAAGTGCTCTCAGTAAAATTCTGCTTTGACTTAGTGGTACATAGTATTATTACATTTTTGGGATCCCTCCTCCCAGATTAATATTCCAAAATCTCATTATAATCATTTATTTTTGTCTATGGAATTTGGGATTTGATAAAGTGAAGTGAGAAAAGCAATGTGACATTCCGACTTGGAAATATATAATTTTTAATGCAGATTTTTTACAGCTGAGATTGATCCTTTGAGCATTTGGTTCTCCACCATAAATGTATCCTTCATAATAAATCAGTAGCCCTAGTATTTGGTAGTCTCTATGTCTATTTAGATGTTACTTGAGACACTGAGGTAAATAGAATACATTTGACCTATTGCTTAAAAATGTTAGGAATGAAGAAAAGACTAGTGTTTAAAGAAAGTGATTTTGTTGAGGAATGAAATAGAGTTGTTAAATGTTTTCTTTTGTCCACATACTTGGTGTTTTTTCTAAATCTTCCATTTCTTCTTAGGGATTTTATTTTAGAAACAGAATTGCTATGCCTTAATTTCCATTGAAAAAAACATTTTGATTAGTTAACAAACTAACAAAGCATTACGTTTTGGGAGTGAAAGGCAACTCAGTATTTGGATGGAAGTGATTCTGTAAAAAGCTGTCTTCACTTTAAAATTATCTCCACTTCTACTCCCTGATCCCAACTACCTCTACAATCACTGTTGCATTGTACACTAGCTAGTAAGCTTGCCACAGAACTCAACTATCCATGTTGGAGCTTGTAGTCACAAACATTATTTACTCACTGTAGGGATAGCTTGTATTTTCAAGCACATTCCAGTGCTTAGTAACCCTTGACACAGTTCTTATTTTCATGTTCATTAAAAGGGTAAGTCTTGGTGGGGGATATGTCTTACAACTTTATTATTCCTGGATGAGTGCCAGAACAGATCCCATGTTTCCAAAAAGGAAAAATGGATTTGCCATATAGAAAGAAAAAGATAATAGTCCAATTGTGCAGCTGTGCTACCTTTCCTCGCTGCATAACTGTGTACTCTGTATACGACACTGCAGTGGGCAAATGCCTGCATAAAGTAAAAACCATCAGATAACTTTCCCAGTTGTATGCCTGGAAACATGTGACTGACTCAACTTTACAGACGCACCTTGGGAAACCTTTGTGAATATAAAAAAAGCCAAACTTACGCTCAAGCTGGAGATAGAATCATCAAAAGTGCTTTTGTGTTTTTTTTTTATTTTATAAGAACTGGGCCCAACTCTATCTGGAGATAGGTTTCAGCTGTCTGTATCCTGTAAGTAGTGGTGTAAAAACTGATCATAAAATAAAATAGTTATGTATTTATCAACTCACTCCTTAGTCGGCTGTCCAGAAGTATTAAGACTGGTTGATAGTTCTTTCTACACCGGGAAAAGATTAGGGACTTGACACAAACTTCGTTGGATGGGCTACTCTGTCACAAACATGACGGATATTCCGTCCGCTGTAATACAAGTGTATTATATCCTGTGGCACTTGTAATATGGCGGACGCAGTGCTTAATTTGAGCCTGTGGTTTCCGGTGCTCGGCACCGGCACTTAATTGTCAGCACTGGGACTTATGACAGTCTGCCACATGGTGGCGCTGTATACCTAATTTAGAGATGAGGACAACAACTGTGTTTATTTGTTTAATATGCAGTAAAAATGACTAATACCTGCTGGCCACACCATTCTGATAGCATTGGGGCCATGGAATAGTCTGAATTGTCACACTTGTAGGAGTGTGATGGTTAGTAGTTATGTTGGTATTGTCATTGACAGCCCTGGCAGGGGCAATAGATGTCTCAAGGTGCAGGTACCTCCTGACGAGGGCCCTTGAACTTATTGTTTTACAAATTAAGCACTGGGCAGACGTGATATCCAACATGTGTGTGACAGAGTAACCCGTCCGCCAAACTCTAAATCAGGCCCTAGGTATGTAGATAATCTAGGGTATAGTGGTCTCTTAAGGTAAATCCATGTTTTGTGTCCATCAATTTTCAGCATGACAATGAGAGATTTTCACATTTGAGTCTTTCGCTTATATTTACTAGATTGCCTTAATTCCATTACCATCTCAAATCTCTTGTGGGTTTGAGCAGACTAGAGGTGTGACCACAGAGGAGACTAATCCGTCTCTGCCATGGTTATACCCCTCCGACAGCCCGATGGAGTAAGGGCTTTCGGAGGCAAACATCTATGTCCACCCACATAATTTAGAAGGGCCAACATGCAGGTTAGTTTTCACTACCCGTCACCGTCAGTAAGGGGCAGTGAAAACAGTCCCTCACCATGGAAGATATTGAGGGAGTTTTTTTTTTTTTCAAAAAGAAAATCCAGTTTTGGGATTTTCTTTTTGAAAATATTTTTTAAAATACATTTGGCAGATGTCTCCATCATGTGGACAAAGCCGTGCGCTAAACTTTAAAAAGCACTACAGGAACTACTTTGATGGCGGTTCCTGCCAGTGCTTTAGAAATGAACACCTGCTTCGTAGCCCTTTCCAAATTTGGCAGCGGTGTAGTCTCAGCCAGGCAGACCTTAACTCATCTGCCTGGCCAACAGAGATTAAAATGTAATCTGGGCCATTATTATCAGTATCTTTAATAGGTGCATGTGACAATCCATTTAGCATATTTATAGGTATTTCTTTCACCTGCTTAGTTTATGAGATTAAGTCATCAATTGAGAGAATGAACTATTTTCCATGGGTGTCATTTTATATCCTGCCTAATAGTGGTTTGCGAAAGCCTAAAATGCTAACTGAATTATGCTTCTTTTCTGTTCAGACTCCACTACTCTTTAACAAACTTGCAATTGACTCAAGGGTTTCAACCTTGCTTAATGGACATGTACTAATCCCTTTTGTGGTCACATACTATCCGGTTGGGGTTGGAAAAGCAAAATGGCTTTTGTAATGTACAAACGTATTTTATGAGTCCGAAAAGTCCTTCCCATTAGTAAAAGCTTTTTGCGACATGTCCTACTCTCAACTAGGAGAGGGCCTAGAGAGGGGTTTTCCCTGCCTATTTATGAGTTGCAAGTTATGTTTCATTGGTTCGTGAACATGATTGCCGTTGTAACCCATTGATCAGTACTGGTCCACTTCTTGCCCCCTAATATCTTCCCGTGTGGTGAACATTTTTTTAAACCCGTTATTAGACACAGGCTATATTTAAAAGGAAATGCTTCCAATTTGGCAATGCAAATGGAGGGATGGAGATATGCTGTCCCTTGCAGGGTGCTACCTTTGAATTTTCAGCCAATAACGAGGGGTTGCAAATTTTTACCTGCCTAAATAATATTTTATTAGGCTGCTCATTTTGCAACCCCTTTTTTAATAGACAACATGGAATGTAATCTATTGTATACATTGAGTTATTAGTTTAGAGGAGTTGAAACCCAGCTCCTATAAAGGAGAATTACATATGTCATTAAATTAACCTGTGCTTAACCGTCTAGTAGCTTGGCACAAAAGCAGGCAGGCTTAACTAAGATGCAATGTGTATAGTTTTTACGCAGCACTCCTACAGCAATAAAGTAAAAACAAAACACAAGAAAAATCTCAAACCAAATTAGAACAATAGAGTAAATTTTGATAAATAAAATGCCACCCAATTACAAAAATCCAATCAGTAGAACAGTAGATATAAGTTTTAAAATGTTCAGGTAAAAATAGCTCCAAAAACTAAAAGCGCCTGGTCATGCTAGACCGGGGAAAGTCACAAGTTCAGGCCGACCACGATGAACCAGGTTAGTTCAGATGAAGAGTGGCCTTCTCAAGTCCAGTGCACAGGGTGCCGTTTGTGTTGGCTGGGGCAGTGAGGAGGCTTTTGGCGCAATGACCTGGTCAAGCATTGCAGATGATCATTCCTGTAGCACAAGAGCCAGTAGTTGATGGAACTTCACATTTGTTGATCACAGCGGAGGGTCGATGTAGACTCCAAATACAGGTCTTGTGTTGTCGGTCGTCGCAGATAGTCACTGTCAGCAAGAAGAGCAGATCCCGCTGGAGCTTCACATTAGAGGTCATCGTGGGTAGTCGATTCTCGTCCCGAAGTGGTCACTTTGTGGTTGCGAGGGGGCCAAAAACCTCTGTATCTTCACAAGTTCTTCAAGAGGAGTTCACACTGATGCCAACCACAGGTCAGGAACTTTGGGGCAACTCTTGGGGATCAAGACACACTCTAGCAGAAGCCTGCAGCAGTATGCAGGCAGGCCCAGGCAGGTCCATTTGGACATGGTCAGCTGGGCAGTTGCAGGAAGCTTGTTGTGTCCCTGTAGCTGAGGTGAGCCAATTGACCCTTTGAGTCACTTTGGGTAGCCTGTGTTCAAGGCAAGCAGGTCCAATCCTTCTTCAGTCCCTGGAGCAGCCCCTCTTCCTCTGACAGCAGGGCAGTGCTTCTTCTGAATCTTCCACAGTTCAAGGATCGTTCTGATGAAAGGTTATTTTCTCTCCCACTACCTCTCCTGTCCTACCTCCTGCCACCATCCATCTTAGTGACCAGGATAAGTTATCCTTCTCGCTTGCAGAGGGGTGGACTGGTCTAGTAGCCTGTAGTTGCAGGAAGGCTCCGGGCCCTGATGTGGCACCCGATAGATTTTTTTCCAAGATATTCTAGATCTTTGGGTACCCCTACTGACCAATGTTTTCAACACTATAGCCCTGGAAGGTCCCCCTCCGTCCTGGAAAACCAGTATAATTCTTCCAATATATAAGAAAGGTGATAGGGGAAGTCCCAAGAACTATAGGCCAATTTCGCTTTTAGATACAACAGCTAAATTGATGGGCCGACTTCTCCTATTGAGGTTGGGGCTATGGGCACAGGAGAGGAACATTTTAATGCAGTCACAATACGGGTTTCAGTGGGGGAAAGGTACCGTCGACCAGTGTCTGAACCTCTCTCTAATTATGGATAAATATACCAGAGCGAAGGGTGGGAAAATCTACCTTGCATTTATGGATCTTTCGCAAGCATTTGATTGTGTGTCCCACCCGAAGCTCTGGCACATAATGGAGGAGGTGGGCTTTGAATCAGCTCTAATCAACTTTATACGTCAATTATACTCTGACGCTTCGGCATCTATTCGCTATGGGAAAAATGGGGAATGTACCCGTCCTTTTAAGATTTTAAGGGGGTAAGGCAGGGTTGTGTCCTCGCTCCATTACTTTATTCTATCTATACGAACGGAGTGGAAAGGGCGGTTGTGAGCACAACCCTGGACATCCCTGTGTCTGCTTCCCATGCGTTACCTATTTTGGCGTACGCTGATGATGCCGTACTGATTGCTAGAACAGGGCTAGGTCTCCAGACTCTCATATCAGCCTACGCGACTTTCATGGCCTCACTGGACCTGAAACTCAACCAAACTAAATCATTTGTAATTGCAGCTTGGGCAGGTAAACGAGGCAAACCCCGTGTTTTCATATGGATTCAGGGAAAAATGAGGTAGTGGACTCATTCCCTTATTTGGGAGTACTCTTTGATAAACACCAAACATGGTTACAACTGGTTGAGGGAAGAGCCTTCGGAATGGAGAGAAGTCTAATGGTGATAAAGTCCTTTTCCAATAAGTTGGGCTCAAAGCCACTAGTCCCCATTAAAAAGATCTAATAGTCCAAACAAAGTCTGCGGCAACGTATGGGGCAGGGGTATGGGGGATGGCACCTAATGACTCATTGCAAACAATTGAGAATAAATTCTTCAAGTCACTGGTGTCCCTCCCGCAATCTTACTTGAACTACATATTACATATCGAGTTGGGTCTATCCTACATTACTGACTCAATCAGGCTAGCCCTGATCCTCTTGTGGCTCTTTATATGGCGTTGGGATATGGTGACCTTAACGCAAAATATCATCAGAGATTGCCTAAAATTGGAGAAATACAGCAAAATGAGATGGCTGAATTATGTAGAGTGGGAGCTGACTATCATGGGACAAAAAGAACTGTTTAAGGACCTGACAGCCTGCAGAGGGGTATCTAGACAAAAACTGGCTGATATATTTAATCAGAGGGCCCAATCTCTCAGAAGGGAGAGGAACTACAATAAACAGTCAGTTCTTGCCTATCAATTAGTCCCTCCGTTGTTAGAGGGAGGTTATTCATATTTAGGGGAAATCCCGCTGGCACAGCATACATTTATTTTAACACGCTTCTGCTTGAACCTCCTCACACTGATGCTAGGTTTCCCAGGGAAGAGGTTTAAACACTCGGACCTTCCACAGTGCCCTTGTGACATGCAATCACCCCAGACTGATCTTCATTTATTGTTCTCTTGGGGGTTTTATACGAAGGAAAGAAAGGAACACATTGCCCCGATTTTAAAGCGGTTCAAGTTTGGACAGTGTCGGGTTGCGCTATATTTTTTAAAATCACTGCCCAACCCTTTAAGTTGTTTCGCAGTAGCACGATTCTGTTGGGTGTGTATGGGCGAAAGTAAGCAGTTGGGTTTATGATCGCTTATGGGTAAGGCTCCCGGTTTTCCGTTTTTACGGATTTTTACATATAATTACAGACAGGAAACAAACTGTTTCCTGTCTGTATTTATCTTTAAAAGCGGAAAAATGCAGAAAAGTGTGCTTCTTGTGGTTGACTCTCCATGCTGTTTTTCGTGATTTCTAGGACAACAGCTGAGCAGATAGGCAGCATGGAAAGTTAAAAATAGATTGAGATTTCTGTAAATGCAGATATATGGTAACATATATTTGTATTATAATGGTCATATTTACCTGAAGGTGTAGTGTTTTGCAATATTTGGCTGCTTAATGTGCTAAAATGCGACAGGCAGCAAAGTATGAGTGCATGTTTATAAGTTAAATAAATGTGGAAATATACCATTTTATGACTCCATATATTTGAAAAACACAAAATAAATATGGATAAATACCAATAAGATGGGCAAAAAACAAATATGGATAAATACAGACGGAAATGTTAAAAAAATAAATACCATAAAACCGGGAGCCCTACTTATGGGTCCCTTCTAAAATTTATTAGGTAGAATTTTAGTTTAGTTAAATTGTATTTTAACCTAAAATTTTAACTGATGCTTGTATGTATTTTTAATTGGGATGGTTATAATGAATTTTGTTCTGATATTTTAAATGAACATGAATTTGGGATTGTACGTTGATTGTTGCAGCTGGTCCTGACTGCTTTAATTTTTCATGTACTTTTATGATCTTAATTGGAAAGATCGAATAAAGTTTTTTAAAGGTTAAAGATGAAAGGTTCTGAAGGTCCCACGTTTATACCTGATGCCAGCCTTCAAGTGGGGGATCACCCTGGGCTATCCCCAAAACTAGTTCTGGTCAGTTCTTCCCCTTCTCTTGGTCCTTGCTCCACACTGTCTGGAGTGACAAGACAAGGGCAGGCCTGTTGTCAAGTTCCTTTGTGTGTTCTGCAAGACGAGACCTTTGAAGTGCGATCAGGGCAGAGTGCAGCTCCTCCCTAGCCATCTTGTCAGGAATGCCCTTCCCTCACACCTAGGATTTCTTTGTCTCACTGTGTGGAAGTAATACACAACCCACAACAGCAGAGCCATTCATAGTCAAGTGACCCACAACACTGGCAGAAAGGCATTGCTGGATTAAGTAGAAAAATGCCAGCATTCTGAAAGTGTTTTTTCAAAATTGAAACTTAAAATCTGAAATTGCAATTCATTTGAGTGTAAACACCATTACTCTATCTCAGGGGTCTACAACATTTTCTGTAATAGGAGCTACTTATGTTCAGTGAAAATCATGGTGAGCTACTAATTTTATCAGTGTTGTCATAATGATCACATCAGACAATATTACATTAGTGTCTAGCCTATGCAAGACTGTCAGCAGTGATCTCCTCAGTGCATCAGGAAGGGTTGCCAGTAGTAATGCCAAAAGTCTTTATCTATTTGGAATGCCTACACATGGATAATACAAAACAGTCCTAATTGCAAAGCCTCTGGCATCAAGGTTATAATGAGGGCAATAAGCCTCCCCAGTGCCACATGATTTATCACTCAAATGTCAGCTTTAGATATATTTTAGAAATGAAAAATATTTTCTCCAAACATAAGCTTAAGAGTTCTGTAAATACACACATTTTCATCTGAAATACACGTTTTTCAATTTTTTCTGTGAGGTAAAGTTCCAGAAACCTCAGCGATCCACAAAATTCCTACCACCCAGCGTTCCCCCACTTGTCCTGATAAAACTGCTACCCCACTTGCGTGGCTGGGCCTAGTGTCCCCGATAGGCACAAATCAATCAGAGTTGCTCCGCAAGACTCTCATTATCCTTGGTTTGATGCGTGCCTGCCACAGGCACTACACCCAGTAAAACATGTGGGGTAGCATTTTTTAACAGGACAAGTCTGGGAATGGTGGGTGGTAGGAATTTTGTGGATTCCTGCTGATCCAGACGTTTACATCACAGAAATGCAAGGAAACTGTGCAATTCTTTGCAGGGCATTGTGGTAATGGTAGGCGGAAATCACGGGGTTCTACTCCGCAGAATTCCGCGGAGTTGTGTAAAATCTCTGTGCGATTCTGCAGAGTTCTGCCCGCCCCTGCTAATTACCTTACAGTGGAACAATTTTCTCCACAATAATATAATCTGTTGATCGTCTAATAGAAGCTCAGCAGCAACACATTCTATTCAGATCCCCTTTATTTGCGAAGTAACTGGCCACTTCCATGAGCATCAAAGAAAACATGGCTCCTAAAGACAGGCCTGCTGGAAAACAGGCATTGCACTTTTGTTCCAACACATCTTGCACAGAACATAAAGCAACTCCACAAATCACATTTAATTGCATTCCCCATGATTGTTTCAGAGAAGTTTGCACTGAGATCTAAGCCATGTGAGGAGCTAGAAAGTCGTTTCACTTGCACTTCTCAAATCTTTCTACTGCTTTAAGGATGGAACAAACTGCTAGACTCGTGCTCCCTCCTCCCTCCCACGCATGCAGATCTTCACGTGCCCTGCAGCAGATAACACCCACCCTTACCTTCATGAAGCTTCATGCAGCTCATGCACACAATCCCACAGCTCTCCAGAGCCCGCTGCCACAGCCCCGGACCAGGTTCCCATTCAGCCACTGTTTCCAATGGTCCTGACATGCTGCTCCTTAGATGGAGCCGGGAAGTGGCATCATGCGCTGGGGTCCCTGCGCAACCAGGAAGTGTCACAGATGAATCAGAGCAGTTAAGGAGAAGCATGGAGCCATCTTCAAGGTGGCAATAGAGTGAGTCTCAGGGACACATACTGCTTACGGTATTTCAGATAATATTATAATAATAAATTAGTGGTGGGCCCTGGTAAACTCCCACCCAGTGGCTGACAGTGTTTTTGCCAAACTCAGCGTTCAAAGAGGAGCGTGGAGTGGAAAACTCCAGGAACTCCACCGGCAGAGCGGAGTTTACTGCCGACCCCTAATTGTGGATAATAAACCTTTGTGGGATCAACACGAGGCATACAACCCTGAACGTTGTCTCATGACTGCGCCGAGATACCCCTCCCTGGGTGATTCGTGCGTGTTACAAATTAAAAAAACATAACATAGCATAACTCCTCTGGGTGTCTAATTTTCAGAAATGTCTGTGTTTGGTAGGTTTTCCTTGGTGGCCATCGATCCCCGGCCAAAAAGATTCCTCTACCCCAATTGCCAAATCACATTATTTTTGTGACAGGAAATGTTAATGTCTCCACATTGTATTTTGGGGCCTTTCCTGTTGCGGGCACTAAGCCTACCCACACAAGTGAGGTACCATTTTTATTGGAGCACTTGAGGTAATACTGGGTGGAGGAAATTTGTCGCTCCCTGCAGATTACAGAGCTTTCCATCACAGAAATGTGAGGTAAATGCATTTTGTTAGTCAAAGTTTGAGGTTTGCAATGGCTTCTGGGTAAGAAAACCTTTTGAGAGCCATGCATGTCACCCCACTCTGGATTTCCCCGGGTATCTAATTTTCGGTCGCAGGCACTAGACCTACCCACACAAGTGAGGTACCATTTTTATCAGGAGACATGTGGGAATACAGAATGGTAGAATATGTGTAATTACCAATTGTATTTGTGTACATTTGTGCCTCCCAATATAAGGTAGTGTGTAAGAAAGAAGACATTTTGAGAAATGCCCTCTGACTCACATGGCAGTATGGGTACCCACAAATTCAGAGAAGCACAAATAACCACTGCGCATAACCTCTGTATCTCGTGTCTATTTCAGAAATACATAGGTTTCTTTGATACCCATTTTCAAATCTTTATTACTCTATACCTGGTACACAATTAAAAACCATTGTAAAGTGCAGCTCAGTTATTGGCTCTGAGTACCTCGGGTTCTTGGAAAACCTACAAACCGTACATATCACCACAACCAGAAGGGTGTAGTGGACTTAATGGTATATTGCATTTGTAAATTGGCTCTTTTGAAAAGAAGTAAATCATAAATCTATAGCTTTCCGGGATCACCCCTGAATTTCACAGCAGTTTCCACAACAAAAATGAGGAAAAACGGGATACCTCTTTGAAAAATGCCAAAACTGTGGTAAAAAATAGCTTTTTTTATTCAGTTCTGCATGTTCCTGATAGCCAGAAAAATTGTAATTTTAGCACAGCAAACCATTCGTTTGTGCCATTTTTTGGAAAACAACAGAAGCTTTTTTTCAAGCACTTTTTCATATTTTCCCTAAAAAAAACAAATGTTGCTATATTCTGGCTATTTTCATAGACCTCTCCAGTGAAGTCCACAAACCCTGAGTACCTTTGGAATACCCAAGATGTTGTAAAAAAGGGCACAAATTTGGCCTGAGATGTTTTACATGGCTACATTAGTGGGTAGCACAATATGTGCTGCTGCCCTCTAATAGCATTTAATTTACAGACCTGGGGTACACGTAGTACCATTTTCTAGGGACATACAGGTAAATCAAATGTGCCAATTAGGTGCAGGCTAATTTTACCATATTGAAGGGGAGAGTGCAAGTACTTTTGAACTGAGTAGGAGAGGTAAAGTGTACAGAGTCCCAATGCCAATAAAAACTAGACCAGCAAAGTAAGGGAGTGAAGGCAAAATGTTTGGGAAATACCACAAGGATGTCAGATCTAACACTTATTAGAATATAGACTGCAAAGTATTGCACACCCATTAAGAAACAATTTAGTTCCACTGCCTTTTTAGAATATTCAAATCAATAGCCTAGGGATCCTGCTTGTGTAGTCTGCACTTTAGAAATGTGCTAGTTAGTCAGTCAGTCTAATACACAATGTCGGACAGTTTTGCCTTTTGCTAAAAATTGACTATGTTTTTTTAAAATCTAATTTTGCCCTTTCAAACCAAAAACACACGTTTCTAATAAAATTAAAAAAAAATAGTAAATCTGCACCTGTAGTTCTATATCTACGTGATGTGTAAATTTACTACTTTTATCTATGTATACATATTTCCAATACTATGCTTCGAAGCGACACCAGGTGCAGGCTTCTAGGCATACAAGTGGAAATGTCTGGTGACTTTTAAAAAAGTCACCTATTTTCTGTTTCCAGAGTTCTATAAAGCCGGCAGAAAGCACTTATTTTATTTTGGGGGTTTTTTGTCCACAGGGAAATCGGAAAATCCCTCTTGCTGCACACCCATCACATCTTTGAGTAAGTTATTTCACTTCTCACCCTGAAATGTGATCTATGCCAGCCATTGGTTGGAATAAAAATCCAAATATTTCCAGGGTGGAAGGGGGCGTTTGTCAATTTTGTGATCTTTCATAAACTCCCAAGGATTTCCATGCCTTAGAGCACACACCTTCCCACCTTTTGAGCGGGATATATGCACATACGGGCATACAGCTGCCAGGAATCTCTTTGTGAATTTCTGGAAGGCATAAAAAGATATATTTGGTTGTAAACCTATGTTCAAATTTACCCTATTTTGTAGGCCCTATAGTTTAATGTAGTTACAGTATGTATAGAGTCAACATTGGACAACATTTTTTGATCAATAAGTTAAAAGCACTGTAAATCATTTAAAACAGAGGTTGATTAATATTGTATCATCTCCAAAAGTGGAGCCCTAATTTGAAGGTATGTATTTAACCCTAAGTATTCTTTAAGAAATACTTTGAGACATATTTGATGTGCGTGTGACAAATATGACTGATAAAGTGCCTAAATCTTTAGATTGGAAACTTCTCTCAACTCTTGCTCAGTGTTTGATCTATATTGGTTGGCTTTGATGGTGATTTAGTGCACTTAAGATCCAGTGTTTGGATTGAATTAGTCCTGGCAGGATCTACTACTCAATCGAGGACCCTATAAGTGAAGTTCAGGAGGATATTTTGTTTCTTCTATGCCCAAGACCTTGTAAATGGAACATTTTTAGATCTTGTAAGTTTGTAGGAGAGAATAATGGGCCACCTTCTCACAAGAAGGGAGATAGAATTTGCACTGAAAAATGGTGAAAATTTGATACATTTTTAGAACATTAGTTGTACAAGTAGAGAAAAGTACAGGCTTTTTTGAGACTGTCTGGAAAATCAAGGACAGTGTACCACATGTAATCCTTCACTGCTGCTAATGTTGGTTGACATGCCTGATAAGGACGTGATGGGTACAGATTAGTGTATGTAGCAACCCTGCATGTGGCGGGGGAGTCAGACTTAGGTATGAGGTAAGTCAAGAAAAAGATTCATCAGCGGTTTCAGAATAAGGAAGTCAGAGCAAAGTGTCACAGAGGAATAGGACACTTTACCCCGCACACTTTTACTCCACGTGCCATTACCCCAAAGTTTTTACACCGCAAAATCTTTTACAACGCAGGGCTTTACAATGCAATCCATTACAACACATTCCCCATTACAACGCAATTTACTATTCTAACTCCACCGTGGCGTTACTTTGGGGAATGCATTGTAATAGTTTGCGGTGTAAAGCCCCGCGTTGTAAAAGATTTTGCGGTGTAAAAACTGCGGGGTAATGGCACTGCGGAGTAACGTATGCGGGGTAAAGGATGTTTCCCATCACAGAGGGGGAAAATGTATGTGCAGCTAGGAAAAGAAATACAGGGCAAACATGTTTATTCTAACTTAAGGCGGACTGCTACTTTTCTCCTCCAATTCTTTGGTGTGTCATCTATGGCTCAGGAGCACTTCTTTATGCTGTGGTTGCAGCCTTTGGAATCACATCACATTGTCTGACAGAACTATGGCTACAGATCGAAAACAAGTCGGTCTAGCCTTATTTGAGTATCAGTGGTTGAGAAGAACCACGTAAGATGGAGTCAAAAGGATTTCAATGCCTGCAATTGTTCTCACCCTGTAGCAATGACACCATCAGGAGGTTCATGAGAAAGGAATGTCTGGCTTCGCATTATTATGGGTGTTTGAAACAAAATCTGTATGCCCTGCTGTGCTGAGTCTCAGAACAGGACGGCATTTCATTCTACCGCAGTCATACCGATTGGGTCATTTGAACTTCAGCCCACGGAAATAACTTTTTTTAAAGTAATTATGCATTTTGATTGACTTGATTGGTCAAGGCTTGGGCATTTTGGTGCAAAACAGAATGCAGTGCACTTGATCCGATGATGTTAGCCTCAATGTGTCACCTAGCCATAACTCTTGAAGACAAAGCACACCCATTTCCTTTCCCACTGTAATAGTAACAGACTAACTGTGCCATGGTACAAATACCTTGTGATCCGTCTCATCCCCCATTTCTGTAGGAATGGGTACCCTTAATCCACCCTGAGGGACATCAGTGCCTACATTATTTTGTGCCAGTCCTGACCTTTGCGGGATGACGATTAGACAGGGAAAATAGATGGAGAAACTTTTGCAGGGGTGACTTCCAAGTACATAATTGCATAACACAGCATTCCATGTGCCTGTAAATAGACAGGGGAGGTACCAAAAGTGAAAGAACCGCCCACAAAACAACATTAAAACATAGGGGCAGATTTTCAAGCCCCTTGCGCCACTTTTACGCCGCCTTTGCGTCACTTTTGTGACGCAGGGGCGGCGTAAACAATGCACCACTATGCGACATATTTACAATGTGACGCATGTAGTGAGATGCGTCACGTTGTAAAGCCCTGCGCTACATTATACCTGCGTCAGGTATAATGTATGCAGGGTGGGCGTTCCGTCGCAAGGAAACCCCATAAAAGTGACGCAGTGAAATCTACAAGATTTCACTGAGTCACTTTTACGTCCCCGCTGCGTCAAAACCTTATGCCTGCTTGTAGCAGCACAGCAACTATAGGGCACCCCTGAGCAGTGCTGGAGTTGCGTCGCGCTTGCGGCACAACTCCAGCACTGCGTCACCCTTACGCCGACAGATGCATCACGCATCTGGCTATCCTTGCGCCATGGTGCGCCGCATTATAAATGCGGCGCATCCATGGTGGCGCAAGGTGTTTCTTGAGTCACGCAAAATAACTGACACATCCCTGCTGATATGCAGGGATGCGCCAGTTATTGTAAATCTGCCCCATAGTATTGTAGAAACCTAGGGGCTTATTTATGAGCCCTTGCGTCACTTTTTGTGACGCACCAGCAGGGTAAAAAATGCGCCATGTTGCGTCATATTTACAAAGTGACGCATCTAGGTAGATGCGTCACTTTGTAAACCCCTGCGCCACATTATACCTGCGCCAGGTATAATGTATGCAGGGTGGGCGTTTTGACGCAAGTAAGCCTCGTAGAAGTGACGCAGTGAAATCTATGAGATTTCACTGCGTCACTTCTAGGACGCAAATGCGTCAATATCTTACGCCTGCCTCATACCAGGCGTAAGACTGACGCAGGCACATTGAAATGGGACTTGCCCATGTTAAATGACCCATTGCTGAAGTTGCGTCACTTTTGTGACACACTCCAGCAATGCGTCATTTTTGCGCCTATAGATACATCAGAAATACTGACGTATCTGTAACTCCTTGCGACATGATGCGTCATATTGTAAATATGACGCATCCAGCATGTCGCAAGTAGGGTGCAATGAAAAGTGACGCATCGCCGTTTTCACGCAGCGATGCGTCACTTTTCATAAATGAGGCCCCTAATGTGTGAATGATCTATATTAATGTTTTACACATTTCATATTCAAATATATTTAAAAATACGCCAAAAAAGCAGTACCAGAGCTTTCAGAAATAAAGCAACACGTTACATTTGGGAATTAGGTATTTTTATTAAAATCGTATAACACTTATGATTTAAAAACCTCTTGACAGCCAGGTGCAATTTAAAAATTTGAGAATCTCTTCGTGGGAGACATTCAAACCATATTGTTAAAAAATACTCTTCAGAATCGTGTACATTTTGACATTTCAATATCATCTCCTGGCAAAAATTACGGATGTTTATTTTTCCCCCTGGGTATGCACAAATAAGATAACATCTTTAAAAGAAGATCTGAAAGTCACATAGCTGAGTTTATACATTTGAGCTATATTTGATTCTGTTTTAACTTTTTTGATTCATTTTTGCATTAAACTGATTTTTCTAAAGAACCATTTTTAACAACTGATTTGTTTTTGTCATTTTTCTGAGGTCGCAAGTTCTATTTGATATGTGAGTCTTTTTAATGCCTTGTCACATATCAGATCTAGTCATCTCTTAAACATGTGCTAACCAGATATAAGAAACTACTGAAGTTCCTAAAACTCTTAGGGGCATATCATCAAGGGCCTTATCTCCGCTTTTTTGGCTTTAAAAGCCAGAAAAGCGGAGATAATGTGTGGAAACACTGGGGCTTATTTATGAGAGCCCTATGTCACTTTTGCACCACATAAAGGGGTACATGCATGACGCGGGGGCTATCTTAATGATTTTAGAAGCCATGCAAAGCCATCCTGCGTGGCTTTGAGGGACTTCATAAATCATGAGTTAGGCGATGCAGTTGCAAATCTCTGCATTGCCTTACTCTGCTCCCGGGAGGCGTTCCATGGGCGTTGCGGTGGGTTCTTCCATGTAACATCCATGGAAACTGATGCTGCCTCAGATTTACAAAACATGAAAACCTGGGGAAGCGCCAAATCTGTACACCTCCCGAGGTGAGGTGTAAGGAGGAGAAGTAACTTCATTTCTTCTTGTTTTTTCCTCTTTCCACTCTGCAGCACAGAAAGAAAGAGAAAAATGCCTCTATGGATTGTGTTTGTGCAGGAAGGTGCACCTTCCTGCACAAAATAAATTCTGCCTTCAATAGAGGCACCCTTGCAACATGATGCAAGGATGCCTACTCTGACGCTAGGCTGCCAAAACGGCACCAGCGCAGGCACAAAGCACAGGAATGAACTGTATTGATTAAATATGGTGCATTCCTGCCCTTTCACTTTTCCGTAGGGCAGAGCAGTAAGGTGCCTTGCTGTGCTACCCTTTGCCAAAATGCCATAAATGAGGTCCTATGTGCGAACTACTCATGCAATCTCACACCTAATCAAAATAAAGTAAAATTAGCCAGAAGAATGTCCCTAGATGTGTCAAGTCCATGTTTTGGAAATGATGACCCATACCAACAACGGAGGAAGTTCTAAAGCAGATTTTGGGGCTTTTAAAACTCATCTAACTATAATGCACTATTTCTCATCTTTGTTCCTATGTTTCATCTTCAACACCGTGAGCTCGTGGCAGTTTAGGATGTCAACGTCAATTTTCTCTCTTTTATTCACCCACTTTTCCTCCCTCCCTTTCTTTCTCACTAATGATATTTAAGCTCCCAATTGTTTTCTTTCTGTCCCTCGCTATCTTTGTCTTTCTCTGCCTCTTCCATATCTTTAACTCATAACATTGGGGACTATTTATTTTCTTCTCCCTGGTTCTACCTGTTATCTATTTCACCTCACATTCTCTTAAACCATATTAGTACCATTGAGTCAATGGGCACCATTATTATTTAGCGGATAATCCTAACATATTTGTTCATAAAACAAAAGACGTTCATAATGCAAACAAACTATGCATAACACAGACACGGGACACATGCATTCCCCCAGCATGTCCCAAATGAAATGAAGTCTTGGCAAAACAGCCTGTCTGAAAAAGAACCACAAAAATGCTTCCAGGTTCACACACTCTAATGTATCACAAGTGAAGGGTACACATAAAAGTGAAAACTCCATCTCAAGCAAAGCCACAAGGGAAGACCTTTCTGAGACATACAGCACTGCTCAGTAGCCTTCTGCACTAAGGATGAAAAGCTGCAATGTGAGATGAAGACTGCGACAATGCCAGTGCCGGCTGGTGAATTTAGAAACTGGTAGGGCTTACATTGGTGACGTGACCTGCAGCAAGGCTAAAGAGCAAATCCAACCCTTAGGGGGTTCCACGGGGATTCTCACCAAGAAAAGTTTGAAAAGCATGAGGCCAAACGCTCCATTTTATTATTTATTTTCCAAATACATTTGTCAAAAGTGCCACATTTTACTGACAGTCTTAAAAACGCACCCAAGAAAATAATCGAAAGAGGATTTCTATCTCTCAGTATATATATTCCTATTCCTCTCAACCCAACTCTCCCTTTTTCTTTTATTCCTTTCACCTCACTCTGGTTCATCACTTTCCATTTCTCACATTATTTCCTCTCACTCCTATCAATGTCTCTTTCACCGATGATACTCCTTACAGCAACTGTGTATCTAGCATACCTCTCTTCTTCTCCATAACAATTTTCATCCCCCCACACTCTAAATCTCATACCTCCTCATCCTCTCTTGTGGATGGGGCGTGGTGCCATTGACTGCTCTTCAGGTATTGTGCAGGGGTGGGTGGAAAATTCCGCTCCACCAGCGAAGTTCACAGAGTTTTGCACACTCCGTGCTATGCGAGTATCACAGAGTTCCGGCAACACTCTGCGATGTACAGCGTGGCAGAGTTTTTTCTTGCGCGCCGCTTGCCAATATTAAGTTGGTGAGCGCAAGCAAGAATTGCGTCCCCTAGCATGATTTTCAGGTGGTAGAATGCCTCCTGCTGAGATTTTCTCACCACGGGCAGTCAAGGCAGGTTGTGACCATTCACATTGAGAAAGTTCCACTCAAGTAGAAAAGCTAATCACATGAGCAGTGTGACGTGGTGAATTCCGCTCGCTTGTGGAACTCCAAAGAATCTGGTGGAGTTTTTATGTAACTTCCGAGCAAAGGCGGATCCTCCGCAATGGAGTAGGAGCATCGCCCCACAGGCTCAGAGCCAGCAGCTGAAAATTCAAACAATATTTTACTATCATTTTATTTTTCAGCTACTGGCTCTGAGCCAGTGTATGCAGGGAGGGGTGGGGCCGGTCCATGGGAGAGGAGAGGAGGAGTAGTAAATGTGCACTTTTATTTGCGCATGTCAGTTTGGCAAGCTGTCTCAGGCCGGCTAAACTGACATGTGCACTTAGGTCCAACCCGGCTGTATTGTACAGCCTGGTTGGAGAAACAGCGCAGACTCCCTGTGCCTGAGCGAGCATTCATCTAGCCTGCTCATGCCCATCCCCACGCTGCTCTCATACATGAGAGCAGCCCGGGGATGGATTGGGAGTCCGATGCTGTCCCAGTGACTGTTGGGACCAGGAACAAAGTCTTATTTTTTAAAATTATTAACCCCAATCCCCCCGCTGCACTCTCCCCTCACATGCTTCCGGCCGCCTCTCCCCCGCACTCCCTGCCCCTCCTGTCTTTGTCTCTGATAGCCACCACTGATTCCAAGGAGTAAAACTCCACGAGCTCTGCCCACCCCTAGTATTGAGCACAAGGAAAGCACTCTGCAGGAGGATGTCCTGCTGCTTGCATCATCGTTTTGCGACAATTTAACGTATAGGGAGCATGGGGTGTGGAATTTATTAAAATATCTACTTGTCCATGGGCCAGGTTGCTTCTTAAATCTACTTGTGCTGTAACAAAATCCACTTGCCCCTTTGGTGCCATGTAGTGCAGCGACAAATTATGGCAGCAATCTCATTATATAAGAGCTCTGATATAGCCACTCTGATTATGCCAGGGCTCATACCATAGTAGTGTTTGAATACTTGCAATCCTCTTATGTTGCCACGTTTCCGCAGATCTACATACAGGGGCTGAAGGTAGTGGTAAGCAATAGTTCCAGGGTTAAAATGCCCTTTTAAGTCTGTGCAAACCTACTAACTTGCATGTTTTAAGGGTTTTCAACAACTCTTCTCTAATCTTTTCCCATACTGAGAAATGTTGGAAATTTGTTCCTGACAATGGCAGACATAAACCTTCTTCCAGAGTTATGAAACAAGTGGTTGGAGGGAAAGTGAACTTGCAAACACTCAGATTTTTGAATGAGCAAATATACACATGCATATTTGCTCATGCCAAAATGCAGTTCACAAATATTTTCTAGGAGTACTATTTCTTGTCCTACTTCTATAAATTCTTTGGGATTCACGAAAGACGTATAGCTGCAGTTAATGCAAGGACATATACCATGGGTGCACTTTTGAGACTTTCTTTAATAATTGGGCCCCTAATTTGGTCTGGCGTTGATCGTGACCTTTTGTGTTTATTAAAATTCTGTCTCTCTCACTGTATCGGCTGGCTTCACTGTGAATAGCAGCATTCTGCTCTTTCACAAGGAGGATATCGGCACACAAAGTAGTTTTGTTCAGTGCCATTAACTAGTGTGGCAGTGTGTGCTTTTTGAGACTAAAAAACTATTTTTGCTTTTGCCAATGTTTGTTATAATGGTGACGGTCTGGTAGCTCCCATACCAATAAGGTTTTACAAAAACCATGACAAAACAAGTCACACATTGACAAAACTAAAAAGCTGACCACTAATTTCAGACCTACTGGCTTTGCCACTGCTTGTTTATTTTTGTTTCCCTTAATCTTATTGAAACTGGTTACACTGATTTTCCATTATGCATATTTTTGGGAAATACTAGCATGCATCAATACATTTTACTAAATGATGCTACAAAGAAATGGCACCTGAAATGTTGCAGTAGTTTAGCAAAATGTTTTTTTTCTGCTTTCATTTTTTTATGAACATTTTATTTGGAAAGCAAAGAATCATCAATCTTGCTTTCAAGCTTCTGAAAATATTTGCATCAAATCAGAGAGCAGTCTGAGAGCATTTTACATAGCCTCATATTGCTAAAGTTTGAAAACATGTGCACACACTTTTATACTGGAAACACTGTCAGTAATGCAGTCAGAGCTTACAACATTGACTTAGAGCTCTCACCCTAATAATAAAGGCTTTCAATTAATGAACCATAAATACATGTTTGAACAGCAATAACATATGGGCAAAAATATTACCTTAACTGCAGACAGTGCTCTTCCCTGATCCATACTGTGGTACTGGAAACTGGCAGCAAAAGGGTTTGTGCTGCAGGGGGTTGGGCCTACTTGTCCCAAAGACAAAATACACATGAAAACATGTTGCCCTTGACCCCAAACAATATGTCCTGGGTGATGGACTTTAGGAATGTTTCTATCATTCTAGGAGGCCAGAAAGACGGGGTGTTAGAAGGTGGATTATTAGTAGGGGTAAGTATGCACCTACCCCCAGCAATAAGGCCACCAATGCAAAATAAGGTCCAGACAAGGTCTCAATAAATTATTCCCTTGCTCAGCACTTGGTAGCTGGCAACGAGCAGGCAGGCTTAACTTAGAGTGAGTGAAGCATTTAAAACACCAATACATTAAATAAGTAAAACACAACACACAATAAAAATGCATAACCAATTTATGAAAATAGGAAATAATTTTATTATTAAAATTACACCAAAACAACAAAAATCCAATGTAGGGAAAGAGAGACATGAATTTTTAAGGAATAAACGCTTTCCAGTGCTTAAAAACATACAGTGCCAACTTAAGATAGCTAGTCGTACTTGACCGGGACAAAGTCAAAGTTTTAGGCTAACCGTGATGAAGCCCTGGTCGGACACACTAAGCGGGAGGCACCGATCAAACTTTTACCTTCGCACTTAGAAATTTTTCAGGAGGATTTTCTCTCATCGTCAAGCGAGGCTCCTCTTCAGGGTGGGATTCGAGTCAACAACGGTGGCTTGGCACAGCATGAGGCCTCAGTGAAATCCTGGAAGTTCTGAGCTCTGGATCTTTCGGTGGGATGAACCTGACATCCAGGCAGGGTCACGGTTCAACATCAGCAGCCTGACTCTCGTCGACGGATCAGTCACCTTATGGAGCTTTTTCCACAAGTTGCTCCAAACTTCTTCAATCTTCTGGAACTTCTTCCTGAAGTTCCTCTTGAGGGTTCAAAGTGTCCAAAACACAATTCCGAGGGTCTAGAAGCTCTGAGACGGTACTTGGAAGTTTGGGACTACAATTCCCATAATGCACCTAGCCAAATCCTTAAACGTCCACTGGATGCACTCCAAGCTAGCAACTTCTTGGGGGTGGGGGTCCAGGTGAGCTCTGTTAACCTGTTGCTTTCAGGGAGTCCAGTCCTTAACCTTTTTTGAAGAAAGGCAAAGTCCTCAGGGTTGTAGTTCCAAGTGTGCAGTAGGAGCAGCCCTTCAGACTACAGTACTTTGGGGTGGAGACCAGGGTCACAGCAGGGCAGTTCTTCTTCTCCTTGTAGTTTCAGGAAGCAGATCTGAGTTGATATGCAGCTCTCACATATTTATCCAATGTTCTGGGGCGACAAGTAGGGGGGCACCCCTGACCAATGGGGTACAGGGTGCCACCCAAAAGCATGACTGCTTCCTCCAAAGTGTGGCATATTCTTGTTCCATAAAGCACTGTACTTTAAAATTCAAGATGGAGAATTTATGTCCTTGGGAGTAAGAGCTGGCCAAACCAACCTACTGGTGTGGCTCATTTCTCTTAACGCTCCCTTTCCAGACCTCCTACAGATTCCATTTCTGAGACTCCATTCTGGCTAGGGAGTACAGGAAGAGGGGGTAGGCCTGGCTGGCATTCCTTACTTCCTGCTCTCTTTGAAGCCTAGGGGCATATTCTCAAGAACGTGCGATAAACATCGCCAAAATAGGTTAACGCAAGTTTCCATATCGCCGTCTATCGTGGGAAAATAACTCCAGGTTAACGTCGTATTCTCAACACAGCGGTAACATGCGATAGTCTCCCTATAATGCATCAAATGTCCGCGATAACATTACCGGGACGGCGATGAAAATCCAAACCCGAACGCGAAAAGAGTTGTGATGTGCCCAACCGCGATAAAAAATCCAGCGAGAAGCAGCACCAGGCCTGCAAGTCCCACAAGTCAGGCTGCAAAAAGCACAATAAAAGCGGCAACACAAAACACAAACAACTGCGAAGCACCATGGAGGTAGCCGGAGCAAGCACAGAGGACAACCAGAACCCCACAAGCCCCACGGAGGACCAGCCTGGGACCTCGGGGTCAGGGAAGGGCAAGGAGAAGAAGAAGAGGAAGACGCGGTTCAGTCCGCAGGAAAACAGGATCCTGATCACGGAGGTGATAGAACACCATCAACAACTGTACGTCACCTCCACTGTGTCATTGGCAACAAAAAATACAATATGGCAGTCCATCCTGGACAAGGCGAATGCAGTCGGAGTGCGGAGGAGGACAATGGACGAGGTCAAGAGGCGCTGGAATGATGTGAAGCGCAAGACCAAGCAGAAACTTGCAGACAACCAGAAGGCAGCAATGCAGACTGGAGGTGGGAGACCAGCGCCACAGGAGGATCTGGATGAGATGGAGGAAATGGTGACCACAGTCATCAGTGTGGAGACGGTGGCAGGAGTCGGGGGACCGGACACTGCTCAACATGACCCGACACAACAGCAACAGGGTGAGTAACCACCAGGGACTGGGGGGACGGGGGGAGATGGGCACAATGGCACACATGCACAATTAAGTAGAGCACATCTGCGGACAAACCATGCCCAAGAGTCACAACACCAACCAAGAGCCCAATTTACCCAAGTCTGCAACATCACAGCACTGCATAAGCACAGAAGTGAAAGCCACACCGCCTGAAAGTGATAAGGGCCAGCCAAATCAGAGCTGAAGGGGCAACTCACCTACAATGCAGCACACACACATAAAATCCAGAGCACCGCAACATTTACAACAATGTAGAACAAACAGCAACGCCAGCACAATAGAACAGAGGACACAACTGCTGCCGCTTGTGTGTGGAAAATGGCCATTCGCATGTGGCACAGCAGGATACTGTGAGATGATAATGTACTAGTACAACCCCACATCCTTGATGGTGCAGTAATGCATGTATGGCCGTGACCCAGATAGGCAGTGAGACACACATTGTCATGCAAATCAACCCTCATCACAGTTGAATTTAAGTGAAGGTGCGTAGACTTTATTAGCATATGCATGTCAGTACGGCCACAACATGCAGACCAATGCAGCAGTATGTCAGAATGTGGAACATTGCCAAGTGCCGCTGTCCACTCCGGGGGAGTGCCTCACCTTTCACAGGTGTGTGTTAACCCGCGTTGTTGTCCGCTCATGTATTCGGAGTCCAGGCGAATGCAGCCATGTCCACTGTTGTCGTGGGAGATGTGACCAGAACCCCAAGTTCCAACAAGTTGTCGGGACATGTGCAATGTGTTCCAAACTGTTGTGTCTGCAGGTACGTAGTTACACGTCCATGAAAGCTAGTGCAGCTTCGTAGGCAATCATTTCCAACATGAGGTCTTTGTCGACTTCATCGAACAGGACGGCGAGGCTAACCATTAGCAGGTCCGGACAGATGTGCTGCGTCCACCCCCTTTCACCAATTAGCACTACAGCCCAATAGGGGAGCGGCTCAATTTGGTCACTGCACACGAGGAGTTCTGCAATCTCCCAGGTCCAGCTGCCAGCATGTATGCCAAGTATCCAGGCATCCCATAGACGGGTGTCAAGGTGACACTCATGGTCGTGGGCCAACAGGGGGCGCACACACATGTCAAAATCCAGTTCGGCTACCGTCCTGTTGGATAGGCAGACATCCATGGACCACTCGAATATGCACGAGCGACAATGCAACACAGGCTGCACACAGGTGACGTTGGCAAGGCGGAAGCTCAGCCGGTAACTGATCCTCAGCACTGCCAATGGCAGTGCCCCCAGTAAATGCAGCATACGTGCACGGTAGAGTTCCACCTGACAGGGGTTGTGCAAGTGTCCGTGATGGTCTGCCATATCGTTAGTGGCTCTGGTTGAAGCGGCACTGTTCTGTGGATGAAATGCCACAGCTCGGAGCAATGAGTTGTTTTAGTGTGCAACGGTTGTACGCCTGGGTTAATGTGGGAGTAAGTGTGAAGGCCATTCCATGCAAGATAACTTCGAGCAAGGACTTCTGTGTGTGGGGTTTGTATACGTTGGTCTCTCGTCGGTCTGTGTGTAGTGTGGGAGTCGTCATCAGCTGCTATAGTATCTGTCAGGGGGTGCCGGGCACATGCAATTCCGAGGTCAGAGGTGCAGATGTGCTTCCGTCTGATAGCTCAGACAAAGGAGCATTCATCCCTAATGTTAGTTTCTCATCTGCTTGCATTCAGGTACTGTGAAGTGGCTTGTTGGGGGTGGGGTGGGATGTGTGCGACTTTGGGATTCATGTTCGACATGTCTTGCATGTGGCAAATGAGCGGCATCACTGTGTGTAACGTTGCCTCACAGCTGCTCCTCCCTCCCCCGAGCCTATTTACTTGGGTGCGCTGAGCGGTTGCATCACTGGCACTCCTATGGCACACCATTGCCATGCCTGTCTGCGCATGTCCATAAGCCTGACCACGACACTGTGATGTTGGCCGTTGGAGGTGGGCGGCCACGTGAGTGTAGGCCTGTGGGAAGGATAGGGCGGACACAGACGTAAAGTTCATGCCTGGCTGAACTCGCGCTGCGATTACGGCTAGGCATTTGGCTCATGCTGCGACAATACAGATACACACAACACTTGGCATGTATGAGCCAAGACCCCGAGCGGTCTTGCGCTCCTTCATTTCCCCGTTTGTGTGAGCCCGCCCTCCGGGTGCATGCTACATTGCAACATTGTCGATTGCGGACTGGGTGGCGCCGACACTACAACAGAGACACACATTAGTTACTTCCTTGTCCAGGCCAGAACTGAACCACGCCCAGAGCCCCGGGGAAATCCTTCACACCCCTACGCTGGCTTGGCGTACGCCGGCCCAGCCCACTCCGCTTACGCTTACAGGGGACGACGACAAAGCTACGTGTCCAAGGACGTACCCACTGCCTGAGGTGACATGGTTGCGTCCGCTGTCCACAGCACAATGTAATGTGGTAGGGCCCTGGCCCATCATGCATACATAATGCCCACACGGACACACTTAGATAGATAGTTGAACTGGCTACGGGTACGTGCGCCCGGCCACTTTTTATTACCAGGGTCACATGTCCAGTGACGCCTGTGCTGGATGGGTGTGGGGTGAGTGTAAGCTAGCCCTCAGGGAGTGGTTGGTGCTGGCAACAACTAGAACAGTGATCATCAGATCACACACACAGATTCAATCATACAGGGTCCATGACTTGCAGTGCACTGAGGTAGGGGCACCAGAGCTGAGCGTGCTCATGTGAAGGAATTATTAATGATTTGGTCCCTTCGGGATATTCCTGCTGTAGCTGCAGTGGGGTGTGGTACACCTGCCTCATCTTCATCATCATCGTCCCAGGTCTTCTCCACTGCCTGAGGTGACATTGTTGCGTCCGCTGTCCACAGCACAAAACTCAATCATGAAGGGTCCATGTGTTGTGGTGTACTGAGTTAGTGGCACCTGAAGAGCTGAGCAGGGTATCAAGCCGATGATGGCATCCAAGACAGGTGTGAGCAACTTAGATAGGCTGGCTGTGACACTCCTCCGACTCTGGCAGTTGTTGGTTGGAGGTGGTCCTGGCGGTGGTGGCGGGTGTGCAGCCAGAGATGATGGCGTGTCCTTGCATGTCAGGATTGGATTTGGTTTGCGAGCCCTGCTGACCACAGTGTAGGCCAGAGGCAGCGGTCAGAAAGGACACACAGCCACGTGACGATGACTTGTGGTGCACTGAGTTAGTTCCACCTGGAGCGCTCGACGGGTGCGCGTCCTGCGCTGATGCGTCGTCCGGGCGGCCTGCCCTGGAAGCAATGTCTTTTGCCTACTGGACTCTGCCATAAATGAATCAAGACTCAATTTGATTTGCGAGCCCTGCTGACCGCAGTGTAGGCCGGAGGCAGCGGTCAGAAAGGGCACACAGCCACGTGGCGTCGACTTGTGTTGCACAGGGTCAGTGGCACCTGGAGCGCTCAGCAGGTGCACAGCCAACGACGATGCGCCGTCCGTGCGGGCCGCACTGGGTGCAATGTTTTTTGCCTACTGAATTCTGCCTCAATATTGCCACGTGGCATCGGCTTGTGTTGCACAGGGTCAGTGGCACCTGGAGTGCTTAGCAGGTGCACATCCAACGACGATGCGCCGTCCGTGCGGGCCGCACTGGGTGCAATGTTTTTCGCCTACTGAATTCTGCCTCAATATTGCCACGTGGCGTCGGCTTGTGTTGCACAGGGTCAGTGGCACCTGGAGCGCTCAGCGGGTGAACAGACAACGATGATGCGTAGTTTGACTTGCGGGACCTGCTGACCGCAGTGTAGGCCGAAGGCAGCAGTCAGCGAGGGCCCACAGCCACGTGGTGATGACTTGTGTTGCACAGGGTCAGTGGCACCTGGAGCACTCAGCGGGTGCACAGCCAATGATGATGCGTCGTTTGACTTGGGGGACCTGTTGACCGCAGTGTAGGCCGGAGGCAGCGGTCAGCGAGGGCCCACATCCACGTGGCGATGACTTGTGGTGCACTGAGTTAGTGGCACCTGGAGCACTCAGCGGGTGTGCAGCCAACGATGATGCGTCATCCGGGCGGGCCACACTGGGGGCAATGTCTGTTGACTGGTGGTTTCCTCCATTAACAGAAATGTGGCACGATTTGAATTGTGGGACCTGCTGACCGCAGTGTAGGACTAAGGCAGTATCCGGCACACATATGACTCCGTGTTGCTGGATGCGCTGGGGGCCTGTGTCGTGGAGTCTGGAGGTCACGGCGGCGGACTCATGGCAGGGTGAGGTGCGCCGCCCTGGCAGACGCGTTGCCCATCATGGAAGAGAACCACGCCCAGGGCCCCGGCCTTTTTATCAGCACTGCTACGCTGGAGTGGTGTACGCCGGCCCAGCCCACTGCGCTTACGCTTATAGGGGGGGACGGCACAGCTACATGTCCAGGGTCTTCCCCACTGCCTGAGGTGACATGGTTGCGTCCACTGTCCACAAAACTACACACACCTGCAGTATATGTCCACATGGACATGTCTGTGCTCTGCATTCTGTGGTCTGTCCAGCAGATCACCGCCACACTTGGCATTGTGTACATTCTTCTTCATGGGTGAGTTGCCTCCTTCACACATACTTGGTTCCCACCTCTCCCCACATTCTGCACTTGTGTGGCTGAGTGGCCATGCCGTTTTCGGACGGTCTGCTGTCTTGTCCTACGCTGCCTCGGTGGTAGTCCGGGGCGGTGGGGTCCGGAGGAGGGGTGGTCCTGGGGGTGGTGGCGGTGGGTGTTGTGGCCCTCTTGGGTCTCCGGGCTGCATGTTCATTGTCTCCATGGCATCTGTGGGTCTTCAGATGTGGCTCTGGGCTGGGCTCCCTTTCATACTGCAGGTAGTCTTCCTGCTTAGCACCAGCAGAAGGCAGGTGTTAAATCCCTGCTGCTAACGCGCCTTATCGCCTGTTTTTGGGTTGCATCGCAGATCTGGCTGGTCATTGAGAATATCGTGAAGTGGTGTTTTCGTGTGTTTTTGCACGGGAACGCCTACTCTTTGTATCGCTTTTAAGGCTAAGCATGGTACAGGGCCGGGTTTCTTTAAACTTAATCTACTGCCTTATATACCTGCCCGCAATCTTCGTTCATCCCACTCCCATAACCTGATAATTCCAAGGTTTAAAAAATGTGCCTGGGGTGGAAGAAGTTTTCTGGTCGGCACGACCAGACTTTGGAATTCCCTTCCTCTAAGGTTGAAACAAGAAACGCACCTGTTGGCCTTCAGGAAGGCCTTGAAGACCTGGCTGCTTAACCTCTGACGTGGCCTTGATCCGTCCAGTTAATTCTGCTTGATGAGCTAGCGCCTTGACACCCTCGGGTGAATGTTCGCGCTCAATAAATTTCCTTTTCATTTCATTTCATTTTCATTAGCGTTAGTTGTCTCTCTCATCCGTGGTGATGTTTTTTGCGGCAGCTATCGCTGGTAAACTGGCGATATCGGCAGTTTGCACCAGCTTGAGAATAGGGTGATAAGTCTATCGCCACTTTTGTGGCGCTAAAGTGCAGATAAATCGGCGATAAGTCCTTTAGAATATGCCCCTCAGTTTGTTCACCCAGCCCCCTTCCCGGCCTGTTCTCTGCCGTTGCAGGGCTCACCCCACCAGATAACCTCTGTCTCTGTGCAAGCCACTTATCACTTAATCAAAGCAGTTTGTCCAAGCCTGTTAGGAACTGTCCAATCAGGAGAAGCTGCTAGAATGCTTGATATCTGCTCACAGAAAAGAAAGTTCTATAACTTATTTTCTGTATTAGTAATGATAATTTTAACCATGGCAAGTTTTTGGATTTGTCATGACCAATCTTTTAATTCCTTGAAATATTTTTTTTAGCTAACTCCTGTCAATAGTTACACTGTTTTACAGTTTTCTCATGTTAGGCTATGGAGCTAAAATGCTACAATGGGGAAAACGAAATTGGTAGTTCTTCCCTCACGAGGGCATATAAAACATATTTTAATATGTCCCTGCTTATTTTTACAAGGAACTCTACCATGGGGGCACCTAGGGTAGACCTTAGGGGTGACTTATATGTAAAAAATAAGGTAGTTTAACTTTGGAAGTACCTTTAAATCCAAAGTCAAATTTGCATATAATTTCAAATTAAAAGCAGCTTGCAAAGCAGGGCTGACTTTTAAAATGACAGTAGGCAACACACCAGTGCACATTTAAGTGCCTCAAAGCTTCTGGGCCTCTAAACCTACATGCCTTACCATATAGTAGGGACTTACAGGTAGGCTGTGTTAGACTTGGCATCTTTTGGCGTGTTTCCCCTGACTTTTTGCTTTCTGACCTCCCGGTTTTGACTCTGTTTTTGCTGGTGTGATGATTCTGCGCACTTTCCTCACTGCGGTCCAGTGGGAAAGTGCAAGTGCTCCTGTATAAAATGTGTTATGGATTGGTGTTTCCATGATTGGCCTATTTGGTTTATGTGTCAGTCCCTTGTAAAGTGCACTGCGAGTGCCAGGGCCTATAGACCAAATGCTGTTGGTGGGCTGCAGCACTGGATTGTGCCACCCACGCAAACAGCCCGTAAAGTGTAACTCGGGCCTGCCACCGCAGAGCCTGTGCGCAGCCTGGGGCTGCCATGTCGACTTGGCAAGTGCACACACTTGCAAGTCCCTAAACCTTCCCTTTGCTGCATGTTAGTCACCCCTAAGGTAGGCCCAAGGTACCCCTGTGGGCAGGGTGCGTTGTACGCGAAAGGTAGGACATGCCCGGGTGTGTGCGGCATGTCCTGATAGTGAATTACAGCCTAGTTCGTTTTTCACTATTGCAAGGCTACCTGTTCCCCTAGGCCAGAACGGGCGGTTTTGATTATTACAGCTTATAATCCTAACTGACCCCGGGAACATGGTAGAAATTCGAGTTTAGTATGCCTGGACTCAGAATGATAAAATGCAGCTTTTAGTAAGGTTGGTTTTACCATTCTGGGTTTGAAAATACCACTTTTAGAAAGTGGGTATTTTCTTGCCTAACCATCCAAGCCTGCCTCTGCGAGGTTGTGTATTCCGTGTCTGGAATGTGAGTGACCGGGGCTGGGGGATGCCAGGAGACAGGGTGAGTCAGCGCAGGGCTGAATAGCCAGATCGACCTGTAGATGGGTGGGAGGGGTCGCACCTGGGCCCTGAATAGGACAGTGCCTTCCCTCCACAATGCTGGCTCCACCTCCTGTGGTGCGTCTGATGTCCCTGGCCTACTCACTGAAAGAAGGGACGGAGACTTGTCAACAAAGTGCTCCAGAACTGGTTTGGACTAGGCGAAGGCCTCTCTGCCTTCAGAGAACAAAGGAATTTGGGATATAAATATTGGGGCCCTGACCCCATGAATTTAGATCTCGCTGGAATCAAGGAACCTGCCAAGACGAAGAGCTGGAAGAGCTGCCAGGAGGAGTACTGCCCCTTTGCTGTGTTGTTGCTTTGGTGGGTTGGCCTGCAGTTGCTGCTTCTGTCTTGGGCAGTGAAAGGACTGGACTGAACTTTCTACGAACTTGTGCTGAGTATCTCCAAGGGCCAGGAACCGAGCTGGCCTCCTGTTAAGAAGTCTCAGGGACTGCAAAGACTTCACAAGCCTCTGGGTACCGCTTCTGGAACGCTGTTTCAGTTGCCACAGAGGAAGGGAACTGCAACCGACTCCGTCAACCGAATCCATCCCTGGCCGGTGACCTGTTTGCACCGCAGACCGCATCGCCCCGCTTCGCATCGCAACCCTGGTCTCACCGTGGGCGACGTCCGACGCCGCCAACATCGAGCCGCTGCTTGCACCGTGACCTGTGGGCACCGCAGTTCGCATCGCATCGCTTCACTGGGCCAGCCGGACCAGACCGACACTGTCGCTGCAACTGGCTCAAGAGTCGAGACCGCACCGCATTTGGGGCACCGCTCGCACGTCTGCGACGCACCGCTCCGACTCGCACCACTGTCCGACGCCAGCTCCCGCACTCCGGCTAGGTCGCCTGCATCGCAACCTGTCAGCACCGCATCGAGCATCGTCTCGCCCTGCATCGCACGCCTAAGACTCACCGACTCCGTCTGCACGACGCTCATCGAGCCGCTGCCTGCACCGCATCGAGGGACACCGCACCTTGCATCGCTCCGTCTTGCACCGCAACCGCGACGAACGCCGACCGGCTCGTACACTCCGTACCAGCCACAACGAGAAAGGTACTGTAACCGAGTCTGTTCATGACTCTGCTGGCCCGTATCGACGCGGTCGGCTGGAACTGTTAGACTCTGTGGTTTTCAGCATCACGGTAGGCTCGGACGGAGCTACCGACTCGTACGAACTTTGCTTTTGTGCTATTCCTGCAAAGAAGAAGTTAACGTATCAAGCATTCATTCGTAAAGTATAGTATTGTGGATTTTTGTCGTAATTGGTCTTGTCTTGAGTATATAAAATATTGGTTATTTTTCTAAACTGGTGTGGTGTCCGTTTGTAGTGTTTACACTGTATTACTGTTGGTTATGTGCAAATGCTTTACACACTGCCTCTGAATTAAGCCTGACTGCTCGTGCCAAGCTACCACGAGGGTGAGCAGGGGTTACTTCATGAGTGTAACAACCCTTACCCTGACTAGGAAGAAGGGTCCCTACTTGGACAAAGGTGCAAGCCCTTGCCAACTAGAGATCCCATTTCTAACATTGGTTGTCAGCGGTGAGGATAGGACTTGCGTTTGCACTTGACTTACAGTGATTGGTGTGCACTACTACCATATCGCAGACCATTACGTACCACATACTGGTTCTTTTTCTTTTGGCCTATTTTTGATCTTGCCAGTTTTCAACTCACGACTTTTGTCATGCCTGAATCAATTGCATCATCCGTTGCATCTCTGGAAGTTATCTTTGAGGAGGACAGGTTGGAATCCTACGCCGTAAAGGAGTTACGAGCGATTTGTAAAAACCTGAAAGTCCAAATTAAAGGCCTCACAAGGAAGGAGGAGCTACAGAAGGCGCTGAGGGCCTGGGTAGCAGCCAGACATGCCAATGGGCAGCCTGGTGATCTCAGTGAGGAGGCGGAGGAGCCTATTTCCAGGGTGGATGTGCTTTTGGGTAGGGGGAACCCGCCAGGTCAGGCAGCAGCAGTCTGTCCCCAGAGGAGCTGGAGGACAGGCGGGAGGCAAGGCAGTTCGAGCTGCAGAAGCTCAGGCTGGAGAGTGAGCGGGAGGAGAAGAGATTGGCCATAGAGGAGAGGAAGATGCTCTTAGAGCATGAGAGAGAACTGAAGGAGCTAGAACTTAGGAGTAAGTCAGGCTCAGATGGTGGCAGCAATTCGTCCAGAAAGGCAGACAGGATTGTGCACATTCCCAAGAACGTAGGCAAGGAGTTCAAGAAGGGGGATGATATACAAAGGTGGTTCCAGGGTTATGAGGCAGCCATACACATGAATGGGGTCCCTGAGGAGAATTGGGGAGCAGGATTGTGGCCACTTTTCCCGGAAGAAGCAAGGGATGCTCTGATAGCTTTGGGTAAGGGGTATCACCTCACCTATGCTGACATGAAGGATGCCCTCCTCACGAAGTATGGTCTTACTCCTGAAAAGTACAGGGATCAGTTCAGGTCCAGTAAGAAGTCTGATGCCAACATTTGGTTGGAATGTGTGGATGTGTTCTGCAGGTCTCTGGATGGTTGGGTGAAGGGCAGTAGTGTAACAGATTTTCAGGGGCTCTACAACTTGATTGCATGGGAGCACTTGTCTAGTCTATGTTTTGCAGATCTGCGCCAGCACCTAGTTGATAGTAAGCTAACTGACCCCAGGAAGCTTGCTATGGAAGCGGACCGCTGGGTGAGTACCAGGGTCCACAAGAAAGCGTTTGGGGAGACTCAGCCAAAGGTGGGCAGGGTCCCCAGCAGAAAGGTGGGGGGGACAAGGGTAAAGCACAGGAGTTCTCTAAAGGGCCCCAAACTAGTACCCAGGGTAAAGGTTCCCAGCCCCCCGGTGATAAGAAGAAAGGGGTCTCTACAGGGAAGCCTGTTGAGACCGGCCCCCGCAAGTGTTATGCATGTGACCAGGTAGGTCACTTTAAGGGGGACCCCAAGTGCCCGAAGGGGACACAGCCACCCACCGGTGGACAATCCAAAGTGTTGGCTAGTGTAGCGCTTGGGGAGGAGGGGTGCCCACAGGAGGGTGGGGATCCCGCAGAAATGACCCTTGTCTCACTCGGGGACAGTGAGATGGTCCCAGGAAACCAGGTGCCCCCTAACACAAAGAAATATAGCACCTGGGTGACCATTAATGGGAACAGGGTAGAGGCTCTCAGAGATAATGGAGCCAGTGTGACCTCAGTCAGGTGTCACCAGGTGTCTGAGAAGCAAGTAGTCCCAGGAGCATTCCACCAAGTAGTTGCTGTTGACAACTCTGAGCGCCAGTGTATGGTGGCGCAGGTTCCCTTTGAATGGGGGGGGGTCTCAGGTCCCTTGAGGGTGGTTGTGAGCCCTACCATGCCTGTAGATTGTCTGCTAGGAAACGACCTGGAGCAGTCCTCATGGAAGGAGGTTGAGCTCAGGTCTCACTTGGAGATGCTTGGGTTGCCAGAGTGGGCATGCGTGTCTACTCGGTCAATGGCGGCCAGAAAGGGTGATCAAGAGGACTTGGAGCCTGAAACAGTGGCCCAAGTCCCTGCCAAGAGAAAGGGCAGGGGCGCGGGAAACCGGCCCCCGAAGTTCCCACGGACCGGGAGGAGGCGGACCTCGAGGGGACGCCCGGTGCCTACAGGGGAGCAGGTAGCCGAACTGGGAGACATCTCTGAGCTGACCCATTGGCAGCAAGAAGGGGGTCCCACCAGGGAGGAGTTCTGCAGGGAGCAGAACGAGTGCCCTACTCTGGAGGGTCTGCGGCGGCAGGCTGCAGACCAGGCAGCTGGTAATCAGTCCGGGTCACATCTGATCTACTGGGAGAGTGGTCTCCTATACAGTGAGCCTAAGGTTGCTGAGCCTGGGTCAGCCCGTGTGCTGGTGGTACCCCAGCACTTCAGGACCTTCCTACTGGGTCTGGCTCATGACGTGCCTTTGGCAGGACATTTGGGGCAGGACAAGACCTTTGACAGGCTTGTCACCCACTTCTTTTGGCCCCAAATGCGAAGGCAGTCAGATGCACACTGTAGGTCTTGCCAAACTTGCCAGGCAAGTGGTAAGAGTGGGAGGAAGGGCAAAGCTCCTCTCCAACCTTTTCCGGTTGTTGGAACACCCTTTGAAAGGGTAGGGATGGATATAGTGGGGCCACTGGATCCCAAGACAGCCATGGGCAACAGGTACATCCTGGTCTTGGTGGACCATGCCACCCGGTACCCGGAGGCAATCCCTCTCAGGACAACGACGGCGCCAGTGGTGGGCCGGGCATTAATGGGGATCTTTTCCCGTGTGGGATTCCCCAGAGAGGTGGTTTCCGATAGGGGGACCAATTTCATATCGAAGTATATGACATCCCTGTGGAAGGAGTGTGGGGTAACCTACAAGTTCACCACTCCTTACCACCCACAAGGAAACGGTCTGGTGGAGAGATTCAACCAGACCTTGAAAGGCATGATCAAAGGTCTAACAGAACCCATGAGGCGTAAGTGGGACGTCCTCTTGCCATGCCTACTCTTTGCGTACAGGGAGGTGCCTCAGAAGTCTCTTGGGTACAGCCCCTTTGAGCTCCTGTATGGCCACCCTGTCAGAGGACCTCTGAGTTTGGTGAAGGAAGGCTGGGAGGCGGCTCCCAGGAAAACTCCCCAGGATGTATTTAGCTACATGCTGGCCTTTAGAAACCAAACTGCCCGCTTCAGGAAACTCGCTCAGGCGAACCTAGAAGCAAGCCAGGAAGAAATGAAGAGATGGTATGACCAGAACGCCACTCTGGTCGAATTTCAACCTGGGCAAAAAGTGTGGGTAATGGCCCCAGTGGCACCTTGTGCCTTGCAGGACAAGTGGACTGGGCCATATGAGGTAAAGGAGCGCAAAAGTGACGTCACCTACCTGGTGGATTTGCAGGCTCCAAGGAACCCTTTGAGGGTCCTTCACGTGAACCGCCTCAAGCCCCACTTCGAGAGGTCCGAAGTGAGTATGCTCTTGGCGACAGATGATGGGGTGGAAGAGGAGAGCGAGCCTCTCCCTGACCTCCTGTCTACCAAGGAGCATGATGGGTCAGTAGAGGGTGTGATCCTCTCCCCTACTCTGACTCAGGAGCAGCAGGGGGACTGTCGCCAGTTGTTGGGACAGTTCGCCCCACTGTTCTCTCTGACTCCCGGTGTTACTCACTAGTGTACCCATGACGTGGACACCGGTGACAGCCATCCTGTGAAGCACAAGATTTACAGGTTGACTGACCGGGTCAGAGCCAGCATCAAGGAGGAGGTCTCTAAGATGTTGGCGTTAGGGGTGATTGAGCCCTCCCACAGTCCTTGGGCCA
The DNA here is from genome assembly GCA_963921515.1 of Calotriton arnoldi. Classification (NCBI taxonomy): domain Eukaryota; kingdom Metazoa; phylum Chordata; class Amphibia; order Caudata; family Salamandridae; genus Calotriton; species Calotriton arnoldi. Next base: position 78,696 of record CAWUFW010003328.1, read on the forward strand.
GCCCAGTGGTCTTGGTCCCAAAGGCTGCGGCGCCCGGTGCCACTCCAGAACTCCGGTTTTGTGTGGACTACCGTGGGCTCAATGCCGTCACCAGGACTGACGCGCACCCCATCCCCAGAGCTGATGAGCTCATTGATCGGTTGGGAGCTGCCCGGTTCCTCAGCACGTTTGATTTAACGTCTGGGTACTGGCAGATTGCCTTAACCGATGGGGCCAAGGAGAGATCAGCATTCTCAACCCCAGAAGGTCATTACCAATTCCGGGTGATGCCCTTTGGGTTGAAGAATGCCCCTGCCACCTTTCAGAGGTTGGTCAATCAGGTGTTGGCTGGGCTGGAGGATTTCAGTGCCGCCTACCTGGATGACATTGCTGTGTTCAGTTCCAGCTGGGAAGAACATTTACAGCACCTTGAGAAAGTGTTGAGGGCTCTGCAAGGTGCAGGCCTCACGATCAAGGCCAGTAAGTGCCAGATCGGGCAGGGTTCGGTGGTATACTTGGGACACCAGGTAGGAAGCGGCCAGGTGGCGCCCCTACAACCCAAGATTGACACCATTCTGGCTTGGGAGCCCCCAAGACCCAGACAGAGGTGAGAGCCTTCTTAGGTCTCACCGGTTATTATAGGAGATTTGTTAAGGGCTATGGCACCATCGTTGCCCCCTTAACAGAGCTGACCTCTAAGAGGCAGCCCAGGAAAGTGATCTGGACTGAGTCCTGCCAGAAAGCTTTTGATGCCCTGAAGGCAGCCATGTGCACGGCGCCCGTGCTCAAGGCACCTGACTTCTCCAAAGAATTTGTCGTGCAGACTGACGCTTCAGAGCATGGTGTGGGAGCGGTGCTCTCACAACTGAACGAAGAGGGCCTGGATCAGCCTGTAGTCTTCCTTAGCAGGAGACTACTTCCCAGGGAACAGAGGTGGAGTGCCATAGAAAGGGAAGCTTTTGCTGTGGTCTGGGCGCTGAAGAAGTTGAGACCATACCTGTTTGGGACTCACTTCCGGGTTCAGACAGACCACAGGCCCCTCAGATGGTTGATGCAAATGAGGGGCGAGAATCCAAAACTGCTGAGGTGGTCCATCTCCCTACAGGGAATGGACTTTACGGTGGAACACCGTCCTGGTACAGAACACGCCAACGCAGATGGTCTGTCCAGGTTCTTCCGCCTTAGTGAAGAGAACTCCCATGGGGTTGGGTAGTTCTCCCTACTTTCAGCTGGAGGGGACATGTGTTAGACTTGGCATCTTTTGGCGTGTTTCCCCTGACTTTTTGCTTTCTGACCTCCCGGTTTTGACTCTGTTTTTGCTGGTGTGATGATTCTGCGCACTTTCCTCACTGCGGTCCAGTGGGAAAGTGCAAGTGCTCCTGTATAAAATGTGTTATGGATTGGTGTTTCCATGATTGGCCTATTTGGTTTATGTGTCAGTCCCTTGTAAAGTGCACTGCGAGTGCCAGGGCCTATAGACCAAATGCTGTTGGTGGGCTGCAGCACTGGATTGTGCCACCCACGCAAACAGCCCGTAAAGTGTAACTCGGGCCTGCCACCGCAGAGCCTGTGCGCAGCCTGGGGCTGCCATGTCGACTTGGCAAGTGCACACACTTGCAAGTCCCTAAACCTTCCCTTTGCTGCATGTTAGTCACCCCTAAGGTAGGCCCAAGGTACCCCTGTGGGCAGGGTGCGTTGTACGCGAAAGGTAGGACATGCCCGGGTGTGTGCGGCATGTCCTGATAGTGAATTACAGCCTAGTTCGTTTTTCACTATTGCAAGGCTACCTGTTCCCCCTAGGCCAGAACGGGCGGTTTTGATTATTACAGCTTATAATCCTAACTGACCCCGGGAACATGGTAGAAATTCAAGTTTAGTATGCCTGGACTCAGAATGATAAAATGCAGCTTTTAGTAAGGTTGGTTTTACCATTCTGGGTTTGAAAATACCACTTTTAGAAAGTGGGTATTTTCTTGCCTAACCATCCAAGCCTGCCTCTGCGAGGTTGTGTATTCCGTGTCTGGAATGTGAGTGACCGGGGCTGGGGGATGCCAGGAGACAGGGTGAGTCAGCGCAGGGCTGAATAGCCAGATCGACCTGTAGATGGGTGGGAGGGGTCGCACCTGGGCCCTGAATAGGACAGTGCCTTCCCTCCACAATGCTGGCTCCACCTCCTGTGGTGCGTCTGATGTCCCTGGCCTACTCACTGAAAGAAGGGACGGAGACTTGTCAACAAAGTGCTCCAGAACTGGTTTGGACTAGGCGAAGGCCTCTCTGCCTTCAGAGAACAAAGGAATTTGGGATATAAATATTGGGGCCCTGACCCCATGAATTTAGATCTCGCTGGAATCAAGGAACCTGCCAAGACGAAGAGCTGGAAGAGCTGCCAGGAGGAGTACTGCCCCTTTGCTGTGTTGTTGCTTTGGTGGGTTGGCCTGCAGTTGCTGCTTCTGTCTTGGGCAGTGAAAGGACTGGACTGAACTTTCTACGAACTTGTGCTGAGTATCTCCAAGGGCCAGGAACCGAGCTGGCCTCCTGTTAAGAAGTCTCAGGGACTGCAAAGACTTCACAAGCCTCTGGGTACCGCTTCTGGAACGCTGTTTCAGTTGCCACAGAGGAAGGGAACTGCAACCGACTCCGTCAACCGAATCCATCCCTGGCCGGTGACCTGTTTGCACCGCAGACCGCATCGCCCCGCTTCGCATCGCAACCCTGGTCTCACCGTGGGCGACGTCCGACGCCGCCAACATCGAGCCACTGCTTGCACCGTGACCTGTGGGCACCGCAGTTCGCATCGCATCGCTTCACTGGGCCAGCCGGACCAGACCGACACTGTCGCTGCAACTGGCTCAAGAGTCGAGACCGCACCGCATTTGGGGCACCGCTCGCACGTCTGCGACGCACCGCTCCGACTCGCACCGCTGTCCGACGCCAGCTCCCGCACTCCGGCTAGGTCGCCTGCATCGCAACCTGTCAGCACCGCATCGAGCATCGTCTCGCCCTGCATCGCACGCCTTGGACTCACCGACTCCGTCTGCACGACGCTCATCGAGCCGCTGCCTGCACCGCATCGAGGGACACCGCACCTTGCATCGCTCCGTCTTGCACCGCAACCGCGACGAACGCCGACCGGCTCGTACACTCCGTACCAGCCACAACGAGAAAGGTACTGTAACCGAGTCTGTTCATGACTCTGCTGGCCCGTATCGACGCGGTCGGCTGGAACTGTTAGACTCTGTGGTTTTCAGCATCACGGTAGGCTCGGACGGAGCTACCGACTCGTACGAACTTTGCTTTTGTGCTATTCCTGCAAAGAAGAAGTTAACGTATCAAGCATTCATTCGTAAAGTATAGTATTGTGGATTTTTGTCGTAATTGGTCTTGTCTTGAGTATATAAAATATTGGTTATTTTTCTAAACTGGTGTGGTGTCCGTTTGTAGTGTTTACACTGTATTACTGTTGGTTATGTGCAAATGCTTTACACACTGCCTCTGAATTAAGCCTGACTGCTCGTGCCAAGCTACCACGAGGGTGAGCAGGGGTTACTTCACGAGTGTAACAACCCTTACCCTGACTAGGAAGAAGGGTCCCTACTTGGACAAAGGTGCAAGCCCTTGCCAACTAGAGATCCCATTTCTAACAGGCTGTCAGTGCCAATTGTAATTACACCTAATTACCATATACCTTTTTAATCAGAGGAGACTTCAGGTGGTTATGAATGACGCAGCAAGACTGATTTTCAAACTCCCGAGAAGAGCATGTGCTACACCCCTGCTACAACAACTGCATTGGCTCCCAATCAAGCAGAAGGTCAGGTTTAAGGGGCTGTGCATTGCACACAAAGCCCTCCATGGAGCAGCACCCGGTTACATCAAAGACCGTATGAGGAAATACGTGCCAGGGCGACGCCTCAGATCGGCTGAGGCAAGCCTGCTGGCATGTAAATGGTAAAAGAACACCTGGGCAAGGTGGATTACAACTTATGCGGGCATGACAATTTCAAATCAATCAGGAAACGATAATAATAGATCAAACGTGTATTCAAAAATAGATATTTATTAAATAAAGTCATATATAAAAATATTTTTCTATGTTTCTTTGATGTATTTATGTGTGCATCAATAATCCAATAGATCATTCGATGTTATAATCAATTATAATCATTCAGTGTTATGCTTACCTGAATCAATATTGCACAATTTAATATACAGAGGACAAAAGACCTAGCGATATACAATAGGTGATTCAATGATCGAATCCATAATCACATTTCAAAAATTCGGTGATGGATGAACACTGTATGTGGAAACTGGCGGTATGTTGTTGGCATGCCCACGCTTTGATAAAAACACTCTGGGGGTGCGAGCCTTCTCAGTTGTGATTCCTCAGCTTTTGGAATAGGCTCCCGGATAGCCTGCGCAGGGAAGTTACCTTACTCCCGTTTAGGAAGGGTCTTAAGACCTTCCTTTTTACTCAGGCATTTAGATAGGCTCATCCGGAGATGCGAAGCTTTGGGAAGCATGTTAGGCTCCAGGTTTAGGGTTTGTCTTAGCGCTTAGAGACCTGCTGGTGATTTGGCGCTATACAAATAGAAATTAACATAACATAACAGAGCACTGACCCTGGGCCTGCTTAGTAGAGCCCAGGGCGCAGTCAGAGTCAGTTAGCACTAGTATCAGTCAAAAAGATGTGGGTGATCAGGGCAAAAAGGATGACTTTCTCAGTGAGGGTTTAAATAAGCCTAGAAGTAATGCTGATTGGCAGCCTTTTCAAAGTCACCACCTTCACCCACTAGCATTCCTGGTTCAATGTCCATTACATTCAGAGACAAAAAAATGGCAAGGAAAAGCTTGGTTCAAACCATACGTCCTTTCAGTATGGATCATCAATTGACCGGGCTCTGAGAAATCCCATAACCTGCTTCTATAGATTAAACAGTTTCCAGAAGAAGAAGCTAAGAAGCTTGGCTGTTTCAAAAAGGGTCGGATGCTATGAGGGAAACTGAGAACCACTTGCTTTTCACAGCAAATGTGGCTTCAGCTCTGCTGAAAATGATGCATGTGTACTTGATTCATCCAACGACCTGAAAGTAAATTTCCCAATTTAAAAAGACATGAAGCGTACATGAGCAGAGCCATTTGTGCTCAAGTGAGCCGTTTATTTAGAGAATTTCCTTGGTTTTTACTGTGCCTTATAAAAAGGAGTCATAACAGTTTGAGACCTATTTGGTGGGAGCGGGGCCTGAACATTTAGGGGCTCATTTATGAACTTTGTGACACAGTGCAGCGCAGTATGTCACCTTGCTGTGCTGCACCGCCTGACAGGGAAAGGGCAGGAATGCACTGTATTTAATGGAATATGGAGCATTCCTGTCCTTTCCCGTGTGCTGGCACACAATGGGCACCAATGCAGGCACCCTCGCACCATGCTGCAACGGTAACTGCATTGCATGCAGGATTGTTTTTGGGCAGGAAGGGGCACCTTCCTGCACAAAACAATCCTGGGTGGCATATTCCTCTTTCTATGTGTGCTGCAGAAGGCCTCGGTAGGTGTGTGTTTTTTGGCACATCCCCAGGTTTACAAGTTCTTGTAAATCTGGGGATGCATTATAATTCATGGAAGTTGCATGGGAACAGCCATGCAGTGGTCATGGAACACCTACCCGGGAATGAGTAACGCAACGCAGTGATTTGCACTGAGTTGCGTTACTCCAGATTTTTTGAGCCACGTAAAGTGGCTTTGTGTTGTTTCAAACATCTACCTTATGGTTAGCGTCACTCTTGCACCACGTTACATTAACAGCCTCATAAATAGGCCTCTTAATATGTGGATTCTGGAGGTTTCATGGAGTATCAAGTTATAAGTTGTTACCACCACAGGGACCACAGGTTGGATGTTTACTTTTTATTGTGCTGCTGAATACAGCCATGTGCATGTATCTGGTGGCAGCACCCTTATGTTTATTTGAAGGGAGTGGGGTGTTTGTGTGGGGTAAAATATTTGTCAGATTTAATGTATGGAACTTTTGGCAGTATCAAATGGATTGCTTTCGACAAGTCGTTATGTTTTAAGCATTTTCACCCGTAATTCACACCAAATGACAAAGAGATGAAGGGTACATGTTTAGGAATGAGTGGATTTATTTAACACAGCAGTTCTTGGGGCATAGCGTGGATATCTGCTATTCAGCTGCTCGTTGCCAGCTTTGCCATCTTAAAGTAGAGGTGCTACAGTCTGTGTAGCGTCCCTAGACTTTACCCATCCAAGTCTCCAGTTTATGTACATTGTTGGTACTTGACGTCCTTGGAAGGCCCGCAGGTAATCTTGAAAGGATGGAAACTGCAATGACTAGGGACTACTGTCCTGAGTGGGATGGAGGGAGATGCACAGAATGTGAATGTGCCCTACTTGCAAAACACAGGTGCACAATCGGTGCTGTAAAGCAAGGATATCCAATATCAGTGCAAGAGGGCTGGAATCAAGGATGTATCCATGCCATGTTTTCAGGATAAATGTACACATGATGTTAAGTCGGTGCCATCTGCATAGTCATACTTTATCCTGAAACACCATGTATGGAATTCATCATTGATTTAAAGATTTTGCGCAAAGACCGAAATAATGTCTGAGAATTGTTTATTTTCATTATGAGGCACCGGTTAAACATATGAAATAAGAGAGTTTCTCGAGGCCTTTAGTGAAAAGCCTGGGCTGCCAGGAGGCTTGGAAGCATTCCCATGAAAATACCCTTTAATAATGCAACAGTCCTTTACATATGACATATGTTTCCTTTTCAATTAGCGGATTTACAGATAACTCTTCTGTGGGTGCAGAAGATGAGGCCAATGGCCTCCTAGTGTGGCCTTGATTTTAGTAAGCATGCGTCAGAACTACACCCTTGAACTGAATTAAAAGACACAACATGATGCAGCAATTCGCCTGCTTACTTTTCATTGTCCAACAGCGTGCAGAGATGTGCACATACCAACACCCTGACTGGCCGCTGTGTTGTTAATTCCACTGTGTTCGTGGAGTTTGCAGAGTTTTCTGCACTCTGCGCTCCGCGGAGCTCGCGGAGTGCAGAAAACTCCGCTTTGCGTAGTGCAAGAGTTTTTTTCCCTGCTCGTGCTCGCGAACGGTAAGTTCGCGAGCGCGAGCTGCCGCTCGGGTAGAATTTCTACCTGAGTGGCAGGAAGACCAGCGCGAACAGCAGTTCGCACTACACTCTGCCACTTGTGGAACTTTGCAGAGGTTTTTTGTAACTTCGCGGAGTTCCGCGTAACAAAACTCTGCGAACTACGCCAAGGCCTGGTTTTTAGGGTGACTTTGCACCACACAATCCTTGCACGTTATACAGGAACGGAGCTGCTAACTCAAGAAAGAGCTTGATGCTTTAGTTAGCTTGCTCAATGGTTTAGTTTTCACTGGCAGGAGGAGTACCAATCAAAACACAGAAAATGCCTTTTACTCCACCCTTTTTCATATGTCAGAGATTGGGGTGTGGCTAGAATTACTGGCTCCACCTCCAGCCTTTGACAAGATGGAAGCGGGTGGGATTAAATGCTGCTCATCTGACTCCACCCTTTTAGCATCTTGTTCAAGTCTGGGGGTGGAAACACCAACCAGCTCCCACTCCAGCTTTTGACATAACAAAAAAAGAGTGGCATGAAAGGCAAGACTTCCATGATCGCCCCTTCTTAGAGGATCAGGGCTGGTGAGCTCTGCACCCTGAAGGGTTTTAAAAGGCCCGGCCTGATGCATTTTAATAGGGATCGGAGGGCTGAACAAGATTTAGCTCAAGCTTTCTCTACACATGGCCAGTGGGACAGACTTGGCAGCAGTGGCTGGATTCCTATTAAATGTGCAGAGACCCAAACTGGCTTATACAAGCCTCAGCACTATTATTGATAATGAAGGCATGAGAGTGGATAGGCATAGCTCCAACGCTCTAGGCAAGGAACCGCACCTGGACTATATGCATTGACGGCAACCAGAGTGGGAGCATGCACAGTGGTCTTGGAGTCATGTCAAATATTTAGTGCCAAGAGACAGGGAGGTTCCCCATCTGCGCTAGTGTTTGTGTTGGCAGTGGAACCCTTCGGGCTAATATGCCAAAAAAGAATGAGGGCTCAGGATTACGAATGAATTTTGTTTACCATGTGATTTTGCTATAGATATGTGATACAGTGATATACCTTAGTGATGTGGAGCGACGTTTAACACCGACTATAGATAGGCTGGACCTCATGTGGAAAATCTCCGGACTGTGCATCAGTTGTCTTACTACTACCTGAGGCAGTGCGGTACATGTGATAACAAACCCCACTAACATCCAATGGGAATACTACACATTTCATTACCTCGGTGTACATATCTTCTACGTCGAACCGGATGATATAACTAACGAAAACTGAAGGGCTATGAGAGAATAAAAAGGAACGTAATCTTCTGGAAATTCCTGCTGCTCTTGACCCACGGTAGGATCTCCCTCACAAAAATTATATTACTGTCATGTTTATTGTATTATTTGTCAAAATGTCCCACCGCTCCGGGACAGATTTTATTTCAAGGACCTGGACTTCATCTTTACAATCTAATATGAAAGTGGAGCTGCTGCAAAGTGGCACTCCTTAAATTTCAGCTCCTCAATCAGTACACTGAGGGTGCCAGATTTCGAGATGTATTACATGGTGGCACAACTACAGTGGATGGCTAGATGGATGGCTGAGACAAAGTCCATTGAGGCCACCTATGTGCGAGCACACTACAACACACCAACTGTGCCTGCCATGGGGAGCCTGCCTCTTCAAAGATGGTTTTGAGTTGTGCTTTCAGTGACTGTGGCTCGCAGGGTGCTAATGCAATATTTTGTTAGGTCCCCTAAGCATATAAAATCCGGGCAAGCGAGTCCCAGCTCCAGCCTAACCCTTGCACTCTTGGCCTGCTGGGGAAGTGCTAACATTTTTTTATAAGCCGTAATTTGAAAATTCGTAAGGAACTTGTTCAGTGCACCTGGGAAAACTAGATGACCATAGTTGATGACCATAGTTGAGAGAGGGAACTCGTTTGGTTCTCAGAACTTTTAATATGAGTTCCGCGGTTGGTCTGTGTAACTGTTGATTTAGTTGTTTCAAGCTGTGGATGAGCCCGGCTCCCTTGCTTCTGAGATGTTTTAAATGGGCCCCTGGTTTGGCCCATTCTAATAGCCAGACGCCTAGATAATTGTAACTCATACATGATTTTATTAGCAAGTTGCCAAGTTGCCATTGAGCTGCTTTCTTTCGTGAATATTTCCCAAAGATGACTATCTTGGTCTTCCCCTTGTTCACCAAAAGTTTGTTGTTTTGATTGTACCTGTTGAGTGCATTGAGGGCTCTCTGTAAACCAGTTCACAAGTGGTCCATTATTACAATGTCATCTGCGTACTGGAGGATTTGGAGCCGCACCTTCCCCATCCTCAGTGTTGTTAAGCTGGCACCTTCCAATGCTTTGCCCAAATCTGTTATGTAGAGGTTAAAAAGAAGGGGGGCGAGGACACAGCCTTGTTTGAGGCCATTGTTGGTTGGCACCTTTGCTGTTGCAGTTGTTTGCCTGGTTTTTATGCAGACCCACGTCCCCTGGTATAGTGCAGTTATCGCCTTTAGTAGCAGTTGGCGGATTCCCCAGGTAACTAGTTTCTCCCACAATTTCCCTTGGTCTACCCTATCAAATGCTGCGCTGTAGTCTTCAAGATGGAGGTGGATGCTTTGGCTGTGTGGCTCGATTTGACAGGGGATCCAGTGCTAGAATGTTTTCTGTAGTGGAGCTTTCGGGCCTGAATCCAGATTTCTGTTATCTGTTGCCCAGGCTTCTAATTCTTCCATTAGTATTCTGGCATACGCTTTTGCTTGTAGATCTATAAATTCCACAAGCCGGTAATTGTCCGGTTTCGTGCGGTCCCCTTTTTTGTGAATTGGGAAGAGTATTTAAACTCTCCATGACAATGGAATTATTGAGGTGGAGTAAGCGTAATTAAAGAGTGGAGTAAGCTGTCCTGACCAATAAACCTGTGATGATTTGAACACAGCTGCTGGAACGCCATTGGGTCCTGGGGCTCCGTTGTTCCTCATTTTTTTGATTGTGTCTGTTACCCTGGCCTCTGAAATACTAGTTGTTTGGAGGACAAAACCGAGTGCTGAGGGTGAATGGTGAGGATGGGTGTATGATATGCTCTGATTGTTGAAGTACAACTTCTTGATGTAGATTACCCACTCATGGTCTGCCACTCCATTCTCCTTTGTCTGGCCAGTGTTGCTTAGTTGGTTGATGTGCTTCCAAAGTTGAATATGTCCCCTTTCTTTGAGGAGGATGAAGATTTTCAGCTATTCTGCTTCAATCATCTTTGTTCTAAGCTGCCAGACTTTCTTTCTGTGGGCAACTCGAAGAGCTGCAATTGTTTGAGATTGGGGGGGTTTGTTTCCTTTTCTTTTTGCCTTAAGGGCCTTTAGAAGACTCCTTTTGGTTGTGTATAACTCCTTTGGATTGATGTATTGCGGCAGTTGCTGCGGGCTGCAGCACACGGAGCAGTACAAAATATGCACCCCGTGCATATCCCTGCATTTTGTGGCAGGAACCATGCGATGCCTGCCACATGGTGCAGGGATATGTTGGTGCCCCCAGGGGCCATGTCGGAGGACCAAGTTGGAAGGGGGGCCCGCTATGGGCCCCCAATGTCCCTTTCCACCTGCCTTTTCATGGCGGGTAAACCGCCATAAAAAGGCAGGAGGAAAGGGACATTGTAATCCCTATGGCGGTGCCTGGCAGGCACCGCCACTATTGTAGGGATACAAGTTCCTCCGATGGACCGACGGTCTCTTTGACCGCCAACCATCCGCCCGCCATCCTAATGTGGTAGTAATCAGGATTACGATGGCGGTGGGACCGCTACTGATGGGCTGGTGGTGGCGGTCCCACCGTCATCGTATTCAGGCCCTTAGTTCATTTTTCAGTCTCAAAATAATTCAGCGTTCCAAGGCATGAAGCTGTACCTGGGCAGAAGGCCAGAGGAGCAGGGAGTGCAGCAGCCCCCCAACAACATTTAAAAAAACAGTACGTCTCCTGGGTTATTGTATCAATGAGAATGATATGGTGACCTCTTGACAAAGAAAATAGGCTTGCTTTGCGTATTGATGTGGTCACCCTTTGACAAAGCCAATAGGCTTGTTTTTTATAATGATGTTTGTGAGAAATTGGGTTGTTGGTTGACTAGGGTGTGAGCCCTAGTCAAGCAGCAACCACAATCCTTGTCAGGGTAAGGCACACAAAAGCCTAAAATTAACCTGTGCTCAACCCCCTGTAGCCTGGAACAGAGAAGTCAGTCTTAACTTAGAGGCAATGTGTAAAGTATTTGTGCAACACTTTAAACAGTAAAACTGTGAAAACATCACACAAAAAGATCCCACACCAGGTTAGAAACATAGAGCAAAATGTAATAAAAAGAACAAAGCCAAAACAACAACAATCTAATCAGTAGAACCTGAGTTATACATTTTTAAAGATTAAAGGGAATATAGAGCCAAAAATCACAAAAAAACAACTTGGGATATCTGGTCTTGCTGGACCGGGTTAAATTCAAAAGTTCAAGCCGACCGTGATAGAGCACAAGTCAGATTAGGTCCCACGTTAATCCAGCTAAAGGTTAACCTTTCAACCTCATGCCAAGAGCCCCGTTCGCATCGCAGAGGGACACGAGGTGCAGGAAGAGTGTTGCGGGATGCTGTTGGTGAAGCACGGGCATTGCTAAAGCTTCGCGTTTGCGGTCCCCATGAGCAGTCGATGCTGCAGTGCGAAGAGTCAGGCTGACGGAACTTTGCATTGATTTGTGGAAGTTTTGCATTTATCATGTTGTTTAGCTGGCTAACCAGAAGTATTAAGAGTGGTTGATTATTCTTTCTGCACAGAGACAAGATTAGCGACCTGATTTTGAGTTTGGCGGGCAGTAGTCCATCAGCCAGCTTGGAAGAGGACTTTATGTCGGCCATCCTGGTAAATTACCTCCAAACAAATTTATAGATCACTGCCGGCCCGGCGGTGATTCTTTTTTCACCAGAAAAAATAGCCGTCACGTGGTTTCTTTGAAGGAAAAAAAAGTTGACGGCTGCCATAGGTGTTGACGGCAGGCTACCAAACTGTTTGTTCTATAAAAAATCAACTCCCAAAGTGGAGCTTGTTTTTGAAAAACAAATAGCTAATGACCCCTCCAAGAACCCGTTTCTGAGTGCAACAGGGCAAACAGGAACTACTGGGCACTATCGTGGGAGCTGAGGCCTTTTACTCCTGATGTCCCATGGTCCGACCAACTATGGGTCCTGAGTAAATTGGCCAAGTACTACCCTGTCCAGCACTTGACTCTCAATGGTAGTGCGGGGTCAAGCAGTCCAAGTTTCTTCAGGGGTAGGTAGTGGTAATCTACAGGATCGGAACTCACAATACAAACAGTAACAACAGTAAGCTAAATGTCCAATCAAACAATTGCTTTATGAAAAAAGGAGTATTTTATGTAACACACAAAGCATAGCATCAGCACACTAAAATAACCTCCACTGCCTTTTAAGGTCAGCGTGCTAGTGTCGGCCTGGGAGGAATCAACAAGTCCTTCTGTATCTCAACTAGTGAGGTCTGTTTTACCCTATTCAGTACTGGAAGCAACTCCCAGATGCAGCTCACGATAGTTGCATGCTTACAAAGTCTATGTTTGACCTTAAAAGTTAAGTCAGTAGTGCTCTTCTGCTAATTTCGTGCAAGTCTCCTGCAGGCACAACAACTTAAAACAGTCTTACTCAAGAGATGAGGCAGCTGGCAATTCTTGCAAGTTTCCTGCAGGCACAACACCTTAAAACAGTCTTTCTCAAGCTGATGCATCTGTCAACTCAAGAGGAACCAAGGTGCTCCTTTGCAGTATTCAGACACCCCATGCTGTGGGCCCACAATATCTTGTGGTCTTTCCCAAATGTTGTTTAAGACTCCTCAGTCTCTAGACGACTGTGATTGTGTTTGACTTAACCGTTTGGCTCCTTCTGCAATTGGGAAGTGTGTCTAGCAGTTCCCTTGGCACATGAGTCAGGGCAACAGCTGAGGCTCCATAGTGCCCGCCTTCCAGGAGCACAGTGGACACCCACTTTGGCCCTGCCTTTACTTTGGGTCCCACTTCCAGGCACACAGGGTGATAGACTCCGGCACACACACGGGTGGCAGTCAAACCTTCATGGTGGCCTCCCTCCTCAAACACACCGGATTGACATTCCGAATTTCACAGTGGCCCTCTCTTCTGTCACATGGGCTGTCAACCGAATTTGCAGACGCATGGGTAACGGCCCAAATTTCATGGTAGCCTCTTCCTGCACATGGGGGTCACTAACTTGGCAGAATCAGGAAGATGGCCTGCACTTCTGCAGTGGACCTGATTGTACCGAACGTCTCACACTTTGCTGACCAGGATTCACTCTACAGGATCACTGCTGGGCCTCACTGCCTCCAGGTGCTCTCCTCCTCCTTAGTGCGCCCACTGATCTTGGCAGCCAGACAGACTCTAGGCACTCTCCTTGCAAGGTGTTGTGGTCTTGGCAAGCAGGTAAAAGGCTGGTGCTCCAGGCTCAGGGCATGTTGTTTTGGTTTCCTGGTTGAAGACTGCTCACCCAGCAGGGAGCCTGACAGACCTTAGCCCCCACCTATGGTTCCAGAAGCAAGGAGACTTGGTGAATATCTCTCTTCTGATGTCAGATTGACCCACAGCACAGGCCAAGGGAGGAACCGGAATCACATCTGGCTGTCAGTCTCCAAGGAAAGATGCCAAATAAACATTCAAAGACGCAAGACTTTCTCTCTATGAAGATTCCCTGGTCCACAGTGCCAGCCTTATCAGTTCCATCATCTCCTTGGCAATGAGCCCAGGCCCCACTGACCAGTAACTCTTTCTGGATTGAAAGAGACTTTTGATGTTCACAGAGGATGCGCTGCTCCTCTCTCTTCAGTGTTTGTATCCCACTATAGCCCTCAGTAATGTCAGCAGCACATGTATCCTGTCTGGTGGTTTGCAGTCCTCACCCTTCCAGCCTCTCCGGGTCCTGTGCTTCCAAAATGGAACCCACAGGGCTCCATGCCACGTATCGCACAAAGGCACACACATGCATCCCAGCATGCACATGCAAATATCGAGTGCTGTCCGGTGCTACATGAAATCTATGCAGGTCAAGGGTGAGTTAAGCACACAGCCACTGTATTTTACACAAGTGGGTCAGTAGGCCTCCCTCCAGTGACACAGATAAAAAGGCCTGTTCATACTACCGATTCTACTTAACACAATACAAGTATGCTGCTACCACAGTGCTCGTGCCACTTAGCTCCAGGTAAGGGCTGTAGCTCTCTACCTTCACAAGAGCAGCACTTAGGATGCTCCTCCCAACTTAATCAGACTGCATTACTGTTGGAAATGGCCATTTCTAGGGTGCTTTCTCTCGACTTTTTGATTTTCTCCTTCCCAGTTTTCCGCTGCTCTGAATGCTAGCCTTAGAATTTTGAGCGCGTTTGACACTGCTGTGCAGTGCCAAAGCACTGTGCTCGTCATATATGTACTGGTGATTGGTGTATATATGATTGGCTGATTCGAGTTAGCTGTAAGTCCCCTGTGAAGGGGTAAGACCTATACCAGGGGCATGTATCTCGAATGCACCTCAGTGGGCCTGCTGCACTGGTTGTGCCATCCACTCATTGATTGTGCCACAGGTTTGTCCTGGTGGGGCCTCTGTGCACGGGTTACTGTTGCTCAGCTTGGCATTTTAAAACCTAGGTGCCAAGCTTCTGCATGTCTCTTGCTACATCAGAGTTCTCCCTGGTGACAAGGTGCGGTGCTGGGAAGAGGTTGGGCATGTGCATGAGTGTGTTACATGCAAGGGTTGTGAATGGCACCAGGTGGTGTGTTTGGTACGATGGGGCCTGCTTCGGACATTGGATTAGGATGGAGGGGTGCAGGGAAAGTCTATTGCGCAGTATTTCCTATGGGCAGAATAGTAACTGTATTGTGTTTGGTATCGATGAGTTCGTATTGGCGAATCCTCTCTGGTAGTGTGAGTGGATTCGACATTACATGTATGGAAGTGTCACTTTAGGGAAAGTGGGCATTTCAATGATCGTGGCTCTGTGTGCCTGTCGGCCTGTCTACTAATTCACAAATGGGTGCTAGGGGGACAGCCACATCTGTGCATTCCTGACAGAAGGCCATAAACTAGGTGCTCAAGTGAAACTGCAGACCTCTAACTCTGAGGGGTCTTTCTGGGATGGATACGTGGGGGTGGAATTGGCACCTGCATTGCAAGGGCAGGGTCTTGGCCCGACTAAAGATTGTGATCAAACCTCCCGGGGTAGGATGGCAGACAGGACACAATCTAAAGAGGGCTGGTGTATTTCAAAAGGTGGCCTTTTGAACTGATCGTATCTTTAAAGGCCATTGTAGGTATAACTACTGGAACTCTGGCCTCAGCAGCTAAAGACGTTTTCAGATTTAGAACCATACTACGCTGGTTCGACACTGGGACATCAACATGAGGAATCATTAGGGCAGGAGGGACTGCAACTGGACTATCTGAAAACTTGTGGTGGCCTGAAGCTTGCCGCACTCCAGGAAGGGGACTATCACTTGGTAGATTTTGCCTGGACAGTGTTGGTCTGCAGCTAAGTGCCAACTGTCATGGCCTGGGTCCTGAAGTATTCTCCAAGGGCTGGTGAGCTGGCCTCCTGTCCATGAGATCACAGGGACACAAAGGATCGCACTGTTTCCACAAGACTTTAAGGACCGCACTGGGTGCAGTGGAAACAGGTGGAAGTGATTGTGGTTGGGGCAAGGACCGTCCTGACATACACCATCATCACGCTGTGCAGAAGAGTGTGCGCATAAAGATTAGCAGCCACCTGAGGTGCTGTAACATGAGGAGTTCGAGGAGTGCAGGGGAAGCTCGCAAAGTCCAAGGGAGCCGTGTTTGCAACCAGGAGACCTGTGCTCGCTTGTGCTCCAGAGAGTGTGGTGTCCAAGGGGTGTTGGGGGACCCTGAGCCAGGGGCTGATACTGTCTTCAGCCTCTAGATTGGGAGGATGGCAGGGCCTGACATGGCAGCCTCTGTCCAAGGTCATTGGCCCCCTCACCCTGGACCCACACTACAAGGTGCTTTGCTGTGGAGAACACTGTAACGAGGCCCTAGGGGTTTTGTGTGCCTTGTGGGCACCTACAGCTGACTGTCGGGGCTATGGCAGGTCACACTTGAGGGGAAACCAGACTTGGAAGCGTGCCAGCTTCCTGGGTCACAAGCTTTTGTCTATGGGGGATCTCAATCCCACGCTCGTACAGGTGCCTGCGGGCGCCTGGATGTCTAATCCGAATGGACAAAACTAAGTAACTGTTTCTTTCCATGTTAGGTGGTTCCGACAGTCTAGTCAACGGGGTCACCAGATGGGGCAACATGTATCGTTGGCTGGTGGAGTTGAAGGACTGACGGGCTGGGGCATGAGGCATAGTCATAGAACTGTGACTGTTCGACCTTTCTGCTAATGGGAAAGTCCTACAATTGCATATAACTGTAAAGTGTATATACAATGTGTGTTTCGTTTTGATTTCAATAGAGAAGTTTGACAATTGTGTATAACTGTTGAGTGTATAAATAATGCATATCTCGTTTTGATTTCAGTGTGTGTGAATGTAATACAAAGACAAGTGTTTTATACATACAGTGTGGATTATTTATGTAGGGTACGCAGTGTGTTGCAAGGGTGGTGTTGTGCCAATACTTTACACTCGAGCCCTGAGGATAAACCTGACTGCTCGGTGCTAAGCTAGCAGATGGTAAGCATGGGTTATCGGACAAGTGTATCATATACATCATATTTGGAACAGTGGATTCTGACTGGCTTCAATGCGTCCCAGCCAGCTCGAAACCTGGATCTAACAATTACGATGATGCAGGCCTAGGTAATTGCACACACACGTGATCCATTTGCCCATGCCCAAAAATCATTACCAGGGATCCAGCTATCATTGCAGCTCTGTCACTCAGGGAAGAGGTGCACATCTGTCACCAGGCAGGGGACTTTTCCATCCCAAACACAAACACTGAGTTTTTCCCCTAGTTGGGGCAATCATTATTGTAACTTTTCTGTCCATAATCACCAGGGTTTTGCTTTTGGTAACAAACAGAAAAGAAGAATATCGGATAGTTCACCCCAAATAGGGCGGGTGGTGTGATGACCTTATTCTGATGGCCAGCACTTTGTGAGGCCATCGGAGTAAGCGATCTGTCGATGGACCAAACAGGGGCACTGGCGATTAAAAGCTGACTGCCTTCAGATTGCCAATAGAACGGGCAGTCTGAGGGTTTGGGAGACAGGGTACTCTGTCACGATTGTCCTAACTCCGTTACCATCACAGAGCTCTTGTGAACCTCAATACCAATCAATACAAAGATAGTGATGGATGAAGGAAAACACGCTAATAAAAAACAATATAAATATTTTCCTACAGCTTAGGATAGACTCCTTCTCATGATGTTTCTTTTCCAGAGTGTAAATGAAAATGAAGAATGCTAGAGGTAGTCATTGTATTCCTTTATGTATAGGTGTAAATAACTGACAGCACTTATATAGAGCTCACCACTCGAATTGCTCTGTAGGCACTGTTTCATATCAATCATGTTTTCTTTTCACAATATATGTTTGATTAATTACAAATTGCTGAAAATCAGTTTTTTTAATGTTAATTAAGCATTTTGCGGCAAATCAAATATTGCAATTTTCACTGAAAAGACAGAACCTAAGAGCTTGAAACCCAGAGAAAGTCACTTCCCTAACTTTAATTAGCCATCAACGTGCAGTGCTCTTGCAGCAGTCAGAATCGTCTTTGACTTAACTGCAAAAATCAGAATTTCAATTGATCAGTTAAATCAGTTAAACAGTGCCACCAGAAATCTGTACTTTTTAAATTGCTTCCCTTTCCTTTGAAGAAGTAGCCGCTGGTGTATTTCAGCTGTATGTTCGACCTAATTAATTCCACACTTACGTCACAGAGCAATTAATTATTGTGCATTGCCAAACAGAAATGTACTTTGAAATTTGTTCTGCTCTTGTTGTGAGCATAAACAGATTTTGTTTATCATTGTGACAAATATTTTATTTTATTTGAATTCCACTGTAATATCAATCCATAAATTAATGATGGCAAATCTAAAGTTTGCATAAAAAAAATCAGACGTCAAAAACTCATTTAGTGTTAGAATGCTAGAAAATATCTTGGGCCTAATTATGACTTTGGCGGTGTGGGAGCAGGCTGCCACACCACCAACCTGCTCCCACACCGCCAAAGTCATCCGCTCACCGCCCACCAGATTAGGAGTTTTCTCCTGGTCTGGTGGGCGGTGCTTTGGCGGTCCCACGAGGTGCCATGTTAAGGCGCATATGTGAGCCTTAGCAAGGCAGTGCTGTGGGAGCTCCACAGCCCGTTTCTGCATGGCATAGACTGGTGGAGTCCATGCCATGCAGGAACTGGGGTGCATGCATACAGGGGGCAAAACATGTGCCCCCCTGCATGCACTCCATAGCCCCGAGGCAACAGGTGGCCCTGTTTGGGCCCCCTAAGTTTTATCACCCACACATTTTTTATGGCGGGCTCACCACCACCAGCGTTTTGCTGGGACAGACCGCAGCGCCACCGCCAAGGGATCACGGATCCCTGGTGGTCCGGTGGTGGTGGGACCGTCGCACTCGTAATGCGGTGGTCAGACCGCCAGTGGGGCAGTCCCCGCCACGCCACAGCAAGTTTGGCAGTCTGATGGACCGCCAAAAACGAAATCAGCCCCCTTGTTTGGTCCAGCTGATGGTTTAGTATTTGCGTTCTCCGCCCCAATGGGAGATGTACTAGTGCAAATTTGTGTATGAGTAAATCAAATTGTAGTATAAATTCAAGTTTTGTGTCTAGCACAGATGGATTTACAATTCTAAATCAATCAATTTGCACACCTAAATTCAATTTAGTTGTGCAAATGGCAAAACACATAAGGTTGTAAAGCAAAAATGTAATTTCTAAATCCTGAACTTACATTTTTAAACTGTGATACAGTATAGAATGTGCCAAAGTTCTGTATCCAAATGCTTGTCTATTTCAGAGTTGAGCAAAGGCGCTAATGGAGCAATTATTAACTTTTTTTAATCTCATTGTAATTCCTAAAAGACAACTGTCAATGCCCTCTGTTGATTAGTTAATTGTACAGAGAAGCGATCAATTTAACTTATTGAATTTTTTTAGGCAATGATCATGCTTACAATGGTTACATTAATAATTACCTGTCCAGACATAGTCATAAAACATAGCGAGGAAGTGACGCATATTAAACCACCTCTTCATTGTGACCATGGCTGCTGACCTGAATTCCTCCCTCTAAATTGGAATTTCTACATAACCTAATGAAGTTCCTATCTCTTTAAGGACTGGTACTCAAAAGATGGGCAGAGTACTCCCCCATCTCTCTTTTGACAATTTACAGTGCTTAATTTGAGCCGGTGGGGCCCACTGGCACTGATTTTTGGGGACCAGTACTTATTTTTTTGCAACAGACTTTGATTCAGAGCAAGAGACTGACAAGCATAAAAGGGGAGAAAGAAGGAGGAAGGGAAAGATAGGAAAACAGTCACAAAGGTAGAAAGCGGAATGAAAAAGAGCCTTCAAGAGTGAGAGCAAGGGACAAGGAGTCTCGGGTGGTGGAATAAAGAGGCATGAAGTGGAATTAAGACTATTGAGTTCTGGTATTCAGCACCCCGACCATCAATAGCGCTGGATGCGGGCTTCTGAGCAAAACCTTGGGCCCCAGCAATTATTCTTTTACAAATTAAGCACTGGACATATATTGACTTTTCTCAGGTGAAAATGTAAAGGTAACTTCTTGCCAAGTGAAACAGAAAACATCCAAGGAAAGTATTGTGCTTAGACGGAGGTAGTGTAACATGCTGTCAATGCTTAACCTTTGCCTTTGTCCCTTCCCTGCTCCCGTCCCACCTATTGTTCCTGTGCGAGTGGGTCCCGACGCACGGTTAGAATGTTCGTGTGGGAGCGTGAGGGAGCCGTTGGTCAACGGCATTCTGTTATGACTCACGAATAAAGACGGTTGCATCCTCTGCTTGTCTCCTCATCACTACAAACTTCCTTTTGGCGACGATTACGGGATCTTACGGTTCCATGATGTTGAAGTGCTCGGCATATTCGGCGCTGCAGTGTGCTTGAAGCTGTTGCTTCCTGGTCATCCCCGATCGGCTCTTCGACGTAACATAGTGAGAGGGGGACATCCGACTCCTCCCGACCACCACTGCTTCACGCCTACTGTTCATCCCTGCCTCATCTTATTCGTCTTCCCCTCCCTCTGCCAGCCCCTGGGAGGAGCTGCAACGAAGGGTGAGTGAGCCAGTTATTTTTATACTGTCCACCAGGTGTTACCTTCAGCAGACACTGGAGGGAGCCAAAGCACTACTTAACTCTGCACCTAGAATAAAGACTTATTGGCCCAATCCACATAAAAAACAGTGGCACTGTGTCAGCATGGCTGGGATAAGGAACGCAATGGCTATGCCCAGCACCTTTTTGGAAGTCCCTGGGCCACCTACCGAAAGTTGGACACAGTGGGTTAAATGTTTTGAAAAACATCTGGAGGCAATTGATGGAACTGAATACAATCCAGCCAGGAAACAAGCCATGATGTACAACTGTTTGGGGGCAAAAGGAAGGAGGTTATTTGATCACATAACTCCTATTGAAAAAGAAGAGGAGGACGAAGAGTGGAATGTGTTTGTTGAAGCCAAAATGAGAATGAAGAACTACTTTGATACCACTATGAGTGTGATAATGGAGAGGTACAACTTCTACTACAGGTACCAAGCCCCGGGTGAGGCAATTGAATCCTACGTTGCTACACTAAGGATGTTGTCCACAACATGTGCATTCAGAGATACAGACGAGATGATGCGCGATCAGGTGGTGATGCGCACCACGTGTGTGAAGGCGCAAGAGAAGCTGCTGTGTCACAGGAACCCAAACCTGGAAAAGGTGATTTCCACCATCAAGAGCATGGAAAGATCAGCTAAAGGAGTTAAGTTACTGCGCAAACCTGACACCCAGCAAGTGAGTGTCAATCTAGTCCATAAGGATGAAGAATCTGCATCCAATAGACCACGGAAGAATTTCACAAGGAAGACCTCCAGCACATACAGCGGAACGCCTAGCTGTTACCGTGGCGGAACCAGTGCGCTTGTGGCAACCAACAAAGAGTATCCTGCATGGGGCAAGGTCTGCCAGGGATGCGGAAAAATGGGACATTTCCTTAAAGTTTGCAGAACTTCGCGTACAAAGAAGATTTATTCAGTGAATGAATCCAAATCAGAGGAAGACTCTGATTAGAGTGAACTATTGGAGAACTTGGTATTGCTGGTTGCCATCATTAACAGAGAAGATGCGCAAAACCAACCCAGGTGTAATGTCGGCGTGAACTGAGAAAATGTCGAGATGTTGGTGGATACTGGATCAAGAATTACAATCTTGTCAAAGGACACCTACAATGGTCTAAAGTGCAAGATACAGTTGGAATCCAGCAGAATTGTTCCAGGTGCATATGGCGGACACAAGATAAAATTGGAAGGGGTATTCAAGGCGGATTTGTCGTTCAAGGAGAAAAACACCTTCACAAGAATCTTTGTAGTAGATTACAATGTGAACATTCTCGGTTGGTTGGAACAACAAAAACTGAAGGTGATGATCAACCCTTGCCAACCACCATATGTATTCAGCATTCAAGAGGACGACTTGGAAACCATTCTCAAGGAATTCAAGGGGCTGTTCAACGAGCGATTGGGATGCTTAAGGGATTTTGAACACCAGATTGTCCTGAAGAGTAATGCATACCCAGTGAAACAAAGGGTCAGGAACATACCATTATCTGCCCGCGCTGAAGTTAAGACAATTCTAGAGAATTGGTGCAAGGACAGCATAATCGAACCGATCAATGCGTCTGAGTGGTTGTCGCCCGTGGTTATTGCGAAGAAAAGGAATGGAAAGATCTGCTTATGCATAGACCTTCACGAACTAAACCGCCATGTGGTAGCTGATTGCCAACCCCTGCCTCTGATAAACGAAATGGTGATGACGTTGGGTCAAGCAAAGATCTTTACTACATTAGATTTCAGCGCAGCATACCATCAACTACAACTGCAAGATGAGTCAAAGAAATATACTGCGTTCATCATACCAGAAGGCGCATATCAATTTTGCAGATTACCCTTCAAGCTGTGTTCAGCATCAGCTGTATTCCAGCGCACAATGAATCAATTGTTCAGCGGCATGGAAGGTGTTAGGTCATTCCAGGATGAAGTACTGATTTACAGCAAGACGGAAGAAGAACACCTAGCCGTTTTAAGGAAGGTTCTTCAAAGGATTCAGGGCAGTGGTCTCACATTGCAAAGGGACAAGTGCAAATTCCTCAAAAGAACTGTAGAGTACTTAGGTCATCTCATTGATGAAAATGGAGTACGACCCAAGCCATCCTTGATATCTGCTATTTCCTGTTCACCAAACCCAACAAATAAGGAAGAACTTGCATCCTTCTTAGGCATGTGTGAATTCCACTCCAAATTCATACAACATTACGCAGCCAAGGTTGGACCACTTCGAAAAATGATAAAGAAGGATGCAGAATTAATTTGGAATGAAAAATGCGAACAGAGCATAAAGACCATAAAGAAGGAACTTGAGCAAGCACCATCACTCCAGTCATTCAACGAAAAATTGCAAAGTACTGTAACCACAGACGCCAGCCATATCGAGCTGTGGACTGTGCACAGCCAAAGGACTGAAAAAGGGGAGAAAATTATCGCGTTTGCATCTCGGAAGTTAAGGGTTCCAGAGATAAAGTACTCAGTAATTGAGCGTGAATTATTGGCTTGTGTTTGGGCTGTTACAAAATTTAAAAGTTTTTTGTGGGGCAAGGAATTCACCATCCGCACTGATCACAAACCGTTGGTCAGTAAACTTGAAGGGAAAGGTTCTAGTCGACCCTCGCCAAGAATTGCGAAGTTGGCATGTAGCAGGAGTATCAAGTTAGGATGGAATACATTCTAGGCCGAGTAAATGTGTTGGCAGATTACTTGTCACATGCCCCCTATGAGGAAGAATCTGAGTGTGATGAGGATGAGGAAGATGACTTGCTTGTTGCATGCTTGTTTGAAGGTCATGAGTCTAATGGTACCATTACAAAGTCAGAATGGTTAGAGGCGATAAAGGATGACACAGTGTTTGAAGGAATTAAGAAATATGTGGTCAAAGGTTGGCCACGTGAAAGGACATTAGACGAAGCTCTCAGACCATACTGGAAAATTAAGGAAGACATTAGTGTTGTCGAAGATATCATACTCCGGGGTGAGACTTTGCTAGCACCAATGTCCATGAGGAGCAGGTTGGTACCATTAGCCCACGAAGGACATGTGGGGATGACAGCCACCAAACAGAGATTGAGGGAGAAATACTGGTGGCCCTCCATGGATTGTGACGTTGATGTATTTGTCACTCATTGTTCAGTTTGCGCTGAGGCAAACAAAACAATGATGACGCACCATTACCCCATGACCTCTGTTGAACTACCTGAGGGTCCATGGATCAAAGTCGGCATCGACTTCATTGGATCAATGAATGCTTTGAGTCTAGAGATACGCTATGCCATAGTATTATTTGATTACTTCAGCAAGTGGGTGGAGGTCAAATTTGTGTCTCAACCCACCACACGTGAAGTAGTTAAGTTCTTGAAGGAATTTTTTGGCAGAGAAGGTTTCCCTCATCAGCTCATCACCGACAACGGTGTGCAGTTTGTATCCTCCGAGTTGATCTCATTCCTGGAAAAAAATGGCATTGAACATGTGAGGTCCTCTTTATACCACCCACAAAGCAATGGCCAGATAGAACGAGCCAATCACTTGATCAAAGAAACTATCCAAATGGCTTTAAAATCCCACATTCCTGTCGAGGCAGCACTATGCACCAAGTTGTGGTCATACCGCACCACCCCTCACAATACCACTGGTAGAACCCCATTTGAACTAATCAGGGGTAGAGCAGCAATTACACGATTGCAGCCACATTGGTCCTTGGCGTGGAAACAATGGGAAAACGAAAACTACAAAGAGAAAGAGAGCAGGATGAGAAGTCTGGTGGACAAACGCCAGGAGCGCATGTGCATTAATTACGATGCAAGGAATGTAGTGAAAGAGATGTCTGTGAAAGCAGGTGATGTGGTGAGAGTGAAGTATCCCAGGTAAAGAGCAAACATGAGCAAGTACAGTGAACCTAGGCGTGTGGTCAAAACCAAGGGCATTGCCGTCCTCCTCGACAATGGCCAGTGGTGAAATGGTTCAAAGGTTGCTAGAAGCAGGTTCCCTCCTCAGCAAAGGCATGCGAAGGTGAAGTGTGCGGTGCTAGCACCTATTCTGCAACTGTTGGTGATTTCCCCAATGTGTCTCCTCCAGGGCTGGCAACTAGTCCTGTTGTTACTGTTCAGGACAGGAGAACAATTGTTTCCCCGGTAAGATTTAAAGACTATGCAATGTACTAGTTCACTTTTAAAGAAAAGTAAGAAAAGTGTTTCCTCTGCTTATTTGAAAACTGTGTAACTTCTTAGTTTGTCTTAAAAAAAACGGGAGAAGATGTAACATGCTGTCAATGCTTAACCTTTGCCTTTGTCCCTACCCCGCTCCTGTCCCACCTATTGTTCCTGTGCGCGTGGGTCCCGGCACGCCGTAAGAATGTTCATGTGGGAGCGGGAGGGAGCCGTTGGTCAACGGCATTCTGCTATGACTCACGAATAAAGACGGTCGCATCCTCCGCTTTTCTCCTCGTCACTACAGTAGCTATATGATCCTGAAGATTGGTGTGGTACATATATTTGAAATACAGGTATCTGGGTTGTCTGATTATGGACCAATCAAACTACTACCAGTATCTTGGCTCCACACTAAAAAGGTTGAACCAAAACACAGTCACGTGTTGCTTGAACCAAGGTTGAGTTGTCATTGGCTGCCCACTTCTACTGTTGAATAGTGAAGTGAAGAAAAGGATGTTGAAATGCTACACAGCACTGGACTCATGGTGGAATGAAAAATATAACTTTTTTCCACAAGAGAGACAGTGATTGATGTCTTCACAGAGCTATAATTATTATTTACTATCCATATACACAACAGTCCTCAATTCACATCTGTTGTAAGTAAAATGTGAGAAATAGTTGTTGAAAATGGCAATCTTTTAGAGACATTTTCCGTAGTCTCAGTAGGTGAATGTTACAGTCGATTGACCATATATATTCCCCTGCCTAAGCAGATATATCCCCTACTCCCTCTCTGCATTTGGATAATGCCATTCTATCAATTTGGTCTTTCTTTGACCTGTTTTGCTCAGGAGATTAGTCATCAATTTAGTGGATGAAGGGCCAGATGTACGACCCGTTTTTGCATGCGCAATTGGGTTTGCGAACCCGTTTGCGCATGCAAACACCTATTGGGCCATGTACATAGCCTATTTAGCAAGTCTCAATTTTTTTGCGACTCGCTAAATAGGTTTTGCGACTCGCTATTTGGAAGGGGCGTTCCCTTCCAGATAGCGAGTCTCAAAACCATGTACAAATGTTTTGCAACCATAATTGCGGTCGCAAAACACTCGCAATTACCACCTACTTCAAGTAGGTGGTAATGCATTCGCAAATAGGAAGGGGTCCCCAGGGGACCCCTTTGCAAATGCATCCAAAATTATTTTTAAGGGCAGGCAGTGGTCCCCGGGACCACTGCCTGCCCTTAAAAAATAAAACGAAAACGTTTCATTTTTTTTTTTTTAAATGTATCCTGTTCTCCTTTAAGGAAAACAGGCTGCATTTAAACAAAAAAATTGCTTTATTTAAAATCAGTCCCAGACATGGTGGTCTGCTGAGCCCAGCAGGCCACCATCCCTGGGAGGGCTGGCATTCCCAATGGGCTCGCAAATTGTGAGAGTCTCATTAATATTAATGAGCCTCGCAATTTGCGACCCCATTGGGAATCGCAAACAGTGTTAAACACACTGTTGTACATTTCATTTAGCGCCTCGCAATACCCGACTCGCAATGTGTCGCAAATTGCGAGGCGCTAAATGAAATGGTCGTACATCTGGCCCGAAATGTTTTTCATTGGCGTGACGGCCGATTGCATGCGCCCCTTGATATCTTGATATCTTCCAAAGAAGTCCAAACGGCTGCAATTAAAACAATTTTTTCTGTTTGGCAATGCAAATGTAGGGATAGAGGCATGCTGTCCCTTTGAGGTCCCTTATTGCTGTATTTGTTTCCAATCACAATGGGTTGCAAATTGTCACTTGGTTAAATAATAATTATTGCGTCTGCTAGTTAGTGATCCCCTCTAGTGATGGACAATTTGCAATAACCTATTATTACATAAATCCCTTTACAAATTGCACACTCATTTACAAACAATTCAGGTCCACGCATGGTTTATTAATGGGTATTAGTACATTTGGCACTTACTGTCTTTAGACCAAAGCTAGACTAGCTTGTTTGATTAATAGACTATTTAATACAAGCACCTTGGAAGGTGGGCTCTTTAGAAATGCAGTACTTACTAGGTCAGTCTATTAAATAACAGGTATGGCACAGTTAGACCTTTCCCTTAAATTCGACTTCACTTTATTGAAACACTTTATCTTACTTTGTCTTTTGAATCCCAAAAACATAGGGTCCTATTCATAAAAAATAGCAAATATGCACATGTAGGTGTATGTCTACATGTGTGTGCACATTAACTATTTTTTCCTATTCACAAACATTTACAGTAGTGCTCTTGGAAAGCTGCACCACATGCAGATTTCCAGGCAAACGAGTGGGAATTCCAGGTTACTTAAAGCAAATCTCCTACACTCTTTGTACAGAGTTCCAGACAGCGAAGAACTCGGGGCAGGGTGAATAGGATTACCTGTGCAGACACATATATTTCTGTGTTGTTTTCTCTCCAAGAGGAAATGGACAAGGCCTTTCCACTACACCTGTACCAAATCTAGCAATGGTCCATCCCCTTCCCACCCTGAAAAGGGATTTATTATTTGGAGTAAAAATCCAGCAATTTCGCAGGAGGAAAGGAGAATGACAAGAGTCTGTGAATGATAACAAAAAGTACTTATTTGGGAGCATTCACAAACTTTCAAGGCTAACCACGCCTTTCCCACTCCTTGTGAGGTATTTACCGGTGTACATAAATGCGCTTCTACCTTCCAGGAATCCCTTTGTGAACTGGAATAAGTAAAGTAAATTTAGTAATAAACTTATGTTTATGATCGGATTTACCTTTATGTATAGGACCTATACATTAATGTAGTTACAGTATGTATACCGTCGACACTGTACAACATTTTCAATAAAAAGTTAAGAGCACTGTAACCCATTCACGTCTAGAATGGTTTAATATTCAATATAAATGTAACCCTCATTATTTTCTAAGAAGGTATTCAGACATATTAGATGTACTTGTGCTGGTTGCAGACATGAATTGTGCAGTTTTTTTATTATTTAGACTGGACGTTTCTCTCAACTCTTCTTGCTCATTGTTCATTGGTTGGCTTAGTAATTCAGTGCACCTAAGATCTAGGGTCTGGGTTGCTTTAGTTCTGGTGGAGTTACTGCTCATCCAGGTACCCACAAGATTGCAGCCGATATCTGAATTTCAGGAGGATGTTTTCGGTTCTCCTGTGTTGCACTCAAAAATGGTGGCTATCGTGGCTATCATAGCTAGATAAATTTTTCGAACATTAGTGGAACAAGTAGAGACCAGTGCAGTCTTTTTTTTAGACAAAAATCGGACTTTGCAGAGAACACCTATCTATGCAATTCATTACATTCTGTTTTCCTAATTTCTTTATGACTGCCAGATTTTGGTCAATTAGTAATGTTTTCACCAAACCTGATTTGCGCAAGAGCTTACCCCGTTGTGCCTTTGGTGTAACCAACGTGGAGATGGCGAAGACTTCGCCGTGGCTACAATAAAGGTCCACCGCATTTAAATTGTGTGGGCGAACCATTATGTAAAGGCAGCAGAACGCAAGCGGCTGTTGTTCACTGTGCTTTGCTTAAATATATCCTCCTGCCAAAAAAATTATGAGAGGAAGCATTTTATGCAAAATTTTAGCATAAATTGACTGATTTGCAGTTAGCATAATTATGCATAACTTCACGTAATTTTTCAGAAATTTCACGTAATTATGCAAAAGCAAATTACGCAAATTTTGCACACCAATAAACACAATGGTATGCTTGCATAGTTTTGGGGTTTTTGGGTGCTGTTTGCCCCCATAATGCATAACATTGTGGTCCACACTGATTCACACACATATTGCACTGCTTTGCACAATTACGTAAGGGGGCAAATGTTTAATATACTGGTTCATATACACACTAGATTGGCTCACTCTTATATAATTGTTTGTGCGTTTTTATTATGTTGATTCAAATGTCTAACCTGTTGGCCTGAAGGCATTATATGCCAGTTTATGTTCATAATGGTCTGGCAGACCTGCTTAATTGAATGGTTAGGATGCATAATATTTTGGTACACTTGTGTAATGTACTGATGGATACGTGTAATGTTCAGTTTTAATTTGCAATATATTGACTTGTAATCATTATATGCTGGTTTGCATATATATTGTAATGGTTCACATGCATAACCTGCTGATTTGCATAAAAACTGCACTGATTTGAATGCATAATATACTGGTTGATGTACATATTTGAATGGTTAATATTCAATCTATATTGCGGCACTCTTGTAATGTACTGGTTACAAGAATGAAGCAATATATTATGTATATAAACCATACAATTATATATGTCAACGAATATTTTATACATGCAATTGGATCACTGACAGAATATCGACGACAGGAATATCGACCTACACAAATATCGTGTTCAAAATATCGATGTCAAGAATATTGACATCCTATCTTTACAATGGTAAGTACAAAAATATCGAAACAAAAATATCGTTGTTAAAAATATCGTTGTTCAAAATATCGTTTTTTAAAAATATCTAATAAATAATTTTAAATAAATTAAATAATACATATAATTAATAAAAACATAGTTAGAATTATTTAAAAATGTTACAAATTATAAATAATAAATGTAATGTAAAAATTAATTAAACACATATATAAAAATTATTATACATATTTACTTAATAATATTAATAAATAATTATTATAATAAATTATAAAATGTTAGAAACATAATACAAATTATAAATACATATATATATATACATGCACATCTAACATAAACATAAAAATAAAATATATATATAATAAATTAAAATATTAAAATAATTTTTTAATTTAAAAAAAACATTTTACACTACATTAACTGAAACAGTAGAGAAAATGTTGGATAGCGTAGGGGATAAAATTACTATTCCCACTCCAGGAAGTGCAAGAGTAGGGAAAGTGTTGGATAGCGGAGGGAATAAAATTACTATTCCCACTCCAGCAAGTGCAACAGTAGGGAAAGTGTTGGATAGCGGAGGGAATAAAATTACTATTCCCACTCCAGCGAGTGCAACAGTAGGAAAAGTGTTGGATAGCGGAGGGGTAAAAATTACTATTCCCTCTGCAGCAAGTGCAACAGTAGGGAAAGTGTTGGATAGCGTAGGGGAATAATTTACTATTCCCACTCCAGAGAGTGCAACAGTAGGGAAAGTGTTGGATAGCGTAGGGGATAAAATTACTATTCCCACTCCAACGAGTGCAACAGTAGGGAAGGTGTTGGATAGCGGAGGTGATAAAATTACTATTCCCACTCCAGCGAGTGCAACAGTAGGAAGATATTTGGATAGCGGAGCGGTAAAAATTACTATTCCCTCTCCAGCAAGTGCAACAGAATGAAAGTGTTGGATAGCGGAGGGGAATCATTTACTATTCCCACTCCAGCAAGTGCAACAGTAGGGAAAGTGTTGGATAGCGGAGGGGAATAATTTACTATTCCCACTCCAGGGAGTACAACAGTAGGGAAAGTGTTGGATAGCGGAGGGAATAAAATTACTATTCCCACTCCAGCGTGTGCAACAGTAGGGAAAGTGTTAGATAGCGGAGGGGATAAAATTACTATTTCCACTCCAGGGAGTGCAACAGTAGGGAAAGTGTTGGATAGCTGAGGGGTTAAAATTACTATTCCCACTCCAGCAAGTGCAACAGTAGGAAAGTGTTGGATAGCGGAGGGGAATAATTTACTATTCCCACTCCAGCAAGTGCAACAGTGGGGAAAGTGTTGGATAGCGAAGGGGAATAATTTACTATTCCCACTCAAGGGAGTGCAACAGTAGGGAAAGTGTTTGATAGCAGAGGGGTTACAATTACTATTCTCACTCCAGCAAGTGCAACAGTAGGCAAAGTGTTGGATAACGGGGGGGATAAAATTACTATTCTCACTCCAGGGAGTGCAACAGTAGGGAAAGTGTTGGATAGCAGAGGGGCTAAAATTACTATTCCCACTCCAGCAAGTGCAACAGTAGGGAAAGTGTTGGATAGCGGAGGGGAATAATTTACTATTCCCACTCCAGCAAAATAATGAACATTAATTAACAAATAATTAACTAATTAAAAATAATTTACCTCCCACCATATTCCCCTATAAATAACCCCACCAATGTTGTAAAACATAAAACAATTAACAAAATAAATTAACAATTAATTAATTAACTAATAACAATTAACAAGCAAATTAAAAACAATAAGTAATAAATTAATTCACAGAATTAACACTATTAAATAAAATTAAATAAATAATATATAACAAATATTTTAAAAAATATTAAAATGTAATTACTTCCCACCCTACTCCCCTATCATCCCACAACATGCTCTTAAAAAAAGACACAATTAACATAATTAATAATTAAATAATAATTATTAATGACCAATTTATAACTAATTAATAACAAACTAATAACCACATTTAACAATATAAAATATTAAATATATAAATATTCATTAATAAAAATAATTAATTAATTAAGTATAATTGAATTATTTCCAACCCTACTCCCCTATAAACCCACAACCCGCTCCTAAAAAAATAACACAATTAACATATTTACCAATTAATTATTAATATTTAGTAACCAATTAATAACTAATTAATAACAAATTAATTATCACAATTAAAAATATAAAATATTAAATACATAAATATTAATTAATTAGAAAATATTAATTAATTTATTATAATTAATTTACTTCCCACCTTATTCCCTATAAACCCACAAACCGCTCCTAAAAAAATGACACAATTAACATATTCACCAATTAATTATTAACAATTAATAACCAATTAATAACTAATTAATAACAATTTAATTATCACAATTAATAATATGAAATATTAAATGCATAAATATTAATTAATTAAAAATATGAATTAATTAATTATAATTAAATTACTTGCCACCCTGTTCCCCTATAAACCCACAACCCGCTACGGAACTAAAACGCAAAATGTAATTTAAAAAAAATTAATAACTTCTAAAAATGATTAATAAATGTATTCTAATTAAATTACTTCCCGCCCTAATCCCCTATAAACCCACAACCCGCTACGGAACTAAAATACACAAAAATTAATTAACATAAAATTAATTACTTCTAAAAATTTCACACATACATTAAAAAAATAAGCTATACTTATACAAAATAATTACATCACATACTTTAAACACACATAGTAAAATACAAAACACTAAAATAAATGTCGATATTATTAGCAACAATATTTTTACTAACGATATTACTAACTTCGATATTAAAAAACGATATTTCTTACCTTCATGTCGATATTCTGGTCAGCGAAATTCTAGCATGTCGATCTTGTGCCACCTCGATATTAAAAACTTGATATTCTGGCACATCGATATTCCAACATCGATATTCTGTCTGTGCACCCATGCAATTAGTGTGCTATTCAAGTAGTTAATACAACCAGTACATCATGCTTGTACATGAGTGTATAAAGCTGTCAATACAATAGATTGTAGTACCTTACAATAGTGAACCAATCTATTATCTATGCGCACCATATAATTTTGCATATCTACCAGTTCTTTATGAAAGCAAATCGTCACATAATGTTTTCAAACTCATAGGATGCACATTTCAATCAATATATATTCTGCACACAAATCAGTGAATTACAAGAGTGAATCGTGTCAGACTCGAGCCACAACTAATCTATAGGTTAGAATATTGCTGCAAGAGTGATGTGGAACTCACCAGTCTCCCATTGTCAGTGCCCAGCACACAAAAGACTGCCGTCAGTACTAGCGGCGAAGAGGTGGCAAGGTGGATGGTATGAGAGAAGACATACAAGAGTCGTTGTTGGTTTGTAGTCACCCAGTTTGTCTGTCTCATCAAATAGAGGTTCTCATGGATTTTCTGAAGTCTCTCATAAAGGAGGTTATTTTATACTAAACAGAACACTAGACTACTGTGATTGTCTGCTCTAATATCTACGTAAATATACACAGTTTTTTTAATTTAGATAGATTTCACATGAATAGTAATGTCTGTGAAACTAAGGGGCCCATTACGATGGCGGGCGGAAGCACCACCGCCGTGCTGGCGGATGCAAAAACCACCAGTTACTGCCGGCACGCAGCAGTCCACACGCCCGCCCAATTACGATGCGAAAAGTAGGCCAAACACCGCCGGCAAGCCAGCAACACCGTCCGCCATCAAAGTGCGCCCGTTCACGTAGCGGCGCAGCACAACTGACACACACCGTCCGACGAAACACGTCCCGCCCGGCGCATAAATTACGATGCCGCAAACAAACGGCTCCCACGGCCAAGAGATACCGTACGACAAACCAAAGCGGTAACACGGATGCCGAGCACGGACAACGAAGAAGCGGCTCCCCGAGCATGAATCCAGCACTGCAGGCCCTCCCCATGCTCCTGCTGATGCACCACCAAGGACGCAACGTACCGCGGAGACGCAGGTAGGCACACACACAACAAGTGCACGCAAACAGCGCACACAGTGCAAGGGCGGAAAAAGCGGACAACCCCCCACCAGCGCGTGTACACTACACATCCACCATCGCATCCACATATGACACACAGGCCAAATCGTAACATCGCGTAACACATGTGTACACACCACCTGGGACTAGGAACCAACCACCCCGTCATGGCCCCAAAGCGCCGATGACGCCGCCACACATGCGCACAACGCAGAGGCCAACCGCAGCGCCATGCATGCGTCGCACACAGACACAGGGACACAACCAAGCAGCACACACATCAGCCCCACCCCGAACGCACATGACATGTGACAGGCCTGCCACAGACATGTCCCCAACGCCCAATTCACGGACAACACCCAATGCCACACAACCGACGCACACATGTCAGTGAAGACACGCAACAGCAGGACACACCCCAGTGTAACAAACATGGCGTAGCACACAGCGGCGGCAACACCAACTAGGAGAAGCAGGGCCCCTTCGGGAAGAGGAACGCCAGTACCACACTGAAACACCCATACCACCCTGCACATATGAACAAGACATATAAAACGGAACACCAAAGAGCCCGGGGACCGACAACAGGTGGCCCAAGAATAACATTCACACACAAGGCCCAACGCAGAGCGGAAAGGCAGCCTGCCGCCCACACAAGGGAGAGCAGACAGCACTGAATGACCTTCCATTCCAACTCCGAAACCACAGCCCTACGACAGAAGCCGGTGAATACAGCCATTGTCCAAGAATAGACCAACACAGGCATGCCGAGGAGACCGACCACAGGGCAGATAGCGCATATCACAGAAGCACACAACGGACGGGGAAGAAAGAAGAAAACACTCCCCCATGTCGGCCACATGCAAGTTAATTGGAAGGAGTCACACATCACTGACCTTGAACTGTCTGAGAAGCATGTGGGAAGAGGGCCCGTATCCTCCAAACAAGCCAACAGAACACAAGTCCTGTCTCCCTACGACTACACAGAGCTCACAGCAACCTCGGAGCGTGCACATTGCAGACTGCACACACAGCCGGAGCACGCCACCACAACGCACCGCTGCGAAATGGCAACCGCAACACACCTACCCAACTACGCCGAACAGCTCAAGCTGTACAAAACCAACCTGTTCCACACATTGGGATGCGATCTCCTGTCCCTGCTGAACGTAAGTTACCGACTGACTTACCGCATCACATTGTTCAGCTGCGTCATGCCCGTCTTCTACTGTCGGAGGTGTCCCTACCAGCATCCCGTGGAGATATGCCTCTCCAACCCGGCATGTCTGAAGGCGGACCTGCTACCACTACTCCTCCCTCTGGACGCACACGACAGGGCCTGCTCTGCCTATGGGGGCATGGCGTATGTGGCCAACATCGCACCCGCACTGAAATGGGACCACTGTGCCTCCACACGACGGATCATCGAGAACAGCTACATCGAATGTCACCCAGCATGCCCCATCATGGTCCTCCAAGGGACAACTTACGAACAACACCTTGACAGCCACCATCCGCTACATTGGCTGGCAAACATGTACACCACCAATGACATGGAAGCCCTGCTGGACGGCATCGCATACCTGACAACCTGTAAATTCGTCGGACCACAACGCAGGTTCCCCGAGTGACCTATGATGTCCAACCCCGCACCCATGCTTAGCTTCCGCACGGACTGGCCAGTCACCACCACAACAGCCATACCAAACGACCGGCAACTGTAACCACACCATCAACGACATCGCCATGACATCGGATATGACCGGGACATGCACACTGTTCCCCATCACATCCAGGAACACCGCATGCATCGTGGGAGGCAGTGGCATGGGCTCTGTGTATCGCACCCACATGGACGGAACTGCACGAACAACCAGGACACGACATGGATCCAGCGCACATGGACACACACACCGCTCAGTGGACATGAATAGGTCGCCTGGAGTCTGTGGGTGCTGCACCCCTCCCACCCCCGCCCCGGGAATCCCATACCAGGACCTTTGCATGGACGACAAGTGCATACAACAACAACACGACCCCAGTGACTGTGACATGTCCAGTAACCACCACAGTGCAACAACAAGTGGCACGCCGCTGCATGCACGCAAGCACATGCCCTGATGTCATCTCACATGCACGCGTGCATGAGGAACAACCGCAGCAAACCTGTCACATGGAACTGAGATGGACTGTGCCCATGATGCCAAGCGGTCTGGTAGGCTACATGTATACCGTCTGTGTCAAAGTCCGCAGCTCCGCAGCAATACGTAAATGTACATTAGCACAGCCTTGGCCAAGCAGATGTCACTCTGAAGCCCACATCCCACATGCAACAGCCAATCACATGTAACCCCACACCCTATCCCATTTGCAATCATGCTCAGTATATCCTCAACATGTATTCCGCTGCCAGTAGTGTCCACTATACTGCATCACAGAGGACAGAAGACTCAATATAATGTTTGAAACCAAAACTGTCTCCGCTGACTCATTTCACAAGTACGAATGTGAGAGGATGAGAGTATGTGAAGTACACGGCAGTCGTGACATGACCATGTAGTCCACTGGTATTGGATGTCAACGCAAATGAGTAGCACTACTGTGGAAGACACACATGTGTCGTGTGAAGTCGTATGGACGCAGTGCTCAGGTGGGTGGGTGCGACGGGTAGATGCGCACATGCCAAGTTGGAGCACGCCGTGTTGGGAGGGGTCATGAACAGTACACCACCGCTTCCCTGGGCATTGTGAGAGGACACCTGTCGGGGGGAGTGAACACGTGTGTGCACAGCAGCCGGGCACACGTACAAAGCGGTACTAGGCGCACCTCAGCCCACCCTCTGTGGACAAGCTGTATCCTGTTGTGCGCCCGCCATGCCCCTTGACAAGGCACACACAGCCCCAGTCGACCAGGTGTAACCCCAACATAGTCAATCCGCACAGGCGATACAGGGCACGGGATGGCAGTGGAGCATGGTGTGTGAGAGGTCTCCTCGCGCTCCTCCTGGTCATATCACGCAGGCAATAGAACCTCAACGTCTAGCATGGCACAAGTCAAATGGAAGTGTAGGGGGACGCACCACAGCACGAGCAGCACTGACGTCACGGGAGGTGGCTCGCACCATCCCATCCATTGCCCATCATACCAACCACGCCACATGCCATTGCGACTAAGTGCAAGCGCGTGCGCCACCACCCCCGAGCCCTCCCCAGAGAGGCCAAAGAGTGAATGTGTGGGCCATCAGTCACAGACGGACGCGGCATGGCCGCAAGGGCAGCCACAGCCACTGGGTGTCGCAGGTGGCGGATCCGGAAGGCGAAGACTGTGATGCATAGTCCATGCAGGCCGGGTCTCCATTTGGGGCACCACGCAGGTGGACGGCGTCCCGCAACACATCATACCCTGAGACAGCCCACTCGTGCAACTGGACCCACACATACACTCCTTGCCCTCTCTGGTGCGAGCTTGGGGCTGCCTGTGCAAGCGCTAGCCTCGCAGGTGAGCATGCATATTGGGGGAGCGAGGGGAGGACATGAGGGCTGGGGCGAAGATGACTGTATCACTGTCAGTTAGTACAAGGGATGACCCAGATGTGGAAAGGAAGAGACGTGTCCCGTGTGTACTGCAACTAGTCGCCAATCCAACTACCCCCCCATGTCCGGAATGTAAGCCCGCACCTAGGCCCGCCCATCCGCCACATCGAACATACCACCAGCACGACAACCTTCCCATTAGAAACACTGACTGGGGGTGGCGACCAGTGTACAATCATGTGTAGCCTACCCACGCGTACATGTGGGCCCTCCATGATCCATGTCACCTGCGGCAAAGTCATGACATGCGCAATGAGGGAAGTGAGGAGAGCTGTCCGCCCCACGCGCAGAAGGTGCATCAGCTCCACAGACCCAGCAGCGAGTCCAGCAAGGGTCACATGTGCAGGGGCAGCTGTGCCTGGTGTGAAGGCACATGCATATAGACAGCACATCGACCAATGTGTAGTCTGCCCACATCTACAGTCCATCATCATGCGGACATAGGAATTGAACACAGGGCAACACATCTTAGTGGGTGCACCCACCGTGACCAACAATGCGCAATCATCGACGTACCCGCCCTGTGCATGGCCCCCCACCCAACGGAGGCACATCCAGTGCCACCATCCCACACACACAAGCCTTCCACGGAACATGCTGTGTCCAATGGTCAGTACAGAGTCAGCGCCCATCTGGTGGATCCTGAACAGGAGACACATGCACACACATGCCAGCTCCCACTATGTACGTCTGGCACCTGGCACGTGCAATGTAACCTCTCACCTGTGACGTGTGACTGCAAGCACACAGCCGTCTTGGCATGGGGCTGTCAATGTGGACACCTGTCAATGTTTCGGGAGGTGTGATCCGTACAGTGCTGTACATAGGGTGCAGTGCTGACACCTACTACTGTCTCATATCCCCTCGTGCCACAGGTCCCACTTGTTTTGGCCGCTCAGCCTGTGCCCACATCGTCGTCGTCATGTGCCATACTCATCCAGCCGCGGAAGCAGTTCCATGCTCAGCAGACATTCATGTTGCCGTGGCGTTGCCGCTTGACGGATATGCAGTCAGTCCCCATCAGCACGCCCCGCAAGTCATTGGGGCCTAGATCCCCATGTGCATGCACATGGCAGTGGTTTGTACCACTAGCCATTGCCAATGTTGGGAGACCTGTGTAAGTGTATTGTGGCCGTGCCGTCCCAGCTTGACAGCTGGGCTGTGGCTCATGTGCTTGCTCAGTCATGTCAGTGATGTGTATGCGAAATTGCTATGTGTCGTGTTGCTTTGACATGTGTCCTCTGCCATTGTCCCTAGGCGGAGACCGAACATTGACCGCCCATACCAATTGCTGGCGGACATGGACGATACAGAGGTTATTAGGAAGTTTCGGCTGGACAGGCCAACCCTGCATCGACTGTGTGCCATGTTAGAACCCCATCTCCGTCCCCGCAGGGTGTATCCGACTGCTGTCACCCCCACGGCTAAGGTGATGGCCGCCATGCATTTCTTCGCCACTGGGTCATTCCAGCACACAGTGGGCATTGGAGGAGGGATGTCCCAGCCCATGTTCAGCAAGGTGCTGAGGGATGTACTGGCAGCCATGATGCTGTACCGAAACAGGTACATCCGCTTCCCCAGGGCTCGTGAATTGGCGGCAGTGAAGGGTGCATTCTATGCCCTTGGCAGAATCCCACACGTCGTTGGAGCCATTGACTGCACACATGTCGGCCTTGTCCCACCACAGGCCACTGAGCACCTGTACCGCAACAGGAAGCACACGCACTCCCTGAATGTGCAAGTGGTGTGCCTTGCGGACATGGTGATCACCCACGTGTGTGCAAAGTTCCCAGGCTCGGCCCATGACGCACACATAATGCGCAACAGCATCTTGCCACGACTGATGTCCAATATGCAACAGGATCGTGCCTGTATTGTCGGTGAGTATGTGGAGTGGTGTAGCGTGCTGGTTGTGCGATGCTGTCCCCTGTCCAGTTGGAATTGCAACGGTTCTCTGTGTCCCTCACACCCAGGTGACTCTGCGTACCCGAATGGGGCATGGCTGCTCAGTCCATTGAGGAATCCTCGCACCCCAGCAGACGATCGCTACAATGAGGCACATGGGAGGACCAGACGTGTGGTCGAGCGTACCTTTGGCCTCCTCAAGTCCAGGTTCAGGTGCCTGGACCGCACCGGGGGTGCGCTGGCGTACTCCCCACAGAAGGTGTGCCGGATAGTGGTGGCGTGCTGCATGCTGCACAATCTGGCCATTCGGAAGCAGATCCCCCTCATCGTGGATGACGGAGATCAACCAGGGCCCCAGCCCGCAGACCAGGACAGCTCGAGTGAGGAGGACAGCGGAGAGGAGGAAGCTGGTAATGTGCGGCAGCAGCTCATCGCCCGCTACTTCACTTGACGGTGAGTGTCCATGTACGACGGCTGATGTGGCTGTATCTGTGCAGGTGTGTGTGTGCTGTGTCAGGGTGGCCGTTTGTTCACTGCGTGCTGTGTGTCAACGCTCCATGGCCAGGGTAGTATGCCACTGTTGGTGGCTGTGGCATTGTGCCCTATTGCTCTGTGCGATGTGTGTACATTGCTTGTAGTTGTTGACATGTACTGTGTGATGGGTGTGTGACACACTCATTGAATGTGCTCCTGTTCTGTCTCCCACCCCTAGGTCCCTACAGGCCCTCCGGATTCAATTGCCATGCCACGCATCAGGTGCCTTTCCGCCCAAGGTGGCCGTTGTATTCCGTACAAATAAAACACAGGGCACAAACAGCAGTTAGTGAAAAAGGTGCATTTATTACAAACTGTGACATGTGATTGTGTGTAAGGTGATGACAAAAGTGGTGCGTGCAGTGACAATGAGCTGTCGGTCATGGCTGCGTGATGCTCAGGGTGTACCCACTGGTTCTATGTCCATAGTCCAACACACACATGCCATCCAGATGGCTGTGTGGAGTGGGATCGTAGTCCAAGTCAATGCAGTGGCTGGTCAAGGAAGGCTGGCGGAGGCTGGCTGGCTGCCTCACTTGCGTTTGGAGCGTGCGAAGTCCTCCCGGGAGATCTGTTTCCACTTCGGACGGCCCCTTCCACGTTTGCGAGGGGGTGCCTGCTTGCGACATGCTGGTGGTTGAGGTGTGCTCACTGGCTGTGGACGCAGGGGAACTGGACACTGCTGCTCCACCCTGCGCCCCGGCAGGTGGTGGCGGAGGGGGAGCTGCTGTCCCTGGCAGTGACCTCACCGCCACCACCAGCTGGCCCATGAGGTCCACGAGTTGGCCCATACGGGCGTCCATGGACCTCAGCACCCCCAGCACCTCACGCGTGTCTGAAGCAGACCGGACCCATTGTCCTTGGGCCTCTTCATAGGCCCCAAGGACTCTGGCCATTTGAGGCAGGGCATGGCTCCCAGGGGAGGCTGGCGTTTCCCTGACCCTGCTCCTCCTACCAGTCCTGCTGCCACCGGCCTGCCCACTAGCCACATTGCTCACCACGGTCCTCGCTGTGGCTCCCAGGGTGGATCCAGTCGGCCGGGCCACCACCTGCGCTGGGGCTGGTGCCAGCGAAGACGTGGTGGTGGTGGCGGCGGTGGTGGTCGGTGCGGCGATGGTGGCGGTTGCGGCAGTGGTAGTGGCCACAATGACCGTGGGTGTGGCCGCAACGACAGTGGCAGCAGGGGGCTGGGAATGTTCAGCAGCCCTGGATGATGGGTTGGTGGGTAGGAGGGGTCCTGGGGAGCGGCTGGGCCCTGCCACACCAGATGGGCCTGCTTGGTGGTCCGTGTCCGAAGAGGAGGACAGATCCTCCAGATCCGTGTGTCCTCGTTGGGGGCTTGTAGGCTGGCTGTGCTGGCTGCTGGCTCCATCCCCAGCATCCAGCAGTTTGTCACCTGTGGAGAGAATGAGATTTGTTATTGTGTTGCACCTGGCGAAGTATGTATTTGTCGTCTGACATTAACAGTTCGTGCAATCTCGTACATGGGTTTCCCGGAGGCGTGTGTGTGGCTGTAGCATTTGTAGTTGTGTGTGCTTGGCAATGGGACTGTGTGCTGTGCACATGTGGCATGGGACGGATTGGCCATGCCGATGGGTGTGTTGCTGTGCCCCTACTTATTGTGACTCTGGTGTATGCGGGCTCCTGGCCCATCCTGGGTCTGGTTTGTACTTTGCTTTTGGTGTTCAGATGGGACGCTTAGGAACGCATATGGCAACATGGGGGCCATGCCCCAGATTCGCATTTGGGAGGGAATATGCTTTTGGGGTTCAAATGGAACGCTTAGGAACGCATATGGCAACATGGGGGCCATGCCCCAGATTCGCATTTGGGAGGGAATATGCTTTTGGGGTTCAAATGGAACGCTTAGGAACGCATATGGCAACATGGGGGCCATGACCCAGATTCGCATTTGGGAGGGGATATGCTTTTGGGGTTCAAATGGAACGCTTAGGAACGCATATGGCAACATGGGGTCCATGCCCCAGATTCGCATTTGGGAGGGGATATGCTTTTGGGGTTCAAATGGAACGCTTAGGAACGCATATGGCAACATGGGGGCCATGCCCCAGATTCGCATTTGGGAGGGAATATGCTTTTGGGGTTCAAATGGAACGCTTAGGAACGCATATGGCAACATGGGGGCCATGCCCCAGATTCGCATTTGGGAGGGAATATGCTTTTGGGGTTCAAATGGAACGCTTTAGGAATGCATATGGCAACATGGGGGCCATGCCCCAGATTCGCATTTGGGAGGGAATATGCTTTTGGGGTTCAAATGGAACGCTTAGGAACGCATATGGCAACATGGGGGCCATGCCCCGGATTCGCATTTGGGAGGGGATATGCTTTTGGGGTTCAAATGGAACGCTTAGGAACGCATATGGCAACATGGGGGCCATGCCCCAGATTCGCATTTGGGAGGGAATATGCTTTTGGGGTACATGCTGTGAGCCATGGGTGCCGAACGTGACATGTGTTGTGGCAGCATGACAGTGCATGGTTTGAGGTGTGTGCATGCTTGACATGGCCTGCATATTTGCTGTCTGTTGTGATTACTGGACATGGCATTGGACGCATCGTTATGAGTGAGTGATGGTTGTGTGCCAGCCAACGTATTGCAGTTGTCCCATCTCCTTGGTGTGCGTGCTGCCCTGTGCCATGTGCATCACTGCAGTGCTCGGGGGGTGTGGCCCATGTTGTGTGTTGTTGCTCACAGTGTGTCGTGCGCTTCATTGACTTCTGGCACATGGTTGGTCATGGGCATGTATCTTAGCGTGACTGCTGTATGTGTGGCAGCTGTGCGGATGACATGCCTTTCATGAGACTGGGGCTGACGGATGGGATGGATGGTATGTTGTATGTGCATGGTGTGTCTGTGTGTTTGATGGGTTCAGTGGTGTTCGTGTGCATTTATGTTGTTCCGCTCTGTTGCGTCTAGTGTTGTTTGTCTTACATAGGCGTAGTTGTGGGGTGTGTGGTTGACAGGCAGTAGGGGCTACATGGACAGGACTTCAATGGTGTTTCGGTTGTGTGTGATGAGTTGCACAGTGGCTGCCGTGTGGTACTATATTCAGTGTGGCTTGTGCATGCAGACGTGGCTCCTTGGGTGTTGCTATGTATGTGATGGGTCATGTGGGGTGTGAGTCTGTTGTTCATGTCCGTGTGCACATTGTTCACTTGTTCGTGACGGTGGGCTGTGCTGCGTGTTCGTCTGCTACGTGACATGTCCCATGTGTTGGTCGTGTTATGGTCCTCATGCCTCCAGTAATCCAGCCCTGTCCAGTTTCCCACCTGCAAGTTGTTCGTGCGTGCACTGTACTGGATGCCACATGGCTCTAAGCGGGGGGTGCTCCATGTTGCAGGTCTGTGGGGGTGGGGGGTGTTGTGGGTCGTGGGGGTGGCTGGACACCCACTGACACCGATTGCTGTGGACCGTGATGTCTGCCTTTCGGCTGTCGTTGTGCACTGCGGTGGCTGACACGTGGCTGTGGGGTGTGGGGGATGCTCCTCCTTGCTGTGCTGTGGGACTGGGGCCTGGTGTGTGTTGTACTTAGGCTGTCCACCCTCCCACCCACTGCACTTTGTGTTCCTGCCACTTACCTGTTACTTGTCGGTTAGTGCAGCTGTGGCGGACACATGGGTGTGGTGGGTGCTCGTTGTGGCGCTTCTGGCATATTTGGGGACCTGTTGGTGGTTACGTGGCTGGCTGAGTGTACACATGTCCCCACGTATGTTACAGTTGTTCGGTTTGGGCTGTGTGTGGTGGTGTCTGTTGCATGTGTGTGTGATGTGTTGTGTATTGTGTGCTGGACATGGGGGTGTTTGTCCCTGGGAGCTGTGGCATGGTGGTAGTGCATGTGAGTACATAGCGGTGTGCTGGTATACATTAGTTTGTACTTACCAGCCTCCACTCCCCTGCTAATCCGGCGAGGATCTCCGGATGTATTATGACTCGCACCTTCTCCTCCCACGCTTTGAAGGTCTTAAAGAGCGCGGGATTCCCTCCGCCAGTGACGGCAGCCAGCTCTCTGTTTTTGCCCTCCTTCTTCATGACCAGGCTCTTTACGTCATTCCAACGTTTGTTTATTTCACCTCTGTTCCTGGGCAGGGTCCCGACTGCATTGACCTGGTCTACGATCCAGTTCCACATTCTGTTTCTGGTGGCTAGTGGTGTGTGCTGGACCATGTTCCCATAGATTTGTGGGTACACCTTGATGATCTCGTCGACCATGACCGTCAGCTCAATGGGCGTGTACTTGGGCATTCTTTGTGGTGCCATGGTGTTTGTGGTGCTGGTGCGGTGTGTGTTGTGTAATGTGCAGGGGGTTTGTGGTGCCGGTGTTTGGTGGTGGTGGTGGTGGTGGTGGTGGTGGTAGTGATGTGTGCGTTTCTGTGGTGTGCTGCTGTCCTTGCTGTGTCACTGTGTCCTCTCCTCTCCTCTCTGGTTTGCAATGTAGCAAGGGGTTGTGGTCTGTGGGAGTGCTGCTTTTGTACTCACCTATGTGGGTGTGTCCTCATGGTCTGTTGTTTTCAGGTGTGTTGTGTCTGGGGTTCTGGCCTTTGTATTTTTTGTTTGTCCGGGGGGTGTTTTCGGGATGTGTACTGTGCTTGTGTATTTGTGCGTGCCTTGCTGTGTGGACTTGTTGGCCATGTTGTGTGCTATTGGTTTTGTGAGCGGATGGTTTCTGTGCAGGTACGTGGGCGCCATGGCTTCTGCCGTGTCGATTCTCATCGGCGTTCTTTGCGCTGGCGGGCGGTATATTTGTGGTTTTTCCACGCTCATGGCGGTGCGATCGTAATTTCACGTGCGGTGTGTCGGCCGTGAGGGCGGGCGGTTTTGTGTTGTCGTGCGTGTTTCCGTCCGTGGCGGGCGGTTTGACTCCGACTCGGACGTTGGCGGGCGGTATTTTGTGTGTTTTTTCCGCCGATGGCGGTTTTCGGTTTGTGTAATCGTAATGGCGTGGTCGGTGTTCAGACGGTGTGTGCGGGTGGATTTTTGCCGCTTCCATGCCTGGCGGATTTTTTTACGCCGGGTATCGTAATGGGCCCTTAAGTTTGTTAACTGATGCAACACAATAAACTGTGAACCTTAAAATATGCAAGCATAAATACATTTTAACTAGTCAACATCCTCTGTTTCCTAGTTGTTGAACTAAGTCCAACAGTAACAGGCCAACAGAACACCAAAAGCTTTGAGAGGCTGTGCACATTGTGCTATTCAAATGATAACGTAACCTTATAATGAGCCTCTAGTTATGCTGTTCATGGCACTGGCTTCAGTTCTTGGGATTTATTTTCAAAATCATTTATGAGTGTGGAAAGTATCACTTTAGGAATACTCTTTTATGTACTCTTTCATTTATATTTGTGTATTGGCCCTGAAATGTCCCACTCCCTATTAGTGAAAGTGCAAAAAGGACACTGTCCTTTCTTTGTGTCTTAATTGTATATGAATATTCACTGAATATTCCAATTTTATTCCCATTTTAGATGTTTTGGGTTCGATT
Source organism: Calotriton arnoldi (assembly GCA_963921515.1). Taxonomy (NCBI): domain Eukaryota; kingdom Metazoa; phylum Chordata; class Amphibia; order Caudata; family Salamandridae; genus Calotriton; species Calotriton arnoldi. The sequence goes on from CAWUFW010003328.1 coordinate 123,361, forward strand.
CACAAAGGAATGTAAGAGTGCATTACAGAGTACTACAGAAGTAGTTCTGTGCATTCTCCAAAAAGCCTTTCGCTTGTTCCCTTTGATTTGTGGTGGTTTTAGCTATTAAGTTTTATTTTTTAAAGTCTAACCGTGTTTTTACAGTCATAAGTCCTGGCGTGTTTCTCTAGCACCATGCAATTTCCCGAGTGACAAGCACACTTTATTCTGGGTGAATGTGCACTATTTATCACCCCAGAATTAACGACTTGAATATGTGAAGCCAGGGGTTTGGTTAGTGTTATTAGCATGAATAATGAGAACAATCTTCTCTGAAACAATATTGAAATAGTGTCTTTTTCAACTGTATGCCACTTTTTGCTAGTAGACTCTATCATACTTGATAAGATTTATTATGAAAATGATTTTTATCAGATGAATCGATAAATTAAAGTGTTTTGAATTGTCCACAGTGACAAGAACAATTTAAGGCTTAGTAATGCGGCAGCAGAAACAAAGGAGTCTATCAAATAAAGCGGAATCATTATGGCCCAGCTAAGAGGCAAGGTCGTACCATGAACAGATTCGCTGGTGCAGAGCAGAGCTGTGAGCCTGATTTTAAGACTTTTGCACTGGGAATCGCCATAAATGTGTGCACTTGAATGCATTCACTGATTTGCACACCTATATTAAACTATATCCTACATTCGCAGATCTGAACAATATCTTTGCATAAAATAAGTCTTACTTATCTTTAGTACCTATTGCTATTTCCCTGTTGCTCAGTAATTCGTAATTCATTTTCTTACTTGACTCATCTCTCAATAACACTGTACAAGATCAAGATGTGTCTCGAAGCTCTGTCATCAGTAGTGCATGATGAAGTTTAAACCCTCACTGATCAATTATAAATGAATGTTCAGATTTGCACAATAATTCTGTAGCTAGTGGACGGAATGCCTGCTGAATTACCCAACACTAAAATCAGCATGACAGGTAAGGAGCCCACAATAGACAGCAGGCTCCACTGTCCAGGAATGTGCTCACCTTCTCTCTGCATCACTATCATCACTTTCAGGGAGGGACCCCCTTCCGCTGCCGATATGGCATGGCAGCCAGGCATTATCTTCTCCAACACCACACTTACTGAGATATCTGTGGTTGTCATAGCAGCTGCTAAAGTCTAACACAGAGACTGAACCTGAATGTGACTATCTCCTGTAATTTTAATGCCCTTACTTTATCTCATCTGCTGTTAGGGGCACAAGAGGTGATACCGTTTGTGTTGTCGGATTTATAATTGTCAAATGCGGACTATTAATATATCAATAGTAATGCTCAAACACTTTACATTAATTTTGAGTTTACAAACAAACAGTGGTAAATTGGTCTCCCTTTTTTAATGCATGTGTTGGCTTTGCCAATACTTGTGCTGCTGAAGCATTGGTAAAGCCAATACTATTGGACGGCTATCTTGCATTCAAAATTTAGGGGCAGATTTACAAGCCCCTTGTGACACTTTTGCGCCACCGTTGCGTCACTTTTGTGACGCAGCGGCGGTGTAAAAATGCTGCCAATTTACAACGTGACGCATCTAGGGAGATGCGTCACGTTGTAAAGCTCTGCGTCATATTATACCTGCGTCAGGTATAATGTATGCAGGGTGGGCATTCCCACGCAGGAAAGCCTCGTAAAAGTGATGCAGTGAAATCTACAAGATTTCACTGCGTCACTTCTAGGACCCCACTGCATCAAAACCTTGTGCCTGCTTGAAGCAGGCGTAAGGAGTGATGCAGTGTAGTGGGAATAGGCCTCAAAATGCATTGCTGGAGTTGTGTCATGCTTGCAAAACGACTCCAACAATGTGTGACTTTTGCCTCAAAAGATGCGACTGAATTTCGGGGGCATCTGTCAATCCTTGCGCCATGGTGCGCCGTATTGTAAATACGGCGCATCCATGGTGGCTCAAGGGTTTCTCAGGGTGGCGCAGGAAAAGTGACGCATATCTACAGATGCGTCACTTTCTTGTAAATCTGCCCCATAATAGGTTTTACTATAGTTATTCCAAGATGACTGCCACAATGCTTCACGTATCATGTAAACACAGTGCAGCATAATATTGGAAAGGTATAAATATGTTAAAGAATATAATAAATATAACACCAAGGGGCACATTACGATACCCGGCGTAAATAATTCCGCCAGGCATGGAAGCGGCAAAAATCCGCCCGCACACACCGCCTGAACACCGACCACGCCATTACGATTACACAAACCGAATACCGCCATCGGCGGAAAAAGCACACAAAATACCGCCCGCCAACGTCCGAGTCGGAGACAAACCGCCCGCCACGGACGGAAACACGCACGACAACACAAAACCGCCCGCCCTCACGGCCGACACACCGCACGTGAAATTACGATCGCACCGACATGAGCGTGGAAAACCACAAATATACCGCCCGCCAGCGCAAACAACGCCGATGAGAATCGACACGGCAGAAGCCATGGCGCCCACGTACCTGCACAGAAACCATCCGCACACAAAACCAATAGCACACAACATGGCCAACAAGTCCACACAGCAAGGCACGCACAAATACACAAGCACAGTACATATACCGAAAAACACCCCCCGGACAAACAAAAAATACAAAGGCCAGAACCCCAGACACAACACACCTGAAAACAACAGACCATGAGGACACACCCACATAGGTGAGTACAAAAGCAGCACTCCCACAGACCACAACCCCTTGCTACATTGCAAACCAGAGAGGAGAGGAGAGGACACAGTGACACAGCAAGGACAGCAGCACACCACAGAAACGCACACATCACAACCACCACCACCACCACCACCAAACACCACCACCACCACCACCACCACCACCAAACACCGGCACCACAAACACCCTGCACATTACACAACACACACCGCACCAGCACCACAAACACCATGGCACCACAAAGGATGCCCAAGTTCACGCCCATGGAGCTGACGGTCATGGTCGACGAGATCATCAAGGTGTACCCACAAATCTATGGGAACATGGTCCAGCACACACCACTAGCCACCAGAAACAGAATGTGGAACCGGATCGTAGACCAGGTCAAAGCAGTCGGGACCCTGCCCAGGAACAGAGTCGAGATTAACAAACGTTGGAATGACGTCAAGAGCCTGGTCAAGAAGAAGGAGGGCAAAAACAGAGAGCTGGCTGCCGTCACTGGCGGAGGGAATCCCGCGCTCTTTAAGACCTTCAAAGCGTGGGAGGAGAAGGTGCGAGTCGTAATCCATCCGGAGATCCTCGCCGGATTAGCAGGGGGAGTGGAGGCTGGTAAGTACAAACTAATGTATACCAGCACACCGCTATGTACTCACATGCACTACCACCATGCCACAGCTCCCAGGGACAAACACCCCCATGCCCAGCACACAATACACAACACATCACACACACATGCAACAGACACCACCACACACAGCCCAAACCGAACAACTGCAAGATGCGTGGGGACATGTGTACACTAAGCCAGCCACGTAACCACCAACAGGTCCCCAAATATGCCAGAAGCGCCACAACGAGCACCCACCACACCCATGTGTCCGCCACAGCTGCACCAACCGACAAGTAACAGGTAAGTGGCAGGAACACAAAGTGCAGTGGGTGGGACGGTGGACAGCCCAAGTACAACACACACCAGGCCCCAGTCCCACAGCACAGCAAGGAGGAGCATCCCCCACGCCCCACACCCACGTGTCAGCCACCGCAGTGCACAACGACAGCCGAAAGGCAGACATCACGGTCCACAGCAATCGGTGTCAGTGGGTATCCAGCCACCCCCACGACCCACAACACCCTCCCACCCCCACAGACCTGCAACATGGAGCACCCCCGCTTAGAGCCATGTGGCATCCAGTACAGTGCACGCACGAACAACTTGCAGGTGGGAAACTGGACAGGGCCGGATTACTGGAGGCATGAGGACCGTAACACGACCAACACATGGGACATGTCACGTAGCAGACGAACACGCAGCACCGCCCACCGTCACGAACAAGTGAACAATGTGCACACGGACATGAACAACAGACTCACACCCCACATGACCCATCAAAGACATAGCAACACCCAAGGAGCCACGTCTGCATGCACAAGCCACACTGAATATAGTACCACATGGCAGCCACTGTGCAACTCATCACACACAACCGAAACACCATTGAAGTCCTGTCCATGTAGCCCCAACTGCCTGTCAACCACACACCCCACAACTACGCCTATGTAAGACAAACAACACTAGACGCAACAGAGCGGAACAACATAAATGCACACGAACACCACTGAACCCATCAAACACACAGACACACCATGCACAAACAACATACCATCCATCCCATCCGTCAGCCCCAGTCTCATGAAAGGCATGTCATCCGCACAGCTGCCACACATACAGCAGTCACGCTAAGATACATGCCCATTACCAACCATGTGCCAGAAGTCAATGAAGTGCACGACACACTGTGAGCAACAACACACAACATGGGCCACACCCCCCCGAGCACTGCAGTGATGCACATGGCACAGGGCAGCACGCACACCAAGGAGATGGGACAACTGCAATACGTTGGCTGGCACACAACCATCACTCACTCATAACGATGCGTCCAATGCCATGTCCAGTAATCACAACAGACAGCAAATATGCAGGCCATGTCAAGCATGCACACACCTCAAACCATGCACTGTCATGCTGCCACAACACATGTCACGTTCGGCACCCATGGCTCACAGCATGTACCCCAAAAGCATATTCCCTCCCAAATGCGAATCCGGGGCATGGCCCCCATGTTGCCATATGCGTTCCTAAGCGTTCCATTTGAACCCCAAAAGCATATTCCCTCCCAAATGCGAATCTGGGGCATGGCCCCCATGTTGCCATATGCGTTCCTAAGCGTTCCATTTGAACCCCAAAAGCATATTCCCTCCCAAATGCGAATCCGGGGCATGGCCCCCATGTTGCCATATGCGTTCCTAAGCGTTCCATTTGAACCCCAAAAGCATATTCCCTCCCAAATGCGAATCCGGGGCATGGCCCCCATGTTGCCATATGCGTTCCTAAGCTGTTCCATTTGAACCCCAAAAGCATATTCCCTCCCAAATGCGAATCTGGGGCATGGCCCCATGTTGCCATATGCGTTCCTAAGCGTTCCATTTGAACCCCAAAAGCATATTCCCTCCCAAATGCGAATCTGGGGCATGGCCCCCATGTTGCCATATGCGTTCCTAAGCGTTCCATTTGAACCCCAAAAGCAAAGTACAAGCCAGACCCAGGATGGGCCAGGAGCCCGCATACACCAGAGTCACAATAAGTAGGGGCACAGCAACACACCCATCGGCATGGCCAATCCGTCCCATGCCACATGTGCACAGCACACAGTCCCATTGCCAAGCACACACAACTACAGATGCTACAGCCACACACACGCCTCCGGGAAACCCATGTACGAGATTGCACGAACTGTCAATGTCAGACGACAAATACATACTTCGCCAGGTGCAACACAATAACTAATCTCATTCTCTCCACAGGTGACGAACTGCTGGATGCTGGGGATGGAGCCAGCAGCCAGCACAGCCAGCCTACAAGCCCCCAACGAGGACACACGGATCTGGAGGATCTGCCCTCCTCTTCGGACATGGACAACCAAGCAGGCCCATCTGGTGTGGCAGGGCCCAGCCGCTCCCCAGGACCCCTCCTACCCACCAACCCATCATCCAGGGCTGCTGAACATTCACAGCCCCCTGCTGCCACTGTCGTTGCGGCCACACCCACGGTCATTGTGGCCACTACCACTGCCGCAACCGCCACCATCGCCGCACCGACCACCACCGCCGCCACCACCGCCACGTCTCCGCTGGCACCAGCCCCAGCGCAGGTGGTGGCCCGGACGACTGGATCCACCCTGGGAGCCACAGCGAGGACCGTGGTGAGCAATGTGGCTAGTGGGCAGGCCGGTGGCAGCAGGACTGGTAGGAGGAGCAGGGTCAGGGAAACACCAGCCTCCCCTGGGAGCCATGCCCTGCCTCACATGGCCAGAGTCCTTGGGGCCTATGAAGAGGCCCAAGGACAATGGGTCCGGTCTGCCTCAGAAACGTGAGGTGCTGGGGGTGTTGAGGTCCATGGACGCCCGTATGGGCCAAATCGTGGACCTCATGGGACAGCTGGTGGTGGCGGTGAGGTCACAGCCAGGGACAGCAGCTCCCCCTCTGCCACCACCTGCCGGGGCGCAGGGTGGAGCAGCAGTGTCCAGTTCCCCTGCGTCCACAGCCAGTGATCACACCTCAACCACCAGCATGTCGCAAGCAGGCACCCCCCCTCGCAAACGTGGAAGGGGCCGTCCGAAGAGGAAACAGATCTCCCGGGAGGACTTCGCACGCTCCAGTCGCAAGTGAGGCAGCCAGCCAGCCTTCCGCCAGCCTTCCTTGACCAGCCACTGCATTGACTTGGACTACGATCCCACTCCACACAGCCATCTGGATGGCATGTGTGTGTTGGACTATGGACATAGAACCAGTGGGTACACCCTGAGCATCACGCAGCCATGACCGACAGCTCATTGTCACTGCACGCACCACTTTTGTCATCATCTTACACACAATCACATGTCACAGTTTGTAATAAATGCACCTTTTTCACTAACTGCTGTTTGTGCCCTGTGTCTTATTTGTACGGAATACAACGGCCACCTTGGGCGGAAAGGCACCTGATGCGTGGCATGGCATTTGAATCCGGAGGGCCTGTAGGGACCTAGGGGTGGGAGACAGAACAGGAGCACATTCAATGAGTGTGTCACACACCCATCACACAGTACATGTCAACAACTACAAGCAATGTACACACATCGCACAGAGCTATAGGGCACAATGCCACAGCCACCAACAGTGGCATACTACCCTGGCCATGGAGCGTTGACACACAGCACGCAGTGAACAAACGCCACCCTGACACAGCACACACACACCTGCACAGATACAGCCACATCAGCCGTCGTACATGGACACTCACCGTCAAGTGAAGTAGCGGGCGATGAGCTGCTGCCGCACATTACCAGCTTCCTCCTCTCCGCTGTCCTCCTCACTCGAGCTGTCCTGGTCTGCGGGCTGGGGCCCTGGTTGGTCTCCGTCATCCACGATGAGGGGGATCTGCTTCCGAATGGCCAGATTGTGCAGCATGCAGCACGCCACCACTATCCGGCACACCTTCTGTGGGGAGTACGCCAGCGCACCCCGGTGCGGTCCAGGCACCTGAACCTGGACTTGAGGAGGCCAAAGGTACGCTCGACCACACGTCTGGTCCTCCCATGTGCCTCATTGTAGCGATCGTCTGCTGGGGTGCGAGGATTCCTCAATGGACTGAGCAGCCATGCCCCATTCGGATACGCAGAGTCACCTGGGTGTGAGGGACACAGAGAACCGTTGCTAATCCAACTGGACAGGGGACAGCATCGCACAGCCAGCACGCTACACCACTCCACATACTCACCGACAATACAGGCACGATCCTGTTGCATATTGGACATCAGTCGTGGCAAGATGCTGTTGCGCATTATGTGTGCGTCATGGGCCGAGCCTGGGAACTTTGCACACACGTGGGTGATCACCATGTCTGCAAGGCACACCACTTGCACATTCAGGGAGTGCGTGTGCTTCCTGTTGCGGTACAGGTGCTCAGTGGCCTGTGGTGGAACAAGGCCGACATGTGTGCAGTCAATGGCTCCAACGACGTGTGGGATTCTGCCAAGGGCATAGAATGCACCCTTCACTGCCGCCAATTCACGAGCCCTGGGGAAGCGGATGTACCTGTTCCGGTACAGCATCATGGCTGCCAGTACATCCCTCAGCACCTTGCTGAACATGGGCTGGGACATCCCTCCTCCACTGCCCACTGTGTGCTGGAATGACCCAGTGGCGAAGAAATGCATGGCGGCCATCACCTTAGCCGTGGGGGTGACAGCAGTCGGATACACCCTGCAGGGACGGAGATGGGGTTCTAACATGGCACACAGTCGATGCAGGGTTGGCCTGTCCAGCCAAAACTTCCTAATGACCTCCGTATCCTCCATGTCTGCCAGCAATTGGTATGGGCGGTCAATGTTCGGTCTCCGCCTAGGGACAATGGCAGAGGACACATGTCAAAGCAACACGACACATAGCAATTTCGCATACACATCACTGACATGACTGAGCAAGCACATGAGCCACAGCCCAGCTGTCAAGCTGGGACGGCACGGCCACAATACACTTACACAGGTCTCCCACCAATGGCAATGGCTAGTGATACAAACCACTGCCATGTGCATGCACATGGGGATCTAGGCCCCAATGACTTGCGGGGCGTGCTGATGGGGACTGACTGCATATCCGTCAAGCGGCAACGCCACGGCAACATGAATGTCTGCTGAGCATGGAACTGCTTCCGCGGCTGGATGAGTATGGCACACGACGACGACGATGTGGGCACAGGCTGAGCGGCCAAAACAAGTGGGACCTGTGGCACGAGGGGATATGAGACAGTAGTAGGTGTCAGCACTGCACCCTATGTACAGCACTGTACGGATCACACCTCCCGAAACATTGACAGGTGTCCACATTGACAGCCCCATGCCAAGACGGCTGTGTGCTTGCAGTCACACGTCACAGGTGAGAGGTTACATTGCACGTGCCAGGTGGCAGACGTACACAGTGGGAGCTGGCATGTGTGTGCATGTGTCTCCTGTTCAGGATCCACCACATGGGCGCTGACTCTGTACTGACCATTGGACACAGCATGTTCCGTGGAAGGCTTGTGTGTGTGGGATGGTGGCACTGGATGTGCCTCCGTTGGGTGGGGGGCCATGCACAGGGCGGGTACGTCGATGATTGCGCATTGTTGGTCACGGTGGGTGCACCAACTAAGATGTGTTGCCCTGTGTTCAATTCCTATGTCCGCATGATGATGGACTGTAGATGTGGGCAGACTACACATTGGTCGATGTGCTGTCTATATGCATGTGCCTTCACACCAGGCACAGCTGCCCCTGCACATGTGACCCCTGCTGGACTCGCTGCTGGGTCTGTGGAGCTGATGCACCTTCTGCGCGTGGGGCGGACAGCTCTCCTCACTTCCCTCATTGCGCATGTCATGACTTTGCCGCAGGTGACATGGATCATGGAGGGCCCACATGTACGCGTGGGTAGGCTACACATGATTGTACACTGGTCGCCACCCCCAGTCAGTGTTTCGAATGGGAAGGTTGTCGTGCTGGTGGTATGTTCGATGTGGCGGATGGGCGGGCCTAGGTGCGGGCTTACATTCCGGACATGGGGGGTAGTTGGATTGGCGACTAGTTGCAGTACACACGGGACACGTCTCTTCCTTTCCACATCTGGGTCATCCCTTGTACTAACTGACAGTGATACAGTCATCTTCGCCCCAGCCCTCATGTCCTCCCCTCGCTCCCCCAATATGCATGCTCACCTGCGAGGCTAGCGCTTGCACAGGCAGCCCCAAGCTCGCACCAGAGAGGGCAAGGAGTGTATGTGTGGGTCCAGTTGCACGAGTGGGCTGTCTCAGGGTATGATGTGTCGCGGGACGCCGTCCACCTGCGTGGTGCCCCAAATGGAGACCCGGCCTGCATGGACTATGCATCACAGTCTTCGCCTTCCGGATCCGCCACCTGCGACACCCAGTGGCTGTGGCTGCCCTTGCGGCCAGGCTGCGTCCGTCTGTGGCTGATGGCCCACACATTCACTCTTTGGCCTCTCTGGGGAGGGCTCGGGGGTGGTGGCGCACGCGCTTGCACTTAGTCGCAATGGCATGTGGCGTGGTTGGTATGATGGGCAATGGATGGGATGGTGCGAGCCACCTCCCGTGACGTCAGTGCTGCTCGTGCTGTGGTGCGTCCCCCTACACTTCCATCTGACTTGTGCCATGCTAGACGTTGAGGTTCTATTGCCTGCGTGATATGACCAGGAGGAGCGCGAGGAGACCTCTCACACACCATGCTCCACTGCCATCCCGTGCCCTGTATCGCCTGTGCGGATTGACTATGTTGGGGTTACACCTGGTCGACTGGGGCTGTGTGTGCCTTGTCAGGGGCATGGCGGGCGCACAACAGGATCCAGCTTGTCCACAGAGGGTGGGCTGAGGTGCGCCTGGTACCGCTTTGTACGTGTGCCCGGCTGCTATGCACACACGTGTTCACTCCCCCCGACAGGTGTCCTCTCACAATGCCCAGGGAAGCGGTGGTGTACTGTTCATGACCCCTCCCAACACGGCGTGCTCCAACTTGGCATGTGCGCATCTACCCGTCGCACCCACCCACCTGAGCACTGCGTCCATACGACTTCACACGACACATGTGTGTCTTCCACAGTAGTGCTACTCATTTGCGTTGACATCCAATACCAGTGGACTACATGGTCATGTCACGACTGCCGTGTACTTCACATACTCTCATCCTCTCTCATTCGTACTTGTGAAATGAGTCAGCGGAGACAGTTTTGGTTTCAAACATTATATTGAGTCTTCTGTCCTCTGTGATGCAGTATAGTGGACACTACTGGCAGCGGAATACATGTTGAGGATATACTGAGCATGATTGCAAATGGGATAGGGTGTGGGGTTACATGTGATTGGCTGTTGCATGTGGGATGTGGGCTTCAGAGTGACATCTGCTTGGCCAAGGCTGTGCTAATGTACATTTACGTATAGCTGCGGAGCTGCGGACTTTGACACAGACGGTATACATGTAGCCTACCAGACCGCTTGGCATCATGGGCACAGTCCATCTCAGTTCCATGTGACAGGTTTGCTGCGGTTGTTCCTCATGCACGCGTGCATGTGAGATGACATCAGGGCATGTGCTTGCGTGCATGCAGCGGCGTGCCACTTGTTGTTGCACTGTGGTGGTTACTGGACATGTCACAGTCACTGGGGTCGTGTTGTTGTTGTATGCACTTGTCGTCCATGCAAAGGTCCTGGTATGGGATTCCCGGGGCGGGGGTGGGAGGGGTGCAGCACCCACAGACTCCAGGCGACCTATTCATGTCCACTGAGCGGTGTGTGTGTCCATGGGCGCTGGATCCATGTCGTGTCCTGGTTGTTCGTGCAGTTCCGTCCATGTGGGTGCGATACACAGAGCCCATGCCACTGCCTCCCACGATGCATGCGGTGTTCCTGGATGTGATGGGGAACAGTGTGCATGTCCCGGTCATATCCGATGTCATGGCGATGTCGTTGATGGTGTGGTTACAGTTGCCGGTCGTTTGGTATGGCTGTTGTGGTGGTGACTGGCCAGTCCGTGCGGAAGCTAAGCATGGGTGCGGGGTTGGACATCATAGGTCACTCGGGAACCTGCGTTGTGGTCCGACGTATTTACAGGTTGTCAGGTATGCGATGCCGTCCAGCAGGGCTTCCATGTCATTGGTGGTGTACATGTTTGCCAGCCAATGAAGCGGATGGTGGCTGTCAAGGTGTTGTTCGTAGGTTGTCCCTTGGAGGACCATGATGGGGCATGCTGGGTGACATTCGATGTAGCTGTTATCGATGATCCGTCGTGTGGAGGCACAGTGGTCCCATTTCAGTGCGGGTGCGATGTTGGCCACATACGCCATGCCCCCATAGGCAGAGCAGGCCCTGTCGTGTGCGTCCAGAGGGAGGAGTAGTGGTAGCAGGTCCGCCTTCAGACATGCCGGGTTGGAGAGGCATATCTGGACGGGATGCTGGTAGGGACACCTCCGACAGTAGAAGACGGGCATGACGCAGCTGAACAATGTGATGCGGTAAGTCAGTCGGTAACTTACGTTCAGCAGGGACAGGAGATCGCATCCCAATGTATGGCACAGGTTGGTTTTGTACAGCTTGAGCTGTTCGGCGTAGTTGGGTAGGTGTGTTGCGGTTGCCATTTCGCAGCGGTTCGTTGAGGTGGCGTGCTCCGGCTGTGTGTGCAGTCTGCAATGTGCACGCTCCGGGGTTGCTGTGAGCTCTGTATAGTCGTAGGGAGACAGGACTTGTGTTCTGTTGGCTTGTTTGGAGGACACGGGCCCTCTTCCCACATGCTTCTCAGACAGTTCAAGGTCAGTGCTGTGTGACTCCTTCCAATTAACTTGCATGTGGCCGACATGGGGGAGTGTTTTCTTCTTTCTTCCCCGTCCGTTGTGTGCTTCTGTGATATGCGCTATCTGCCCTGTGGTCGGTCTCCTCGGCATGCCTGTGTTGGTCTATTCTTGGACAATGGCTGAATTCACCGGCTTCTGTCGTAGGGCTGTGGTTTCGGAGTTGGAATGGAAGGTCATTCAGTGCTGTCTGCTCTCCCTTGTGTGGGCGGCAGGCTGCCTTTCCGCTCTGCGTTGGGCCTTGTGTGTGGATGTTATTCTTGGGCCACCTGTTGTCGGTCCCCGGGCTCTTTGGTGTTCCGTTTTATATGTCTTGTTCATATGTGCAGGGTGGTATGGGTGTTTCTGTGTGGTACTGGCGTTCCTCTTCCCGAAGGGGCCCTGCTTCTCCTAGTTGGTGTTGCCGCCGCTGTGTGCTACGCCATGTTTGTTACACTGGGGTGTGTCCTGCTGTTGCGTGTCTTCACTGACATGTGTGCGTCGGTTGTGTGGCGTTGGGTGTTGTCCGTGAATTGGGCGTTGGGGACATGTCTGTGGCCGGCCTGTCACGTGTCATGTGCGTTCGGGGTGGGGCTGATGTGTGTGCTGCTTGGTTGTGTCCCTGTGTCTGTGTGCGACGCATGCATGGCGCTGCGGTTGGCCTCTGCGTTGTGCGCATGTGTGGCGGCGTCATCGGCGCTTTGGGGCCGTGATGGGGTGGTTGGTTCCTAGTCCCAGGTGGTGTGTACACATGTGTTCTGCGATGTTACGATTTGGCCTGTGTGTCATATGTGGATGCGATGGTGGATGTGTTGTGTACACGCGCTGGTGGGGGTTGTCCGCTTTTTCCGCCCTTGCACTGTGTGCGCTGTTTGCGTGCACTTGTTGTGTGTGTGCCTACCTGCGTCTCCGCGGTACGTTGCGTCCTTGGTGGTGCATCAGCAGGAGCATGGGGACGGCCTGCAGTGCTGGATTCATGCTCGGGGAGCCGCTTTTCGTTGTCCGTGCTCGGCGTCCGTGTTACCGCTTCGGTTTGTCGTACGGTATCTCTTGGCCGTGGGAGCCGTTTGTTTGCGGCATCGTAATTTATGCGCCGGGCGGGACGTGTTTCGTCGGACGGTGTGTGTCAGTTAGGCTGCGCCGCTACGTGTACGGGCGCACTTTGATGGCGGACGGTGTTGCTGGCTTGCCGGCGGTGTTTGGCCTGCTTTTCGCATCGTAATTGGGCGGGCGTGTGGAATGCTGCGTGCCGGCGGTAACTGGTGGTTTTTGCATCCGCCAGCACGGCGGTTGTGCTTCCGCCCGCCATCGTAATGGGCCCCCAAGATTGCTATCATATTGTGCAACTTTGTATATTAAAGAAACGTGACAGTATTGAGATCATTTTAATATTTTTATTTTCTATTGTTTAATACGTTATTCAAAGATGGCCACTATGGTTCATTATGTTGCTTATATACGCAACGTGGTGCACTGTTGTGCATCTTGGAATTCTATATTTTTTGGATTCCTTAATATAGTAATGCCATTCAAAGGTGGCACCCACATTGCACTGGTATGCAATGTGAGCAAATTGGCAGCCATTCTCTAAAAGTATATCTGTATTAAAGAAGACAAAACACAGAACTCCAAGAAGGCCCCCACTATCTGTATTGGATTTATAAAAGTCAGTTCCACTTATAAGGGCAATACCTGCAGTGGTGTACAACAGGTATTTGGTAAGCAGATTGTTGAGGAAATGGTATAGGCTAGCGGGTGCTCATGTTTATTGTGTCAATGTTCTAAAAAGAAGACTTGACATGGAAAATAAAAAATTCGCTGACATCAGCAGTAGAAGAATACAGCTACTCAGCCAATCATGGTAAGAAAGAATGCTTCACAGGTGGAACAAACACAAGAATAGGGAGGGAAAACACCCACTTACAAGCAGGGAACTGGGACTAACAAGGTGGATAGTATGAGAGAAGACACACAAGAGTCTTTGTCGGTTTATTGTCACCCAGCTTGTCTGTCTCATCAGATGGAGGTTCTCATGGATTTTCTGAAGTCTCTCACGAGGGAGGATTTTTTTTTATACTAGACAAAACATTAGACTACTGTTATTGTCTGCAATTATATAACTAAAAATATACAACGTTTTTTAATTTACATAGATTTCACATGATTAGTAATGTCTGTGAAACTAAGTTTGTTTGTTAACTCATGCAGCACTATAAACTGTGAACCTTAAAATATGCAAGCAAAAATATATTTTAACTAATCAACATCCTCTGTTTCCTTGTTGTTGAACTAAGTCTAACAGTAACAGGCCAACAGAACACCAAAAGCTTTGAGAGGCTGTGCACATTGAGCTATTCAAATGAAAACGTAAACTTGTGCTATTCAAAAGAAAACCTAACCTTATATTGAGCCTCCAGTTATGCCGTTCATGGCACTGCTTCAGTTCTTGGGACTTATTCTCAAAATCATTTATGAGTGTGGAAAGTATCACTTTAGGAATAATCTTTTATGTTCTCTTTCATTTATTTTTGTGTATTGACCCTGAAATGTCCCACTCCCTGTTAGTGAAAGTGCAAACAGGACACTGTCTGTTCTGTTTGTATTAATTGCACATGAATATTTCTTGAATATTCCAATTTTATTCCCATTTTAGATGTTTTTGGTTCGATTCTGAAAGAGATATAAGAATGCATAACAAAGTACTGCAGAAGTAGTTCTGTGCATACTCCAAAAAGCCTTTAACTAGTACCTTTGATTAGTAGTGGTTTTAGTGATCAAGGACTTGTTTTTTAAAGTCTAACCGTGTTTTTACAGTCATAAGTCCTGGCGTGTTTCTCTAGCACCATGCAATTGCCCGAGTGACAAGCACACTTTATTCTGGGTGAATGTGCACTATTTATCACCCCAGAATTAACGACTTGAATATGTGAAGCCAGGGGTTTGGTTAGTGTTATTAGCATGATTAATGAGAACAATCTTCTCTGAAACAATATTGAAATAGTGTCTTTTTCAACTGTATGCCACTTTTTGCTAGTAGACTCTATCATACTTGATAAGATTTATTATGAAAATGATTTTTATCAGATGAATCGATAAATTAAAGTGTTTTTAATTGTCCACAGTGACAAGAACAATTTAAGGTTTGGTAATACGGCTGCACGAAAAAAGGAGTCTTCGAAATAAAGCGGAATCATTAAAGTGCAGCTAAGAAGCAGGGCTGTACCATGAACAGACTCGCTGGTGCAGAGCAGAGCTGTGAGCCTGTTTTAAAGATTTTTGCACTGGGAATCATCATAAATGTGTGCACTTGAATGCATTCACCGATTTGCACACCTATAGTGAACTCTTGGCTCCATCTGCAAAATATTTTTACATAAAATACGTCTTACTAATCTTTAGTACCTATTGCTATTTCCCTGTTCTCAGTCATTTGTAATTCATTTTCTTACTTGACCCATCCCTCAATAGCGCCTGCTGACTTACCCAACAGTAAAATCAGTATAGCAAGTAAGGAGCCCACAATAGACAGCAGGCTCCCCTGTCCAGGGAATGTGCCCAGCATCTCTCTGCAGCATTACTGTCACTTCAGCAGAGAGACCCCCTTTCTGCCACAGATGCTGCTGACAAGGCATGGCAGCTAGGCATTAAGTTCTCCGACACCACTTACTAAGATATATGTGGTTGTCATAGCAGCTGCTAAAGTCTAACATAGAGACTGATCCTGAATGTGGCTATCTGTTGAAGATCTCCTTTCTGCACAAAAACAATCCTGCCTACAACGCAGGCACCCTTGCACCATGGCACAAGGAGAGGGCAGGAATGGGCCATATAATGTTAAATATGGCATATTCTTCCCCTCTCCTTTTCACGCATCGCAATTGCGTTGTATTGTGCAAAACCTTGATAAATCAGCCCCGCAATTCAACTTGGCATCATGTCGGCAGTAGTTGCATTATGACACTTTGCACCATTATCAAATACTTTGTGTCACGATGCGTGACACATCTCTGGGCCCTGCCCCATGGTGCGCTGTAAAATAAATACGGCGTATCCATGGTGCAGGAATCTACTGCAACACTGCATGATAAATATGCCCCAAGAATGTTAACTGTAACATTATTGTCCACATTAGATGAGATGATATTTGGCACAACTCTATGCAGGATTAGCAGCAGTGAGCACCTTAGCTTATCATGTAAGGCTGTCATGGAAGTCTTACACTATAGAGGGTTAACCTATCTATTTAAATCCTGTTCTGTTCCGATAGATTGTTGCATGGCCCATAGTATATCTCTGCAGTGTGAGAGCAACACCCAGGTGAATCAGTGTAATCAGCACATTTCTGGTATATTTTGTTGCGTCCTCACCCACAGGTACCACCTTTGGCCTGCTTCATCAACACACTCACACCCTAGTCCCCTAATGTGGGTGGGTGGGCTCGACGCGTTTGTAAGCGGAGCGCTTAAACTACTGCCTAGGGACTAAGTGTGAGTTAAAATTGCCTGCCTGATCCTATTATCTTGTTTAATCAGAAGGTCCTTTGGTGAGATGCCACTGGGGCACAATAGGCGTAGACATCTGAGGTCGACATGTTTCAGCCATTTTAATTAAGGGAGGGCAAAGAATTCTGCTCCATTGGTGGAGCTTGCAAAGTTTTGCTCACTTCACGCTCCGTGCAGTGTTCAGAAAATCTCCACGAAGTGACGCAGAGCGGAGTCTTTTCCCTTGAGCGGCTCGCCATCAGTAAATTGGCGAGCGCTCGTGAGAAAAAATCACACGGTAGAACCAGTGGCGGCAAGCACTGATCGGGGGTAGAGGGGTGGTGGTGGCAGGGTTCAGGGGTGGGGTTCGGTTAAATAAAAAAATAAAAAATTAACTTACCTGCTTGCCACATCCTCCTTGCTGCTCCTCCTGGTCGCGTCTCTCCTCCTCCTCCCGCTGGCAGGAACAGGAAGCAGCCTGGAAGCACCCAGGCTCTCCTTAGCCAATCACAATGCTTCAATGCAGCGTTGTGATTGGTGTGAGCGCCATGGCTCAGCGCTCAGATGGAGCATGGGGGTCTGGGAATGTTCTCCACCCAGGCTGTAATGCAGCCTGGGTGGAGAAGAGGGAAAGTGCGCATGACTGTTATGGTCGGTACAAGAGGGCCGGCCAAACAGTCACTGCGCACTTGGGAGTGGGGGCACACCACTCCTCAGCTGCTCTGTCAGCCCCGCCCGCCTCACCTCGCAAAGCTACCTCGCAAAAAGCAAAAAAATAAAATGATAATAACTCAATTATCATTTTATTTTTTTCTTATACTGGTGAAAAAAAACAGTGGGGCGCACTCTCCTCCGCCTTAGCGGAGGAGCCACCACTGGCTAGACCTCCTCCCGGCAAGTTTTCTCATTGCGGGCAGTCGTGGCAGGTCACGACCGCTCGCGTTGAGAAATCTACAACTCGGATTGAGGAAGCTGCCACTCGAGTAGAATGTCTACTCGAGCAGCAGAAAGCAGCAGCGTCCTCTGCTGCAATGCGTAGTGCCATTCGTGCTGATTTTAAAGTGGGGACAAACTTCTGGCACTAAAAAACAGTGCGAACAGCGCAACTTAACAGACTCCGCCACTGGCAGAACTACGCAGAGCGCGGCAGAGTTTTTCTGGCCCTCCGCGGAGTTCCACAGAGTGAAACTCCGCCCAGGCTCAGTTTTAATGCCCGGTGGGTCAGTCGGCTTTCTTCAGGACCAGTAAGTGTAATAATCCCTATGCGGTGGGGTTGCTAATTTCATCGAATCTTACATGTATTAGTACATAAATTCAGTAAAGCATGCATACTATACGACCATTGATTGGACTTTTTCATTGTTATGGTCTGAAATGGCCTACATATCCGTTAAGCATCATAAGGTTAGGGGTGAGACGGTCCCTGTAGTCACACATTCATCAAGGGACTACATTAAGAAGGACATTGGCACCATCAGCAGTATCTGGGGAGGAGTATCTCTTTTGAGGAACACCTTATGAATCCAGGCTTAAACTAGCTTAGAACCAGTTGCTGCTGGAACTTTGGAACTTCCAGAATGTGAAGTGGAGTTGTGTTCATTTCATCCTGCTTAGGAACAAGCATGAAGCCCCCAGTTGAAGACCTGCTGGCCTTCTCCGCTGTTGCTGTTTTTGCTCTTGTGGAAGCCTAATGCCAGCCTAAGGAGTCCAAGTGCCTGGACACAGAACCTCCAATTCCTTTCTGCAAATCACCAGATACAGTTGAAGGGTTGTAGAAGGGTTGCTTGAGGAAACAAACTGCAGATGAGCTGAGTGGTAACTCTGTATGGCAAGTACACTCTCTTCTCTACACCACATTTTGTGCGAGTTATGGTTTGAACAGCTGATGTATATGATATGGAGCTAACTATAACTCTCAAATTTCAGGGCAGTTTGTTTTTTAATTGTGTAGCAGAAATGCAAACCACAATTTAGTCAAAAAATGCATCGATGTTCTCTCTAATTATTTTGAACAGTGCGCAGCAACAGATTGTTTGTATTTGTATTTGTATTGCTGTGTGCACATCAGGTGTGCCTTATACGTTCTTATGTGATGATTGTGAGGCACATGCCAAGTCTCCAAGAACTTTTGTTCTGCAAAACATGTTACTAAATTGTATGTTTCAAACAATTGTATGCTTCAAAGCATATTTCCCAGTTATCTCAGATAAAGAGCTTAATATTTTAGAGACCATTCTGAAGGGGGGGCTCAGGAAATCATTCAAACTGTTCAGTAGTCTCATACGCCAACGCTCCTCTGCAGTACATACTTGTAAAGAACCACATATTTGTCTGAAGCATTATTGCGAAGGCTGAGTTCCTTTATAAGGTTATGGAAATCTGAGGTGACTTGCATTATCATATGCGGCATGGGGTACTTCATCCCATATAATATATGGTCACATCATCTCCTTTCCCACAAACCACTCAAAACATTGGTGTGCAGCTCTTTCATTTGAAAGAGAGGGCAGGTTTGCAAACATGAAGAATAAAAATAGAACCTCTAGTGCAAAATTAGACACAACAAAAACCTGTTAGATATTTGTAGCAAAAAGATATTAGAAACAGTTCAATACAAGTCAGTTTTAAAAGCAAAAAGGCTGCAGTAGCTCAGAATGTGTAGAAACATAAATACTCTAACTTTTCTATAATTATGTAAGGAATGTAAAAAATAATCGTTCTTTCTGGTAGTCACTGTAAGCTAGAAGAATCTAGCAGAAAAAAGAAAAGCAATGTTTAATTTTAGTTACTTTAAACAGCTGCTCCATGACCTGACCTGCCTTTCACCTGGGTTGCTGGCTCTGGCAGCAGGCATTGTGACATCAGAAGCGACTGCAATACCTTATTACAGTTGAGTTCTGACATCTTTTTTCTATAATCGGTGACTGGGTGCGTCACAAGTTGCCTATTATAAAGAAATTAGAGACAAGCGTTTATACAGGGATTACAGAATCCCATGTATTATTATACTTTTGATAATGACTATGAGGATTGGTCTATCGGAATAGGTAATGGGAAAACATGTCCATCAACATTACCATGCCATAGAATATGTCAATCTGATCATGGGTGACTACTGAACATATCAGTGCATGTTACTACAGAGCATGCTACCATTTATTTGGTGGTTAATCCTTTGCTGTGAGGCATGATGCTTGCCCTACAGTTAGTTTACCACATTGTGCCTTCACTTTCATTCAATGCAAGTGCAGACAGCAAGGCTTTTATTGCTTGCAATCTGTCGCAACTCTTTCTGTCCCTCTCTTATTTGCACATTTTTGCAGTATATCCCAGTCCCTCACAGACCTAATTTCCCACTCACCTTGACTCTTTCTCATCTGCTTTGTAGCTCAGACCAGTGTTTCACAAACTTTGCAGACCCAGGACCCAATTCTTAGAAAGGCAGACTTTTCGACCCACCTAACTTTAATGGAAATAATACAGGAGTTTTTTTATGTAACTAAAGCATTCTTTGGTAGCGCACTGTCATTTATAGACAGCACATTTTCAATTGAAATGGCCACTAAATGTGCACAGATATACAGTTTACTGATAAAACTATATTTCACACAAAAGATGGGGGGAAATTGTGTTTCAACGAATATTTATCATTTGTGAATCACTAACTAAAGTGTATCGATTTGTATTGCTCCTATTAATATCTTTGTTTCCCTCACACTGCAACATTAAAAACAATGTGCTCCATTTTGGATTTCCTAACTGCTAAATGTGAACAGTTCATTTACAGATATTTACATTTTGTTGTGTGTTACAAAAAAATGACATCCTAGTCTTTCTTTTCACTCTCACTGTGCCCCAGCAAGATTGTCACATTATTCACATTACTTTTCTTTCTCTGACTGGAAAATGGGAGGAGCTTGTAAACACCAGCCTCCACGTTAAAAAACATAATCAGCAATTTGTCAGAAGACATAGCCTGACATTTGACCTTTATCTTTGGAACAAGGCAAATGTGTCAAGATAAATACAGAATTTAAAGCCATCTTTATTTATTACTTGGACTTTTGCAACCCACCAAAAATCGACTTGTGAGGGACCCACAGTTTGAGAAACACTGGCTAAGACATTCTCTTGACTTCTCCTCCGGTATCTTCTTGTTACTCAGTCTTCTTTTACCTGTGCAGTGCTTTCTATCTCACCAGCCCACTATCTTACATGAAGTAGCCATCCAGTGGGGGAAAAAACAGTTCTCTTTACCCAGCCCTGCATCCCTAACAATCATCAACAATAGACATTCTAGAAAGATTGTTTGTCTGAAGAGGTCAACCCAGATTTTGAGGCTTATTGTGACATCATTTACCGAATAACCCCTTTAATGCCTTCCACTTTCTTTTTTGTAATTTTGTTCCCAAAATCACACTAACGCTTTTGCTTACCTTCTCTTGCTCTACCTCTTGCACTTATACACAGTCACACCAACAATGTCACTAAGGCCCTGATAAGGTGAAGTGGTGAAAATCAGTTCAGACATTTGAGAGAAATTAAGCTGAAAAATGTATAGATGTCTTGTGAGGCGGTACTACTGAGGGAGTGCTGAGGGAATACAGAGGGAGTACAGAGGGAAAAATGACAAATGAAGCATTTTGATTAGTGTGCCCGGCGGCACTGTGGGACCAGTTCTGCTCGACTGGATGCAACATGAAGAGAAATGTTCTGCTCGACATTTTTGGGCTAGCGTTTTGTGTGTTTTACATCAGATAGTAAAAATAAGGCAAATTTTTGTTCCAAAGTAATCACTTTTGCTTTCATATTATGACGTCCTAGGGTCATCCAACTATGGAGGAGGCAATGTATAATCAGGTGAACTGGGGGATGGGATAGCCAGTGAACAAACCTTGAAATTCTTGGGTCTGCAATGAGCTTCAGTAGAGACAGAAGCAGTGCAAAATTCTGTAAGTCAAAACCTGAAAAAGAATACTATCTGAGACAAAAGAAACAAAAAGCATTCATTCTTTTCTTTGCTTTGCTTTGGACAATGTGTATTTTTGTCTTTCTAGCTTGCTTTTTCTTTCAGCTTCTAAACTTCTCTTCCTCTGTTTAGATTTTTATGGTTCAGCAGAAGCTTTTGGAAGGTGCACCCTTGATGACCTCCTGAGCACTAAATAACCTCTCTGCACAGGTGTGTAGCTTTAAGTGGAGCATAGCTCACAGCCACGGCCGCTGCAGGTAGGGGCGGTGGGGCTGGCTGGGGGGGATTTCGAGGGATGACCACAAGGGAAAATTAAATAAATAATTCATTTCCCCTCGTGGTCGTCTCTCGAAATCCCCCCCAGCCGGCCCCACCACCCTCCGCTGTTACCTGCAGCGGCCGCGGCTGATAGCTCATTAACTCACACTCAATTAAGTCAGAGCAGATCATAGATGTCATAAATGACATCACTGTTGACATAACAGATGACATTAAGATTAACATTCTCAATGAGACTTCTATGTATTCAGTATGATTTCTTCATTGGTTTATGAGCTGTAATGTAATTATATTGAGATGTCGTGTTCTTACTCAGTGGTATTAAATCTGTGAAGTCATAAGCACTAACCCTGGGCGGTGAACTATGCTACGCTCACGGAGTTTGCGTAGTTTCGGTAACTTTGCGATTCGCGTAGAGCGCGAAGTTACCGAGCACTATGCAATTTGCGGCATAGCGTAGCTGTTTTTCTTCTTCGCGCGCTCAATATGCGTTCTCGCGAGCGCTGTAATGACCTACCGTGATTCTGCGTTCGCCGACGCGATTTCCTATCCGTTCGCGGGCGCCACGAGATTTGGAATCCGGCCGCACGATCCTGCAAGAGTGTGCGAACGCGAACACGTCATTCGGACGCGCGATCTGACTTCCGGCGGCAGTGTTGGTAAGATCGCGATCCCGAACACGAAGAAACTACAATCTGGCAAAGAATATCTCTCAAGCATCATAAAACCTTCTCGAAAATGATTATTTTGCTCCAAAAAACTCCTCAGAATGTGATTTGGCTGTAGTTTTTTGTGCAAGGAGTCCTTTTTCTTTTTTTACTTTTTTTTCAAGAGGAAGGAAGTGCCCCTGAGTCTCAAACTTCCTGTTCCTGTCCAGCAGGCTCCTCCCAGTGCTTTGTCCATGTGCTGTTCACTTTCATTTGGATTTGGAGCTGGAAGGATCACTTTTTGTGTCTGTCTGCTGCATCATATCATTGGATTGGATTTGAGGACTTTTGGATTTGAGATTTTACAAGTAAGTTGGAGAATTGGTGTACTTGTTTGTTTGATTGGGGCTTGTTTGTACCTACATTTTTTGGGGATTTTCATCGTTTTTAAAATTTATTGTTGTGGCCTGGGTGGCCTGTAGTTTCAGTAGGGGCCTAGTTGTTTTTCCTTGATTGGAATTTCAGCCAGTAGGCCCAGAGGTACCCATGGGTGCATGTTTCTGTGGTGTCTGTTGAATTTAAACATCATGTAGGGCATGGATGGCATTCGATTGAATTGCTAAATGTGTTTTTTGGGGTGTATTTCACTTTTTGGGTGTGTGTTAATAAATAAATACCTTTGTTGGATGTGTGTGTGTGCTTGTTGTGTAACTTCCCAACCTTTCGTAGCCCTGTGGTTTTTCGTTTTTGCATTTTTGTATTAAAGCTGTGTTGTTTAGCAGGCCTCCTTTGTCTGGTCATATTATAGGCCTGCTTGAGTTCATTGTTTTCCATGGCCTGTTGTGACTGTGAGTGACCATGTGGCTTGGGGCCATTTTGTGGTGGTAGTTTAGTAGTGTGCTGCTTTTTCCATATAGGCTGGCATGTCTTTTCTTTGTTCCCCTTGGTTTATGCTTGTTGTTGTTGTGGCCTGGCCGTGTGGGTGGCGGCCATTTTGTGAAGGCAGGCAGTGTGTTTTTGCCATAGGCTTGCATTGTCTGTCTTCCATTTCTTTTTGTTGTGGGTGGCTAGCGGCCATTTTGTGGAGCCATCCAGGCAGTGTGCTTTTGCCATAGGCCTGCATTGATTGTCTGTCTTCAGTTTCTTGTTATTATTTGTGGGTGGCCTGGCCATGTGGGTGGTGGCCATTTTGTGGAGCAAGGCAGTGTGCTTGCTTTTGCCATAGGCTTAAGCTTGTGGCCTAGTCTGCCAGTAGGGCCAGAGGTAGTCTTCATGGGTGCATAAAAACTGTTTCTGTGTTGTCTGTTGAATTTTAACATCATTTAGGGCATGGGTGGCATTGGATTGAATTGCAAAATGTGGGTTTTTTTGGGGGGTCTTTTTCACTTTTTGGGTGTGTTAAATAAATGCCTTTTTGCGTGTGTATGTGTTGTTGTTGTGGTTGTTGTGTAACTTTCCAACCTGTTTTTAGCCATGTGGATTTTAGTTTTTGCATTAAAGCTGTGTGTGTTGTTTATCAGGCATCCTTTGTCTGGCCATATAGGCCTGCTTGAGTTCATTGTTTGCCGTGCCTTGTGCCTGTGAGTGACCATGTGGCTGGGGGCCATTTTGTGGTGGTAGTTAGTAGTGTGCTGTTTTTGCCACATAGGTCTGCGTGTCTTTCCATTGTTCCTCTTGTCTTACTGCTTCCAAATCCATCCCCATTGCCAGCTGCAGCTCCCTGATGCTGCATCCATCCCACGTGATGCACAAATTTAGGCCAAACAGGCTCCACTACATTTTTGTTTTTGTTCTTTGCTATTCTTATTCTTCCTGAGTGTACACACTACACAGTACACCAGGAAAGCCCTGGCCTTGTTGTCAAAGTCTCATAAATGGCTACACTGTTGTTGTTCACTGAGTTTCTAAAATTTAATAATTGAGACAACCACACACTAAGTTATATATTATATTAGTTTGATTTGCGCTATCGTTTGACTGATGTTCTTCTGGCTTTTTTGCTTCTAGGTGCACAAAAGACTGAGGAGGAGGTGTGTCATCATTCCCTGTTGTACTGCCAGACAGACATCCTGCTGCTGTACACGACGTGACGTGTGACCTGACCAGACATCTCTGCAACTTGTGCAACTGAGTGCTGCTGACATCTGAAGAAGATGGGCCCAAAGAAAGCAGGTACCAGGTCCTCCAGTACCAAGAAAGTTGCTATTGAGAAGAAGGAACAGAAGAAGGAAGTGACACTTAAGTCTGGTGTGCCGCCCAATACCTTTTTTGAGAAAAAAAAATTACGCCTGCAGCAGCGGTGTCCGGGGCAAGCTGGGGGCAGCACCTCCGCATCAGTGGGCCCAACCCACCAACCCAGGCCCAAGCACATGAGTGTGGAAGAGGTAGCCAGCCTAATGGTGGAAAGCAGTGATGCTGAGCCTGAGATAAACTTATCGCTATCTCAAAGTAGTAACCAATCAACGCAGGAGGAAACACAGCAGATAAGTGGTCAACAACAACAACAGCCGCAACCACCGCCCGCAATAGTAGTTGTTGTTCCTCCCGAAGTAGGGGCAGTTCAGGAAATTGAGCCTCATGCAGAGGTAGAAGAAGAAGCCACTCATTCAGAAGATCCATTGTCTTCCAAATCTCCAGCAAGGAAAAGGAGGGTTAGTCCATCAAGTTCTTCACCAAGCCCCCCTTCTGATGATCTAGATGCCACTTGGAAGCCACAAACTGAGTCTGAGAGGGAGACACGTCCCAAGACCAAGCTAGGGTAAAGGAAGGTTCCAGAAAGCCTTATGGAGGTCGATGTAGAACAGCAGGATGATGATGATGAGCCAGTCATCACGAACATCACTCCCGGCC
Organism: Calotriton arnoldi; assembly: GCA_963921515.1. Taxonomy (NCBI): domain Eukaryota; kingdom Metazoa; phylum Chordata; class Amphibia; order Caudata; family Salamandridae; genus Calotriton; species Calotriton arnoldi. The sequence goes on from CAWUFW010003328.1 coordinate 148,706, forward strand.
CCGAGGAGATGGAGACCAACATTATTACCCTATCCAAAATCTATGCGAGGGATGTAGCATGCACACCTCCACAGGTAACACTAACACGACCTACAGCTTCCATATTTGCATTAGCAAAGGCCCGGCAGCGACCTACATCAAGCACAACCACCACCTCAGTAGAAGTAGGTAGTGGTACAGCACAGAGTCAAATTCAACACACACCCTCCAATTCATCCGGCATTGGAAGTGGCACCTCCAGCAGGAGGCAACAGTTAAGCTCCCCAGTTTGGGACTTCTTTACGGTTAGCGAAAAGGAGGAGAACATTGCTATATGCTCCATTTGTAATACCTCTGTTAGTCGGGGTAAGCTTGGTACAAACTATGGTACCGGAGGCCAAATAACCCATCTGAAAAAACACCACTTGATCAGCTGGGAGGACCACCTTTGCGGCATAAAAACTGCAACCATTGGTGTTGGTGGGGATAAACGAGTAGAAGATCCGATCACGACGGAAGAGGAAGGACAGGGAGACATTCTCTCTGGTAGTGCTACACAAAGTAGCCCTGTCCCCAGCAGTGCAGTGTTATCGTCGCCCACATCTTCAGCAACATCTCAGTGGCACAAGAGTAAGAGTCAGCCTGAGACAGCAAGGAGTACCGCAATGAAAAAAGTGCGTTGTTGAGCCTAAGAGAAAGGAAAACCATGCAGCCTACCATTATCAGCATGTTTGGGGGAGGGGCAGTAAGAACGCAACCACCCAATAGCACGTTTGTACAATGCGAAGCTGGCTAAAATGTTAGCACTGGACCTTCTCCCTTTTTCTTTTATTGAAGGGGTGGGTTTTTGGGAATTTGTGACAGCCATCTGCCCAAAATGTCATGTTCCCAGCCGCTACTATTTTGCCAGAGTTGCTGTTCCAGCACTACATCACGACGTGCTGGAATTACTTGGAAAAGCCTTGAAGCAGAGTGCTGTTCACAGTATCCACCTGACAACAGACATGTGGACCAGTTGCCAAGCCACTGATTACATGTGCATCACTGCACACTGGATCTCTTTTGCGGGGGTTAGAGAACAGATATCTGCTGGTGTTGACGCTGCTGACATTTTTCATGCCACTCGCAAACATGCAACTGTAGCCATGTTTGCCATGGAGAAATCTCATACTGCTGCAAACATTCTGGAAGAGTTTAACAGCAAGGTCTTTGAGTGGCTGCGCCCAAGAGGGCTTAAGATTGGTTTTGTTGCCACGGACAATGGCAGTAATGTAGTTAAGGCCATGGGCGATGGTGGCTATTTCAGGGTCCCGTGTTTGGCACACTGCATTAACATTGTTGTTCAAGACTTTCTGAAAAATGAATACAAAGTCAGCAACTTACTGCCCACCTGCAGAAGAATATGCACACATTTCAGCCATTCTTTTAAAGCCCGGAAGCACCTGAGGGTCATTCAACGTAAGCATAAAATGCCAGTCAAAGCACTCATCCAGGAGGTGGCAACACGTTGGAACTCAACTTATTACATGCTTGATCATCTGTTTGAGCAGTACATACCACTCAATGCTTATGTCATGTAAAGATTAGGGGATCCTACTGTGAGAGGCATGACCGTTGAGATGGGTCAATGGGACCTCGTTAAATGCCTAACAGAGATGCTACTTCCTTTTGAGATCTTCACACGTGAAGTCAGCAGGGAGGACTGTACTAAGGGCCAAGCTATCCCATTGTTGCACATGCTAGAGCAACAGCTGAAGGAGGTGTCTGAAACGTACGCAGGTGTGGATGACAAACAAGACGCATATCATTTGGCGGAGTCCTTAGCCAATCGCTTATCTGAAAATACAAGGATTCAAAATAAAATTGTGTCAGATCCACATTACATTACTGCCACAATTTTGGATCTACGGTACAAATTATTTCTGAACAGTAAGGCCGTAATTCCTTTTTCAGAAGTGGATGTTGTCAAGTACAAAACTTCCATAGCTCAGCTAGCCATTGACTTTGAAAACGAACGTCTGGTAATTACAGGCCCCCCGCCCCAGGCCATAACAAGTACTACAGGGCATCCAGAGTCAAGTTCTACTTCGGAGCCTGAGGGCAGTGCGTTTGCCTCCCAGCAGTCACCGACACCAACACTACCAATAACATCAACAACAGCAAGAACAGGATCATCCACAGTACAATCGGCAACTGATTGGTTTCTACGGCAGGGGTATGGTAAGTCCAGTGCTGATGCAAAGGCAAAACAGGCCAAGCACATCGGAGCACCCCTGAGCATTGAGCGGACGGTCCAGGCCTATCTGGATGACCCAACAGAGGTCTTCATGGATCGAAACCCATTGGTGTATTGGTATGGGAAAAGAAGCCAATGGACAGTGCTCAGCAGGCTGGCGATAAAGCATCTGACTTTCCCTGTCGCAAGTGTCTCTTCTGAGCGTGTTTTCAGTGCTGCTGGTGCCATTGTAACTTTGAAAAGGACCAGTCTCTCGCCCAAAAGCGTGGAGAGGTTAACCATGATCAAAATGAATCAGCACTTTATACCACCAGATTACAAAATACGTGAATCACAGCAGGAAGAGGAGAGCGACTTCGATGACGTAAGTAGTGGGTTACAGGACCTACTTCTGTCCGAACCACCAGAGTTTGAGGACGAGCTCCTCTTCCCTGACAACAAGGCTTTCAAATCGTTACTTTCTTCCTTCCTTTATTTGTCTGTGTATCTGTCTTGCTGGTTCAAATCAAATCACAACAAATCCATCACCACCGTCTTCTCTTTTTATTTCCCTATTGGAGTTGCACGTCTGTGCATTTAACTGTCCACTCCTCAGAGTCCTGCTCCATCTTCCTGACTCGCCCTAATTACATTTCCATCAAGCCAGACATTGGAGTACAAGAAATGTTGCCTCTAACAGTCCCTCCATAAGAAGTGAAACGTGACTATAGCTATCCTCCGTTTTGTTTCCGAGCCGAAACTCATCACTGGCCGAAGGCTATCGCCTCTGCAGGCATACACAACTCTTCACTGTCAGAACTTGGGCAGGCATCCAAAAGTAAACCCATCACTGTCAGAAGGCTACAGCCTTGGCAGGCATCCAAAGCTCATCACTGTCAGGACAGAAGGTACTTGGCAGAGAAAGACAAGACTCTTCGAAGAAACTTGCTGACATTTCTGCAAACTCAATTGACCAGCAATGACCGCTACCCAGGCCGCGGCCCATCACAGCGCTGACCATGTGAACCAACTTAAACTGCGACAAAGTGCCACAGATGAATAAGACGCAAACCGAAACAGCGACTACCAACACTCAAAATGAATGTGGAGTAATAATGAGGCCACTGCCTCGTTAAAAAAAGCACACACCTGTCAGAACTAGGCATCTGATGATCTGACAGCCAAAGAGAAGAGCAAGACAGGTAATGATGGCATGCATTGGATGCTTGCTGACTCTGAGCATTCCTGTTGTTTGTTGTGTTGATTTTGTGCATGAAGTCGAACTCTACTAGTTAATCTACAAAGTGAAAGTGACTCAAGTGACAGTCAATGTTTCCCTTCTTGTTGTTTAATAACCAAATTGTACTCCTACTACTGCAGGTGCAGGCCAATATCCGTTGCAATTTTTTAATATGGAATATGGACTTAATCGGAGACTAGTCACTACAGACTGAGTTGGAGTTGGACAACACGTACCACACCATGATGATGACCATACTACCTTTGCACCCAGTCAGTCAGTTGGATCGGAGATGATTGATGGAATAACTGCGTTTCATGAAGTGGCATAAAAGGTAAACACAACAATTCAACAAGAAAGTAAACACAGCAGACCTACATGTCCATGTAGTGGTGGAGTCGAGTGTAGTCATATGACTGACAGCGGCGAATTGATTTAGTCACTTAATTTTGAAAATGCTAGGTTGCTCTTATATGCCTTTTGTCTGGCTCTGTCAAAATTTAAGGTAAATGGAGGTTGGGTCACGGGCTGGTGCTGGTGCTGTGGGCCTGTTCTGTCCTGTTGTTGTTGTAGCTTAATGCTGTAAACAGAATAGACATGATGTATCCAAGCCGCCTCAGTCTGAAAGTGTTCTCTCTTCTCTTCTTGGACTCCACCGTAATTGATGCTTTTTTTTTATTCATTGATTTTTTAATACCCTTTTTGTTTTTCCATCTACACTTACAGGCCGGCCTTTACCCTGTGCTATACTGGGGGAAACAACTCACACTTACCTTACCAATCCGCATCAGGCAGGCAGTGGCACCAAAGATTGATGTGCGGAGCGTCCATGGAAGATAGGACCAAGAGGAATGACGAGATTCAACTCCACAATTTGACCAGGATAATACAGTAACTTTAGTATCATTCATCATTCGTCTTTTAATTAATTTGATTCCTTTTTTCTCTTCAATCATTACGACTGTGTGTTGTGTTGTTGTTTGTTTGCTAATTGATCCCTACAACTATTTTTTTATTTTCTTTGCTATCTTTAAAAGTAAGCCCGGTACAACATGTAATTTGGGTCTCTCTGAGGGCATACAGGCAAGGCAAATTGCATAGAATATACTGCTGCCCTGTACTGTCTAATTGTCTAGTAGTAGTTAGTAAGTACTACTCATTAACCATCAAGTTATCTTCATCATCATGCATGCATTTCCTTTTTCTCCCTTTATAGATTTATTGGATAAGATCATGGTCGTCTGCCAAGATTGTGCTTTGCTTTTGTTGTGTCCATGCGTACTGTTTTTCTTTGTCAAACCTTTCCTCAAACCCCCTTCCCATCCATTCATCAAACCCTAACCCTCTTCCCCGGGCTGTGATTTATATTGAGGTGTGATGTGACTACATTAAATGTACACCAATTGATCACACGCTTGCTGGGGCAGATGTGGTGAAAGCAACACTAATTCAATTTCAAGGCAGGGTGAGGATCTTCTTCTGCTTGCCCACCCATGCTCAGTCTATGTGCAAGCCAATTTTTTTCCAAAGGGACCTAATACATCATAATTAATTGCCGGCATTGATTGGATTCATCATCAACATCCTACCACACAGCAGTAAAGGTTACGAATTACGATTGTGTTAAGTTAAGTGACTCACTCGACACAACTACAGTTTGTAACTTCTTGTACTAGGCTGTCCCCGCCACCATTATGTTTTATTTTACTTTAGCAGTTGCAATATTGTTTGTTTGGCAGTCTTCTTCTGTACTGTACTTTACTTCGTTCTACTACTCCTCCCACAGTCGCTCTCAGGCAAGTGACTGTCTCTTTTTTATTTTTTTGCAAATGCTACTGCCAGTGTCTACTACTACCACCACAACCATGGCATCTTCTCCATTCTCTTGGGAAACCATGCAGCGATCGCTGTGCCGAACTTAATCATCATCAATCACAGGTAAGATAAGTTTGGTGGGAGGTATAATGGACTAGGAGGAGAGACTGACAGTACTAGTAGGACAAATAACTCAGTGAGGGGTACCGCATCTATCTGTTTGTGTTACATAATCGGCAGATTATTTAAATCAAACACTGGCTGCGGCCCTGCAGCAGCAAGGAAACCATGTGACGTAAATTCGTAAAACAGTAACCCCCCCACAAAACATTAACATCGTATGTTTAAGTATAAATATAATTTATTACCCTAACAAAAATAAAATATCCCACACCTGACCCCTCTCCCTAACCCCAACCAATGTCCAAAACGAAAAAGTCCAAACAATGTCCATAAGCCCCAACGCCCAATTCCCACCCACCAACAAAAGGAATAAAAAAGGGGCAATCCAACGGGGTCCTATAGTTCTTATATTCGGCGGGCTTTCAGGTGTTTGTCCACCAGGATCTTGACCCGCTCCTCTAGTTGCTCCTCTAGGCGTGAAATCCGGAGGAGCATCTGGCGGCAAAATGCCCTGCAGTGGCATCCAGGGTGGGGGGCAGCAGTGCTGGCTGTTAATGAATTGCGGCGGCGGGCGGCTGCCTGACCGCGGCGCCGTACCACTGGAGGTGGGGCCTGGCTGGGGCCCGGGGCATCGGAGGAGGCTGCAGCTGCTGCGCCTCCTCCTCCTCCTCCGCCTGAGCCACCAGCTGCCGGTACTCTTCGCAGATGGCCTCCACTTTCCGGCGTGGGGCCCTGGCTGCCAACTCCTTCCCTGATGGTTTTTCTTGGAAAGGAGGATCTATATCAAGAAAGAAAAAGAATATTGTTGTAACCAATACTTTTAGCAAAACAGTAACACAAAATTAATTCAACACATAGTGGCACAGTAGCACTAGCAAGAAGCACAGTACATAACATTTGTGGTAATAATCTATCCTCCCACTTCCTCGGCCTCTAACATTTGTGGGAGTTTCAGGAATTATACTAGCACTATGGACTCCAGCACACAGTACACCAGTCTTCTTCTTATCTCTAGTTTAGCGAAATTACATAACCTGGTTGTAGCCGGCATGCCAGCTCAGTCAGCTAAGCTTGCACCCAAGACAAACATACGAGTCATGACGCAGACTCACGTTAGTTTTATTTACTACTGTCTGCAGGTGGGGAAGCTCGTATTTTTTTATTACGGGTGGCACTGGCCATACTCTCTCTGTTACAGGAAGGGCAATTGCTCAATTTCACTTTCACAGTGCCCTGGCTACTACAAAAAGGCAGATTATATATCTGATCCAATGATCATTGCTTCTATATGGGACGACGACATAAGGTCAGTGGCGGTCGGTGGTTGGAGTGCTGCTGGGCGGTGACGTGGGGAGGGGCAGGGTGGGGGGTAGTAAACTATGGATTACGGCCAATTACAGGTAAGTAAACATATAAATAAATAAAACTAATTTCGTTGCGCGCACTGCATCACATTTGGCGGTGCAGTGCGCACAATGAAATTCGCTTTATTTATTTTTATGTTTAGTTACCTGTATTTGGCCGTAATTCATTGTTTACTACCCCCCACCCTGCCCCTCCCCCTCCCCACATCACCGCCTGGCAGCACTCCCACCACCGACCGCTACTGCATAAGGTACTTTGTTTTGATTGACTGTGTAACCAACAGATAGGCCACCCTTTGCAGGCTGGCTGACACATTCGAAAATAAATTAACATAGGTAGGGAGTGGTCCTCGGAGTCGGAGGAAGGTGCTTGATAACTAACTATATACAATATATATGATGTGCTTGCAAACTACTGTGAGTCAACTTTATTCTGAAAATACAACTTGTATTCCCCTCGGCTTTGCTACTCTGGCGCGGTTTCTTTTACATTCCCTTCAAACTAAGACTCTGCATCCCGTGACAGTCTCCACCTATGCTGTCTATGATGAATACATACAGGCATCCATCCATTCTAAGTGAATGTCTATCATTCTTCTTAATCTCTCCACAAACCTTAGTTTGTTTCACCAACAACCACCCATGCGTCCACTCCTTCCTTGCTTGCCTTGGCTTTGAGTTTCACCCAAACACCGCTGATGATTCTTGCTATCCCCAGTATCCACCCATACTGTGTCGCCCACCCAGGCAGGCATCCATTCTTCTTTCACCTTCCACCCATCCTTCAACAACACATGCATCTGATTCCTATCAGCCACCTACGCATGCTTCCAACGTATCCTTCTCTGCCAGTCATATAACATCTCGCCCGTCCTTCCTCCTTCCACCCTTCTTTCCCTTTTTGTTCAACACATCCATCAAGGTCATCTGATCTGACTTTTAGTCTTCTCCATAAAACTTTCACAGCTGAGTTGGAGTCAGATAGAAGAGGCCATTGGTTACTCAACTCATGCTGCTAATGCTATTGCTAATGCATTGCTAATGCTAAGTAAAGGGTGTCTTCTTCAACCGTTGTATAATGTTCACTACAACTTCATTCTTAATAAGTCTCAACAGTACAGTGAGTGAAGTGAACACCCTTCCAGCTAGTGCAATGTCAATAAGTAATGAATATAACTTACCACCGCCCGCCACTGCTGCTGGCTCACCCCCTGTAGCTCCTGCAGGTGCCGCATCTCCTGCCCCCTCCGTAATGGCCGCATCGCCATCGCCGCTGGCCCCGCCGGCACTGGTGGTCGGTAGTATGCCTAGAAAAAACATGACACATTTTTAGATGCCTGTACACCTCCCCCTATTTATTCGTTTTCACTAGCAAGATTGAAAAAAAAGTTAATACATACATATACAACATACATCACTAGTCCAAATCGGGTACTAGAGTAGAGTCAGTAGACACTAGTAGTGTTATGGTCCCTAGGGTCATTATTATAGTCTACTCTTCTCTTTGCAAAGTTAGCCTGAGCCATGCAACCATTTTTCGCTTCATGTCTTTTGCGCATGTTACCTCGCAGCTTGTTGTGCAGTAAGACGCCTTTTGAGCCCACATGAGCTCATACAGCTACTGTCTGAGCGTTGCGTACAAGAGGTCGAAAAACAAGCCACTTTGTTATGGAGTTCGGTTAGTCCGTATTGCTTAGCCATAAGTAACATGTTACACTTTTTGGCATGACTGAGAAATGCTTGCATTATACTATCTAACGCGCACCATTTTTCTCATAACAGGCAGAAGATTCCCTTCTACGAACCAGAGATTTGCAGAGCTTATGAATGATGCATGTAACCAGTACTTCTACGTTCTACAGTGAGGGGTCTCCCAGAATTCGAACAAATCTTTTGTCTTCTATCATGCACTTGTAACAATGTTTATTGTTTTAATCTTATGCATTTTGCTGTTGGAGCTGGCTGTAGTACACTGAATTTTATAGAACAACGTACAGAGCTTGTTAGTTGAAAATAAACCTTTTGAACTTACACATAGACTCTGTGGTATTTGGTGTGGTGGTGGACTTAGACGAGTGAGTGAGCGAAAGGGTGTTATGTTCTGGGTTGTGTAATCATTGGGTATCTTCGGGTGGGTGTTCGGGGACCTAATGAGACACTATAGCTAGTCGGTCAGGGGATTGTGGGTTCACTTCTGACTGAGGTGTGAGGAAGGTCCAACCTCCCATCACCAACATCCTATTTTCTTGTGCATAGTTCTGTATGTGGCTGTGCAGAATCCCCACAACAATAGTAGTATGTACTATATCCTATCAAAAATAGTCAAATATCTGGTTGGGCATTTTGTTGGTGGTAATTGTCAAAGCCTCAAGATTAAGAAGACTAGAAGAGGACAACCAAAAGGACTGGACTCAGTGGCTAGAGCTATTGGTCAATCTGAGTTTTATTCAAAACCGTAAAATAAAGAGTGGCAAACTGGGCAAGCTTAGCTACAGACAGACTAATAGTAGTAGAACAGAGAGTCATAGCAGAGGCAGTTAGAACTTAGAGGCAGGGATAACCAGAATTTAGAAACAGATAGTCAAATCAAGATCAAAGAAGCTTTTGTAAAAAATAGAATTAGGAAGTGGAACCAGAATTAATAGTTCGGAAAAAATAAGGTGCAGTAAAAGTTAGGGAAATATAATTGTTAATATTAACCACTGGAGGACTTACTGGGGCCAGCAGCAGGGCCCTCAGTAGAGGAGCGGTCCTCTGGTTGTCCCGCCGACTCGGACCCCGTCTTCTTGCCCCTGGGTGCTGCAGATCAGTGATCATGCAAGATATAATAAAGAAAGAGACAAACATTAATGATTGCTGTGAAACAAATAAATTATTTTAAAAAACGCTCAAAAACGTTTTAGGAAACAATAATTGCAATAAAATTGACCTATCTAATCCGATCGACTACTGGCTTCCGGGATTCACGGACCGTCTACTTATTTATGAACACTAATCCAGTGTTCCATTCTGATTGATTCGAATCCAGAACACTAACTAAGCCTAAGTACCACCTGACCTAGCCCACCTATTCCAGACGGGCCAATTGTTCACTAAGTCTGCATTTCCATTTTTTTAGCCCTCAAAAATGCATAGATGAGATGGAGGACACATGCATAAATTTGTGCATACACCAAATTGTTGGTTGGTTGCGTCTGATGTTCTGCTACTGACTGACACTGCTAAGCCTACCACTCACTAAACAAACTACAAAAGGTTCTACTAAGGACTGGGGTAAGCAGCACTCAGTGACAGAGGATGCGTCAGGCAGACCGCTAAAAAATTAACAACTAATACTAACTAAACCTAGTATCAATCCATCCACCACTATTTGACAGGAGGACAAAGGAAGGACTAGAGTCTCTGTAGCAATAGCATTACCTAACTTAAGTTCTCTAAAGTAAACTCTTACATAATAATCAGCCCAAGCGAGCGCAAAGTTGCAAACAAGTAAGAGTAGCGCCGAGCACCTGTGTCCTACAATCACAGAAGATTTTGAAACGTAATTTACATGCAATGTAAGCAGCAGTATTCTTGATATTCGTAAAAAAATTATACACAATACTTATACTACTATATATATTAGCTACTCACCAAGCCCCACGACCTCGACACCTAGCCGGTCCAACAGGTCCTGCTCCCGGTCCAGGATGTCTGACCACCGGTGGGCCAGCTGGTTATGGGTGCGCCAGACCCCTGAGCAGCGAAACACTGCCCGGCGCACCTTCGCCCACCGGCGGTGACGCTCCTGGGTAGGGTACCTGGAGCCTGGCCTGGCACCTGCTGCCAAGGTCAAGGGGAGGTGGTGCTGCACAAAAAAAACAAGGGCGGCCACCTCTGCCTCGCTAAAAAGCTGCCGGGCTTGCACCCTTGCAGGGCGCAGTCTGCCGCAAGGCAGGCGGCTCTTGGGCACACGCGCCTTGCCCTTGGAGCCGGTAGTGCTGCTACCCTTCGCCATGGTTCTGGGGTGAGTGGGAGGAGGCAGAAAAGAAAAGTTAGAAGGAAAAAATAAAGTTAGGGGAAGAAGTAGGAGCTTAAAGAAGGAAGTAATGTAAAACAGTAGAAAAGTAAAAAAAACACAGTAAAAAGTAGAAATAAATGCAAAATATAGACTTAGGCACAGAGAGAGAGAGATAGATAATAAATTGAAAAAAATTGAAAAACAGTGTAAAAAACTAAGGATTGCAAAGATTGAGGGAGGATAGAAAAGCAGGCCCAGAACCATAGCATAGAGCAGAGGTCTTCAATCTGTGGGGCGCGACCCCCAGGGGGGCCCTGGAGTCCTGGCAAGGGGGTCGCGCCTTCCCCAGCTTCACTTGTCCCTGCAATTCAAAACGTGTGCTTTTCTTTTGAAAAAAAGACAGCCCTCCTGGGAGGCTAATTTAGATTGTTATCAGCTGCTTCTCTGAATGAAATGCAAATGTAAAAGTGTAAAGGATGGTTGGGAGCAGTTCTGGCTTTAATTAATCAAATCACTCCAAGCTTTGTGATGACAAAGATTTGTTTTTTTGACTGGAAGCGCAAAGCATTAACAACAGGGCTGGGAAGTGCTTGCTTTTAATTTTAACTGAATTTACACAGCCCTTAGTACCCCTAAAGAGGTGTTGAAGGGACAGTTATGGGGAAAAAAAGTTTGCATTACATACACTATGGTACTACTAAAATCTACGTTTTGGAAGCACCATTTTATCGTAAAACTATTTCCACCTTTTGCAGCATTCTCTCTTACACTGTGTGTAATGTAAGTTAAATCTTTTGACTTACATATGCACAGTGCTTTCTGTCACAGGCTGTGACCTCGTAGCACTAAAAATACACATCACTATTCTCCACTGAACCAACCAAGATGTAATTATGTGGCTCTCTGGTTACATGCAGGCCTCTACAGTGCATTCACTAATAGAGGTTTCATAATGTACTACAGTGCATTTCCCTCTGAGTAACAACTTTACAATTTATTTTTGTTTTACGCTGCCCATTATTTTTTATGTAGATACCTGATGGTGAAAGACCTCAAAAACGTACAGAGGGCCTCATTTATGAAAATTGTTGCATCGCTGCGACAAAACAGCGATGCGAAAGTTTACACTGTGCCCTCCTTGTGACAATGGATGTGCCGCATTTAATGTATGGCGCACCATGTTGTAAGGAATTACAGATACGTCAGTATTTCTAACGTATCTGTAGACGCAAAAGTGACGCATTGCTGGAGTCTGTCTGAAAACAGACGCAACTCCAGCAATGTGTCCTTTCACATGGGGCAAGCCCCATGTGAAAGGGCCTGCGTCAGTCTCACGCCTGCTGTGAGCCAGGTGTAAGATATTGACACAGTAGCATCCTAGAAGTGTCGCAGTAAAATCTCAGATTTCATTGCGTCACTTCTACGACCCTTTATTGTGGGGGATCGCCCACCCTGCAAACATTACTCCTGACACAGGTATAATGTAGAGCAGGCCTTTACAAAGTGACACATCTGCTTAGATGCGTCACTTTGTAAATATGGCGCGACATGGTGCATTATTTACGCCGCCACAGCGTCACAAAGTGATGCAATGGTGGCGTAAAAGTGTGGCAAGCCTTCATAAGTAAGGACCAGAATATTTTGGAGCTTATTTATGAGAGGCTTGCATCACCGAGCATCACTTTATTGACCCTCCAGTGGCGCAAGCCTCTCAACCATACCTATGAGGAGGTGCAAAGTCACTCTGCATGGCTTTGCATGGCCTCATAGATATGGAGTAAGACATAGCAGCACAAGTCACTGCTTTGAAATACTCTGCGTCAAGGAGGTGCTCCATGGGCCTTGTGTGGGGTTCCCACGCAACACCCATGGATTTTGATGCTGCCCCATATTTACAAAATCACGTAAACCTGGGGAGCTTCAAAAACAGATGCCTCCCCAGTGAAGGTGTAACGAGGAGAGATGTTTTCATTTCTCCTAGTTTTTCCTCTTTCCATGTGTGCTGCATTCTGCAGCTCACATAGAAAGAGAAAAACACCTCTCTGGATTGTTTTTGTGAAGGAAAGTGCCCCTTCCTGTACAAAAACAATCCTGCCTGTGTTGGTGCTAGGAGCAATTTGTGCGCCAACTCAAGGGAAAAGGACAGGCATGCACCATATTTCATAAATACGCCAATTCCTCATAAATTAGGCCCTTTGTTTTTAGCTACACCTGTGACTACACCCCCATGCTCACTGATCTTTGGTTTGCTAAACACTGTTTAATATTATTTCCTCACGGTAAAAATGATTTGCTGTAGGAATTGGGGGTGTTTATAGTTGTCGATGATGAAGGGTACAAGGTTCTAGAAATTTTTGTCAGAAGGGGGTCCTTATGCCTAAAAATGTTTTACAAGGGGGTCTCGGCATCAAAAAGTTTGAAGACCTCTGGCATAGAGTGAAAAACAAGATGGCCGCGCCCATCGCGACCGCGTGGGTAAGTTCACGCGATATTTCTCCCTGAGCACGCAAAAAGCATCGCGAACACGTACGACGCGTTCCCGAACATGAAATGCGCATCGCGAGCACGCTATACGCGACCCGGAACAGGAAATAAGGCATCGCGAACGGGCGGGACAAGTGAAAAACAAGATGGCCGCGCTCATAGGCGACCGCATGGGCAAGTTCGCGAGATACTATCCCCCGAGCACGTAAACAGCGTCCCGAACACGCACGTGTTCCCGAAGAAGAAAAACGCATCACCAACGGGCGCGACAAGCAACTACGCACGCTCGCGTAGCGCTTTAACGTCTTCGCGTAGCTTCGCGTAGCGCGACTATGCGAACTACGCCCAGGGTTAATAAGCACTCCATTTGGTGTATGAACTCATGCCGTGCGGTCATCCTGTCATGGGCGGCAAACCCATGCTGACCATGACATTTGGCCTTCCAATGGTCACCCATTACTGCACAGATCCTTCAACTGTGCATCTTGTGGGTTGACCTCAGGTCCTGGCTTTGGCCATGTGTAGCATGGGTTGGTCACAGAACCAGGCCTTTGGCCATGCCTTGAAACCAACTCCTGCAGCACTTGCCCTTTAGCTGTGCCCAGGATATTTTGGACACAAGCCCCTGATGACAACCTGCAATTAGAGTCTCAGTACCCACAGTGGGTTGGCCGCAGGACCTTGTCTTTGGCCGTGCTCAATGTGAGCAGGCTGCAGGGTGACCAACCCATGATGTGCATTGTCTTCAGTCACCATGGACGTCCAAGCAATGATGTTTACAGCATTCAACCAGCAGCAGGTAACCTCCATTCAATGCAGTTCTTGCCTTTGCGAAACTTCAATTTGGGTTTGTATACTTTATTGTGTTGAGGGTCCAATCCAGGCCCACTAATTCACAAACCAGTGGGTAAGTTTCACAAACTTTTTAGGAGTGTACCCTGACCCGAGGTCTGCATGACACCTGACAATAAAATTGTTCTTTTAAAATAAATGTCATGGGGGGAACCCACTCTTCCCCTTACAGAGGCCCAATGGGTCTGGTCACCTGCCCGCCATATGTGGCTTTGTATTTTTTTGCCAGACCAGGTGACCTTGCCCTGCATCCTGTAATTATCTATCTATCTATCTATCTATCTATCTATCTATCTATCTATCTATCTATCTATCTATCTATCTATCCATCCATCCATCCACCTATCCATCTATCTATCTATCTATCTATCTATCTATCTATCTATTTATCTAAAACTTTCCAAAACAAACGGTAAGCTTTCTGAGTTCTAAATATCTATTAAATGGGGGCCACGACAAAGAGGGGTTTAGCTTGAATCATAACACCTAAACACGTTTGAAAAAGTTTCAGTAATTCACTTAAAAAACACACAGTTAAAGTTCAAGTATGATTACAAATTAAAACTGAAAGAAGTCTACCATTTGCAAGTTATGGATAGCTACACAACTCACACAACAGTGATGCAAACTATAACTCACACACTAACACAGTATTTGAGCGGTGAAGGTTGACCGCATTTTCTGGCCTTTGGCCTGCATCAATGTTAACCGGCGCAAGAAGCCAACCATCACTCAGCATGGCCTTCAGCAATGTAACAATTAAGGTGAGCTGGCTGTTCCATGTACATACTTGATGGGAAAAGGTAATCCGATGTTTTTGTCATTGAAATTATACTTCGGGAACACTTGCTCCTGGTTTTATACACTACACAGTTCTGGAAAAGTTTTAAAACTTTCCTATTTCAACAGTTATCACCAATCCATATTTGCTTAGTTCCTGTTCTTTCACCCTCAGCATAGTATTTATTTTTATCCTATGCCGTTCATAGACACCTCTCCATCATTAGTGCCTAATGACAATTAGATATGTGGTACATGCCACTAAAATTAAATAAGCAAAATTAAAAGAAAAGAAAATATGAGAACCTTATGCCACAACTCTAGCTAATGCGTGGCAGTGAGTTTCAGACCTTTTTATGAAATTGGGACGCTGCTGACCAGTCAGAAAACTAATAGGCAAGGCGCAATCCACGAAAAACATTTTCAGCTGTAATGTCATATAAGCCCTTTCTGATCTCAGGGAAGACTAACTTGAGCCAGGAAGGGTATGGCTACTCATGACACCAAAGCCACTGAAGGCTCACAAAGCTGTCAAGAGGGAATGGAATGCATACTACTTCCTGACTTAATCCTTCTTACAACAAAACTTGCTCTCAAATAGCAGAACCAAAACAAAATTATTCAAGAGAAGATTCTCATAAAATGAGAGGAATTGCTTTGTCTAGGACTTCTCTCTGGTGGATTTTCACATTGACCTGGAAGTTCTGGCCTTCTGACTGATCAAGGCAATACTGGTGGAGTCAGGATGCTGTCTTTCGGGTCACTTAACATAGTCAAGATCACCGGGGGTATGCAGTTCCTAGTAAGTACTGCTTAGGTCAGATAAGTTCCACAGAGTCTGCAGGGAGCTTCACTCTGTAGAAACAATTGCCCCCACACACCTAGATAGGTGTCACGCTTCTTCATTTGGCTTTTGCTCCACGTCGGGTGCCTGTCGGGCCAGAGCTGCAATGCCGGACAGGCACCCTGAATGGGGCTGGTTACCAGAGATCTTTTTATAAGCCGTATGGTGAATTGTGGGTGTGTGGGTAAAATAATAGATTGCTGTATTTTAATTAAATATGTGAAAGAGCTGGGTAAAAATAGGACAGGGGGTACTCTACAGAAATATTTTAATGATTGAGTCCTACTGCCTATGTTAAAATGTTTGGTGCCACCTACTAGAAGTGATTATCTAAGGTAGCTGATGGTTGACATGTTTTAAGCCTAATTTAGTCATGTGAATGATCTAGCTTCTTTTCTTCAGGACCATAAAAACCTAATCTACACAGTGACTGGGGATTCGATATATGAGTTCATTTGTGTTACTTTCAGCCACCTATACTTCTCTATGTATCAATATAAGTACATCATTTTTTGAGAAGACCCACTGAGGGTATAAATCAGGACTCCTCGAGTCATTTACCTGGTGACACGCTTCCGAGGACTTCCGAGGTTGCCAGCGTGAGTAATTCATCCAGTGTGCTGATATACAGGAGTCCCACGCTAATAAGGGTGTTACCAGGCAAAATACTCAAGGAGTCATGATTTATACCCTCAGTGTATATAAGTAAAATGAATTTAATTATATTGGTACATAGAGAAGTATAGGTGGCTGAGAGTAACACAAATGAACAATAGGATGTGTCCAGCCTCCAAACAGAGAGCTGCATACCCTATGTAGTTAGTTTGGAGCCACGGACAGGAAGGCAGGGCATCTGTGCAATTCTAAGGTATGCCTTTTAAAAGCCAGAGCGGGGAAGGCACGATGCCTGTGGGCTTCAAAGGGCAACCTCCAGAAGATTCTCCCATTTCAAAGGAAGGCCCTAGTATAAATATTGGACCTCAGACACCACCTCTTCAGTACACTTCTTGACCTGTGGATACTTTGCCAGGAAGAAGGACTGCTGTGCTGTTGAAAGTACTGCCACTCTGCTGCAATGCTGCTCTGAAGGACTGCTGCCCTGCTGCACTGACCTTCTGCCTGCTGCCCTATTGCCTGGGTGAGAAAGACTAGACCTGCATCTGTTGACCTCAGGACCCCAAAGTGACTCTGCCATCCGTGAGTCCTACCCATTCAAGTGGTGCCAACTAATCCCTGGACCCTTGGAAGGGGGCCTGAAGGTGCTCTGCCAGCCCGTGGATCCAGCAAAACTGATTCATCGCCCCTGTAGTGCAGCGCACTTCCAGAACAACCAGTGCATCGTCTTTGCTGTTCGTGCAAGGGTTTCCCGACACATGCACTAGTGTTGCAAACCTCTCATCGACAGTAGCCTCAATGACAGTGCAGGTTCTTGCACCACAGCCTCACAGCTTCACGTATCCAATGCATCGCCTTGATGCTGGACTTAGTATCACAAGCCCTCGTCAACGGGATCCTCAACAATGACGCAGGACCTCACATTGCCGTTCTGCATCACCTCTAAACTGATGCATCGCCTCGGCTGCTCTAAGCATCCTCTGTGAGGAACATTGCAAAGCTCCGCAAACCAGAATTTAAGGTATTCTTGTTTAGGAGGCCTAACTGAGTCCCTGTAGCTGGATCACTCTCCATTGTGGTTGGCCTGAATGTGTGACTTTGTCCCGGTCCAGCATGACCACATATCCACAGTTGGCGCTTTGTGCTTTTTGGTCCTATTTTCATTAAACTTTAAACCTGCATATCTCCGATTCTAGTGATTGGATTTTTGTCATTTTGGTCTTGTTTTATTTATGAAATCACTAGATTGCCCTGCCCCCCAGAATCACTGTGTGAAGCATGGCTGTCGCAGGCAGGTAAATCAACTAATAGCTCATACGCACACAGAGAACACTCCTTGCTGTCAGGGTCACGGATAGTTTGCTTACCACTTATTCTTTTGGGAATATATGTGTGTCAAACAAACAGAGATGCCCAGTAAGGCCAAAAGATCATGGCGCTCACTCATCATTTCTCCAAACCTACAGTGGAGACGCCAGCATGACGGCTGCACTGTAGACTTATTAATTCCCACCAAGCAGTTAGGGAGTTCTAACCAGGGTAGTCAGCAGTGATAATCCGTCAGGGTGAGACTCAAATTATAGTCTCTGCTGATCTTCAGGCCTGCAGGTAATCCATACTGCTTTAAATGAGGGCCTTATTAATTTCTTCAACCTGTGGTGGTCTGTAACAAAATACCAAGGCTCCCTGAAAGAGATGTGACCTCAGAGGTTATTTATGTTGGTTAGTCCCACTTGGAGGTTTTGATGTGACCTACAAGGTTACTGTGTGATGGCTGAAAACAAACGTCAATCCTTGTTGATCTCTTGTCTGCTACAGCATACTGCTGTGCCTTGCTGGAGAACTTTGTCTTCCAAAAAAGTAATTATATCAGAAGGTAAAACTTAAGAGTAGAAAAATGGGTCTCACTTAGGGCTTTTTGCTCTACAACTTAAGAATTCAGGGGATATAAAAAATGACTTGACTGGCTACAGTGTTCTGTCTTCCCCTGCTGATGGAATTGCGCTTTCATGAAAAAGACCAAGACCTCTACAAGTGCCTCGGAATAATCCACATTATTTTGCCTTGCCAGAATTACCATTTGCAGGGGTCCTAGTAATTCCAGGGTTGGGGGAAAATTTAGAATATTATGTAGGAAGTGATGTTTCCAAATGGTCTCCACATATGTTCCAAATGTAGATTTCAGCTGCTTTTAGCAGGCAAACTCCATATGCAACCTCACAACTCATAATTCCGAAGGCCCTAGTAAATTCTGTTACAAGGTCCATTAGATTAGGACACTTGTAATTGAAGTCCTAATGTAAAGGATTTGGCAGGTGCGACAAACTAGGCTTACCTGACACCTGCGTCATCATGGTTGGCCTGAAAGTTGCAGTAGGTACCATTCAAAGGCAACCTTGGTGCATTGTGTTTTCTTGATGCTTTTAAAAGTTTATAGATATAAAGATTTGTTTCTCTAATTCCTCTAATCATATATTGCCCATTTGTGTGACATTTTGTTTATTGGATTTTGTACTAAAATAATCCGGGAATTCCATTGACTTGCTTCTTTACTTTTTGCTGCTTTGTCATTGTTTCACGGGGTTAAGCCAAGATTTTTTCATTAAAACTATGTTTTGCAATAGCAAGATACTAAGGGCCTGATTCATTCACCCTAACGAGTGGTCCGCCCTCCTTCAGGGTGGTATAGATCACCTCTTCCGCCACCCCAGCCGGACGACCGCCCACCAAATTACTAAATCACTGGCGTCTCGTTGGCGATCTCTGTGCCTTCAGAGAAGTCACCACGATGACGGCTCCTCTGAAATCGCTGAACGTTTGGTGCACAGCTGCAGACTATTAGATGACCGCGGACCAAACTCTTTTGTTTTTGAAAAAAAAATCTTTTAAAGCATGAGATTGTTTCTGAAAAACAAACGACTAATCACTCCTACATCCTGGGAGTTTTCTCCCAGGGTCTGGGTTTAGTTTTTCTGTTTGTAACCGCCAGATTTTATCTGGCAATGAAAAGACAGAAATATAGGAGATCAGAATGTCTGCTCTAAATAGGGCAAGCGGTCCGATGCCATTACTCTGACAGAACCTATGGCATGGGCCATCAGAGTACGAGTTCCAATGACGAAGCTAGAGGGGTCCCCACTTTCAGAAAATGATGGGCAACCCTACTCAAAGTAGAGCAGGTGAACTGAGGGTTTGGCAGACATGGTACTTCCTTTTGTTTGTTTCAGAGCTCCATGTCCACTAAACTTTAAATACTGCCCTAAATTACTAATTTGATGGCACTCTCCCCTACATTAATAACCCAGAACCCCACAACTCACAATAGGATTTTTTTCCTAAATGCTTGTGGATGCATAATAACCACACATCCTTGTGATGTAAATGAAATACTACTGCCTGTGGAGCATAAAAATGATAATACAGTCAAGTCAATGCTGAGTAATAATAATTTGTTTTTAATATAGCATTTCTGCTGTTTCTAAGCATGGTGTATAACAGGTGTTACCCTTACCCAATTTAATGGAACTCAATTTACCAACCTTCATAAGGATGGATGGATGAATGAATGGCATTGTCAGAATTCAAACTGAAGCTCAAGGAGGGCGGGAGGGTTGACCAAAAAGTTCATATGTGCTATGGCTAAGGTGCCAACACAATCATGCTGGAAGGACCCCCATAGGCAATGTAATGACTCCTTAATGCATCCTTCTTTAAACCTTTATAGAGTAGGTCAATATAAACCATTAAATATGCAATAAAGTTAGAGGAATAGAGACTATGAAGGCCAAACTAAATTCATAAAGAAAATGTATATTAAGTAATTGCTACAAACATGTTGTAAAGTAAATAAAGTAAAAATTATAAAGAGGAATTATAGACAAGCATTGGCAAAGCCAATAGGTCTCGGCAATGCCTGAGCTATTGGCCTTGTCAATGTGAATGTCTTTTAGCCATGTTGTCTAGCAGCACATCTGCTGTTCAGCATGTCTGAAATTCAGTGAAAGTCCAGAATCACAGGATGTTGAGCCGGCGCCTAGTCTCTTCGCCCCGTCCATGTTCAATTTATTGTCCTGCCCCCAACACAAAAAAAGTGCTGTTACGTGGCCTGCGCTGGCCGCATCTTAGCACTTTTTTCAATGACTTTCAGCATGCTGAACAGCAGATGTACTGCTAGACAACATGGCTTAAAGACATTCACGTTGGCATGGCCAATAGATAGGGCACTGCCGAGATCTATTAATTGTTCAGTGTTGACGGGGTCTTGCTGAACAAATGTGGAAGTGATAGTGAGAAATAGTTGACGATCTTTGAGGTGAAGTGAGGATGTGGCATTAACGGCCAAAGCAACCGATAGGGGAACTGGGGAACCAGGTTCGAATTTCGGGGTCGGCTGAACAGTTTGTTATTCTGGGCAAATCACTTATGCTTCCTCCTGCATAGACAATGAATGTGTCATTGTGTAATGTAACTGGTGAGCACTTAAAGCGCTCCAATAACATTGGCTGGTGTTAGCACTATGGCAGGACGAAACAAGCGATCCAATTCCATTGGATCATACAAATAAAAATAAAAGCAGCAGCAACAAGGGAGGTAGTGGGGGAACCAGTCAAGCAGGGAAGCAGGAGGGGATGGGGAGATGGGCAAGCAACGATGGGAGAGGGTGGGAGGAAGCAACAATGAAGGGGAAAAAAATCCTATTTAAAGCATGAGCAGCGACAGCGCCAAAAAATTAATGTGTAATTGTGGAATGCAACTGGTGAGCACTTAAAGCACTCCAATACCATCTGCTCATGTTCGCGCTTTAGCAAGACAGAGGACGGAGCAAGTGCGTCAATATCATCGGATCGTACAAAAAAAATAAACAAGTGCTGTTCATGTTTTAACACATTTTTAAGAAATGCATTCATTATGTACATGCATTTCAGTGGTATGTGTGTTTGTGTACAAGGGAGACTATGGCAGGACGGAGGACTGAACAAATGCTCCAATACTATCGGATCACACAAAAAACTCAAAACTAAAAGCAGCAGCAACGAGGGAGGTAATGGGAGTACGAGTCAAGCAGGGAAACAGGGGGGGTGGGGAGATGGGCAAGCAAAGATGGGATAGTGCAGGAGGATGCAACAATGAAGGAGTAAAACAAATACCTTAATTGAAGCAGTATCAGCAACGAAAATGAATGTGTCATTGTGGAATGTAACTGATGAGCACTTAAAGCACTCCAATACCATCAGCTCATGTTCGCACTGTGGCAAGATGGAGGATGGAGCAAGCGCTCCAATACCATCAGATCATAAAAAAAAAAAAAAAACAAGTGCTGTTCATGTTTGAACAACTTTTTAAGAAATGCATTTGTTTATGTACATGTGCTAGCATTTTCGTGGCTTGTGTGTATGTGTACAAGGGAGACGGCCTGAAAACAAAAGTACTCCTATGGAGTGCTTGAATACAAAGAAAAAATAGCTGTGCAAACCCGGAGCAGTGTAAGGAGATCTGTACTTGGTCCATGCTCTATGGAAGGGCCAAAAACAAGAAGAGGGCATTATGCCCACATGCCACGACGATTGGCATCAACGAAAATGACAGCGAAACTGAAGTTTACCAATGGTCGGAAATGAGCGGCCTGTAACCCTACAGATAGAACACAACACGTCTCTTCGAGACAGTGCAGGCGCTGTCTAACCGAGCAGCGCATGTGCTGTCTAGCTGAGACCCAAAAACAATAGATTGTGTTGTGTTTAGAAACGGGAAGATTAAGTGATTCATCCGTAATCACAAAATGTGGAACTGAGGCCGAGTCTAGGTAAAATGTGTCCTTGTGAAAAGTAACTGGTGCTAACGTAAAGCGCTCCAATACCCTTGGGTGATGTTAGCGCTTTATAAAACTGCACAAAGAAAAGTAACTGGTGCTCGCAAGCACTCCACTACCTTCGGGTGGTGTTGGCACTATATAAAACTGCACAAAAAACCCAGAAAGAATCACAGTGTGCGCTGGTTTACAGTGGTGAACATAAGAAAATACATTGCATCAGCAACCACATTAAAAGAACTACTTTTGCCATGGACACTGAGGGCCAGGCAGACCTTGATGACATCAAGACTGAGCCTGGCTCCTTTGACGATAATTCAAGTTAAGCAACAATGGCACACAGAAATGCTGTACCAGTAAATGCGGAAGAAGTAATAAAGTGATCTACGGTATCCATTTGAAGAAATAAAGTCCCACCCTATGAAATGAGAAGCAACAAGGCGATTCATGAACAGTTCAATCATTTCATACAGGAGAAACATAGCAATGCAATTACAGCAGAAGACACAGGTACTTTAGAAGTTCTGACATGCCCTGTGATAACGCATACCTGATTCACTTGAGGTCTGATTTTCCAGCTATAAACACCATTGCTGAACGTCCACATATGGTGTAAACATGCTCACACACCTAGTATATACACCTGCAGAAAATAAAGCAGCCATGCACACAGGCTTCAATCAGCACATCATCCATACACTAATAGGACATTTAAAGGCAGAACACAACCACTCACTAGAACGCAACAGACTACAATGGGGGTTTAAAGCAGTGATAGGGTCAGGGGAGGGGGACTTGTGGACAGGCCAGGCACACAGGAGGTGCGAGGGAGCAAGAAGAGACGGGAGGGAGAGGTGGGGGAAACAGAAAGCAGCAACGAAGGGAAAAGGAGTGACTGGGGAGCAAGAGAGGGTGATCTGTGACTGGGCATGAGGGCAGGTGGGAGGAGACGGAGTTGGTAAAATTACAAGCACTGTGTAGAGTGCTGAAAAATAAAGAAAAAAATAAGTCCTAAAATGGTCATAAAAACGGGAGCAGTGTATGTTTACAAGTAATTGGTCCATGATCCAGGGGAGGGCTAAACACAAGAACAGCATGACCATGCATGCCAGGGACAAATGGTGACAAAGAATATAAGACAGACGATGGAGCAAGCGAATGGGAAGGCTGTGGGTGGGCTGAAGCCGACATATTAAACACAACATGTCTCTTTGGGACAGTGCATGGGCTGTCTAGCGGAGACCTAAAAAATGGGTTTAACCATTCCACTGAAAGTCAATGGTAGGAAGCATTTACACACTCCTATGGAAGTCAGTGAAAGTCAATCGAGGAAAAGTAAAGTCTAATACAATGACTAAGTGTGTCTCTGTTGTACTTTTTATTTTGATGATCCTAAATCAGGCTAATTTGCAAGTGTGCCTTTTACCAAATGTTGGTAATCTCTTCTTGGTGACCAAGTTACCTTCTGTCATATATTCTTTTGTGGGACAAAACTTTTCACCAGCACAAGAGTTTCCAAGGCTTCATCAATGGCTGCTACATGAGACATGCTTAGTTGGTCCCTAAAGGGCAGAGAAAGAATACATTTGCGAGTGCTCCAGGTGATGGAAGGTTCCAGTTATGAACCTGAATACTTCAGACTGTTCCCAACTTATTCCCTTATTTGGTTTTCCCTGCGACAGAGTTTGGGGGTTGTTCTTCAGATCCCATCGCAGTTAGGGTGGAGTGCAGAGCAGTGTCAGGTAACTACAGTAATTGAGTGTAATTACCACTGGTTGCTTGCTTTGTAAGAGAATATTGGGCAGTGAAGAAAATTGGAGGTGCTGCCACTGCTGAGGTTTCATTGAGGTCCTTTCTGTCTTAGGCAAGAGGAATTTCAGGTGCCACAGGGGTACAGGCAGAGTAATGGGGCCGAGCAGTGGAGGGGGAGCATGAGTGGGGCCAGGGGGAGATGCGGCTCCACTACAGTATTTGACCTGTGCTCCACAAAGTAATTTACAGCTCTGTCTAGAGATGACTTTCTTTCAAAGTGGCCCCACATCATGGGTCATGACGTCATCTAATTCCGGTATTTTAGTCAATGTTGCTTTAACATTTTTACTTTCCCACTTCCCGCCACAAGTATGTCCCTAATTGTGTCGGCATGTAAAGTGCTATTGAGCACAAAATTGAGACTGGTTTAAGGTATGAACAGGAAAGGGTGGTCACTTTGCACCCACAGTTTTCTAGTCTGAACCTTTGAGTGCATGTGATGTAACGAGGCTCATAACACGTTCCCAAAAATTATCTTAGATTTTTAGGGGATTTCTAAAAAGTTGTATGGTGCTGATTAGGACTTTGAGTTCCTGTTGTTGTCGAAAAGAGTAAAAAAAAACCTTGTGCCAATAACATTTGCCTAATTTATTTGATCTATTGTTGTGTTTGAGTAACATCTAGGTATAAAAAAAAATTGCAGTAAGGTGTGCATATAATTCTCGTCTTTTACATGGTCATTGGCCAGTTATCACTAGGGCTAGTGTTATTTGCATACAGATCGTGATAGACGCGAGTGGAAAAAATGGGTGCAAAAACATTTGTGCCTGTTTTGCCCTTTATACATTTAGAAAATTGCATTTAAAATGTCTATCTTTTAAAAGGAAACAGCAAAAACTGGAGGAATGTCCAATTCCATAACAAGGTGCCACGAGCCCAAATGCAGACAAAGGAAATGGGCACACCGAAAACAGCTATAATTGGAGTACAGAGGCCTCCCTCCCAATCTTGTGCCCCACTGTTAGTGCACCTGGGCACAAGAGTGGGCATTGAGCTCATGCTGGACAACCTCACACCCTGTGAGTTTCTCCGGAATTAATGAATACTGTTTTCACATCTTTTTTAATACACTTCAAGTTCCATAATGCATTGCGTTGTAGAGATAGAAAAGCCCTGATATTCCACCATTCAGCTCTTTCACCTGTCAAGCCCAAAATAAAGCTTTAGACAACAGAGGAAAAAAATGTTGGTGGTGGCTTTTTGAGAGCTCTCAGGGCGTATCCACTGT
This sequence comes from Calotriton arnoldi, assembly GCA_963921515.1. NCBI lineage: Eukaryota > Metazoa > Chordata > Amphibia > Caudata > Salamandridae > Calotriton > Calotriton arnoldi. The sequence goes on from CAWUFW010003328.1 coordinate 173,866, forward strand.
TCATATTTCACACTCGGTCCCCGGGCAGGGTAATCACTCTGAGCTCTCCATTCCTCTCCCATGCTCCAGTGACATTGCTGTATTACCAAGCGACACACAGCCAGCGTTCACACTGCAAATCCAAATGGTCTCTAATGATTTCCATCTATCATATAATCCCTTCCCGCCGAAAAGAGGAGGCGAAGCCTGAATTAGATGGAAAAAAGTGTGAGTGGCTGAGGAGTGGGACAGAAAGGGAGCGCGCCATACCCAGGCGTGCGCGGGTGGATCCCGTGGGTCTGACTTTGAGCGGATTTTACTCAGAATATTTCTCTCTCCCGGCACGAGTGTCATAGAGTGTCGAGAGATGCACGAGTGTCAAGAGATGTTGTTACGTATTTGTGTAACAATACTTCAGTCGAAGGGACGGTTACAAATCCAAACCCCTCCAGTTAATGTAGCTTCAAGTTAACATCACAAACATCACGACGTTAACAAGACGTCAAAAAAGGTATCACAAATTCTATGCTATATATTCAATAATGTGATAGGTCGCAAAATTCACCCTGGCTTAAAATACTGAAATGGGGGGGGGCCCAGAAGAAGAAGGAATATTAAAGAAATTCAACTGAAGATCTTTGTTAACGATCATAGGACAAAAAAGATACAAAAAAAGGTCCTAAAACGCTGCGATGAAGACTCTGCATCTGTCAGTAGACAAATATGTGAGCATCAATAGAAAGAGGCTCTGGCTCCACCCGCATGTTGGGGACCCGTCTACATGTTTTGATTTAGCAGAAGCTGTATGCTTCTACAAAAAAGTACATACTCTTCACAACGCTGTAATCATTTTGTTTATTTATCCATCCATGATAATAGTTCTCTTTGGGGGACAAACTGAGTGCTGGCAAAGCTGGTGAACAACAACACTAGTAAATGTTGCTGTGGTTGTTGAGTTCACACTAACAGGTGCATTGTATGAGGCGTCCAGGCCCGTGAACAGGTCGTCAAAAATGGCATTACAAATCATATATTCAATAACATCATTAATAAGATAATACAACTCTGCTGCCTAGTACTGTGTCCTTTTTCCTTGAAAAGGCGCTCTTGTATGTGATAGTTTGCAAAATTCACACTGGCTTAAAATCCTGAATTGGGGTAAAAAGAAGGAGTACAGTTAAAAAATTCAAATGATGATCTAGGCTAACCTCTATCACAGGACATTAAAAAAAAAAAGGTTCTAAAATGTATGGAAACGTTGTGATGAAGACTTACAAAGATGAAGGCCTGACTTTGGCGTGCAGCCTGGCAAGCCGATGGGGCAAGAAAGGACCTTCTTGCATTGTACAAGTTGACACCAGCCTGCCATAATTATTTACCATTGTGTGGGTGCAGAATTAGCACCAAACACGCTCCAGCCATGGTGGGCTGGTCATCATTGTTTTGTCTTACAGAAGCAAAAAACATAAAAGCAATGCCCCTGATGTTGCTTTTTATGGTCTGGCTTCACAGTGCAGCTGTCGCCAGACAATTTTATGAACATCACTAGAAAGGGGCTTTGGCTCCACCTACATGTTGGGAGCCAGGAGTACAAGTTTTGATTGGGCAGAAAGTTGGCGCTTCAACATAACTCTATTGCAGTCCATATCCGTTTACCTCTGGCTTGGCCGTTGTAAGGGAAAGACTTATGTTATTGCCCCAGGTCCTTTGGAGTCTTGCCTGACAGAGTGTTGGTGTTGTTGTCAGTCTCGGTCCATATAGCACTGAGTACAACAGTCTCTATAACAGAAGGTCCAGCCAAGACTTCGCTTTATGACTGTTGTTAAGAGTAATCTGCTGGTGTCAGTCAAAAAGGGTTTCCCTAAGCTGCTAGGACACCACTTGTCATATTGTCAAACATTGTTCTTGTCTGTCTCCTTTTCTGTGTAGTTCTGTGACCAGAGTTATACTTTGAGTAGCCTGGCATTTACCTTGCCCTGTCACCTTGCTAAGTGTTACCTCTGGACTCACCCTTCCTGTCTTCGCTCCATGACACTTACCACTCATGAGAATGAGAAGTTACTCATGCGGCGGACTTCGCTGGGCTTATGTGTGTTGGATAAATGGTCCACCTCATCCCAATAGTTAACTTGCACATGCATTTGTGCATGTCTGCATCTAGGATTGAGTAACCCACTCTGTTATATTCCTAGCTGAGACTTGTTTATAACATCCAGCTTGTTATAAGCCCAAGTGTTTTGTTTACATGTTTCTCTTTGGCCAACTTATGGATATCTTAGTATGAGTAATTCCCACAGCGATATTTCTAGCCGAAACTTGTTTACAATATTCAGCTTGATATTCACTTGAGGGTCAAATGCCAGTTCACACAAAGGCACTTTTCACCAGTTTAGAGTGTCACGCTTAGTACCATTTTTTAGGCAGTGTTACATGAGAAGTATAAACTTAGCTTGAGGATATTTCAACACAGAGGAGCACTTTGCTATATTATAAACTCTAGCTTACTCTTATTTCACATCATTTTGCTTAAGTAACAGTGAGCCAATTAATGTGGGTTAACAGAGGGGACATTGATTCAGATGTGCAAGTATTGTGATCAATGAGTTCTTAAGATTTATAACTATTCTAATTCAGGAGATGAGAAACTATTAATTATACCATGAGAGTTGTTGACCCAGTATGTATCCAGCACAAGATGGTTATAATATGAATAAGTTACTTTTAATTCACACATTATGAGGTTAGATCCAGCATGTTGTTTTTGTGGTTTGAAGATATTGCCCCTAAAGCTCAATGGAAACAAAACAGAGGTTCTCCTGTTGGGATCTGACACCTCTTTTTGGTCACAGAACTGGTGGCCCCCTGGTATGGGAACTCTTCCAGCCCCAGTTCATAAGGTGAGGAATCTGGGCATCATTGTTGATGACAGACTGACTTTCCAACATCAGATCAACAAGGTGGCTTCTCTGGTCTTTCAAAGACTTAAGTCAATCTGGAAGGTGCGCGCCTTTATTCCACCCGAAGCAGTAAGAACATTGGTGACGGTTCTAGCTTTGGCTAGACTGGATTACGGAAATGCTTTATATCTGGGCCTTCAAAAACAACACATGCTCAAACTTCAGCGGGTGCAGAACTCAGCCGCTAGAATGCTGCTGGATATCCCCAAATTCCAGTCCATTTCCCAAGGCTTAAGAAAAGTCCACTGGCTTCCGGTGAAAAAGAGGATAGAATTCAAATTTTTATGTCTAGCGTACAAAGCTATGCATGGAACAGGACCAGCGTTCCTGAAACAACATTTCACCTGGTATCACCCACTTAGAAACCTACGTTCAGCTCTGAGCAAACTCCTCCAGACACCCAAATTCAGGAAAGCTCGCTGGGGAGGAAGTAGCTTTATCCTGGGCACAGTGAAACTGTGGAACACGCTTCCGATAGATATTAAAAACTACCCAACTCTACTTTCCTTTTGAAAATCACTAAAAACTTGTTTTTTCCAAACTAATTCCTATCGTTTTCTACTGAAATCTTACAAGTTACCTCCGCGCAGCGCCTAGACTCCCTAGGGCATTCGAGCGCTATATAAATTTCACAATCAAATCAAATCAAGAGCTCAAGATTGTGAGCTTAAAGCCTGACTCATGGTTCTATTTTAAGTACTTAACTCGATTAATTTCTCTGGGACGGTGTCGCTCCCTTAACTACTCCCTAATCCTCCCCTTCCGCCCTGCTTACACCTTTCTTAATGCCTCCCATTTAATAATAAGTATTGCTCATTTTCCAGCCACTCCCCTTCCACATTTAGTACTAAAACATATGGCTATCAGCATATCTGCTGTCAAGGTAAGGATCTCTGCACACACAAGATGGGAAAGGTGGAGGCATAGACATCCGCAAATAGGTTTGTGAATAGCATGTTGCAGTATGTTAGAAGTGCTAATGTAGTACTACTGAGCATACTAAAAAATGCAGCTTGTGATTAGGTGCCTCAGTGGTTTATGCAATTTTACTGACAATCTCATCCATGAATGAGTGTTTCCTATTATAGGGAAAAAACAGAGAGGCTCCTGCTTGTTCATAGGACAGTCCAAATAGAATGTTGCCACCAGTAATAATATGCTATGTTTTCTGAATGACAGTGAGTTTATTAGGTGACCTCTCTGCCATATGGTTCCCCGTATCTTGTTTGACACCTTCGCTTGTGCTGGCTTTTACCCAAGGGAGCGGACGGGGCTATATTTTGATATATTTTATGGGGTTAAAAGCACCTGCTGCAGAGCACCTTGTGTGTCCTGCAATTTTCAGGCAATTATAAAAATGTCAAGATAACTCTGGGGAACAATGTACCTGCTGGAGAGAGATCGGAGTTTTGTCTAATAGCAGTTTTGACTCATCATAAAGTAGAGCAAAGGGTTAAAAGTGTCTGCTGCAAACCATGTGTAACCGGCACCAAGATTATCTGGATAAAATACTGCCTAAGGTATATATCCTGTTCAGGTTAGGGGTTTTCCCATCAAGGTCCTACCTCCAGAAAACAAAACGGCTCTGAGAGTAGGATTCCATCTTCATTGCTCTGTAGGTGGCGAGGATACTACAATCCACCTGCTCTTGTTTGGTTTTAAATATATTTAACTCCGAACCAGATGGCTGCAGCCTTTCTTTGCGCTGTACGTGCAGCATTGTGGGCGCGATTGAGTTATGCAATAGAATAAACAGGGAGGATATTTATAACAAGTATCAATCTTCCTTTGGGGGACGTAGGCTGGCTGTTAAACAATCGACAGAAGTATTTAACAAATCCCTCATATCAGAAAATGCTCACAGTTTGATATGAAGCTGTATGTAGCGCAGCCAGTTACGAAACGTGTGGGTATCACTTCAGGGATTGGCTTACACCGGCTTAGTATCCGTATCAAAACTGTTATTATAACAAATTGCTCTGCGAGAAGAATTTTGCATAATCGCCTCCATCCCTGTGGGAGTACGAACTTCGCCTTATACCAGTTTGTAGTTTATTATTCTAGGCACTTTATTACTGCTAGCACTTTATATCATCTGGCACACCAGCTGGTGGACAGTATCCAGTTTAACTTGTTTACTATGCTTGGCACTTTATTACTGTCTGTACTTAATATTAACATCATCTGTGTAATTATCATGTTCTGCCTGTTTTAACGTTGAACGAAGCATATTTTAATCACGCATTTAATTGCAAGATTGTGTGATTTTAGTCATATTGTCATATGTTGTTTTCGATGTATATCACCTTCCTGAGCCCAAAAAGGAAACGTTTTTATATAGGTTATATTATGAAGGACTGTTTTTAATTGGAAAATGTTAGTAAGGCTTTTTATGCTGATACAATAAATCAAACTGACTGACGTGTAACATGCAGATCACAGAACTGTATTTTGTGTAGATAGCTCAGCAGGTTACTGCTGTGCTTTTGTTAAAAAGATCCTTTTGTTACTTGCAGTTAATAAATCATAATATAGCACATTGAGCTATGAACTGGCATTTAAGCGCTACATGTAAACTGCAAGGCATAGGTGAGAAACTTAAATTGTTTCCCCCAGTCTTTCATTATCCTAAGGATGCTAACAATTGTTCTTTTTGGTTGAAATAAATGATTAGTAAAGCCAACCCAAACAACTGTGCTACGTTTTAAAATCCTGGGTTTGCGATTCTCAAGACCAAGCAGTCTCAAATTATGCCTACCAGTATGTATGAGATGTGACTCTTACACCTTGTAGTTCTGCTTTGTAACATTTCTATACATACCCTCAAACTCAACTCAGAGAAGACCGATGTCCTCATCATGGGCTCCACCCCCTCCGCCTAGGACTACTCCTGGTGGCCCACAGCACTCTGACCCCCCCACATCCACAGGCCACGCATGTTCTGCATTCTGTCCATCAATTGTTGTTTTTGCATTTGTCACCCCGAGTAGGACGGGTATGCCCAGACGTGGGTCCCGTGCTCTCCATGCCGCTGGAATCAAGCTATCCTGGCTGAAGAGGGGTGAAACCCCGAAACCGGTCCTAGGATGCTTGTTTCCAGTCCAGGGAGGACCTGGCTTGGCAGTTCGGGCTGGACTGTTCCCATGAGGCACAGGGTCAAGACTGATTTGCATATGGCTGGGTTCAAACTGGAATGGCATGGTGAGCAAAAAAACGATGGATTTAGGCCCAGATCTCTGTACTGGGGTGAATGTATGACATTGTTCTGCATTCTGTCCATCAATTGTTGTTTTTGCATTTCGCACGAAACCGTGGCATCATCCTGGACTCCTCGCTCACCATGAGCCGCCAAATCAACACCGTCTCATCATCCTGCTTCTACGTGCTGCACCCTGTCTGAAAGATCTTCAAGTGGATCCCCACTGAGCCCAGAAAGATGGTCACCCACTCACTCATCAGCAGCAGAATCGAATACGGCAACGCACTCTACGCCGGCATCACCCAAAAACTCCTCAAGAAACTGCAGAACATTCAGAACGCCTCCGCCAGACTTATCCTCAACATTCCCCGCCTCAGCCACATCACCGGACACCTGAGAGACCTCCACTGGCTCCCAGTCAGCAAAAGAATCACCTTCAACCTCCTCACACATGCCCTGCATGACGCGGGACCTGTGTACCTTAACCACCGCCTCCCATTCCACGCACCCACCAGAGACCATCGTTCTGCCCAACTGGCCCTGGCTACAGTCCCAAGTATTCGCAAGACCACGGCCGTAGGAAGATCCTCCTCCTACCTCGCAGCAAAGACCTGGAACACCCTGCCTCTCCACCTCAGGCAATCACCGTCACTGCCTCAATTCAGGAAGGACCTCAAGACCTGGCTCTTCGACTGAACCACAGCGCCTTTGATGGACCAGCACCTTGAGACCCTTACGGTTGAGAAGTCACACTTTACAAGTCACCTGAATGATTGATTGATTGATTGATGTACACCCATATGATTGTCTCTGTACAAAGTGTGTGTGAAGTGTAAAGTTATCTGACACCATACATTGGAATGAATAGCGGTATAAAAGAAAAGAAATAAACGTGAAAGAGGGGCTATGGGAATATGAGGGGCACAATTGGAGGGTACAGAAGGAGGTTATTGGGGCAGGCCAACAAAGACTGTCGCACCAGGTGCCACCAGCGATAAAGCCAGTTCTGACCCAAGAAAATGTTGCAGTCTCGAAATTAGCAATTTCACTATTAACATTCTGAGTATGCGTTCAGAATCTCAAATGCAAAGAGCTGAGGCGATGGGGAGGGTAAGAGCAGGACTAGCAGAGGTTTCCTGCTCGGTGACGCTCTGAAATCACTTGACGGCTATGAATAGATCCAGCCAGTCTCTCATCAGCTCTTGACCCTTAGCCCTCAGCACATGTCCAATCATCTTCAATTCTATATCCATTTCTTCTCATGTCATAGATCACACGTGGTGTCACATATGGGTATGCAATCACCGCATACCTGAAGCCTAGAAAAGAATTCACTAGTTTTATTTTCCTACAAATGTATGCTCTTCGTTCACAAATGGATGGAAAGAGGAAGAAGGTCGTGGTAGGAGATGTTTGAGATCAGGCAAGTGAGCTTTTAAACTGAACCCTGAGAAACCACTCTGTAACTGTGTGACCTTGGACAGACCCACGCCTTCGGCATTCGCGCCATTTACTGGAATCCAGGGAGCTTAGCAAGAGGTACACCTTTTGCACCAAGCTCTATATGAAAGTAGACAGTGACACAAATATAAACAATAGTGGGGCCCCCATGTACCTACATACTTATGTGGTGAAATAGTGCCACAATTGAGGTCCAGAGGGTCATTCACCCTATGGGCCCTGGGACCCTGGGATCCGGTGTCACTGCACCTGCTGTCTATTGATAACCTTGGCTGGAATCCCAGAAAGCAGACTTTACTTCCGCTTTTTAATTCGAGCATGTCATTTAAAAGCCCCAGCATGCAAAGGGTTCATGGCTCTAAAAATAAAAACAGTTGTGTTGCAAATGGCATTGGGCTACTAGGCAGCTATACGGACTGCTCCGTGGCGGAAACCGGGCACACCGCGGTCTCGGTCTGAAGCTCAGGGGGTTATTAATGAGTATCCGTTCGCCGCCGGCCCCTCGGAAGCCCTTTCCAGCGGCTGCGGCTGTAGCCGCGCTGCAGACAAGAGACAGAGATGTATCGTAAATAGAGGCGCCTAAATAATTAACCCCATTAGCGAGTCGCAGACGGCAACTTAATAAAGTGTTTCCCGGGGCCCCCGTGACAGTGAATAATGCCGACTGTCACTGGGCCTTCGCGGCTTACAGAAATATTCCCGCGTATTCCGGTGAAGCCTTTAACTCTTCCTTGCCCGGAAACTGCCCGACGCAGATATTTTTAGAAATTCCGGCTCGTTTCACACCTGCCAGAGACAACACAGTGAGTGTGACCTTTCCAGGGAGCGAGCTGGCGTACATTATTTTCTAATCTAAATACAATTATCTCTGAATTAAGTAGCCTCTGAATAATGCGCGACCGAACCATTGGCGCATTGAAAAATTCAGCAACATGTGTCACCGTCAGCGCTATTTTTATTTATAGTAGTCGGAAATAATAGAGCGGATAAAACAAATAATTTTACAATGCAACCACTCAAAATAAACGATTTAAAAGTCAACATAGTGAAAATCCACGAAGGTGTTATTGGTCGGTCCTCTGGAATTATGTGGCAGTGTGCGACCAATCTATGCGACAGGGCTGACAAAATTATGCAGCAAGAAAAAGCACACTAGTTCTGTAAGGGAAAGTCGTACTAATTTCTCATCTCAATAGAGCAATCAGCAAACGAAAAGTGCTCCTTTAACCTTTGAAAGCGATCTGACACGGTGCAAACCTACATATGGCGTTTTTTCTTTAGTAACTTTTGACCTGTTTGAGCTAGAAACAATTATTCTTGTTAAATCTGCAAATTATGCAACAGATGCTGGATTATGTGGCAAATGTGGCGAATTCCTGATTATGTGGAAAATACCACAGGCACACAATCGCATCATTCCAGTGGCCCAATGTAATGATGCATGGAGGCTGGCCAGGCGGTAGCAGGATCTCACATACGCTTGTAGGTTACGAGGAGGCTTTATTTGGCTAGCTGCTATAAGTATTAGTACAAGAAAAGAAGACATCAATGATGTCATTTAACATGTCATGAGCAATGTAATATTTGAGGTCGTACGTAGTGCATGGTAGGGGCGCACGTTATAGTTAGCTCAATAAAAAAGGTACATTTTAGCTTTTATATTATTACAAGACCTAACCATAATGTCACTTTACCTCGCCCCAGCTTCTCTGACGCAATCCCCAAATTTATTGCCCCGCTCGCCATTGACTCCAAACACTACATCTTCCTTGGAATCCTCAACCTTCACCTCAACAACCTTAATGACACCAACACCGCCAACCTAATCGAAAGCATGAACAACATTGGCCACACCCAACTAGTCACCAATCCCACACACATCGCAGGACACACACTCAATCCCATCTTCTCGGGCAGCGATAAACTGAAGTATAGCCATGTCACCGAGCTCACCTGGACAGACCACACCATTCATCCACTTCTCCATCACAGGATCCCCTGGCACTGCCACCAAGCCACCCAGCACCTCACCCAGTAGTTGGGACAAAGTATCAGAAAGCCAGTGGACCGACGCCCTCAACACCTCCCACCCTGACGCTGCAACCAACCTAGAACAGGCTGTCAATAACTTCTCAGCCTGGATCACTGATTGCGCTGAGGGAGACGCCCCGTCAAGATCGCCAAACTTAAAAGATCCTCCAAACAGGCCATTTTGTATACCATGGAACTGAGAAGCATTAAACACAACTGCATCCGACTTGGAAGGAAATGGCACACCAGCAAGGAACCCACAGATCGAGCCACATTCAATACATTCCTCAACTAATACCACCAACTCCTGAAAAAGACGAAAAGGAGCTCCCTTACCAACCGCATCGAAGCCAGTTCCAACCACAGCATAGAACTCTTCAACATCGTCAGGGAGTTTTCCAACACCTCAGCCACCAAAAACATCATCACCCCTTCCCAGTAACTCTGTAACACTCTAGCGAACTTCTTCCATGACAATATCTTCACCATTTACAAGAACTTTGAACCCCAGCCTACCGCTGCCGACATCCTCAGCCTTCTCGCTCCCACAGATGCAAACCCCGATCACCTGCTCACCACATTGGGCCAGCTCACCTCTCAAAACACCATAGCCATCATGAACTCTGTCCACTCAAGAGCACCCACGGATCCCTGTTCCCACCACATCTTCATCCTTGCGAGCAAGATGATCAGCAACGAGATCCCCTCCATCTGCAATGCATCCATCACCACAACCACCTTCCCCGAAGAATGGAAATAAACAGAGGTCAAACCACTTCTCAAGAAACTGTCCACTGACCCCAGCGAACTCAGTAACTACCGTCCCATCTCTCTGCTCCCTTTCCCTGGCAAAGTCCTTGGAGAAGCCATCAACCGCCAACTCATGGAACACCTGGAGAACAACAATATTCCGGACACCTCCCAATCCGATTCCACACCAACCACAACACCGAATCTGCCTCTGATTGCTGCCACAGATGACATCAGATCCCTCCTTCACTAGGGAGAAACGGCAGCTCTGATCCTCCTCAACCTCTCAGCAGCGTTCAACACTGTATCCCACCACACCATTATCAAGAGGCTTCATCACATTGGTATCCAAGGAGACAACCTCAAATGGATTGCCTCCTTCCTCACTGGAAGAACCCAGAGAATCTGCCTACCACCTTTCACCTCAGAACCTAAGAACATCATCTGCGGCGTCCCTCAAGGCTCGCCCCTCAGCCCTAGACTGTTCAACACCTACATGACCCCTTTGGCCACCGTCTGAACCCATGGACTAAACATATCGTATGCAGATGACACCCAGCTCCTCTTCTCACCATCAAAAGACCACTCCACCATGATGGCCAACTTCCGCAGGTGCATGATGAGCATCGCCGGAGGGATGAAAGACAACTGCCTAAAACTCAACACAGACAAAACGGAAGTGCTGATCTTTGGGAACAAGACCGTCCTGTGGAACGACGCCTGGTGGCCTTCCGAGCTTTGACCCACACCCACTCCGACAGACCATGCCTGCAACCTTTGCATTATCCGAAACAGCAAGCTCTCCATGGAAAGCCAGATCAACTCAGTCTCCTTCGCCTGCTTTTTCACTCTCGACATGCTCCGTAAGATCTTCAAATGGCTCCCCGTCTACAACAGATGAACCGTCACTCAAGCCCTAGTCGCCAGCCGGCTGGACTACGGCAACACACTCTACAAAGGAATCACCTCGCTCTTCCTGAAGAGACTGCAGACCATACAGAATTCAGCAGCCAGACTCATCCTCGACCTCTCAAAGTAAATCCATATCACTTACCACCTCAGGAAGCTCCACTGGCTCTCCATTCAGAAGAGATGTCAATTCAAGATGCTAATCCACAACTACAAAGCCCAACAGATCAGCATACATCAACCACCGCCTGAACTTTCACCAACCCTCCAGATACCTGCGCTTCACCTCCCTCTCCCTTGCTCACACATGCCTCATTCGCCAAAGCAGTAGTGGAGGAGGCTCCTTCTACTACTTGCTGCGATTGCCTGGAACGACCTTCCCCTTCACCTCCAGACCTCATCCTCTCTGTTGGATTTCAAGAAAGGACTCAAGACCAGGCTGTTCAACTGATCACTCCCTAGCAGCAGGGCTCTCAGCCCCTGGATACCCACACTGGCGATTAGCCGCGCTTTAAAAGCCCTGTTTGATTTGATATGTCTTGCTCATACTCCAATACATACTGTTCTCTAACAACACATATGTTTTAAAGACTTCAGGAATTTGGTGTTTTCAGAATATTTAGAGCCTGTAGTACCTCCTCTTAGTTTGAGTCTAAGGAGTTGTGCCACATGGCCCACCATCCACGTGACTTGCTTTGTCTTGGGTCCGTGGATGCATGTTGAGTCTCTCTGTATATTTATTTTGATGTTTATTGACCATTTTGATTACACTCTGTTTTAGTCCCCACCTCCTTACTGCCCGCAAGCCAGGATGGAGATAATTTGGCACCTGGTTTTCTACCCTTAAGAAAGATAAAGAGTAACACCCCGTTTCTGAATGGGGAGTGGTGCAATTTTCCCATGTCATATTAAGTAGAGACCACCACACATCCAACTCTTACCATGGCCTACTAGATACATTATTTTACTATAATGCTCACTCTCGAAACCATGGGTACTCGGAAACATTTGCCCAAGGGCCGCAAAGTACAGCCTGTGGTGTGAACGAGGGCCGCACTGATGCCAGTAGAGTGGTTGTAGGGGGTCTCGGTGAGTCAGGGATTGTGCAAGCATTTATTTGCAGATTAATAAATGCTTGCTTGTTTATTTAAAAAAAAATTCGGAATATTAGTGCTCAGCAACTAAACAGCAGCTAGGGGCCGCATGTAAACTAGGGGGCCGCATGTAAAGGTCAAGAGGGCCGAAAGCGGCCCCGGGGCCGTACTTTGAGTATCACTGCTCTAAACTAACCAATTAATGGAAGGGCAGTAAAAGGCAGTTTTAGGGTACGCAATCTTCATTTCTTGCAAAAATAACTCTACCGTTACTTCGGATGTAAATGGGACCCTTTTGTATGTCGCATGAATGTCGAGATACCCTTTTTCAAGAAGTCATCTCTGGAAAAATCAATTATTATCCTTGTGGCCTTAAAGGCCAACTGTTGGAAATGGCCCTTTTTGCAGGGTTATCCCCAAACTTTTTACTTCTTCCTCCTATTTTTTCCTGACCTGTGTTTGTTGGCTATAGGACTCTGGGCACTTTACCACTGCTGATCAGTGCTAAAGTGCATATGCTTTCTGTGTAAATTAGTATTGTGATTGATTATCCATGATTGGCATATTTGATTTACCAGTAGGTCCGTAGTAAAGTGCACTGAGTGTGCCAGGGCTGGTAAATCAAATGCTACTAGTGGGCTTGCAGCACTGATTGTGCCACCCACATGAGTAGCCCTGAAAAGATGTCTCAGGCTTGCCACCGCGATGCCTTTGCGTAGTTTGTTAATTGCCATGTCGACTTGGCAAGTGCACCCACTTGCCAGGCCCTACCCTTCCCTTCTCTTACACATTGAACACCCCTATGGTAGGCCCAAGGTACCCCCCTGGGCAGGGTACAGTGTGTGTGAAAGGTAGGACATGTACTGGTGTGTGTAACATGTCCTGATAGTGAAATACTGCCAATTTAGTTTTTCACTATTGAAAGGCTATCTTGCCCCATAGGACAGAATGGGGAATGCTTTGTAACATTTTACAAGCATATCTTCCCATAGGGATAAGATTGAAAAATTGAGTTTGGTATCCCTGAACTCAGGATTTAACAACACATCTTTTAGTAAAGATGTTTTTTAAATTGTGTGTTTGAAAATACTACTTTTAGAAAGTGGCTATTTTCTTGTTCAACCATCCTGTGCGCCTCTGCCTGTTTGTGGATTGACTATCTGGCTTTGGAGTGACAGGGGCTGGGGAGGTGCAGTGGCTCCAGGAGTCTGGATGAGTCAGTACTAGGCTGAATAGCCCTGACCTGCATTTGGAGTGGTGGGAGGAGTAGCACCTGTGCCTGAATGGGGCTGTGCCTGCCTTCCACAATGCTGGCTCCGCCCCCCGTGGTGTGTCTGGAGCCAAGGCTCACACTGACAATGAATGTTGTTGTGCACTTGCAGAGTGCCCCCCCAGAACTGGTTTCAACTGGGGTCAGAGCCCCTTGCACAAAGAGAACAAAGACATTTTGGGGTATAAGTATCAGACCCAAAACACCAGACTTAAGATCATTCCTGGAATTCAAGAGGAATCTTTGCCAAGTAGAAGACCTGGAGAGACTGAGAAGAAGTACTGCCCTCGCTGTGTGTCTGGGCTGCAGTTACTGTTTCTGCCAAGGAAAGGAAAAGGACTTTGCTGTGTGCTGTGTCCTCTGCTTGAATGAGATCTCCAAGGGCCTGAAGTGTGCTGGCCTCCTGTTCTGAAGTCTCAGGGACACAAAAGACTTCCTGCAAATCTGCTGGTGCTGCTGGACTCTGCCATCTGTGACTTGTACCCTTGCCTGAGGCGCCTCCTTCCAGTTACAGGGCCTCAGAGGTGGGGTTTGCAGCTAATCTCTGCAAGAACCAGCGCGAAGCATCGCAAAGCCGTGCAAAGTCTCTCGGAAATGACGCCTGACGATGCGAAGCCTCGCCTAGTCTCACCGGGCGGCGCAAAGTCTTGCCGTGCAGCCCCCAGCACTGACGCCGGACAGCGCGAAGCCTTGCAGAGCGACGCATACCCTCTTGTGTGTCACGCATCGTACCTGTGCACCAAGTTTTACAGGCATCACCCGCAGACGAGAATCGTCTTGGATTTCGACGCCTCACTTCCCCCTACAGGCGGATTCGACGCATCACTTCTCCTGTGTGCAGCAGAACTGTCGCCTCGCCTCCCCAAGGACTCAGGAACTGACGCATCGCTGTGTTTTCCAACGCTTCCTTTCTCTGCGGCTGTTTGGCCTTGTGAATTTTGACGCATCTTCAGGTACTTTATGTAAAAGTCACGCATCCATAGTTTTCTATGGTACAAGTTCTTGAAACCTTTTGAAAGTCATATTTTTAACTGTGTATGTTGGATTTTTGTCGTTTTGGTCTTGTTTAGTTTAGATGAAGGTATTTTATTTTTCTAAACTAGTGTGGTGTCCATTTGTGGTATTTTCACTGTGTTACTGTGAGTGTTGGTACAAATACTTTACACATTGCCTTTAGGATAAGCCTGTCTGCTCGTGCCAAGCTACCAAGGGGGTGAGCAGGGGTTATCTAGAGTGTGTATCCCCCTTACCCTGTCTAGAAGCAAGGGTCCCTATTTGGACAAAGGTACCTACATCTGCCAACTAGAGACCCCCATTTCTAACATTGGTGGTCAGCGGTGAGGATTTGAACCTGTATTTGTACTTGACCCACAGTGATTGGTGTACATCACTAGTTTAGTGCAGACCACTACGCAACCACATACTGTGTTTTGTTTTTGGTTCTATTTTTGAGTAACCCTTAAAGTATCCACGCATTATGTCTCAGAACGGTAAACCAGCAAGTGATGTTGCAGAACTGAAGTTTGATATTGAAATGTTAAGTAGTTACAAAGGAGGTCAACTCAAGCAGTTCTGCAGGAACTTTGGATGTCCCATGAAATGCAGCTCCAGGAAGGAGGAGCTACAGAAGACCTTAAGGGCTTGGTGGGAGGCCAAAGAGGCTGGGGAGGCAGAGGATGCAGAGGTGGATGAGGATGCACAAGGGGATGGTTTCAGATCACAGGATCTGCCTGTGGAAAGAGCAGCCTCTAGGGCTGGCAGCAATCATTCCTCTAGCAGTTCTTCCCCAAAGGAACTGGAGGAGAACCAAAGGGCCAGGGAGCAGGAGCTAGAAGTCCTGAGGATCAAAACAAAGCAGATGGAAATGGAAATCCAGGCCAAGGCAGAGGAGAGCAGGAGAGGTTATGCCTTGGAAGAAAATAATTTGATCTTGGCATATGAGCTGAGAATGAGAGCGCTCGATGAGGAGTTTGTGAGGCTTGAGGCCCTGAGTGTCTCAACCAAGCAAAAAGAGATGTGTGTAGCTCAGGGAGTGAGCTTGGCTGGGTTGGAAGTGGAGTCCAGCTCAGATGGTGGCAGCAACATTGGGTTATCTAGTGCTGAGGGAGAAGTACACACACCCAGAGATGTGCACCTGACTTGAAGGAGGGGGTTAACATACACCAGGGGGTTCAGGTTTATGAGGTAGCTCCAGTGGTGTGCAGTGTCTCTGAAGTGGATTGGGGAACTGACACCGGGGATAATATTCCTAGTGGTGGGAGGGACACTCTACTGACTCTAGATGAGAGGTGCAGGGAGAGGGGTTTCCCCACGGTAGAGTCCTGGTATGTAAGTGTGGAGACCGCCCAGAAGAGTGTTGGTTGAGTGACAGAGACAGTCAGACACTGAATTGCAAGTATCAGGAGAGTGATGTGGGGTACTTGTGTGAGGCACTGGATGATGAGGCAAAGAGTAGCTTTGTTAACAACTGTGGGGGGCTGTGTGAGGCAATTGTTGGAGAGCATATTTTAAGTCCCTGTTTTCCAGAGCTATGCCAACACCCGGTGGAGTGTGAGTTCTCTGATTCCAGGGAGCTTGTGCTGGAGGCAGACCTTTTGGTGGAGTCCAGAGGGTCTGATGAGGCTTTTGGGAGTGATCCTGAAGGAGGTGGCTTAGGTTTTCCCAACGAGGTGAGGTAGGGGAGGTTTGGAGTAACCCAGATAGGTCCCAGTGTAGTGGAATGGGTGAGGAGCCCCATGTCCTGTCTCTGAGTAGAGGGAGTGGGGGTGGGCTGAGTCCCAAGGTGTCCGAGGCCCAGTTCCAGGGCCTGGTTGGTTCCATGAGTGAACACCAGGAGGGGAGCCTAGTCTGTACCGCGAGGCCATTTCCTGAGGGGGATCCCAAGGTATTATGTGAACGGGGGAGACTGCTGTAACTAGCGTTCCACCGGGTCTGGTGTCTGGCAGCACCACTCCAGTTGGGAGGGTGCATGAGTTCAGAGAAAGGGGTAAGAGGGGGAGACAGTCCCCAGTGGGATGACCAGTGGGTCAGGGGTTACCCGCTCTGAGGTCAGAGCATCCCAGGACTGACCCTGGTGAGGCCACTTCTGGCCTGGGGGGGGGGTCTTCATGCTCTGTCTGGCAGACAGGAGGCTGGAGATCTGCGCCAGGCAGACTCTGGCACAGCTCATGAGGAGTGTGGTTACCTTGGGGTACTTCCCCAGAAGTCCTGGGTTGCCAGGCACAGATCCAGCCTAAGGGTACAGACCCTGTGTTGGAGGACCAGGGCCAGGGGGTCCCCCCTGACCTGGAGGAAGGGGTGACTGCTAGCAGTGCCCCAACCAATTTGTTTTCTGGGGGTACTGCTCCAGGCGGGAGGGTACAGAGCCCCAGGGAGGAGGACAGGATGTGGGAGAGCCCACCCCAATCTCCTGCCCAACTGCAGGGTACAGACCCCGAGCTGGTGGTTCAGAGTTTGGATGCTATCCCTGACCTGGGAGGCGGGAGAGTGGACAAAGGGTGCCAGTCACCTGGGGCTACCGCCCCCCACTCTCTGATGACACAGAGATTAGAGAGCCTTGAGAGGCATGAGGCCTGGCTCTCATCACTGACAGGCATCAGTGGCCACTATGGTTTGCTGTTCTGGTAGACAGAGTTGTCCCTTGGAGTGGGACAGGAGTCACACCCCGGGGGTGGACTGGGCCACACTACTGTGTTGGCCTTGTGTGTGCTGTCTGGTTGCTGGGACACATCTGTGAGCAAGGTAAGTCTCGGCACTGCACTGATGGTGTCCCCAGGTGAGGAGAAGGGTCCCCCATGGTTTAGCTTAGTGGGCCATGAGAGTATAGATAGAGGGATCCAACTGGGTGCAGGAAGGCGTAGAACAGTAATAGGCCCCTGCTGTTCGGGCTAGGTTCCAGGTTCTATCGCCCCAAGCAGGGAAGCCCATCGAGGTATTGATTGGTCTACCCTGGCTTTAGGCTGGAAGGGGGTTGTGTTGGAAATGGCCCTTTTTGCAGGGTTATTCCCAAACATTTTGCTTCTTCCTCCTATTTTTTCCTGACCTGTGTTTGTTGGCTATAGGACTCTGGGCACTTTACCACTGCTGATCAGTGCTAAAGTGCATATGCTCTCTGTGTAAATTGTTATTGTGATTGGTTATCCATGATTGGCATATTTGATTTACCAGTAGGTCCCTAATAAAGTGCACTGAGTGTGCCAGGGCTGGTAAATCAAATGCTACTAGTGGGCTTGCAGCACTGATTGTGCCACCCACATGAGTAGCCCTGAAAAGATGTCTCAGGCTTTCCACCGCGATGCCCGTGCGCAGTTTGTTAACTGCCATGTCGACTTGGCAAGTGCACCCACTTGCCAGGCCCTACCCTTCCCTTCTCTTGCACATTGGACACCCCTATGGTAGGCCCAAGGTCACCCCCTGGGAAGGGTGCAGTGTGTGTGAAAAGGTAGGACATGTACTTCTGTGTGTAACATGTCCTGATAGTGAAATACTGCCAATTTCGTTTTTCACTATTGAAAGGCTATCTTGCCCCATAGGACAGAATGGGGAATGCCTTGTATCATTTTACAAGCATATCTTCCCATAGGGATAAGATAGAAAAATTGAGTTTGGTAACCCTGAACTCCGGATTTAATAACACATCTTTTAGTAAAGATGGTTTTTAAATTGTGTGTTTGAAAATACCACTTTTAGCAAGTGGCTATTTTCTTGTTCAACCGTCCTGTGCGCTTCTGCCTGTTTGTGGATTGACTGTCTGGCTTTGGAGTGACAGGGGCTGGGGAGGTGCAGTGGCTCCAGGAGTCTGCATGAGTCAGCACTAGGCTGAATAGGCCTGACCTGCATTTGGAGTGGTGGGAGGAGTAGCACCTGTGCCTGAATGGGGCTGTGTCTGCCTTCCACAATGCTGGCTCCGCCACCCTGTGGTGTGTCTGGAGCCAAGGCTCACACTGACAATGGATGTTGTTGTGCACTTGCAGAGTGCCCCCCAGAACTGGTTTGAACTGGGGTCAGAGCCCCTTGCACAAAGAGAACAAAGACATTTTGGGGTATAAGTATCAGACCCAAAACCCCAGACTTTAGATCATTCCTGGAATTCAAGAGGAAACTTTGTCAAGGAGAAGAGCTGGAGAGACTGAGGAGAAGTATTGCCCTTGCTGTGTGTCTGGGGCTGGCCTGCAGTTGCTGTTTTTGCCAAGGAAAGGAGAAGGACTTTTCTGTGTGCTGTGTCCCCTGCTTGAAGGAGATCTTCAAGGGCCTGAAGTGTGCTGGCCTCCTGTTCTGAAGTCTCAGGGACACAAAAGACTTCCTGCAAATCTGCTGGTGCTGCTGGACTCTGCCATCTGTGAGTCGTACCCTTGCCTGAGGTTCCTCCTTCCGTTTACAGGGCCTCAGAGGTGGGTTATGCAGCTAATCTCGGCAAGAACCAGCGCGAAGCATCGCAAAGCCATGCAAAGTCTCTCGGAAACGACGCGGGACGATGCGAAGCCTCGCCTAGTCTCGCCGGGCGGCGCAAAGTCTCGCAGAGCGACGCATCACCTCTGGTGTGTCACGCATCGTACCTGTGCACCAAGTTTTCCAGGCGTCACCCGCAGACCAGAATCGTCTTGGATTTCGACACCTCACTTCCCCCTACAGTCCGGATTCGACGCATCACTTCTCCTGTGTACAGCAGAACTGTCGCCTCGCCTCCCCAAGGACTCAGGAACTGATGCATCGCAGTGTTTTCCAACGCTTCCTTTCTCTGCGGCTGTTTGGCCTTGTGAATTTTGACGCATCTTCAGGTACTTTATGTAAAAGTCACGCATCCATAGTTTTCTATGGTAAAAGTTCTTGAAACCTTTTGAAAATCATATTTTTGACTGTGTATGTTGGATTTTTGTCATTTTGGTCTTGTTTAGTTTAGGTAAAGGTATTTTATTTTTCTAAACTGGTGTGGTGTCCATTTGTGGTGTTTTCACTGTGTTACTATGAGTGTTGGTACAAATACTTTACACATTGCCTTTGGGAAAAGTCTGTCTGCTCGTGCCAAGCTACCAAGGGGGTGAGCAGGGGTTATTCAGAGTGTGTATCCCCCTTACCCTGACTAGAAGAAAGGGTCCCTATTTGGACAAAGGTACCTACCTCTGCCAACTAGAGACCCCCATTTCTAACACCAACCATGTAGAATGGAAGTTTAACTTCATCAGAATGAATGTACCCTTCCAACTTTGGGCAGAAACTGGCCTGGCAATGTCAAAAGCAAGTTTAGCCCATGGTTTGGCAGGCAGTTCAACAGTGGAAATGGAAGAAATGAATGGTTTTTTTTTACATTATCGTTACTGGCAGAGTTGATACAATCCATTACTTTGTATTCATTCATAGCATCTAACTCCTGCCCACCAGTTATGGGACCGCACCCGGTTCTTAGTCAAACTGCTTCCAAGGAGGCTTTCTTAGGCCAAGTCAACATTTCTGGTTCTAGGGGACAATGTAAGTTTTCTTGGCAAACCTATGATCACAAATATTTTAGCTTTTTCTAGAACTTTGTCCTCAGCCTCACTTTTTTGGCACTTTTCCTTGTCCATTCTCTGTGTGGTAATATTGAGTATGATTTACTGCTCTTCAATACTCTCTTCATCATCATCACCAGAGTTGTCAATACGTAATTGGAAGTATGGACTAGAAGCTCCGATGTAAACATTGTTATTTACTCATGCAGAAAAACTTCACTGCACACAAACTGACGTTTGGCAGTTACAACTTTTAAAATGGCCCACTCTGACCAATGTAAGCTGGACCTATATTTTAAACAAACATTGGCAAGCCAATATGTCTCGCCTTTGTGAGAGCTGTTGGCTTTGCCAGTGTCTTTTAGCCATGTTGTAGAGCAGCATGGCTGCTGTGTAGCACGGCTAAAATGTTACTAAAGAACAGTGCTGTGATGCATGAACGGGAAGCTGAAAAATGGGCTATGACGCAGTCAGTGGTGGCAGTGTCATATCACTTTTTTTAATCTTATGGCGGGTGGAGAGGGGCAACACAGACAACAAGAGATTTGGGGGGATGGGAGGGAAGAGGAAATACAGTACAGATAACAAAAGGGTGGGGACTGGGAGGGAAGAGGCAACACAGACAAAATGAGATTGGGGATTGGAGGGGAAAAAGCAACATGGACAATGGGAGAGAAGAAACAACACAGATAATGGAGGGGTCCAGTTGGGAGGGAAAAAACAGCATGGTCTACAAGGGGGAATATCAAGGAAGGCTACGCTTGCTAGAAAGAAAAATAGTACCTCATTCATAGCGGCAGCAGCAGAAGGACCCTAATCAAGATGAAGCAATGAGTACTTGGTCCATGCTCCAGGCGAAAGAAGAGGAAGTGAAGCTGGCACACCCTGCCCAATTAGGAGGCAGCAAATGAGAGTGACAATTAAGCCCTAGAATGGTAAGCAATGGGCGGGCTCCAAGCCCTTTCTAGTAAACAATATCTCTTGCAAGTAAGAACACATGCGCTAGAAGCAAATAAGGTGTGACAGACGAGACCGAAAACAAGCTCTGAGAGGTATATACCACAAGGGTAAGAAAGGAGGAAGAAAATGGGAAGGCATGGAGATTGAACGTACCATTATGATGACAGTTGCAGTAAGTAGGATTCATTCTAATAAGTGTATAATGAATAATAGAAATACATAATACAACAGTTTCATATGGATTTATTCTCATTGCTATGATGTTTAAACTGTAAGTTGAGTCACTGGGAGTACTACTCAGCCAGCAAGACATTTCTAACCACCACCTGTACTTGAAAAAATAGATAGCTAACAATATCCTTAAACTCAGATTTTGCTGGGATGCCATTCAAATACTGGATGACTGGTGTGTGTCCAAAAAATCTGAAGGGTCTCAAAGCATTCACATGCCATACATATGCCAAGCTTTCTCACCACAGGGACCAAACTGGGCTGTATCATCCCTTTTCGCATAAGACTTGCGCCTTAAGTGGAGCAAGATGGGAAAGATTTTAAAGCTCACCTCTTCATAATCTTCCTGCCTCCTTCAATTGTTTTGCTTCCATCCCCCCACTGTGTTGCTGTATTACATCTTTATTTACATGCATTTACTGTCCTCAGTTCACGTTATAAATCTATATCATCACATGTTGGCTACGTATGCACTTTCTATGTGCAATGCATCAGTGTCCCCTGGGGCTCGGCTCGTGCTTTATAAATGCCTCCAATAAAACAAATCTGCATTCTTAAAAACAATACGTGAAGATTAAATGCGACACAATTCAATCAATTTCCGTTGAAATTCGCAAATTCATTTGAATGAGTAAACATGTGTCCTTGGCATTGTGTTTCATGCAGAAAATCATTTCAAAGCAGAAAATCATTTGTGCTGGCCAAGTAATCAGCGAGTCAGAACACTGGCAATTTAACATTTTAATTTAAATATTTAATTTCAACAACACATTGTTATGGCATTCATGGAAATGCTCATGGGTCAAACTTCTTGGACGGCGTTTGAAAAATGCTACCACATAGGAATGAGCGAATTTGTTTAAAAAATGAAGATGAACCACTGTAGCAGGCTGGTTTGTGATTTGCATCGGTGCAGACAGAGGGGGATATTCACAAGGACTTATCTCCGAGTTATCGTCAACTTAACGCAACAAAAGTGGTGACAGATTTAACACCCCATTCACAAGCGGTTGCAAGCTGCAGACAACGCAAGTATTCCCGCGATAACTGCCTCAACATTTACCCCCATGGGTGACATCGCTAACTAACCCTAATGAGATGCAGAGTAGGCGTTCCCGTGCAAAAACACACAAAAACACCACAACACCACTTTCACAACGAACTGCCAGATCTGCGATGCGGACAAAAAACAGGCGATAAGCCACGGTAGCAGCAGGGATTTAACACCTGCCTTCTGCTGGTGTTAAGCAGGACGACTACCTGCAGTACAAAAGGGAGCCCAGCACAGAGCCACATCGGAAGACCCACAGATGCCATGGAGACAATGATCATGTAGCTCCGAGACCCATGAGGCACACAACACCCACCGCCACCACCCCCAGGACCCGTCCCGCCCCCGGGAACACCACAGAGGCAGCGTACACAAAGACAGCGGACCCACCTGAAATGCACCTGCCGCCCAGACCCAACGCCAGAGGAGGAGATTGCCCACTACACGCCCAAAAGGACAACCAACCCCCACATCCTGACCCACATCCCCCACCTGCTGACGGTACCAACCCAGCGGACAACCAACATCCCTCCGCAGACAAAGCTGCCGGCTGCACAGCACATGTCGGCCTCTGGTACCATCCAACCCACAACTGCCAGAGTTGGAGAAGTCACACAGCCAGCCTCATCCAAGGTCATCACACCTGTCCTGGATGCCAACATCAGCCTGGTACCCCAGCCCCTCCACTTCACCCACACTGCGCAGGAGCAGCTGGAGACCAAGCAAGGCCCCTACGCCATAGCTGGATTCCCTCACGTGTCAGGGCCAACTGCACACATGTACCCCTCGTGCCCCCTGCCGACACTGCACACAACTACCACAACAGAAAGCACACGCATCCCATGAATGTGCAGGCAATAGTGGACCGCCCGGGACCCCTCAACAATGTCGTGGCCAACTCCCCAGGCAGAGTGCCTGATTCTCACATCTCCCGACAGTCCATCATCACCCAGCGCTCCCAGGATGGCACCCATGGCAATGCAGTGCTCGTTGGTAAGTACCAAATGAACACACTACACACCTCCAGCCCACAGTCATGCAACTCATGACACTGGCAATGGACACTCAGCACAACTACAATCAACATGCCACACAACATGCCAACTGACCAGACACGACAACACAACTCTATTAGGAACTTGGCCTTGCCATGCCCACAACCCAGCCACGGCATGACACCACAGACACACAATAGCAGGATATGAGGAGAGGCATGGAGCAGGCATGTGCGAGAGTGGCAAGTAACTAAGGAATGTGAACCTACCCAATGCCAGATGTGGCGTGAAGATGCCGGACAGACCACAGCGTGCAAATCACGGAAATGGCCATGTGGAGATCAACTGCTGGTGCATAGAGTGTAGTGGCCAGTGGACGCTACCATGTCCCCACAGGCTGTGGGGCAGAACGCGGAAATGTCGCACGTTATGTCCCTCCCTGCATGAGCGGGCGGAGTGGGTTGGACCTGCGTACGCCAGGCCTGCGTAGGGGTGTGAACAAAAATCCCGTTGCACTGGGCGTGGTTCTCATTCGGAATGGACAAAGCGTCTGGCAGGGCGGCACCTCTCCACGAGTCCTGCGCCGAGCGTGGCCGGGCCTGCGTCCCTGTGCGCCTGCTGCACCCCGGGCCGCTGGGCCCCAGACCCGCCATGCCTGCCCCAGCGCACCAATGAGGCTCCGCTCACCTGCTGACACGGCATGTGTCAAAGAGGGCCCACCACGTGTCAGTCCAAGCTCCAGGCCCCAGGCCCGCGACCTTTGCAGCCTCCGCAGACTCTCGCTGGCCTCCACGGCGCAGGCCCACAGTACTCCTTTTACATTTACATACTCCACCGGCGTCCTCCTTGGCCCAGTGGGTCCCACATGGGAAACTGTGTCCTGAGTCATGAATGGCAGTGACCCCAAGTCTGTGGCAGCGGCCACAGCACCAGACTCTCTTCGATCAGTGAGGCATAATTCCATATCGCAGGCTGGAGACACGTGGTGCCACTAACCCTGTTCAATGCAAGCCGGCGACACCTGGTGCCACTAACCATGTTCAACGCAAGCCGGCGACACGTGGTGCCACTAACCCTGTTCAATGCAAGTGCCACATGGATGAGGGCACAGGCCTACACACCGGCCCAGTGGGTCCCACATGTGGAACTGTGTCCTGAGTCATGAATAGCAGTGACCAGATGTCTACTGCAGGGGTGATATCACTAAACTCCCTGCTATCAGTGAAGCAAACAAATGCATAACAAGCACACGACACGTGTCTATGGTCCCGTGCTGACCGCTGCCCCTGGCCTACACTGCGGTCCAGTAGGCCCCACATCCAGCACCCAGTCGTGATTCATGGATGGCAGAGTCCATACCAGTGAACGCACAGAGAGGAGTAAGAGGAAGATGCGGTTCAGTCCGGATGAAAGCCGGATCCTCGTTTAGGAGGTGACTGAACACTAGCAAGAACTGACCTGCTGCCACTAACCCTGTGCAACGCAAGTCCGCGTCCCGTGGTGCCACTGAACCTGAACTACGCAGGCCGGTGGGACCATCCAACCTAAGCCGGCGACACTCAGTGAATGGCCCCTGCTGGCCGCTGCCTCAGGCCTACTCTGCGGTCCAGTAGGCCACACATGTGGAACTGTGTCCTGCGTAAGATATGGAGGAGTCCACACCATTGGACACGCCTCATTGCAGGCGGCATCCCCTATCAGCACTGGTGCCACTACCTCTGTGCGCAATGACTCATGGGCACTCTCTGGTTGAACTTTGGTGGCGTCTGAGTCCATGGCCTGGGGGCATCATCTGGCTGGGACGGACTTGGTGTCCGACATGTGCTTGCTCCACTCATCTCCACCATGGTGACTGTTTCAGCGTGGTTCTGCCCTCAGCATCATGCCCTGGGGGTACACCTTCCACTGTCCACCGAGACACTCCGTTACAACCCCCTAGTCATCTGCGGGAACCTGCTCTGCTCTCGTGACCCTGCCCCAGTGCACAGCAAGTCAGCGGCCCGTGGCGGTAGGCCCGTGCAGGACGCTGTGCATCCGGGGCCACTAACTCTGTGCAGCTCAGGTCATGGGTCCTTTACGGTTGAATGGTTGTGTCCTTTACGATGTACACTGTTGTCGTTTTTTGACTGCACCAGGCACTCCATGATGGCTGGTGTATACACACCCCACACACATCCAACACAGGTGTCACTCGACATGTGAGCCTGCTAATAAATGTGGCCGGGCGCACGTGCCCGTGGCCATTCCCAACTTCTAAGCAAGTGTGTCCGTGTGGTCATTATGTCAGCATGATGGGCCGGAGCCCTGCAACATCAGTGTGCTGTCTTCAGCGGAGGATACCATGTCACCTCAGCAGTGGCTGAGACCTTGGACATGTAGCTTTGCCCGCCACCCCCTGCATGCACAAGCGGCGTGTGCTGGTCCGGTGTACGTCAGGTCAGCGCAGGGGTGTGCTGATTCGGCAGGGGGATCAGGGCGTGGCTCTGGTCTGGCCTTGAACAGGAAGTGAGGTAAGTGTGTCCTTGTGTTGGGGTGTTGTCGCCACCAGGGCCACAGTAGTCGATGTTGCAATGTAGCATGCACCCGGAGGGCGGGCCCGCACGTATGGGGAAATGTAGGAGCGCAAGCTCGCTCTGGGTCTTGGCACATGCATGCCAAGTGTTATATGTATCAGTCCTGCGGCTGCATGAGTCAGGTGTCTGGTCCCAATCGCGGCGCGGTCACAGCCAGCCATGGACTGTACACCTGTGTCTGCCCTGTCCAGACCATTGGCCTACACTCACGTGGCTGCACACCCTCAACGGCCAGCTTACAGGTGTTGTTGGCATGCCACTGGACATGAGCGGACAGGCATGACAATGGTGTGCCGTAGGAGTGCACGTGATACAACCGCGCAGCGCACACATGTGTGGAGGCTCGTGGGAGGGAGGAGCAGCTGTGAGGCAACGTGACACACAGTGATGCCGCTCATGTGCCACGTGCTAGGCATGTCATCCATGATTCCCTGGGTCGCAGACAACCCACCCCACCCACGATAGGCCTCTGTGCATCTCCTGCATGCATGCAGATGGTGAAGTTACTGTAGGGATGAATGGTCCTTTGTCTGCACTATCGGGCAGTAGCATATCTGCAGCTCCTAGATGTGACTTGCATGTGCCCAGCACCCCCTGACAGATAGGATAGCATTTCCAGGCGACTCCCACACTACGCACTGCCAGACGTGAGGCCAACGTGTACACATCCCACACACAGAAGTCCTTGGTCATGGTTTGTGTGCATGAAATGGCCTTCACTCGTACTCCCACCACACCCCAGGCCTACACCCGTTGCACACAGACACTGCTCATTGCTCCGAGCTGTGGCATTTCATCCACAGGACTGGCGCAGGTCCTCACAGTGCCGCTTCAAGCAGAGCCACTGACGCAATGGCAGACCATCCCGGACACATGCTCTACTCCAGTCACGTGGACCTGTACCGTGCACGTCTGCTGCATGTACTGGAGATTCTGCCATTGGCAGTGCTGCGGTCAGTTACAGGCTGAGCTTCCGCATTGCCAACGTCACCTGTGTTCAGCCTGTGTTGCACTGTCGCTCGTGCATATACGAGTGGTCCATGGATGTCTGCCTCTCCAACGTTACGGTAGCTGACCTGGATTTCGATGTGTGTGTGCGCCCCCTGTTGGCCCACGACCAGGAGTGTCACCGTGATGCCCGTTTATGGCATACCTGGATGTTTGGCATGCATGTTGGGAACTGGACCTGGGAGATTGCAGGAGTCGTCGTGTGCAGTGACCACATTGAGCCGCTCCCTGATTGGGCTTTCGTGCATATTGGGGCCAGGGGTTGGAGTGAGCACATCTGTCCGGGACAGCTGATGGGTTACGTCGCCGACATGTCAGATATGGTGGACAACGATCTTGCATTGGAAATGTTGGCCTACGGTGCTGCACTCGCGTTCATGGACGAGTGACAAGGTACCTGCAGCCAGGACTGCATGTGACCCATTGAACGTGTCCCGACGCCTGGTTGCATGTTGGGGATCTGGTCACATGTCCCAAGATGACAGTGGACATGGCTGCATTGGCCTGGACTCCTGATCCATGCGCGGACAACATACGCAGGTTGGCAATGACTTGTGTTGGTGATGGACTCCCCCGGGGTGGACATGGGCGCTTTCCAATGTTCCTCATTCAGACATGCTGCTGCATTGGTCTGCATGTCCTGGCACTTCCCTTGGCCGTACTGACACGCAATTGTTGATAAAGTTTCCGCACGTTCACTTGTCTCCAAATGTGTTGAGTGTTTATTTGTATGCCAATGTGTGTGTCACGGCCTATCTGGGTCCCTGCCTTACATGCATTGTGTTGTATTCTGTACATAGAGACACAGGTAGCCTTGTAGTAATTTCTAAGTCTTCTTTATTTGTTCCACGTCCAGTTAACATCTTTCTTTGTCCAGCCAACTCTGGTCAAGTACCAGCCCCACCAGGAGCAGCCTGCCTAGCTGCTCAGCCCATCTCCAACTGTCACCACTCATCCACACAGGCACCCAGGCATTCCATTCATCACAGTCACACCAACATTCCAATACCATCTCTCACTCTGGCTGAGCAGCTAGGAGGACCTAGGCTGATTACAAGTATATGTACTACTGAGGATATAACATTATCCCTTTCCTTTAAATAAAACAAAAGCAACAATACTAAGGAAGAGAACTATGCACAAGAAAGCGGTAATGCTCGGAACTCAGGGATGCAACTTACAGCAAAACATCACGAGAGAGTGAACAATACAAATCAGGAAAAGATGGGCAAAACATGACATCAATAAAAATGAGCAACAATATCCCCCATCCTCCCCCATAATTAATTATCAAAACAATTTAAAGCGTAAGCAAATAGTAAAATGTAGCAAAAGTTCAAATTGTACACTTTGTAGAATAAACTGTGAAAAATTAAGTACTGTAAAAGCAACACCAAACTCAATAAACATAGAGCAGGGTTGAGCAAAGGGTAAAACACCCGCAACACCATTCCCAGAAACAAGGGAACTAACAAATATATGGGACTGTAACCCATGGAAACTGTGTATGGAGCTAGCCCCCATAACACACACCCTATGTAGGGTTGTACTTTAGTACTGCGCGCAACCTGTAAATGGGGTCTAAACCCATATCCTAACCCTGTGTGAGGCTCAACCTTGTTAATATGTGCGTATGGGAATTAACCCATGGGCCTACCCCCATGTAGAGGTAACTTAATGTAAAAATGTAAAGGCACCCCCATAAACCTACCCCAATGCAGAGGATACAGACTGAAAAATGTAAAGGTGATGCTGTGGCCCAAACCCATCCCTCAAGTAAGGGATATAAAGGTGAAGGGACTATGATCCAAACCTATCCCTCATATAAGGGAATATACTGTGATGACCACCGACTAAGACGTCCCCTACGTAAATGAACTTAAACTGTGGCATCACGACAACATACTAAACTGTTTACCCAAACCTACCCCTGATAAAAGGGAATATACTGTGATGACCACCCACTAAGAGACTAAGACGTCCCCTACGTAAATGAACTTAAACTGTGGCATCACGACAACATACTAAACTGTTGGAAAGAAAATACACATGCAATTCCGTTAAATGTAGAACATTTGCGAACTGTGCCCCACGCCGGTGAGCGATATCTCACCCAAATTGTACTAGGTCAGCACTATCCCTGCATCAGGAAAACACACCACCCGAGAAGCTAAACTTGAGTCGACAACATTTGTAAGTGATGTCAAACACGAAATATCTGCATTCGAAACTTGAGTTGTGCTACTCTGTGCACATACAGGTACAGTACATGGCACCTGAAACTTGTTGAGAATACAAATGCAACACGTAGAACCTTGGCCTCAACAATACGAATGCCATATATTAAACACATTACAATGTTCACCCACAATGCCTTATACTAGAATTCACACTACTGTAAGCTGAAACTGTACCCCCAGAACAATGTCAAACTACAAAACCTTAAGTAGTATGTAAGAGTTGTAATGCACAGCAGAATCCACAAAATAGTCTGAGAAACCTTCGTCAAACTATGATAACAGAAGTCCCAAACACATCCTCCATAAACGTGTAAGGACATGACCAAGTTCCCACACTGTGGAGTAGCGCTGAGATGTAGCTCGTATGGTAACTCACCATGTGTCCATGAGATGTAGCTCGTCTGGTAACTCACCATGTGTCCAACAAACTTCCTACCTTGTTCCTATACTGTGTGCATGCGTTTTGTGGTGCATACTCACACAGAACACAGAAAACAAAGAAACAGTGGGTTACCAGTGCTAAAGCAGGCAAATCTATACATCATCCGGATCATCAACCAGTACGATAAGACGACCCATCACCATGCTCCTCAGCATGTTACTCAATGCTGGTAGTAGACTGACGCAGCAAAGAGTTCAAAGATGTTAAAAAAAAAAACGCGTGAAGGCAAAACGAAACAGCGTGGTTGGCAGAACAAGCAGGATCCAATAGGAT
This sequence comes from Calotriton arnoldi, assembly GCA_963921515.1. Classification (NCBI taxonomy): domain Eukaryota; kingdom Metazoa; phylum Chordata; class Amphibia; order Caudata; family Salamandridae; genus Calotriton; species Calotriton arnoldi. The sequence continues at coordinate 203,774 of CAWUFW010003328.1, forward strand.
TAGAAGGAGCCGCCAACCACAAGATGGCAGCACGCTGCGTGCGTCGCGCCGGGTGGCTCCAGGCGCATCTGTGCATGCGGCATCTGAAGGCAGCGTCACGAGGATCCATGGCAACTAAAAGAACAGGTAGGGCTGCGCGCAAGCTGGAAATGGCGCGCGCCATCACATTCAAACCACTTAGTGACGGTTGAACTTGAAAATGTAAAGCCACCTCACAAGTTCACACGAGTGAAAATTTGGGCACCCACCTCCGCATACAGCTGCATAACAAGTAGAATCCATCCAAACAATAATCCATAAAATGTTCCAGCACTCCCAGCGGCTCCGTAAAGCAATTGAACACAGGATCGTGCCAACAGTTATGCAGAGACGAGTGTAGACACTGGCAATCGCGCTATCAATGCAGCAGTAAAGCACAAGTCTTGGCAAAAACACACCGCACCTGTGCGGGACCAGTGCGCACTAACGTTGGTTCAACATCAAAGATGTCGCAAAAGACAGAAATGGAACCTGAATTGTCCCTCTGTGCAGCCACTGCACGCAGATTGTTGTGTCTTCTTGATGAAAATTCAGGTGCCTTTTTCTTGAAGTCAATTTAATCCTTGTAAGATGATGTGTAGATGCTTTGTCTTAGAAGTCAATGTAAACCTTGTAGTTTGATGTGGTTGGAACACCAGATGTGAATGTAGTAGCTACTCCTCCAACTCACAGAAACCTTTTTAATGTTCCTTAGGAGTATTACAGGCTGTAGTGTCCGTTGGTAATGACACATGTCGGTGGGGCTGTCCGTTAGCAAGGACACTGGTGGGGCTGGCTTGCCTGTAACTCAATTCTGCTTCAAGTAGTTGCTTAAGTTTCTTGTAGTTTCGCTGGTTTCTGTAATTTCTTTGTAATCTCTTGCTTTCTGTACTATCCATAAGTACGCTTGGGTCCAGGTCCGCTAGTCGCCAAAATAAATGTTGAATTCTGTACATAGAGACACAGGTAGCCTTGTAGTAATTTCTAAGTCTTCTTTATTTGTTCCACGTCCAGTTAACATCTTTCTTTGTCCAGCCAACTCTGGTCAAGTACCAGCCCCACCAGGAGCAGCCTGCCTAGCTGCTCAGCCCATCTCCAACTGTCACCAATCATCCACACAGGCACCCAGGCATTCCATTCATCACAGTCACACCAACATTCCAATACCATCTCTCACTCTGGCTGAGCAGCTAGGAGGACCTAGGCTGATTACAAGTATATGTACTACTGAGGATATAACACATTGCTGCCCCATCAGGGCTGTGGGTTGGTACTTGTGCATTATCATGTCCCTGTTTCATGCTTTGCCAGATGCGTATGGCCATTTACCGGCCACAAGTGGGTGCACTTGTGTCCTGTGTTCGGTTGTGCAGATGTTGGTGTTTGTACCACATTGTGTTGGATGTTGGGGTGCTCTGCTTCCTATGTGTGTGTGCTGCATTGTGTGTGAGATGTCCCTTCAGCTCTGATTTGGCTCACCCATCTCCCTTTCTGGCAGTGTGGTTTTTACTTCTGTGCTTGTTCAGTGGTGTGATATTGCCGACTTGTGTGACTTGTGCTCTTGGTTGGTGTTGTTCCTCTTGGGCATGGTTTGTCTGCAGTTGTGCTGTGCTTAATTGTGCATGTACGCCATTGTGCCCATCTCCCCCCGTCCCCCCAATCCCTGGTCGTTCCTCTCCCTGTTGCTGTTGTGTCTGTTTATTTTGAGCAGTTTCCGGTCCCCGACTCCTGCCACCATCTCCAGACTGATGTGGTGGACACCATTTCCTCCATGTCATCCAGCTCCTGGTGTGGCGCTGGACTCCCACCTCTGGTGTGCATTGCTGCCTTCTGGTTGTTGGTGTGTTTGTGCTTGTTTGTGCGTTTTGCATCATTCCAGCTGTTCTGGTTTTCTGCCATTGTCCTCCTCCGCTCTCCGGCTGCATTCACCTTGTCCACGATGGCCTGCCATGTCTAATGTTTTGTTGCCAATGGTGCTTGTGGGGTTGTGTGCTAGCTCTGACTGCCTCCATTGTGCTTCGCTGTTTTCTGTTTGGTTTGTCTTTCCTTTTCCTGCTTTTGTTGTGCTTATTCCCGCATGCCGTATATATGTCGCGGGCCTTGCGCTGCTTATCGCTGCTTTCCTCCTCGCGAATGGGCTCATGGCATGTTTTTGGTGTTGGGGTTTGTGTTTTTATCTCCGTCGAGGTGGTTGTATCGCGGACATTGTCTGCGTTTTCGGGAGACTATCGCATGGTACCGCTGTGTTGTGAATTCCACGTTAACACGAGGTTATTTTCCCGCGATGGGCTGCGATGTGTAAAGTTGCGCTAAAAATTTTTTGAGATGTTTAGCACACGTTCTTGTGAATATACCCCTGAGAGAGGCTGAAGGCTCGGTCCACGTGACTACGATACCCTGGGTATAAGGGTAATCCCTGCTCCCCTGGGATTTTTTTAAAACACTTTCATGCCTTTTCCCCAAAACATACACGTCTTTAACTATGTAACAAATGATTAATGTCAACAATGCATTACTATATCTTTCATGAAAGTACTCAGTGCTCAGCTATGCGTGAGAGCAGTGGGAGGATGCTCTGTAGAAGGGATAAATGGATGTGTTCAATTATTTCAAAACAACCAGCATTGCAGGCCAGCTTGTGATTGGTACCTGTGTGGCTAGACAGCAGCTTGTGTGTCTAGTGGAGGGTTGAGTTTCGGGTGTGTTGGTAATTCTTCCCTTCCTTATAGGTGAGGATCTCTGATCTGAAAAACTTGAGTTTTATGTGGGGCTGTACATAGTGTTTGAGTGATGACCTCACTCTAGGTTATTACTTGCACTGTATCCAGTCCCAAACTTTTCACCTCCAGAGTGTTGTTTTCAGGTGTGTGTGTCTAGCTAGTTCAATAAAAGCAATCCAAGACTGCAGAAGTCAGAATGCATTAGGGTATCACACAAAAGTTCAAGACGTGTATCAATGTCTGTAAGCACCTGGAGGCAGATCTTCACCCTAACAGTTCAGTGAAGACACTTTCACCAGCCCCACCTTCACTGCCGATATAGCAGGCAGAGGTTTTAGAAAATTTCTGACATTTGACAAAAGCAAGACAGACCTTCAGCTGCTGATGCCCTATGGACAATGGTTGTTCAGCCCTCTCCACTCTAATTTTAACCAATGGCATCCTTTCTTATCTATTTTCTCTATGATCTTCAGTGTATCTGTGTGGCCAGTGTGTCGCCTTTTAAGAGAATCCAGGTGAGAGTGTGCATCTATGAACATGTAATACCTGCACCAGTTGGAGCTCTGCTACCTTTGTGCAGCATTGACGCCTCCACCCTGCAGGGGGCTGAAAATACCACCTGGCTTTAGTTCCAAAGAGTTCCAACATCAGTGGTATCTCTCCACACCATTTAACACACTCAATCACAAACCTATGTTACAGTCTTTGGACCAGTGGCGGTTGGTGATTTTTCAAAGTGGTGAGGCGTAAAATTAGGGGTGAGTAGTCTTTCACTTCCACTCCGATGCTGGAGCAGCCTTACACTCAAACCCCTGGAACAGCATTTCACTGTCTCTTCTACCCAACTAAATCGCCTTGCACTCTCTCTCCCACTGCATGGAACATCCTTTCAATCAGTGTGGAACAGCCTTTTGCTCTCACGCTGATGCTATAGAACATAGGGGCATATTAGCAAGAACAGGCGAAAATTATCGCTAACCGCGCTTAGCGCGTATTTATTTAACGCCGCCTATCGCTGGATATTATCGCGGAGATAACATGCTATTAGCAAGGTTTATCTCCAATGCGATAAAATATCCAGTGATAGTGGCGAAATGCGTGAATATCGCTGGAAATCTAAGTGGACTTAGGCTGACAATCCACCTCCTATTCTACAAACAGGTAAGTCATGTTTTTAGCAGGTGTTAAATTCTAGCGATATTCGTGCTTAGCGCGAATTTTTTTATCGCTTCGCCTGCGTTGCTAATAGGGGGAAGTTGTGTTAGCGACTGTTTTCAGTCGCTTTTAGTTGGGAACGCCTACCTTGCATGTCATTAGCGATAATTATCGCTGGCATGCAAGGCGATGGGAAAACGGGCCGCTATCGCCAGAAAGCTGTCGCTAACCCCTGTCAGCGACAGCTTGCTGATAGGGCGATAAAAAAATCGCCGCTTTGGCGGCAAAAAGTGCTGCTAAAGCGGCGATAACGCCCTTGCTAATATGCCCCATAGTACCTTCAAGAATGTCTTTTCAAATTCACTTCCATAATTTGGTACAATCATTTCACTGTTGCTCTTAAAGTATGGCGCAGCCTTTTAACCTCACTAAGGAGCACCTGCAGCTGCCCCCCACCGTTCGAACATGCTTCAATCAAATTGAAACTTCTCACATGCCTGCATTTATATATATATATATATATATATATATATATATATATATATATACATATATATATATATATATATATATATATTCACTGAAAAAACCGTAGGTTTCAGGCACGTTATAGTTAGAAATTAGCATTTAAAAAACCTTTGAAATTCACTGAAAAAACCATAGGTTTCAGACACGTTATAGTTACAAATTAGCATTTAAAAAACCTTTGAAATTCACTGAAAAAACCATAGGTTTCAGACACGTTATAGTTACAAATTAGCATTTAAAAAACCTTTGAAATTCACTGAAAAAACCATAGGTTTTAGGGACAGTTATAGTTACTTGGACATTGCACTCGTACAAAACCCGTGAAATTCCCCGTTACAGTTAGTTCAGCTAACTATAACTCGCGCCCCGCAATGCACTGCTGATGACGTCACATATTACATCACTCATGACATGGTCAGTGACATCACTGATGACATCACTGATGACATCTCAAATGACATCACTGATGACATCACTGATGACATCACTGATGACATCATCCAGTGACTGTGTGTTTCTGTAAAGTTTAAATATTTTTAATATATATAGGAAAAGACGTATTGAAGAATGAGTGGGTGTGTAAGTGTCTGTATGGATGATTTAGTAGGTGCGTGACTGACTCTATAAGTGAGTGATTTAACGTATCTTACTGAATGCATGGGTTAGTGACTAAACTGGATGAATGTCTGTATCCGTCTGTCTGTTGCTGTGTAAGTGGCTGCATGTGTTTGTGAATAGCTACATGAGTGTCTATATGAGTTATTGAATGCTTGTCTGAGTATCTGTATGGGTGCCTGAGTGTTTGTGTGGGAGGCGTGTGTGCAACTCTGTGCATAGATGTGTGAGTGGGTGATTCACTGGGTGGATGGTTTCAAGAGTGCATCTGTGATAGACTGTATGGGTGGGTAAGTGTGTGTAAGAGTGTGTTAGTGAGTGAATGTATGTCCCAGTGGTACATGTGTGAGTAACTACATATGTGAAAGGCAGTATATATGTGTGTTGGAGTATATAAATAGCTATAAGCAAGAGTGAGTGATTGTGATAGTGGCTGTATGGATGAGTGTGTGCTTGTATCAGTGATTGTATAAGAGCGTAACAATGTGCTACTATTTGTATGAGTAAGTGAGCTGGTGTGTGTATAACTGTATAGGTGAGTAAATGGCAGTGTGTTTAATTATTTGCATGACTGACTAGGTGTGTGAGTATCTCTATGGATGAGTGGCGTTGTTTGAGTGTCTATATAGGAGTAAGAGTGCATATGATAGTCCTGTACTGAGTGACCGTAAGTATGAGTGACTGTACGGGTGAGTGAGTGGATGTGTGTGTGTAGACCTAAGAATCAGTGAGTGGGTATGTAGTTATTGGTGTTGGAGTGTCTATGGTTTTGCGAATGGCAGTCTGTAATTTAGAGTGGGTGTATCAAAGGTTATATTAGGGTGTGAGGAGGTGCATCAGATTATCACGTGGATGATGTCATCAGTGATGTCATTTGAGATGTCATCAGTGATGTCATCAGTGATGTCACTGACCATGTCATGAGTGATGTAATATGTGACGTCATCAGCAGTGCATTATGGGAGCGCGAGTTATAGTTAGCTGAACTAACTATAACGGGGGAATTTCACGGGTTTTGTGCGAGTGCAATGTCCAAGTAACTATAACTGTCCCTAAAACCTATGGTTTTTTCAGTGAATTTCAAAGGTTTTTAAATGCTAATTTGTAACTATAACGTGTCTGAAACCTATGGTTTTTCAGTGAATTTCAAAGGTTTTTAAATGCTAATTTGTAACTATAACGTGTCTGAAACCTATGGTTTTTCAGTGAATTTCAAAGGTTTTTAAATGCTAATTTCTAACTATAACGTGCCTGAAACCTACGGTTTTTCAGTGAATTTCAAAGGTTTTGTAAATGACAATTTTTAAATGTATTAATTGTTATATTAATTTTTTTCATACTGATTTACTACATTTTTAGAAACAATTTTTTTTACATATTTTATTTTTTAAATTACATTGTAATTACATTATACATTACATTACAAAAATACTTTCTCAGAATGAATTACTTTAGTTTAAATACTTTGCACATAGGCAATAGACTTTTAAGTACAGTAGTTACAGTTGTTGCAATGGGCAACACATTTTCAAACACAATGCAACATTCAGCTCAATGTGAATTTCTAGTTAAATGCAATTAGTTACTTTATGGATTACTTTTGTAACCACAGGACTGGATCCTAGATTCAGTCCTGGTACATCTCCTGTAAACAGTTGAGTAAAAGCGTTTTGGTTACAGTCGTGATTTTTAAGGAATATTATTGTATTTTAAAAGTTGACACTTAGAAACTTTTTCTCATAGAATCACCAATGTTATCCTATGGAAGGAAATTCACTTAGCAGGTAAAAACTGTTATCGTTACTTTTTCTTACTCAGTGTTGGATCCTGGATCCAGCACTGGTGCATCTCCTGTAAACAGTTGAAAGAATGCGTTTAAGTCATACAGGCGATTTTTAAGGAATATTTGTAGTTTGTGAAAATCAACACTTTGAAACTTTTTGCTGAAAACCAGTCAATCTTAGCCTATGAAGGAAATTCAAGTTACCGTGTAAGTACGGTTAAAATTACTTTTCAGGACCAGTACTGGGCTGAAAGATGCAGCACTGAGGTCTCTCCTGATAACAGGTGAGTAAATCGGAATTCGTATTTCGGCTGATTTTAGAGGAATATTTTAAAGTTCCAAAACTCCACACTTAGAAGAATTTCCAAGTGAAACCAGTCAATGTTAGCCTATGGAAGGAAATTCAAGTTACTGGTAAGTACGGTTAAAATTACTTTTCAGGACCAGTACTGGGCTGAAAGATACAGCACTGAGGTCTCTCCTTATAACAGGTGAGTAAATCGGAATTCGTATTTCGGCTGATTTTACAGGAATATTTGTATGTTTCAAAAATCAACACTTAGAAACTTTTTCAGCAAAAGCAGGCAATGATATCCTATGGAAGGAAATTCAAGTTACTGGTAAGTATGGTTAAAATTACTTTTGAGGATCAGTACTGGGCTGAAAGATGCAGCACTGAGGTCTCTCCTGATAACAGGTGAGTAAATCGGAATTCGTATTTCGGCTGATTTTAGAGGAATATTTTAAAGTTCCAAAACTCCACACTTAGAAGAATTTCCAAGTGAAACCAGTCAATGTTAGCCTATGAAGGAAATTCAAGTTACCGGTAAGTACGGTTAAAATTACTTTTCAGGACCAGTACTGGGCTGAAAGATGCAGCACTGAGGTCTCTCCTGATAACAGGTGAGTAAATCGGAATTCGTATTTCGGCTGATTTTAGAGGAATATTTTAAAGTTCCAAAACTCCACACTTAGAAGAATTTCCAAGTGAAACCAGTCAATGTTAGCCTATGGAAGGAAATTCAAGTTACTGGTAAGTATGGTTAGAATTACTTTTCAGGACCAGTACTGGGCTGAAAGATACAGCACTGAGGTCTCTCCTGATAACAGGTGAGTAAATCGGAATTCGTATTTCGGCTGATTTTAGAGGAATATTTGCACAATGGTGAAGGGAGGGGCGGGGCCTGAGGTGACATCAGTGCAAACGCGCCCCGTGGCGCGTTTTAAGTTGGGGGATTAAGTCCCCTTGAATCCTGAGGGTCCCTAGGGGCCAACTAGCCCACCAGGAACCTCCAATATGCTCAGGGGCTGCGTTGCAGAGACGTGTAGAGAGGCCACACCCCTTTTACACCTCTCTGCAACGCAGCTCTGTGGCGCTTTCTGGATGTACCTGTTGGGCTAGTTGGCCCCAGGGACCCTCAGGATTGAAGGGGATTTAATTCCCATCTTAACAACGCGCCACGGGGCCTGTTTGCACACATGTCACCTGAAGCCCCGCCCCCTCCCTTCACCACTGTGCAAACGCGCCCGTGGCGCGTTTTAAGTTGGGGATTAAGTCCCTTGAATCCTGAGGGTCCATGGAGTCCAACTAGCCCACCATATACCTCCAAAGCGCCACAGAGCTGCGTTGCAGAGAGGTGTAAAAGGGGTGTGGCCTCTCTACACGTCTCTGCAACGCAGCCCACTGGCGCATATTGGAGGTTCCTGGTGGGCTAGTTGGCCCCAGGGACCCCCAGTATTCAAGGGGAATTCGTTCCCCTCTGCAAACGCGCCAGGGGCGCGTTTGCAGAGTGGTGAAGGAAGGGGGCGGGGCCTGCGGGCCCGATCGTTTTTTAAAAAAATAATAATTTTGTCCCCTGAAGGGGGCTGTGTGGCCCCCTTTCCTTTTTCCTGTTTTTATGCCCTGGGGACCCCATCCCCCAGGGCCTTACCTCTTTTTTAATTTTTAATTAAAAAAAAAACAGGAAGAGGGCCGCGTGGCCCCCCTTCCCTGGGCCTGTATTGGCCCCGGGGACCCCATCCCCGGGGCATGGCCTTTTATTTTTATTCTTTGGAGGGGCTGCGTGGCCCCCTCCTCTGGCCATTTAAGGCCCCGGGGACCCCATCCCCGGGGCCGGCCTTTCCATTTTTTTAATTTTTGTATTTTTATTTTTTGGGGAGGGGGCCGCGTGGCCCCCTGCCTAGGCCACTAATTGCCCCGGGGACCCCATCCCCCGGGGCTGGCCCTCTCCGTTGGGGACTGTGGGGGTCCCCAATCCCCCCACAGTCCCGCCGGCTCCCCATGTCCCTTGGGAGCCGGCATTGCTTTCCACATGGGGAGCAGCTGACATGCTGCTCCCCATGTGGAAAGCTAATGTGCTTGGATATTGGAAGAGAGAGCAGGTTTCCTGCTCTCTCTTCCAATATCCAAAGCAGTTACTATGGCAGGACGGGAGCCGCGAGGCTCCCGTCCTGCCATAGCAAACTACAGTGTCCCGGGGGTAGGCACCCGGGACACTGCAGGAGCCGGCCCTGGGGGTGGCGGTCCCCAGGGCTTTCAAGGGCTCCAGGAGGGGGCCGCGCGGCCCCCTCCCTACATCAGCACAGCCCCCGGGAGGTGGTGGTCCACGAGGCCTCGGGGGTCCAAACGGACCCCCATTTTAATTTGTTAGTGCCCGGGGAGGTGGCGGTCCCGGGCGTGTGGGGGCTGGAGCCCCACACAGGTTGTTAAATTAATTAAAAAAAGCCCCGGGAGGTGGTGGTCCCGGGGCTGCGGGAGGGCTCAGAGCCCTCCCGCACCATTTTTAAAAAGCCCCGGGGGTGGCGGTCCCCGGGGCTTGGGGGCCCTTGAGGCCCCCACACATTAGATTATCCCCCCACCATGCCCCCGGGACTTGGGCCACCCGGGGGCCAATTAACTATCGAAGCGCGGGAGACCGCGCTTCGATTTCTCGGCAGGATTCGCGCACCTTGAGCGCATCCTGCCGATTTAAAAAAAAAAATGCTTTTGCCCAGGGGGTCCTTGTGGGACCCCCTGAGCAGGCCTAGGGGTTAGGGTGTTTCTACCCTGCCCCCTTTGTGCGTTTGCGCACTTGTTTCTTTGTTTTTCTCGGTGGGATCCGCGCACCCTAAGCGCATCCCGCCGATTTAAAAAAAAATCTTTTTCTGCCCAGGGGGTCCTTGTGGGACCCCCTGAGCAGACCTAGGTGGTCAGGGTGTTTCTACCCTGCCCCCTTTTGCGCTTTGCGCACTTGCTTCTGTCCCTCGGTTCTACCGAGGGACAAAATGACTGCCAACACTTCTTGATTTGGAGTGTTGACAGCCAATTAGCATGCAGCTCGTGATCGGGAGGGTACGCGGATCCGACGCGCCCATAGATATATATGTGATTTTATTTGTGAATTTCTCAGGAACTACTGAACGGATTTACACCATTTTAGCAAAAGGCACCAGTCTGAACCAAGGGCTACCTCTTTGCCAAATTTGGGGTAATTCCGTTCAGCAGTTCAGGCTGTAGCTGCGACTAAAGGTTCCTATGGAAAAATGAATGAGGAAACGCGTTTTGGGACCCCCCTTTTTCTCGGCCCCCGCTTGACGTATCACCCCGAGACTTTCAGGGTAGGAGCGGACCGGAGCGCCCCAACAAGTTGGAAGCTTTCGCGAAGATTCGTCAACCGGCGCCAACGTTATTGCAAATAGAATGTCGCGGATTTCCTATGGATAATAGGTCCTAACTATAACTATCTACTGGCGACCGCCAGTAGATAATATATACATATATATATATATATATATATATATATATATATATAGCGCTAACTCGACCGGAGGTATCGGAGCGCTTTAAATGAGCACGAAGTCACATTATACAAAGACACATTCATTTTTCCAGGCATGGGGAGTATCATTGGGAACAAAATGAAACGCGAGACACCAAAAACCTGCAGAAACCTGCTTGGGCTGTGTAGAAAGAACCCCCAGGGTCTTCAGTAATACTGTCTGTCCGGAAGTCTTCTGAAAAGTACTGACATACGGCCTTCTTGGCAAACTTGAGGCTTCAATGAACAGCGACTGAGGGGCCGCTCATCTGCTGGAGGACGCAGGCAGGCCTCGCCCATAAACAGACAGCTGAGCTGATGAGCCTTTCGCTGGAGCTGGGTTTTAAAAAATGACGGCTAAAGAAAGAAGATATATAGAGTAATCCGGCCTCGATAACCCGGCTTTACTTGCACCGGTAACTGCATGTGTGCAGCCCCTTGACTATGACCAGTCTGTTCAGCTTATACCCATGAGGCCTGCCACACACTCAAAAGAGGGCATTAACAGACAGGAATGGACTAAACCACGGCAGCAGACGCAAGCCATTTTATCACGTCCTGTGGCACCTGCTCTGACTCTGAGAAGAAATGACGTAGGTAGAGCTGGCTCTGAATTTAAACCACCTCTGCTTCACACATGTACAACTGCCATATGCGCAGTGCTTTAAATGGGCATTTGATCAGGTTTGCTGAGCACCTGCGTTCTTTGCCCTGCAAGGAAGAGTACCGGCACTTTAAACAGGTGTGCAATAAGTGGCGGCTGCCATCTACGGGGATACATTATGTGGTAAAGACTTTCCCTCAAATAAAGACCATTTACAAGTTTTAGGGGTCTATTACGATGGCCACCGCAACGGCACACGGGACCGCCCGCAAGAGGTGCGGCGGTCCCGCAGTGGCAGTTAGGATGCCACGGTGGCGGTGGCATCCCGCACATATTGCATTGCGGTGGGCGGTGCTGTAAGCAGCACCCGCCACAATGCAATATATGCATGTTGTGCATTGGCATGCACAACGTGACAGGCACCGCGCGGTGCCTGCCACCTTGTCCATGCCAATGTTGGGGGTACCATAGGTACCCCCAAGTGCAGCCCCCACCCCTCTGGGGGCCCGCAATGGGCCCCCGAAGCGAAAACCGCATGCCTTTCCATGGCAAACTCTCCGCCATGGAAAGGCATTAAAAATGCCACATGCTAATATGGATGGCGGTGCCTGCAAGGCACCGCCACCATATATGGGCCTTTCCGCCCGGTAGGCAATCGGGACGATTGCCTACCGGCGAAGCAGCGGATGGTCTTTCCGTCCGCCGCGGTACCCCCCGCCATGCTAATGTGGCGGGGGGTAAAAGGCCGTCCGGTGGGGTGTGTTGGCGGGCAGATCGCCACCGCCGGTCGGGCGGTGGCGATCCGCCCGCCATGCAAATGGGCCCCTCAGTTTCCAAATGCCACAAGATCAGAATTGTATATTCAGCTATTAAAATATAGGAAGAATTCCAAAGTTCTAAATTACTCTGGGAGTCGCGTTTTTGTGTAGAGATAATTCCTTTTGATGCCACAGATCACCGACGCTATGGTGGTTGCATTGCTTATGCAGATAGCTAAAAACAAGTATGAGATTTGTGGGAGTAGCTAAGGCAGAGCATTGAGTCTCAGATTAAGGGCCTGATTCACAAAGGTAAATTTACACTTTTGTGTCAGTTTACGCTTGTTTGCTATTCACAAAGGGATTGATGAGTATTATCTTCACAAGTGTGGGGTCTCTGCACATAAAAAGATACGTCTTTTTATGTGAAAGGACTCCTCACTCGTACAGATAGAACTCGTAAATCCCTTTGTGAATAGCAAACAATCGTAAACTCGCACAAAAGTGTACGTTTTCCTTTGTGAGTCAGGCCCTTTGTGTGTAGAATGTCACGTGTATACTCCCACAATGGTCGGCCATGATGGAAATGTTATTTTTCGTGAGGTGTAACACACTTCGATGTCTTTGGTACTCCTTGAGTGATTTTGAGAAACTGTTGACTAATTTCTCACATAAGCCTCCACAGCCATCATGCATGTGGTATCTTCTTCATATTTATGCTAAACTTTCAAGGCCTATTTCTGAATAGTTGCTCATGGGTGCAGTGTGGCATTGAAATGCGAGACAGAAAGTGGAATGGACGCAGGTGAGGCGCATTCAGAAGCAGTAAGCCACATTGCAAATTTCTCTGCTTTGTGTAGCATTTCACTTCACATTATTCAGAACATCAAGGTGCCGTTCTGGTTACCCTAGCAACATTCCCAGCACATTTAGAGCAGAGTAAAATACTTCACCACCTCCTCCTTCATCAAGAAAGGCATAAAACCTTTGGAGAGCTCTTGTCATGTCAAATCACTTTAGTGAGGGTACATTTCTTTACAAGTTGCTCTACAGCCTCTTCAAGCCTCCTAACAGCAAATGCGAGGTATTTAGTATGAAGCAAACCTTCCCCCCAAAGTACAAGAAATGGCAGAACTTTAATGCAAATGATGCACAGAGCCAGTATCAAGGTCCAACAAGATCCAAAATCTATCTCTTCCACAGCTGTTACATACAAGATATTACACATAGCTCATGGTGTATTTCGTAAGGTTTTTTGTGCAGAGGAAGGTCTCATTTGTGACTACCTCTTAATCTAATAATCCAATCTACATAACCAATTAAGGACTGGAAAAAAACACACTAAAAGGACCTACAGTACAGTAATTTAAATTACACATAAAGAAAATTTTCTGTGCAATTTCCTGTTTTGAAAGCAGAAAGAATGAATGTGCCATAGATGTAATGCTTAGTAGATGTAGATCATTCTTACCTGAGCAGAGGCCTATGGCATCATTTTAAGTTTTTCATCCCGGCCATCATAATTTCTATATTTTTCTCTACGGTGTTGCAATTAGTTTTCAAAGCTGTCATTTTTAGGGCAGGAGCTCTCTGTGTGAAAAAATAGCCCTGATGGCAGGTTCACCATGACATGGAGGTACGGTGGAACTGCTGTTATGCCTGTGTGTCCTTTATATGGTTCTCTAAATTGAGGTTCCAATCCAGGACCCATAAATCTAATGTGCTGGACATGCTGATATGTTTCTCCCACCATCATGGGAGTATTTTACGGATTTCTGTGCGAGATGCCTCATGGTTTCATCAGTGATCCTGCTCAGAAGTGATATTTAAATTAGGCCCATTCAATGCCATTTCCCTGGCATTAAAACTATCAACTGGGGTTTCCAACAGTGTCTCTGGCATAAGGAACCCCACCATTGTAATCTTCTAAATGGGACAAAAGAATGGTGAGAGGGGTGGCTGGGATGCAAGAACAGGAGGAACTGTGATGCTTAAATTCACAGAGCAGAGGAAAAAAATGTCTTCTTTGACCAAAACTCCCCTAAATACCATGGTTACTGGTTGCTGTTTTTTGGACCTGACATACTTGATGTGCCTTCTATCCTCCCATTTTTGCTGGCCTTAGGACTCTGCACGGATCACTGACAGAATATCGACGACCACAATATCGAGGTCCCAAAATATTGGGACCTAAATATCGATGTCAAGAATATCGACATCCTATCTACATCATGGTAAATACAAAAATATCGAAACAAAAATATAGTTGTTAAAAATATCGATGTTAAAAATATCGGTTTTTTATCTATAAAAAAAAGTAAAATAAATTAAATAATACATATAACTTAAAAATAAATATTTATAATTATTAGAAAATGTTAACAATTATAAGTAATAAATGTAATGTAAAAATAAACTAAACATACATATATAAAATATAATATATATATATTTACTTAATTATTATTAAATAATTAATTTAATAAATTATAAAATGTTAGAAATTTATTAAAAATTATAAATACATGTATATATATATATATATATACATACACCTCTAACATAAAAATAAAAAATATATATATATTATAAAATAAAATATTAAAATATTTATTAATTTTTAAAACTACATTTTACACTACATTAATTACAACAGTAAGGATAGTGTTAGATAGCGGAGGTGAATAAATTACTATTCCCACTCCATCAAGTGCAACAGTAGTGAAAGTGTTGGATAGCGGAGGGGAATAATTTACTATTCCCACTCAACCGAGTGCAACAGTAGGGAAAGTGTTGGATAGTGGACGGGAATAATTTTCTATTCCCACTCCAATGAATGCAACAGTAGGGAAAGTGTTGGATAGCGGAGAGGAATAATTTACTATTCCCACTTCAATGAGTGCAACAGTAGGGAAAGTGTTGGATAGCGGAGAGGAATAATTTACTATTCCCACTCCAATGACTGCAACAGTAGGGAAAGTGTTGGATAGCGAAGAGGAAAAAATTACTATTCCCACTCCAGAGAGTGCAACAGTAGGGAAAGTGTTGGATAGCGGAGGGGAATAATTTACTATTCCCACTCCAGCAAGTGCTACAGTAGGGAAAGTGTTGGATAGCTCAGGGGTAAAAATTACTATTCCCACTCCAGGGAGTGCAACAGTAGGGAAAGTGTTGGATAGCGTAGGGGAATAATTTACTATTCCCACTCCAGCAAGTGCAACAGTAGGGAAAGTGTTGGATAGCGCAGGGGTAAAAATTACTATTCCCACTCCAGGGAGTGCAACAGTAGAGAAAGTGTAGGATAGCGGAGGTGAATAATTTACTATGCCCACTCCAGCAAGTGCAACAGTAGGGAAAGTGTTGGATAGCGAAGGGGTAAAAATTACTATTCCCACTCCAGGGAGTGCAACAGTAGGAAAAGTGTTGGATAGCGCAGGGGAATAATTTACTATTCCCACTCCAGCGGGCGCAAAAGTAGGGAAAGTTTTGGATAGCGTAGGTGTAAAAATAATATTCCCACTCCAGTGAGTGCAACAGTAGGAAAAGTGTCGGATAGCGGAGGAGATTAATTTACTAATCCCACTTCAGCAAGTGCAAAATTAGTGAAAGTATAGGATAGAGTAGGGGTAAAAATTACTATTCCCACTCCAGTGAGAGCAACAGTAGGGAAACTGTTGGATAGCGGAGGGGTAAAAAATTACACAATTAACATAATTAATTAACAATTAATTATTTAATTAATAACAATTAACAATGAAAATATAATTATATATTAATAAATTAATTCAAACAATTAACACTATAAAATCATAAATAAAAATATTACATATTAAATATTAATAAATATATTAACATTAAATTACTTCCCACCATATTCCTCTATCAACCCACAACCCAGTCATAAAAAAATGACACAATTAGCATATTTACCAATTAATTAATAATAATTAATAAAAAATTACTAAATATGTAATTATAAGTTATTTCCACAATTAACACTGTAAAAGATTAATTAAATTATGAAAAATATGAATAATTTAATTATAATTAAAGTACTTCCACCCTATTCCCCTATAAACCCACAACCCACTCCTAAAAAAATTACACAATTAACATATTTACCAAGTAATTAATCAAAAATTAACAGCCAATTATTAATTAATTAATTAATTACCATAATTAACACTATAAAATAAAATGTAAATAAATACTAATAAATACAAATTATTATTCAATTAATTATTTTTAAAATACTTCCCACCCTATTCCCCTATAAACCCACAACCCGCTACGGAACTAAAACGCAAAATGTAATTCAAATAAAATTACAAATCAATTAATTATATTTAAATTGCTTCCCACCCTATTCCCCATAAACCCACAACCACCTACGGAACTAAAACGCAAAATTTAAATAAAAAAAATTTGTAACTTCTAAAAATTTAACACATACATAAAAAATAAATGCAATACTTAGACAAAAAAATATAGCACATACATTTAAAATACACACTAAAATACATAACACTAACTAAAACAACGATATTTTTAACAACTATATTTTTGCAAACGATATTAATGACTTCGATATTTATTAAAACGATATTAACAACTTCGATATTTTTAAAAACGATATTACTTACCTTAGACTCGATATTCTTGTCCACGATATTCTGACTGTCGATATTTTTGACAGACGATATTCTGAACTCAATATTTGTGCTAGTCGATATTTAAAACTCGATATTTAGACTGTTTACCCTCTGCACATTTTACCACTGCTAGCCAGTGATAAAGTGCATGTGCTCTCTCCCTAAAACATGGTAACATTGACTTACACCCAATTGGCACATTTAATTTACTTATAAATTCCTAGTAAGATGTAACTACACTTGCTTGTAAATTAAATGCTACTAGTGGGCCTGCACCACTGATTGAGCCACCAACCTAAGTTCCTATTAAACATGCCTTAGGAAGGCTGTGTGTGCCATCTTATACTGCGATTTCAACCTGGCAAAATAAACCCTTTACCAGGCTTAAACATTCCTTTTGCATGCATATGTCACCCCTAAGGTAGGCCCTAAACAGCCTATATATAGGGCAGGGTGCAGTGTATTTAAGAAGGTTTGACATGTGATTTTAAGTTTTACATGTCCTGGTAGTGAAAAACATTTAAAGTCATTTTTCACTAAAGCAAGGTTTACCTCTCCCATAGGATAACATTGGGTCCGCCTATTACATTTAATAAGTGATAACTTTCAATTGGGAGCAAGTGGGAATATCGAGTTTGGTGTCTAAAAATTGTAATTTTAAACCTTATTTAATGATAAAGTTGTATTCTAAGTAACATTTCTGAAAATGCCACTTTTAGAAAGTTGGCATTTTCACTTCCCAACTATTTGATGCCTGCATTCTGTATCCTGGGCCACATAACTGGGTGTAGCTGGCAGTTGGCCTTTGTGTATTGACAGTGAGACAAAGGGGGAATAGTTGTTGACAGGATGGGCCATCTCTGACTTGATAGGGGAGCTCTCCTTGCTCCTCGCAACCCCCTCCATCGCAAACTGAACTCTTTGTGCTGGACAATAGCAGTTAACTCTTTCAGTGGTACTAACCTAGCCCCAGTATCCGGCCCACATTCCCTCACGGTCGGCCTAAACCTGTGTCTTTCACACGGTCTTCAACGACCAGATAACCGTGAGTGGTGCTTTGTGCTATTAGGCGCTATACTTACTTTAAATCTTTGAAACTCCAGAACTTCGGTTCTACGAATTGGATTTTTGTTGTTTTTGTTTCAAATAATTCATTAATATTTACTCTATTTTTCAAAGTTGGTGTGGTATTTTTCTTGTGTTGTGTTTTCACTTTTTTACTGTTTGAAGTGCTATATAAATACTTTACACATTCTATTTAAGTCAAGTCGGACTACTTCTGTGTTAAGCTACCAGAGGTTTAAGCAGAGGCTCATTTGAGGGTTTGCTTGTGTTTCACCTTGACAGGAATTGTGGTTGCTGCTTCAGTAGGGTTTCACCCCTCTCAACCAGTAACCCTATTTCCTATACTGTTGGTTTGCTGACTGATGTTCTGTGAAAGAGGTGCATGTTACAAACAATGCTTGATCAGCTGCAAACAGCCACAAATCTATGTGCTAATCCACAATTGATGGCTCTTTTAGTTAAAAGTGTATCAGGATCCCCTTATGAAAAAATGTATGGTGCTCCCTCATAGGCAGAAAAAGTTCTGACTTTATAAAACTGACAAAAAGTAATATCAGGTCAATGAGTTTGATGTACTAGATCTCCCTCTTGAGTGTGCTTCTGTTATTGTATACAGAAATAATTTTTTAGGCAAGCCTTCCTGTACAAAAACAATCCTGGGAGGCTTTGTCCTCTATCTATGTGTGTTGCAGAATGCAGCACACATAGAAAGAAAAACCAAGCATTGGAAATGCTGTCGGTCTTGCATTTGTTTGAGTTAGAGCTTTTGGCATTGTACATGGCAATTTCATTTACCTAAGTGTTATGGAGTGTGTGTATGTGGTGTGTAGTGGAATTATGTGGGTTCTATCGGATTAGTTAGTTGTGTAATTGTGTGGTGTGGACTTGTGTGGTGTGGAGTGGATTTGTGTAGTGAAATTATGTGGTATGGAGTGCTGTGGAATTATGTGGCTATTAATTATGTGGTGTGAGTTTACTGGAATTATGTGGAGTGGGATTGTGTGTTTTGGTGTGTAATTATGTGGAATGGTATTTTGTGTTGTGGAGTGGTATGTAGTGGAGTTTAATTATGTGGTGTGCTGTTGAATGTTGTGCCACGATGTGGAATTGTGTAGTGTGGATTGGATGTATTTGGTGTTTTGTGTAATTGTGTTGTTGAGTTGTATTATGTGGTTTAGTGTCAAATTATGTGGTTTGGATTGAAAATGTGTGGAGTTGAATTGCATGGCGTGGAACTGTGTGGCTAGGTTTGCCTTTTTAGTGACGAAAAAGAACTAATAAGTAGGAGCTAAGCTCCAGATCTGTGTGTTTGGGTGTAAAAACAAATGAAAGAGAGTTAGAGCTATTGACGTTGCAAATGAAAATGTCTCTTACCTATGAGTTATGGATTGGAGTGGATGTATGTGGTGTGTAGTGGAAATATGTGGGTTATATTGGAATTGTTAGTTGTGGAATTCTGCCATGCAAATACCATGTCAGTAGGATCTTCCACTTGCAGTAGCAAAAACCCTCTGAGAAAGTCCTGCAAGCGTTTAGTTGCTATTGGCCATTATTGCAGTGAGGTTTCTATCGAAAAGTCAATTTAGACAGACTCTGGGAGGCACAGCATTGCATTACCATTCGGCTAAGGAGACTGGTGCCTGAGACATTAATGTCAGTTCCACCATAAACAAAGCAGCCTCCACTGAAGACATCACTAATAAGATCTGAAAGGTTACCATGTGAGCATCATTGCATATTTCCGCCAAGCACTACAGATGGCTATTGACAAGAGGACGATCCTTGAAAAGCCAACCCACAGCAAGTTTTCTGTTGATCCCTTCTCAATTCACAATGGCAGAGATTTTATGCTGCTTTAAGATAGGATTTGATGAGAGGCAACCTATACCTACCATATGGTGAAAAGCTACTTAGATGGATGTCGAGCCCAATCTTTTGATATTCGCATATGACCACCTGACCATGGAGGACTAATGTGCAGCCCTAGACAGACGCTTCACACTGACAGATAATCTTAAACAATAGGAACATATCATTCATTTACAATCGCTTCAAATAGTCTAAAGATTCAATGAGTCAAACTGCATTTTCCAGTGGGTTTTGAACACACAGCTGCGAGCGAGAAACCTGGGTTGGATCAGAGTTCAGTCTCATCTCCCCTACTTTTTTCTACTGACCCTCATAATGGTATACCGGCCTCTGGCACTGGGACGAAAGAGATGAGGAAAGGTACAGGAAAGAAAGTGAATTGCACATAAGCTGATCAGCAATTCTTCCAGTGCAGTACAAAGGGCTTGTGAGTATTACCCTGGCAAAGGTGGCAAAAGACCACAATATGGGGTGCACGTATCTCTAGGCCTGTGAATGTGTTGCCAGTACCATCATGGAATTGAGCAAACCAGGAGTTATCTTCATCCACGTCTCATGCCTGCTCGAATTTCTCCAAGAGGTAGAGGATTCCAGCCCCTCCAGAGAACCCTCACAGTGGATTGAGCCAGACCTCTTTCACCAAATCTTCATGACATGAAACTTGGTACAGAACAAGGAAACATGCACATTACAGTTTAGTTACAGAGAAGGGGAAGCAATTACTCACGCATACTGAAAAATAGAGGGCAGGCTGCATCTTCTGTGTCCCACACATGGTGCACTGAAAATAAAGCAGGGTGGGTGACAATCCTCTAACAAATGAACACAGAGAATACAAAACCACCAGTAAATTGCGAAGCGTCAGGAGTTAGGTTCAAAAAACTTTTTGGCCAAGAAACAATGTTGGGTGGTATTTTAAAGCTCGTCAGTCGCTCAACAAGGGTATTTTCGTGCAGTTAAAAAGAAACCAAGTTTAGTCAAATCTGGGAATGACACAAGCAAACCACAATGGAAGATAAACAAGCATCCTGTGATTACGTGCAAATAATTTAATCTCCCTGAACCTGAAAATGTAATATGTCCATCTGTAATGCAACTGGTGGTTATGTAAAGCGCTCTGATCCCTCAAGGTTGAGTTTGAGATATATAACACTGCAAAAAAATAAAATATAAAAAAAACAGTGCTGTGGGAGCGGTGGGGAGGCGGCACGGGCAGATTACGTGTCAGCAAAGGTGCAAAAATGAAAAAAGACAGTGTTGTGGGAAGGGTGGGGGTGAGCAACAATGTGCTCAGGACGAAGTGCCAATAAAGGCTGCAAACACCGGCCCTAGTGCACAAGTGCATGCTGAGACTGCCACTCGCGCCTGCCGCAGTTCATCCCTTAACCCTCGGGATGATAAAAAAACGCATTTACTGAAATGTGCCAGTGAAATCCAAAAGCATTCGTTAATTCTGAGCCTGTTGCTTTAGGGCTCGTAGCTGCATTAAATACTAAATTGCCGCTTTTTAGAAATATTGTGTGTGTCTGCTGTGTGCCAAAGCATTGGCAAAACATGAGCGGCCGTCCTTGAATCTGGGGAACGAGGTTCGAGTCTTGGCATCAGCTAAAGCATCCTGTGATTTTGCCCAAATCATTTAATCTCCCATGCCTGAAAAGTGAAATTGTCCATCTGTAAGTAACTGGTGGTCTTGTAAAGCACTCTGATCCCTTCGGGTCGAGTTTGTGCCATATATCACTGCAGAGAAATAAAATTAAAAAATGCGGTGTTTTGGGAGGGGCGAGGGGGGAGGGGTTTTATGGGGTGGCACGGGGATATTAAGTGGTGGCAAAGTTGCAAAAAAGTGTTGGGTGGCTGGGTGAGTGGTCAGCATGAAGAGAGTAAGTGGTGGCAGAAGCTTAATAAACACTGAAGCAAACAGCACGTTAAATGAAGCGGCAGCTGCGAGCGTTTCATAAAGCCCATGCATGAAGTAAACAGAACACTTAGCAGCGGTCGGATGTGGCGTAATGGCCAGAGCGGATGGCCTTAAAGCTGAGGAACCAGGATAGAGTTTCGGCATCGGCTCAAGAATCCTGTGATTGTGCTCAGATCATTTAATCTCCCCGTGTCTGAAAATTGAATGTGTCCATCTGTAATGCTGGTTATGTAAAGTGCTCTGATCCCTTCGGGTCGAGTTTGCGCTATATAACACTGCAAAAATAAAATTAAAAAAACAGTGTCGTAGGAGGGATGAGGGGTCAGCACGGGGAGATTAAGTGGCGGCAGAAGCTTAATAATTCTGAAGCAAACCGCACGGCAAATGAAGCGGCACTCGCCAATGTTTCATGAAGCCCATGCACGAAGTCAACAGAACACTGAACAGGAGCAGAGGCTGGCCAACAAAAAAAAAGAGTGCTCTTGAAGTTTCGGAAATAACCTGAAAAGAAAGAGCACATGTAACAGGGGCAGTCCTCATGGGAGGATACAAAAGTCCAAAAGGAGTTACTACTAAGCCTATTCACCAATTAAAAGATGACATTTACAAAGGCCAGTAAGAGGAGTCAATTGAAAAGATGGGAAGTGCTTAAAGCTCATATTCTAGAATCAGCATGTCTCAAAGAGACAGCACATGCAGTGCCTAGGCAAGACCTAAAAACGAGGAGAAATAAAGATATTTCTCCTCGTTATGCCTCTCTAGGAAGGCGGAAGATTTTGGTGCATTCCCAGGTTTACAAGTCCTTTTCCTTGTAAATCAGGGAATGCATCAAAAACCATGGTAGTTGCATGGTAACACCCACTGCAATGCCAAAGGAACACCTCCCTTGTGCAGAGTAATGCAACGCAGTGATTTGTGCTGTGTTGCCTTACTCCAGATTTTTTAAGCCATTCAAAGCCACGCAAAGGGTCTTTATGTGACTTCAAAAATCTGACTTAGAGGTTTACGTCATGCATGTACCGCGTTGCTTGGTGCAAGCACGATGCAAAGCTCTCATAAATATGCCCCTGATTTTCCTTCCGAAAAGAGCAGGATGAAACTGAGCACTACAGGTCGACCATTTTCTATCTTAGGATATTTTTCAGGGTGTGGTGAGCCCAGCTTCATGGGGACAGCTAGAAGCCCAGTCAAGTAATGATTGGTGTGGGCATGGGTGAAAGAGGACTGCTCTGAGGTGCCGACTTCAGGTACAAGAATGTATCAACCTCACTGGGGCTTTTCAACATAGAGACTAACTACCTCTGCAAAACTCAAGATGGCCGCCTAGTCTCGTAGCTTCATTCCCCACTGGATCTGCTGAGATTATATTTGCAGCTTCCACAATGTTGCAGTGAAGGAACAGTTTCCTTCAGATGTTGGAAGAACTCCTGACCTGTTTTGTATTATTTTGAAGCCCCTTTATGGCAATGGAGCTCTATTTCAGTGGATTGCATCACTAGGAACGTCGCAGCCGCCATTTTGAATTTCGCACTGTGAGGCACTTTCTTCTTAGACTCTGAGGTACTTTAAATACTTTAGGTGCATGGTGCTTCTCCGATGTTTTTTTCAATAATTACAATATGATTGGTGCTTTGAAGCTAAGCTTGCTCTGTATGCTTCATAAGTTTACTCTTCTCCGCTCAAGTCAGTGTTTGGAGGAATTATTAGCAGATTGCCGCTTTGAAAAGCCTGATACTAGACACTGGAACATCTCCTTACCTGTGTTTTACTACTTTGGGGCATATTTGTGGCTGCATGAGTTCTTTTTTTAATGGATGTGATAGAGCGCAGTGATATTCTGAAAATTGTATGGGTACATTATATTCATGAATAGTCTGTACCCGCATTTATTCTTATGTGTGTTAATCTTAGTTAGAACCTGTGTTGTAATAATCAGTGGTAAATGAAATGTTAGGATGAGTTGTGCCATTCAAGAAACGTAAAATGGCAGTTAGAGGGAATTATGTAATATTCGATGTTCATTGCAAATGTTTAATGAAGTAGTTTATGTGTAATGTAATGCATTAGATTTAAACGTGCATCATGTTGAAGTTGCACACGTATAGGTGACTAATTGTGTTTAAATATGATGAAATGTAGTGCTTATAGATGTAACGTTTTAAATGTGTGTTTAATTTGATGTTAAAGGCCTAGATGGAGTATTTGCTCTTTCGTGCTAAGAAAGGCCTATTCGTTTTCATTATGTTAGCTGGTTTATGTAGGCCTGTAATGCATTTTCCCCTGGTGAGGCTCTCATTTGTAGTCAGCGAAATTCATGTGCGTGCAAGGTTGTTCTGTTCTCATATTCATGTTGCAGGTGCAAGGACACCGTCCTCGTTAGTTAGAATAATGCTTTTGTTTTAGGAGTTAGGTATGGAGGAGACCTGTTACAAAGTATACAGGAATGCCGATAATTGGGAGCCGAGATTTTCTTTTGCTGAAGAAGCCTGAGACCCAAGGACACATCAACCGTCGTTGGACCGAGTACAAGTTTTGGTGGAAAATTACCTACGAGAGGTGAACGGCCAGAGGAGGTGTTTCAGGGGCGTGTCTATCAATTGTGCATTTTGTATTAGGGGCAGTGCCCCGAGGGATGAGTGAGCACAGTGGGCAGAGAGCCGTTAGAGGGTAGATGGAAGGGATTGATTCTTAGAATGAAGACTTAGAACCATTTTGTAATCTGGGCTTCTGACCTTTACAACGTGAGTGTACTTCTTAGGAAGTCTTCACGAGCTGACACCTTTTCTTGATCTTGCTTGGAGAAATGTTAAGTAGGGATGCCACTTTAGGATAGTGTAGGGATAGATTAATGGATTTCTTTTACAGCCACTAATGAAGACTAATATAGATGTTGGTGCAGTTATTGCCTGTTTAATATTTTTAGAATTGCTTATTCTTTTCATGTTATATCGGATTAGATTGGTTCGTAGGATGGACTTTGTATTAGTGCCTTTGTATTTTTGCAACCTCGTTCTGAGGAGTTTGTATGTTCAGTTATTTTTGGTTCTGTAATAAACCCCTAAATTTGGAATTCGGAGTCAGTGATCCTTTCCGAGTGTTACTTAAATTGACATGCTAGTTTGTTATGAATACATTGTTTCTCCCCTTTACACTTCTCAGCAGGTAATAAAGGTCCAGTCGACCGAGGGTTCCTAGTAAACTTTTATAGTGGAATCCGGCGTTATCAGATGGCATCACTGAAATTATCGCGCCCACCATCTTGATTTGCATAATGCTCGAGATGTTATCTTTCCAGCGCACCTTCAGCCCCTGAGGTACTTTTGCATCTGTTTGCTCTATGGTGCTGCTTCATTAAAAATATGCTGATGGGTCTATAAGTGCTGCCTTGAAGCCCTGACATTTTTTTCTCACAATACTCCGTTCTCTGTTCATGACTAGATTTTTATGGCTGGTGTGTCCTCCTTTTGAGCATATTTTTGGTGTCTTTGTGCTACTCGTTGCTCTGAAGAGCCCCTCTGACTCTATAAAATAAGTTTCACAGAGCAATCACTTCTTTAAGTGCCTTGGTCTGTTTAAGTGTTTAATGGGCAGGATTAAGAAGCCATTATTCTCAAGTTAAAGCCGTAGTACAGCCTTGCCTGACTCTGATTTACCCTCTAAGGTGCCCCCAATTGATGGTTCATACTCTGCTCTTGATTTGGCCGTGCTGGGCAGCTTTTGTACAACAATTTCAACGATCTCATCAACAAAAGTGCAATCTTCCTCCTCTACTTCCAAACTGCTGAAGCATTACCCTTCTTCTCCACCAAAATCCACGTCTCCTATGTTGTTAGAGATTATTTTGGAGGGTATTGGAGCCTTATGACTGTTTATCGAAGAAACGAATACTGGCATTCAAGCCCTCGATGATAAACGGTCACATATGATAACCAAACAGACTTTGGTAGAGCAACAGGTCAGTGATATAAAGGATATTTCTACTAAGGTTGCAGATTTGTAGAACAATGTGTTAGTGTTGACAAAACATGCTTAGGACCTGGAAAATAGAAACAGGCAAAACAACTTACGTTTGTATGGTCTTCCTGAGGGTTTTGAGGGCGTAGATCCTGTTGCCTTCTTTATTTATTTTCTGCTGAGGCTTCTTGACTTACATTCTTCTACCAGTTTAAACATCCAATGTGCTCACAGATTAGGTCCTCACCTATCCTCCTCAGCTGCTCCGTCTAAACCTCATGGAGTGATCATCTTATTCTTGTAATTCACAGACCTTCTGAAAGTTCTGAATGCAGCCAAATCCAAAGAACAGCTTGTATGGTCTGGTGCTAAGATTTTTCTCTCACAGGATGTATCCACGAAAGAAAGAAAGAATCCCTTGCGCTTTGTCCAGATTTGCAAGCTTTAGGCGCACAATATGATTTATTTCAGCCTTGCTCTTTTAAGGTCAGGTTCCAGAACAAAATGACAACCTTTGATGACCATATGAGCCTCAGGAAAATGATTAACTCTCTCTCGGCTTCCTCGATGAATACTGCTGGTCCTTCATCCTTGCGTTGACAGTAATGCAAACTGTATGGTGCCTCTAACTCTTAACTGTTATTATATCCTGTTTAGGTGTCAGCAGCTGATTTTCTTGGTTATTTGACTTGAATGTTCATATTTCTTCTTTTTTACTTCACTTGCAGGTCAGTGATACTTCTACCATGTCTGTTTCCTTCTTGTTTTATGTTCTGGTGTGGTCCGTTGTCCCTTGTAGGTTGTGCCGTCTTCATCTGTGTGTCACCACCCTTTGTGTTCCCCTATGGTATGAATTTCAGTCATCATTTTTTGACATGTGCTGTCTTCTATTGTTATTATCATTATTCTTCTCCTTTCATCCCCTTTCTCCCATTTCCTTCCTTTTTCTTACTGTACTCGTCATCTGGTTCTTATATGACCTTCCTACTTCTCCCTCTCTACTTTTGCTACTTGTAATTTTGTAGACCGTGCAACTTTATACTTTGTTGTTGTTATTGACATTTAGAGTTATTACTTGGAATGTCAAAGATTTTCTTAACCCCCATAAAGAAGCTGAGAATGTTATCCCATTTGGCTTCCTATAACCGTGATGTAGTTTCAGGAGACTCATCCTACAGAGGTGGAGGCCTTAAAACATAAACGTACTTCGGTGGGTTCGGTTTTTGTTTCCCCTACACCTAATACGAAAAATGGTGTTATTATATTGTGTCACAAAAAGTTAAAATGTACACTTCTTACTCAGGAAAGGGATCCATTTGGTAGATGACTGATGGTTAAATTGCTGATTAATGATATTCCTCTCACTTTACTTAATTTATATAGTCCAACTGCATCAAACTTTTTATTTTGGCCAACTATTGCTAAGTAATGTATAGAGTATCAGGATGATTTTATTTATTTCAAGTGGTGACTGCAGTCAGATTATAGACCCACTTACTGATCGCCAGTCTCAAGTTCATTTTACTCCTCACAAATCTCACAAACAATTTCAATCTGCTATTTACCAAAACCATTTAGTGGATGCATGGAGACTATGTAATCCCACTGCAAAAGAGTATTCTTTTTATTCCCTTCCCCCCCATGGTTTCCTTTCATGGATAGATCATACTTTTCTAAGTAAATCCTTAGCACAAAACCTCATTTCAGCTAATATTGAGCCTGTTGTCATCTCGGATCATGCCCCAGTTGTTGCTGATCTGGATCTGCTCCAAGCGCTTTCCCAAATCAAATAGATGGAGGTTTAATTATTCTCTGTTACTTGATCCTGTCTGTTTTTCCTTCTTAATTTACCTCCGTTGCTGAGGAATTTTTTCTAATTATTACAGAAGCAGACACCTCTCCTCAATTATTATGCAACACGTTTAATGTGAACTGTTTGGTGAAAGTATTGATAAATGCCTCCCATTTTTCTCTAACTGAACATTTCAGTTGTCGAGTATTTAGTAAATGGAGTTTGGCTTTTTGCGCCAAAGTCCTCATCATTTCAGAGGACCACTTGACTCTTTTTAGATCTTTTGTATAAATGGAGCCCTCAGCTTCTGCTGTGAGTTTGTTTTCATTCAGATTGAAGGCAAGTTCCAGCTCCTGGGGAAGGAGATCACTTTTCGGCCTTGATCCCATTTTAAAGGAGAGGGCCAAGTGTAGTAGGGGGAGGGATACCAGTGTGTAATCTATTAGTGAGTTTACATTTGGGGGATTGAAACGAGAGGGCTGGAGAGATATCCCCTTTGAAATGGCCATTTAGTCCTGCAGAACTAGGTTCTCTAATTTGAAGAGAAGGTTTTGGCCCATTGAGTCCCTCCTCTCTAGGTTTATTTGTGCTTATTGGGGATATCTCATTGACGTTCCTGAGTCTCTATAATTTCATTCCTTATAAATTGGCCGAGCAGTTTCATGTTGAAATCTCCAATCACTGTTAGCAGTGAGCTTGGGAGTGACCCCCCACTTTAAGTATGTTCTATAGGGGCGTGGCTTATGCGCCTAAACAAGAGGACAGCGGTTTGCTGAGCTCCGTCTTTCACTGAGATGACGAAGAAATTTTCAGCCGCACCGAGACCTCTTCTACCACTTCCTAAGCTGGTTTTATGCCTGGTGATGTAGCGGCACAATATTGAATCAGCAGGTGAGCTTACGGACCAGCTGTTTCCGTGACTTTGCAGCGACGACGTTTTTCTCACACATATGAGCGGCCGCCATTTTGCTAGCGTGCCGCTCATAATACTTCTTCTCCAGTTCTTCGTGCGGCAAACAACGCTTGGGTGAGCTCCTTTCCAACTTACTTCACCAAGAATTCTGTTTATGGGAACTAACATGAATCTCTAATACTTATACCTGAATGCCCTTACGAGTCAACACAAGCAGGTTGACCTCTTCAGAAGATACTTCATGCTGCGCCAAATGCCATCAGCATACAGATGATAAGAACTTTTTACACAACTTTGCAGATGTTCCTGGAAACACCTTTCATAAATGTAAACAGCAGCGTCTGTCCGTTGTACAATGTACATGGGAGGTCATTGTTCCAAGCTTTCCATTTGCTTAAGATGGTTAACTGAAATGTCATTGTTCTCTATGAAAGAGTCGCCATTTTGTTAATGTGCTGCTCATACTGTTTCTCCTTTCTATCTAATGTGCCAAACAGTACATGAGTCTCCTGCAAATCATTATATATATATTATATTTTTGCCACATATTTGTGTCATGACGGCACTACTGATTTGATTTTACTCTCTCCTTCATGTGCTTGAGTCTGAAGGATTGTGAATGTGATCATACAAATTTTGAGGCAATATCTTGAGGGTCATTTTGCAACTTACCTTCTTGTAGGCTTGCAAGCCAGTGGAACTTCCTACAATCTTCTGCTTTATAGCTTACTATGTTGTCACTCACTTGTCACAGATAACTGATTGACTCTCATTACTATAGTGTGTGCATCATTGCATAAATACATTGAACTTGTTTTTCATTGATCACCTATTGTATGGGCAGGCTTTCCACTATTAAAAAATTACCTCATCGACAGGTACATATCATCAAGATGGCTAGTGACTCTCTTAACCTTACAAAAGCGTCTTCATCTGGCACCAAACCTAAAAGAGTTAAAAATGATCCTTCATCTCTGGTCCAGTCATCTAACCCAGTCCTGGATTCAATTCTTGATGAACTACGTCCACTAAAACCGTTCATGATCACCACTAATGAAAAATTACAACAGATTGAAGACCGATGGATCAATATGGAATGTAAAATGTTTGAAATAGAACAGCATGTGGGTCAACTTCAGGATATCGCCACTAAGGTATGTTAGACCTGGCAACATTGGCGCGGGTCTCCCTTCCTCTTTTCGCTTCTGACCTTTTATGTTGGCTGGATTTAGATGCTCTGGGCGCTGTGCCACTGCCAATCAGTGACACAGCGCGAATGCTCCCTGTGTAAAGATACCTGTATGAATTGGGATAACCATAATTGGCTCGTTTGGTTTACCTGTCAGCCCCTAGTATCAGTGTACTGTGTGTGCCCAGGGCTGGTAGACCAAATACTGCTGGTGGTCCTGCAGCGCTGATTTGTGCTACCCACCGAAGCAGCTTTTAAAGTATGTCTGTGTAGCATGTTCTAATAGCGAGTTACCCTCCATTTCACTGTTTACTATTGTGAGGCTATCCGTTCTCATGGGCCAGAATGGGCAGGCTGAGTATTACATGCCCTAATCCTACCTGCCCCCAGGAACCTGATAGGAACGTCGAATTTGATATGTTTAAGCTCAGAACATTGAGATACATCTTTTAGTAAGGATTATTAGCGTAGCCCGTGTTCGAAAATGCCTCTACTAGAAACGCTGTATTTTCTGGCCTAAGCTGTCCTGTAGGCTTTGCTAGCGTGTGTATTGGCCGTCTGGTTTTGGAGCAGCAGGGCCAGCTGGGTCAGACCTGGCTGGAGAGAGAGATCGGCATTTAGAGTATGGAGAGGGGTGACTCTTTGATCTGAGCAGGGCGGTGCCTGGCAAGGTGAATGATGGCTCCACCTCCCACTGGGCGTCTGATAGCAGACCCCCAGATTCTCAAAGGGCAGGATGTCACCTCGTAAACCAAGTGCTCCCCGACCCCACCAAACTGGTTCTGGCTGGATGCAGTGATTTGTGACTGCAGAGAACAAAGACTTTTTAGGTATAAAACGCTGCGCTGAAACCTTTTTCAGGTGTGTTCCTTCTGGATGTCAAGACGAAACGCTGTCCCAGTGGACAGAGGAAAGGACTTTGAAACTTTCACCAAGCTTGCTGAAGAAACTACCCGAGGGCCTGAATTGAGAGCGCCTCCTGCTGAAGTCTCAGGGACATTAGACTTCACCCCGTCAGCCGTCTGAATTCCTGTGCTAGGGATTCTACTTGCAGGTGAGGCCTCCGTCGAGTAATCCGGAAACTCTAGTTCTACTGTGAGGAACGCGGACTGGTAACCCTTGTGAACTCTGTGTGTGGGCCGCCGCAGCTAAGAGAGAGCTGCTGCCGCTGAGTGCCCGCCTTAATTTGAACCTTCAGAACCTTCGCTGAATCTGTGTGGGCCGCCGCAGCTAAGAGAGAGCTGCCGCCGCTGAGTGCCCGCCTTAATTTGAACCTTCAGAACCTTCGCTGAATCTGTGTGGGCCGCCGCAGCTAAGAGAGAGCTGCGGCTGCTGAGCGCCCGCCTTAATTTGAACCTTCGGAACCTTTGCTGAATCTGTGTGGGCCGCCGCAGCTAAGAGAGAGCTGCTGCCGCTGAGTGCCCGCATCTTTGCCAACTCCGCATAATCGTGATTTGTCCTGTGGGCAGCCGCAGCTAAGGGAGAGCTGCTGCCGCTGAGTGCCCGCACCTTTGCCAACTCCGCATCATCGTGATTTGTCCTGTGGGCAGCCGCAGCTAAGGGAGAGCTGCGGCCACTGAGTGCCCGCATCTGTGTCAACTTTGCCTCATCGTGATTTGTCCTGTGGGCAGCCGCAGCTAAGGGAGAGCTGCTGCCGCTGAGTGCTCGCCCCTTTGCCAACTTTGCATCATTGTGATTTGTCCTGTGGGCCGCCGCAGCTAAGAGAGAGCTGCTGCCACCGAGTGCTCGCATCTTTGCCAACTTTGCATCATTGTGATTTGTCCTGTGGGCCGCGGCAGCTAAGAGAGAGCTGCTGCCGCTGAGTGCTTGCACCTTTGCCAACTTTGCACCATTGTAATTTGTCCTGTGGGCCGCCGCAGCTAAGAGAGAGCTGCTGCCGCTGAGTGCTCGCACCTTTGCCAACTTTGCACCATTGTGATTTGTCCTCTGGGCCGCCACAGCTAGGAGAGAGCTGCTGCCGCTGAGGGCCCGCATCTTTGCCAACTTTGCATCATCGTGAGTCGTCCCGTGGGCCGCCGCAGCTAGGAGAGAGCTGCAGCCGCTGTGAGCCCACCACGGAGCTGCACGACGAGAGTCATCGCCACCACCAGCCTGGGCCGCCTCAGCCGCGTGCTGCTGCCGCTGGGAGCCCGCCTGTCCCCGAGTGCCCGAATCATTGTGAGTGCACGTTGCGGACCACTGCAGTCGAGAACTGTGGTCGCTGGGAGTCCGCCTGTCACCGTCTCCACTTCTTCGAGAAGCTACGTGCTGTGTCCCCATCCAACGGCAGGTATCTGGTGCGCAACGGGTCGCGTAGACCCAGGCCTTGAACTCAGTCAGTGCCACGTTCTGGTGAATACGTTATTGCCTTTTTAAGTCCCTACTGATTTACGTGCATTGTGACTGGTTAAAACGCTTTTGAGAGTCTCGTGCTAAACCTTAGATAAAGATACAATTTTTCTATACCTACTTGAGTTGTGTCCTTTTGTGGTGTTGTTACTGCCTTATTGTGCATGGTCATAAATGCTTCACACACTGCCTCTGAGATAGGCCTAACTTCTCGTGCTACGTTACCAAAGGGTTGAGCAGGGGTTATCAAAGGGGGTAGCCCACTTGCCCTGACTTAGGAAGACGGGTCCCTATTTGGGCATTGGCGCCAGGCATGGCCAACTAGAGACCCCCATTTCTAACATTGGTGGCAGCGGTGGGATCAGGACTTGCATTTATGATCCACGTACAATAACTGGTAGACACCACTAGTGAGTACAGACCAAAGCGCAGACACGCGCTGATTTTTTTCCCTCTTCAAATTATTTTTTTGGTTGGTTGTTTTAGTATTGATTTGTTGATCGCGGCCATGAGTAATGCTAATATGGGAAGGCCAACATCCAATGCTTCGGAGGATCTCGCCTTTGAGGAGGAAAGATTAGATACCTATACTGCCAAACAGCTGAAGTCATTTTGTAAGCAATTCGCAGTCCCCGTGATAGGTCTCTCTAGGAAGGAGAAGTACCACAAGGCGCTGAAGGCCTGGTGGGAAGCGAGAGAGTCTGCTGGGGATGAGGAAGAGAATGCTGGAGGGCAGCAGGATGATAAAGTAGAGGGGGGGAGATAGATCAACCTCCAATCCAGGTACTAGTGTATCCCAAAGGAGCCTGACCCCAGAAGAGATGGAGGACAGGGAGAGAGATAGGAGGCATAGTTTGGAGATGGCTAAATTGGAAGGTCAGAAGGACCTTGAGAGTAAGAAGTTAGACATTGAGAAGAATCGATTGTCAATTGAACTTGAGAAAATGAGAATGGAACATGAGAGAATGTTGAGGGAGATAGAGATCAGGGCGAGGAGTGTCCCGGTCTCCCCCTCTGGTGGCAGCATGCCTTTAGTAACTCCTGAGAGTAGAGTTTATATTCCTAAGGATGTCATTAAGGATTTTCACAAGAGTGAGGATATTGGGCAATGGTTTGCCGCATATGAGATAGCAATGGTGTCCCACCGGGTCCCTGAGCAGGATTGGGGAGCGGTATTGTGGGGGTGCTTTGTGAGTGATGGTAGGGATACCCTGTTGGACCTGCCTGAGGAGAGCAGGATGGTGTATGCCCATATGAAAGAAGCTTTGATGACACGTTATGGTTTGACCCCAGAAATGTACAAGCAGAGGTTTAGGACCTGTAAGAAGTTAGAGGGTACCACGTGGGTTGAATATGTGTCTTTTTTCTGCAGAGCAATGGATCGCTGGGTAAAGGGTAGCAAAGTGGAAACTTTCGAGCAACTGTATGATTTGTTTGCGTGGGAGCATTTTTCTAGTAACTGTTTTCCAGAGCTACGCCAGCACCTGATTGATAGCAAGCTGACTAACCCTAGGAAGCTTGCTGAGGAGGCGGACCGCTGGGTGAACACCCGGGTCCGCAAAGGTTTTGTGGGAGACTTCGCCAGAGGTGGGCAGGGTCCCCAGCAGAGAAGTGGGGGGACAAGGGTAAGCCGAGGGAGTTCCAGAGAGGGCCCCAAAGTAATTCCCAAGGGAACCAAGCAGTGGTGTCCCAGCCTCCCCTGAGAAGAAGCCAGTGTCCTCGACAGGTAGGCCTGTTCAGAGGGGGCCACTCACTTGTTTCAAGTGTGGTCAAGTGGGCCACCGGTATTATGATCCCCAGTGTCCCCAGAGGGACCCCAATGCATCCTCGTGCACCACCCCATGCACCATCCCGCCAGATTGCCAGTGTAGCCCTGGGGGAGGAGGTAGAGGTCCAAGGTGGGTGGGATCCCGTAGAGTTAACCCTTGTCTCGCTAGGAGACTTTGAGAAGGTCCCTAACCCCACACTGCCAAATAACACTCAGAAGTACCGGCAGTGGGTGACCATCAATGGCCATAAGGTGGAGGCTCTCAGGGACACCGGAGCTAGTGTGACTGCTGTCAGCTCCCGGTTGGTGTCCAAAGAGCAGGTTGTCCCCCATGCATTCTGCCCCGTAGTGTCAGCGGACAACTCAGAGAGCCAGTGTGAAGTGGCTCAGGTTCCCTTCGAGTGGGGGGGGGTCTCAGGAACTCTTCAAGTGGCTGTGAGGCCCGCCATGCCTGTAGACTGTCTGTTGGGCAATGATCAGGAGAACTCTCCGTGGGCTACGGTGGAGAGAAAGTCTCATTTGGAAATGTTGGGTCTGCCTGAGTGGGCGTGTGTGACCACTCGGTCCATGACAGCTCAGACGGATGTTCAGGAGGGTCTGGAGCCTGAAAGTATGGCCCAGGCCCCTGCCTCAAAAAGAAGGGGTAGGGGGCGCGGGAAACCGGCCCCGCGGTTCCCACGGTCCCGGAGGGAGCAGACCTTGAGGGGAATGCCCTGGAACCTACAGGGGAACCAGTGGCCGAACTGGGGGACCTACCGGAGCTGACCCATTGGCAGCAGGAAGGGGGGCCCTCCAGGGAGGAATTTTGCGAGCAACAGAGAACCTGCCCTTCTCTTGAGGGGGTGCGGCGGCAGACCGCCACCCAGGCAGCAGGTGACCAGACAGGGTCACATTGGATCTATTGGGAGAAAGACCTCCTTTACAGCGAGCCTAAGGTTGCTGAGTCTGGGTCAGCCCGTGTGCTGGTGTTACCCCAGCGCTTCAGGACCTTCCTACTGGGGTTGGCCCATGATGTGCCACTGGCCGGACATCTGGGGCAGACCAAGACCTTTGAGAGGCTGGTCACCCACTTCTATTGGCCCCAGATGCGCAGGAGCTCAGATGCTCACTGCAGGACGTGTGAGACTTGCCAGGCAAGTGGGAAGAGTGGGGGGAAGATTAAGGCCCCACTACAGCCCTTCCCTGTTGTGAGCACCCCATTCGAGAGAGTGGGCATTGATATTGTGGGGCCTCTGGATCCCAAGACAGCCATGGGCAACAGGTTCATCCTGGTCTTGGTGGACCATGCCACCCGGTACCCTGAGGCCATCCCGCTCAGGACAGTGACGGCCCCCGTGGTGGGACGGGCACTGATTGGGATTTTCTCCCGTGTGGGATTCCCCAGAGAGGTGGTGTCCGATAGGGGAACTAACTTCATCTCCAAGTACATGAAATCTCTGTGGGAGGAGTGTGGGGTAACGTATAAGTTCACCACTCCTTACCACCCCCAGGGTAATGGGCTGGTTTAGAGATTCAACCGGACCCTGAAGGGCATGATTATGGGCCTAGGTGAGCCCATGAGGCATAAGTGGGATGTCCTCTTGCCATGCCTGTTGTTTGCTTACCGTGAGGTGCCACAGAAGTCCTTAGGGTTCAGTCCCTTTGAGCTGCTCTATGGTCACCCGGTAAGAGGGCCTCTGAGTCTGGTCAAGGAAGGCTGGGAGCAATCTCCCAGGAAACCTCCCCAGGATGTGTTTAGTTACATGCTGGCCTTCAGGAACCAGACTCGGCGTTTCAGGAAACTTGCTGAGGCAAACCTGGAAGCCAGCCAGGAAGAGATGAAACGCTGGCACGATCAGAATGCCACTCTGATCGAGTTTCAGCCTGGACAAAAGGTTTGGGTCATGGCCCCGGTGGAGCCCTGTGCGCTCCAGGATAGGTGGACCGGCCCCTTTGAGGTGGTGGAGCGCAAGAGTCCTGTTACCTATGTGGTGGACTTGCAGTCTCCCAGGAACCCCTTGCGGGTCCTGCATGTTAACCGCCTGAAGCCCCACTTTGAGAGGTCTGAAGTGGGCATGCTTCTGGCCACAGATGCTGGGATGGAGGAGGAGAGCGAGCCCCTTCCTGACCTCCTGTGTGCAGGGGAGCGAGATGGGTCAGTGGATGGTGTGGTCCTCTCCACCACACTGACCCCTGAGCAGCAGGGTGATTGTCGCCAACTGTTGGGGCAATTCAGTGATCTGGTCTCCCTGGTACCTAGTGTCACTGATTGGTGTATCCATGACGTGGACACCGGGGACAGTCCTCCCATTAAGCACAAGGCTTACCGAGTGACTGACCGGGTAAGGGCCTACATTAAGTATGAGGTTACCAAAATGTTTGCCCTTGGGGTGATTGAGTCCTCTAGCAGCCCTTGGTCCAGCCCAGTGGTCCTGGTACCAAAAGCTGCAGCGCCTGGTACCACCCCAGAACTTCGGTTCTGCGTGGACTATCGGGGCCTCAATTCAGTCACGAAGACTGGCGCGCACCCCATCCCCAGAGCTGATGAGCTCAGATCGGTTAGGGGCTGCAAAATACCTCAGCACATTTGATTTGACGTCTGGGTATTGGCAGATCGCCTTGACCGAGGGAGCAAAGGAGAGGTCAGCCTTCTCTACACCCGATGGGCACTACCAGTTCCGGGTGATGCCCTTTGGAATAAAGACTGCCCCTGCCACCTTTCAGAGGCTGGTCAACAGGGTGTTGGTTGGGCTGGAAGACTTCAGTGCCGCCTACCTGGATGACATTGCGGTGTTTAGCTCCTCTTGGGAGGACCACCTGCGCCACCTCTGAGAGGTATTGATGGCACTGCGGAAGGCAGGCCTCACAATCAAAGCCAGTAAGTGCCAGATTGGGCAGGGTTCGGTAGTGTATTTGGGGCACCAGGTGGGGAGCGGCCAGGTGGCGCCCCTTCAGCCCAAAATTGAAACTATCCTGGCGTGGGAACCCCCCAAGACTCAGACGCAGGTGAGAGCCTTCTTAGGACTCACGGGGTACTACAGGAGGTTTGTCAAGGGATATGGCAACTGACTGAGCTGACTTCTAAGAAGCAGCCAAAGAAGGTAAACTGGACTGACACCTGTCAGAACGCTTTTGACGCCCTGAAGACTGCCATGTGCACCGCACCCGTGCTTCAGGCGCCCGACTTTTCAAAGGAATTCGTTGTCCAGACAGACGCCTCAGAGCATGGTATAGGGGCTGTTCTGTCACAGATCAATGAGGGGGGACTAGACCAACTGGTAGCCTTCCTAAGCAGGAGGTTACTTCCCCGGGAACAGAGGTGGAATGCAATTGAACGTGAGGCATTTGCCGTGGTCTGGGCGCTGAAGAAGCTGAGACCATATCTATTTGGGACTCACTTCTGGGTTCAGACAGACCACAGGCCCCTTAGATGGTTGATGCATATGAGGGGTGAGAATCCCAAGTTGTTGAGGTGGTCCATTTCCCTACAGGGTGTGGATTTCACGGTGGAACACCGCCCTGGTACAGAACACGCTAATGCTGACGGTCTGTCCAGGTTTTTGAATGATGGCTTCACCTCCCACTGGGCGTCTGATAGCTGACCCCCAGATTCTCAAAGGGCAGGATGTCGCCTCATAAACCAAGTGCTACCCGACCCCATCGAACTGGTTCTTGCTGGATGCTATGATTTGTGACTGCAGAGAACAAAGACTTTTTAGGTATAAAACGCTGCGCTGAAACCTTTTTCAGGTGTGTTCCTTCTGGATGTCAAGACGAAACTCTGTCCGAGTGGACAGAGGAAAGGACTTTGAAACTTTCACCAAGCTTACTGGAGAAACTACCCGGGGTCCTGAATTGAGAGCACCTGCTGCTGAAGTCTCAGGGACATTAGACTTCACCCCGTCAGCCGTCTGAATTCCTGTGCTAGGGATTCTACTTGCAGGTGAGGCCTCCACCGAGTAATCCGGAACCTCTAGTTCTACTGTGAGGAACGCAGACTGGTAACCCTTGTGAACTCTGTGTGTGGGCCGCCGCAGCTAAGAGAGAGCTGCTGCCGCTGAGTGCCCGCCTTAATTTGAACCTTCAGAACCTTCGCTGAATCTGTGTGGGCCGCCGCAGCTAAGACAGAGCTGCCACCGCTGAGTGCCCGCCTTAATTTGAACCTTCAGAACCTTCGCTGAATCTGTGTGGGCCGCCACAGCTAAGAGAGAGCTGCCGCCGCTGAGCGCCCGCCTTAATTTGAACCTTCGGAACCTTCGCTGAATCTGTGTGGGCCGCCGCAGCTAAGAGAGAGCTGCCGCCGCTAAGCGCCCGCCTTAATTTGAACCTTCGGAACCTTCGCTGAATCTGTGTGGGCCGCCGCAGCTAAGAGAGAGCTGTAGCCGCTGAGTGCCCGCATCTTTGCCAACTTTGCATCATCGTGAGTCGTCCCGTGGGCCGCCGCAGCTAGGAGAGAGCTGCTGCCGCTGTGAGCCCACCACGGAGCTGCACAACGAGAGTCATCGCCACCACCAGCCCGGGCCGCCGCAGCCGCGTGCTGCTGCCGCTGGGAGCCCGCCTGTCCCCGAGTGCCCGAATCATTGTGAGTGCACGTTGCGGACCACTGCAGTCGAGAACTGTGGTCGCTGGGAGTCCGCCTGTCACCATCTCTGCTTCTTCGAGAAGCTACATGCTGTGTCCCCGTCCAACGGCAGGTATCTGGTGCGCAACGGGTCGCGTAGACCCAGGCCTTGAACTCAGTCAGTGCCACGTTCTGGTGAATACGTTATTGCCTTTTTAAGTCCCTACTGATTTACGTGCATTGTGACTGGTTAAAACGCTTTTGAGAGTCTCGTGCTGAACCTTAGATAAAGATACTATTTTTCTATACCTACTTGAGTTGTGTCCTTTTGTGGTGTCGTTACTGCCTTATTGTGCATGGTCATAAATGCTTCACACACTGCCTTTGAGATAGGCCTAACTGCTCGTGCTACGTTACCACAGGGTTGAGCAGGGGTTATCAAAGGGGGTAGCCCACTTGCCCTGACTTATGAAGAAGGGTCCCTATTTGGGCATTGGCGCCAGCCATGGCCAACTAGAGACCCCCATTTCTAACAAGGTACCTTTGCTGGAACAAGAAATTCATAAACTTAAAATTCATACTGAAGATCTCGAAAATCACAACAGGAGGAACAATCTTCGACTTTATGATTTTCCTGAAAATGTTGAAGGTCCTGATCTTCTTTCCTTCTTAAAATGTATTTCGCCTGACCTATTCAATCTTCAGTCTTCTACTCCTCTTGAAATCCAGCGGGCACATCGTCTTGGTCGTCCTCAACCTCAATCTAATAGACCACATGGTATCATAATGCTCTTCTTAGAGTTCACCGACCTGATGTGTATATTAAAATCTGCCAGAGAGAAAGTCGGCGTGTCTGGTCTGGCCATAACATTTTTATCTCGCAGGATCTTGCAGGATCTCTCCAACGCAACTAATGCTAGGCGCAAGGAATTCCTAGCACTTCGTCCTCAACTAAGATCCATGAACATTCGTTATGGCATATTACATCCTTGTTTATGCAAAATTACTTATGATGGTATCTCCCGCTCGTTTGAAGACCCGTCTAAACTAAAACTGTTTTTGCAAACCACCACTAAGATACCTATGGACACTAATACTCATTGTCCTTAAACTGTTTAATTGTTATTGCTTCCTGTTTTCTTGTTTCTGGTTGTAATCTCCAACTTTTACTTCTCAATACGGGATATGCGGCCTGAATCTCTCCATTTCTTATCCTTTTCATTTGTTATTTCTCTTTTTGTTGCTGTTCTTGTTTCTGGGTGCTGACATGCCCGGTTCATGTTTCTTCTTCTTTTTACTTCTGATCTGGCTTTATGCCCTTGATCTGTCCCTTTTTTATTTTTCTCCTTTATTCTTAATTCACTCTCTTTATACCTATACCCTCCTTTTCATTCTCTTCTTCTTTTTCTATTCTCCGTTCCCCTTTTCTATAATTATACGAGTGCCTATTTGATTTACTCTTTTATGTTTCTATTAATTTCGTCATGTTTCCTGATTTTTGATGACCGGTGTCTTTTTGTTTTCACTGTTGTCTTTGCAATTCATCATCATTGTGCCTGTGCCCTTATTTTTAAACATCTACATGCTTAATGTTGTATTGTGGAACGTCCATGGTCTGGGCCATCCTGTTAAGCATCAAAAGGTACTTTCCCATTTATCAAAACTTAATTGTCAGATTGCTTTTTTGCAAGAAACCCTTTGTAATGACGCTGAATCACTCAAACGTCAATGGGTAGGTCAGGTTATTTTTTCTCCAGCTGTCAACCGTAAGGGTGGTGCTGCTATCCTATGTCATAAATCTCTAAAACTACAAATTTTATCAACTGAATGTGACACGAGTGGACGATGGGTAATACTTAATGCTTTGATATTTAATAAACAGATCACCTTCTTCAATATTTATGGGCCGGTTTAATCTGATCCGGGTTTTTTGGCATATTATTAAATTAAAATTATCTTCCATTACTAATCCTAATATTATTGTTGCTGGGGATTACAACAATTGGTTAGATCCCTTTTCTGATAGAAAATCACATTTTTAAACCAGATAAATCACATAAAGCATTTCAATCTGCTATTGCCTCTCGCCCACACTATGATGCATGGAATACTAGTAATCCTGATAAGCATGAGTTTACATTCTTTTCAAATGTTCATCACACCATGTCTCGCATTGATTACATTTTGATTTCAAAACCTTTACTCCCTTCCCTCCAATCCTCTGAAATTGGCTCAATTTTTTATTTCTGATCATGCCCCTGTTTCAGTCTCTTTCGATTTCTCCCTTGCCTCGACCAAACTTATATCTTAGAAGTTACCTCCTTTATAAATGAATTTTTTCGGTTCAACAAGTCAAATGATACCTCAGTTCACAACAATTGGGATGCTTTTCAAGCCTCTTTTAGAGCCTTTACTATTTCTTACACTGCCAAAAAAAAAAGTTATTAAGATCCCAATACCTTTCCACCCTTCAACATATTAAGACTCTTGAACACTCTTACTACACCTCTAAATCCCCTGTTCATCTCCGAGATCTTATTAAGGCTAAATCTGACTTAAACAAATTAGCTAC
Source organism: Calotriton arnoldi (assembly GCA_963921515.1). Lineage (NCBI taxonomy): Eukaryota > Metazoa > Chordata > Amphibia > Caudata > Salamandridae > Calotriton > Calotriton arnoldi. The sequence goes on from CAWUFW010003328.1 coordinate 244,333, forward strand.
AACTGATGCTTGTAACATCCTACTTAAAATGAAATCCAAATACCATGGGGATCAGAACAAAGCTGGCAGAATGCTGGCCAATTATCTAAAAGTCAAATCGCAAAAGAAAACTATTGGACCTATTCGTAATGTCCTTACTAATACTTTATTACAAAGCAACTTAGACATTGTTAATGCTTTCCAGTCCTACTATCACTCACTATATATGGAAGACACCCATCCTCCTGAACATGATATTAAGTCATTCTGTGATGGTCTCCCCTCTCCTCTCTCCATACCGGATGCTATGGCTCTCCTTGAAAAAGATATAACCCTTTACGAGATCTGGACGCCATTAAATCCCTGAAGTGGGCTAAAGCTCCTGGTCTCGATGGCTTTTCCATTGAACTTATCTCTTCTTTTTCATTTATATTTGCTCCACACTTACTTGAGCTTTTCACCTCTTTTCTATCTAACTCTAATCCTGAAGGCTCCTTTCTTGATACTCTTATTGTGATTATTCCTAAACCTGATAAAGATCATTCCCTATGTCAAAATTACTGCCCAATCTCCTTAATCAATTATGATTGCAAATGTTTCTCAAAAATCCTTGCCTCTAGGCTAAATTATATCATACCCTTACTTATTAAATCTGATCAATCTGGTTTCATAAAAGGTAGACTTACTTCAGATAATGCTAGGATGTTCTCCAGTATTCTTGCATTGGCAAAGGGATATCCTGATCCTCTGGCTGAATTATCCCTTGACGCTGAAAAAGCGTTTGATCGTATAAATTGGCAATTCATGTTTAAAACCCTACACTGGTTTGGTTTCGGCCCCAAATTCATTTCGTTCGTTAAACTATTGTATTCAGAGCCACGTGCTTGTGTCTCTGTTAATGGTTTTTTATCCCCTTACTTTAATTTGCATAGAGGCACCAGACAAGATTGTCCCCTCTCCCCTCCTTTATTTCTTTTATGTCTCGAGCCCTTTCTTGAACGCATCCGCCGTAACCCCTTGATAACTGGCTTCTATTACAATTCCCATGAAACTAAACTATCTGCCTCTGCAGATGATATTCTGATCTACCTCTCCAAACCCTCAACCTCCCTGACTCCCTTCTTACAGGAGATTGATGTATACTTTAAAATATCTGGCTATAAATTGAATTTCTCTAAAACTGATATTTTACCCTTAAATTCTTCATGCTATCAATTCATGTTTTCTGACACTAACTTTAAATGGTGGCCATAAAAATTAAATACTTAGGTGTTTGATTTTCTCCTACCATCCCTCAAACTCTTGCTCTCAATTTCAGTGCCTTAAAACTTAAGATTAAAGATTCTCTCTCTTCTTGGTCTCCCCTCCATTTATCCTGGTGGGGTAGACTAGATACCATCAAAATGATGATTGTACCGCTCATTTTATTCTTGCTTTCTATGTTACCTTTTAAAATCTCTAATTACTATTTTAACCGAATTAACTCTCTTTGCACTAAATTTCTCTGGAATACCAAGCCTGCCTGTATTGCTCTATCTAAATTAATTAGACCCAAAAATGAAGGGGGTGTTCAATTCCCTAATTTTAAATTATATAATAATGCTTTCCTAATTAGACAAGCTTATGCATTAAACAGGCAATATCAAGATGCACCGATACCTAGCTGGATCAACTTTGAACATTCTTTATTAAATGAATTTTCTTTTTTTGATATTTGTTTTATGTCCAATTGTACTTTCATTTCCAAACATCCTATCTTAAAATATTCTCAACACCTGATACATTCACTATTCACTGACGGTTTCAACTTTTATCAATCTTTTCTTGCCTCCTCCATCTGGTATAATACATTTATTAAGTTCCGCCATAAATCATTCTACTTCAAACACTGAAAAGAGAAGAATATTCTATATGTTCACCAACTTGTATCCAATAACTCTGTTATACCGTTTAAGACACTAAAAGAACGCTATGATTTACCCTCTTCCTGTTTACTCTAATGTTCCCAATTATCACAGGAACTTCAATCATTTTTATTCACTAAAAACTTTCCTGCCAGTGCTATTCCACTTACACCTTTAACTCCTTTGTACAATATTTCATCTGATTCTAACCCTAAAGCGTCTTTTATTTATAAACTTTTATCTGCTCCTTTTTCTGAAAGACCAAAATCCCCAATTGAATTAGCTTGGGAATTAGATCTCTCGCTGACCCTCTCGGTTCAAAACTGGGATAAATTATGGAAAATATTTTTGCTACCTCTAGAGCTGCCAACATCACTCAATCCACAAAAACAACACCTCTACTTATCCCCTTTGCAGGTCGTGTCTTTCTTCTAATGGTACACTACTTCATTTGATATATTACTGTCCGAATGTTTTAAAATTTTGGAAATTCGTCTGGTTCAAATGTTCTAAGATATTTCACTGTTGTATTCCATTATCGATTCAAAATGTTTTTCTTGGTTCCATGTCTGTTGATTTTCATGACACCTCATCGAAGTTGAAATTATTTGTTCTTTTTATTGCCTTTGCTTTTAAAGTTATTCTCACTTGTTGGAAAGATAATTCTAAAATATGCACGTTACGTTGGTGGAATCTTATTTGTTACGAACACAGCATTTCTACTGTTTCAACCTTATTGTTATCTCAAAATATTAAATCTGGTTTACTTTGGTTACCTTTTACTACTTTCTTATCTACACACTCATCTTCACACTAATAACTATTTACTTACCCCTTCTTCTTCCCTTCCCTTCTCCTCTCCTCTTCTTTTCCTTTCCTCTCTTCTTTTGCTTTTTCTTTTCCTAAAACTATATATAATAGCTAATATATTTAACAGGTACCCTAACTTCTTTCCTTTTAGTCTATAGCATAAGGTTGTATTTTATAGTCTTTTTCCACCTTACATTGTACCATACCCTTTCATTGCTATATCTTTTGTTCTTGTTGACTGTTTTTTATCATGATGTTTCTTTGCCTTATGCTGATTGTAACCTTGGTACTTTCCTATTTATTCAATAATTTTTTTTTTTTTTTAAAGTATGTTCTATCCATTTGTTTTATGTCTCCCAACGGCCTTTGCACGTAGATGTGCATAGATGTTTATTAGTGTCACTACCTGTTCCTTCCCACTATCTCCGAGTGTCAGATGCGATACTTTGATTACTGTCGAGAGGTATATTGCTAGGCCTCCTCTACTTCAACCAAATTTAGCTTTTTTGGTGGCCGGAATCACATCATAGGAGAAGCCCAAAATTGAGACTGGCTCCAGGGTCCATATTTCCTGCAAGGCTATGACTGCAAAGAATTTGTGGTACCTTTTTAGTTCCAGGTCTTCTAACTTGTTCCTCAGGCCGTATATGTTTCAAGAGCAAGGTCTAAAGTTGGATATTCTTTGGTCTGGTCCTCCTTCTTTAACGTCAATTTACTTTGATGGAGGCTGTCGGTTGAATGTTCCCACGATTCACCCTTCTGTACCCTGAGGTCTCCACCCTGCATTGAGTCATTGAGTAGATGTTTGGGTCCGGGCCTGTGACTTTAAGCCTGAGTAGGGCATAGATATTGTGTTCTCTGTCTGAGCATCTTTAAGCCTCCTCAGAGGGTGCGGGTACTCTGGTTCAAGAAAGGTTCCCGCTTCTATCCCCCAAGCCAACAATTGTTTGCTCTTCTTTAGGACTTTCTGGGTTGTTTTTGTGGATCTCCAAATGACCTTGGTTGAGTCACTATGATGCCCTGGTGCTGGACTAATAAATTGGATGAACTCAGTTTCAGCAAATGGAACCTCTGCTAGTGTGGGAATCTGCTTTAGCAATCTGATGATGTTCCCTCAATTTGAAAATGTCTTCGTTTACCATTGAGGGGTATTTCGGGTGGAACAGGGTTACGCTTGGTGACAGCATAAACAGCATAAATCCTCATTAGAGACTATCAAAAGTTTTGAACATCAGTTCTATACTTCTCCCTTGGATTCCATTGTACAAGATCTAGTTCGAGCTAAATTACATTTTAATAAAATCACTACTGGTACTGCTTCATCCATTTTGCTTCGCAGCAGTGCTCACTATTACGGAGGACGTAATAAAGCTGGGAAACTCTTAGCTAATTATCTTAAGTTTCGGAAACAGCACTCTTCTATTGATTCTAGTCAATCCTCTGCTAGAAAACGGTTATTCAAGTACCAACATATTTTAGAGGAATTTATTACATTTTATTAGAACCTGTACACTACTGAATCTCCAGCACATTCCTCTTCAATAGAAGATTAGCTTAACTTCTCTTTTCTTGAGAAGGACTTATCTATTTCACAGTTGCTTAAGGTGTTATTTGCCCTTTAGAAAGGTAAGACTCCAAGCCTGGATGGATTTACAGTGGAATTTTATCTTCCTTTTTCGAGTTTACTCCTTACTAAACTGTTGCAGCTTTTTCAATTTTTCTATCATTCTGGTACCACAGGAGGTACCTCTCAGGAAGCAACGATCGGCTTGATTCACAAGGAAGGTAAAGATCAGTCTCAATGTAAAAATTATCATCCTATCTCCCTCGTAAATGTTGACTATAACATTTTTGCCAAGCTACTTGCCCTGCGCCTTGAACTTTTTTACCTGAATTATTAGGCTAGGAGCAGTCCGGTATTGTTAAGGGTAGCTTGACATCGGATAATTCTAGATTATTTTTCAATGTTTTAAATTAAGCTCCTTCTCTCTCCTACCCTTTAGCTGCCATAGCTATTGACACCGAGAAGGAATTTGATAGAGTTGATTAGACCTTTTTAATTAAATCTCTTTCTTGGCATGGTTTTGGCCCCAATATTATTTCTCTAATTTCTCCTATGGCTTCTGTGTTGCTTAATGGTCGAACTTCTCAATTCTTCCCTTCACACCGTGGGGTTCATCAAGGTTGTCCTCTGTCTCCTCTTTTGTTTGTTTTAGCCCTTAAACCCTTCTTAATTCGAATTAGGAACAATGATCTTATTTCTGGTTTTCAATATGGAGAACAACAATTGAAACTTTACACCTATGTGGATGAAATTCTCCTCTTCCTTTCTAACCCAGATATTATGATTCCTGCATTGCTTCATGAAATATCTGAATTTTCCTCTGTTTCAGGCTGTAAAATCAATTCGGACAAAACAGAAATTTTAATGATTACTAAATTTTACTCTAAATAAACTTTCAAATCTACCGGATTTCAATGGAATACTCTTTGGATTAAATATTTGGGAATATGATTAATTCTATTTCGGATTCAGTTAAGATCAATATGAAAGAGGGGCTTAATAGAATTGATAATCTACTATCTTCTTGGAATCTGTTATTCCTGTCTCGGTGGGGTGGTACTGACACCATCAAAATGATAATTATTCCGATCATGGTATGCATTTTGCTATGATCCCTGTTTATATACCACTTACATTCTTTACAAAAATTGATTCTCTTCTTTCCAAATTTCTTTGGAATAAGAAAAAGTCTAGAGTCTCCTTATACCTTCTCAAGAAATCCAAGATGTTAGGGATTGTTAACTTTCCAGACTTTCGGACGTATCATAAAGCTTTCTGTTTACGGCAGGTTTCTAAGTGGTTCTTATGACCTTCTTCTACACGTACACCTGTTTGGCTCGATATCGAACTTTCTCTTCTTGCACCGTTTTTTTTCTCAAGAAGTTCTCTCCTTCTGTTCTAAAACACAATTTCTTCCTCACCTCTACCTTCTAAAACCTTACTATCAATCACAGGTCACTTCTGGGGAATCCTTTTTGCATTCTCTGTTATGGTACAATCATCTCATTACTATAAATAATGGACATATATATTAGAAGTCTTAGAGACATAAAGGTATTGTTTGGGTTCCAGATTTATTTGATGGGTCGGATCCTTGCACTTTTCCCTGTTATCAAGGTTGTTTAATTGACCTCCTGGCCAGGGTAACTGCTCCCCCCTCGCGCAGCTCCACCGTTAAGGCACTGCCCCCAGCGCCTTCTGTTAATCCAGGTAAGGTGTTCGAGGCCCTCCTCCACCCACAAGCTCGTGCCTGTGCCTCATCCCTGGTGGTCTAGTGGAAGAGCCTGCTCTTCTGCTAGTCCCCTCTGTGTGTGTCTTACTCTTTCTGTTTTTCCTCTCTCTTGTTATCTGCCTCTTTGCCTTTCTTTGCCTTTGCCTTTATTTCTTTGCCTTATTCTTTTTCTTTTGTTTCCCTGTTTTTGCTGCCTTTTTTCCCAGCCGCTGCTGCCCCTGCGGCCCCACCTCCCCAGCGAGTTTCCGCTCCTGCCTCCCAGCTGCTCACCCTCCCCCGACCCCTACTTGATGGCAGCCGCTGCGCGACAAGGTGAGCAAGACCTGCTCCCCCTCACGCAGCTCCACCATTAAGGCACTGCCCCAGTGCCTTTTGGTGATCCAGGTAAGGTGTTCGAGGCCCTCCTCCACCTTCAGGCTCCTACTTGTACCTCATCCATGGTGGGCTAGTGGGAGAGCCTGCTCTTCTGCTAGTCCGCTCTGTGTGTGTCTTACTCTTTTTGTTTTTCCTCTCTCTTGTTATCTGTCTCTTTGCCTTTATTTCTTTGCCTTATTCTTTTTCTTTCATTTCGCTGTTTGTTTCCCTGTTTTTGCTGCCTTTTTTCACAAAGAACACATCCACTTCCAGATCCAGCCCAACCCCAGAACGACGCTCCGCAGAACTCGCGCCTACAGACCGCCCGGACCCCGCTCCGCGTTCACCAACGCCATTGCAGACTACATCACTCCCCACGCCCTCGCCTCCACAGACTACATACTGCTCGGGGACCTGAACTTCCACCTAGACAACCTCAGTGACCCCAACACCACCGCCCTCAGAACCTCACCAACATTGGACTGAAGCAACTCATCTCCAAACGCACTCACACCGCAGGACACACTCTCAACCCCATCTTCGCCGGAGGAAACAACATTCGCTTCAGTCACACCACAGTACCACTCTGGACGGACCACCACTGCATCCATTTCTCATTCTTGAAACCCACTGCACACAAACGCACGCCATGCCTTCCGTGCAGAAACTGGAACAAAATCAGCAAAGAACACCTCACCTCCGCCCTCAGCTGCACTGCTCCCCGTACCACGACAGACGCCAACACAGCAGCAAACAACCTTCACCAATGGATCGCCAACTGCACCAACACTCTCGCCCCCCTGCAGAACCCCGCCAGACGACACAACCCGAAAGCCACCTGGTTCACCACGGACCTCCGAGAATCCAAGCGCTCTTGCCGATGACTGGAGAAAACTTGGAGAAGTGCAAAACCCCGGAAGCACGCTCCGCCTTCAAGGCCGCAACCACAGCACACCACCAACTCATCAAATCAACTAAGAGAAAATTCATCCAAGACAGAATCCTCTCCAATGCCCACAACTCCAAGGAACTCTTTGCCATCATACAAGAATTCACCAGACCGAACAGCGAAACCACTGACGTTCCTCCCTCCCAAGACCTCTGCAACTCAGCTCCTTCTTCCACCACAAGATCAAGACGTTCTATGACAACTTCGACGACCAAGTCCATGGCACCAACCCAACACCCCCCACTAGCTATGCCTTTCAGCTGAGCCTCCTCACCTGGACCCCTCTCACCACAGAAGACACCGCACAGACTATGAAAAGCATCCACTCCGGAGCACCCACTGTCCCCTGCCCACTGCACATCTTCCACAGGGATGCCATCGCACCCGAGCTACGATGAATGATCAACTGCTCCTTAGAGACAGCCACATTCCCCAACGACTGGAAATACGCCGAAGTCAAACCCCTCCTCAAGAAGCCCTCCGCACACCCGACAGACCTCAAGAACTTCATGCCCATCTCACTTCTCCCTTTTGCCACCAAAGTTATCGAGAAAGTCGTCAACACCCAGCTAGTGCACTTCATAGAAACCAACAACATCCTCAACATCTCTCAGCCTGGATTCTGCAGCAACCACAGAGCGGAGACAGCCCTCATAGTCGCCACTGACGACACCCGCACCCTCCTCGATCAAGGCCACACTGCAGCCCTCATCCTTCTAGACCTCTCAGCAGCCTTCAACACCGTCTCCCACTGCGCACTAGCCACCAGACTCCACGACGCCGGCATCCAGGGAACTGCCTTAAATGGGATTCGATCTTTCCTCTCAGGCAGAACAGAAAGAATAAGACTCCCGCCCTTCCTCTCCAAACCTACAGAGATCAGATGCGGAGTACCCCAAGGATCCTCCCTCAGCCCCACGCTCTTCAACGTCTGCATGGCCCCCCTCACAACCATCGTCAGAAAACACAGACTCAACATAGTCTCATACGCCGACAACACCCAACTCATCCTCTTCCTCACCAAGGAACCTGACATCACCAGGCACAGTTTCCAAAAGGGATAAAGGACGTCACATCCTGGATGAGCAGCAGCTGCCTGAAGCTCAAGTCGGAGAAAACAGAAGTCCTCATCATCAGATCCACCCCCTCCGCATGGGACAACACCTGGTGGCCCCCTGCCCTCGGATACCCACCCACCCCTATGGACCAGGCTCGAAACCTCGGCATCATACTCGACTGTTCAGGGGGCGTGGCCTGCGGGGGCAACATGGCGGACGCTTTTTAAGGTCGCTCCGCCACATATCCCCATAATCCGTTAAATTTATATGCTAACCGGTGACTTCCAACGTGGGACTCCGTTGCGGAGGACTTTACTCACCCCCCAGGAGACCGGGAAGACGACAATGCAGCCCCGAGCTCTGCCATCTGTACACCTGAGCCTGCGAGGTCTTGGCTCCGCGTGGAGGGCCGGGGAGACGTCTGTTGTGCGGCGTGTGAGCGGAGAAGATAGCCGCTTGCAAAGTCATTGGCAGGAGCCAGGAAGCTTGCACCCCAGAGCACCGACAGGGCAGGCGGTGTGTCCAGAGAGGGAGGAAGCCCCGTCCCGATAGCTGCAGGGGCAAGCAGCGCGGCAGACATCGCTGCTGCCTGGGCCTGCAGGAGACTGCACTCGCCACAACGCAGGAGCGAGTGAGGGTTTGCCGGCAGTTGGCGGATTGTGCCGATGAGCCCTCCTTACCCCTGGGGGCCTGAATACCTGCCAACAGAAGCGCGGCGGCTGCCGCTTGCAGGTGTCCACATACAGAGGCCTGGTTTGATTGGCAGCCTGATAGGAGTGACCATCAGCCAGGAAAGAGACAACGTGTGCAGCGAGTGTCTGTCGCTGAGGAGACGAGCTGCAGGAGCCGAAGAGAAGGTATCTTGCGATGAAGGTGTAACGGGAACGCTAAAGAGCAAGCGGCGAGAGGTCCTGTGGTGTACCGCCAGAAGGGTGAGGCCTGATGCGAGCGCAGCTACTGGGCGGATGAAGCAAGAAGCTGGGTCTGCGCGGCAGGGAGGCCAGGCCGCATCGGGCCCAGAAAACAGAGCATAGCCATTCGCAGCTGGGTGAGTGACGGCCCCACCCTGTGAGCTGCATTGCCGGGCGTCCCCTGCATGGGACTGGAGGCCAATGAGCCTCGGAGGGGAGCCTTTATGGAGCAGCTCAGCTGATTGAGACTCTGGGCATGGAGGGTCGGCTCCCAACAGGGGCTGAGAATATGGTGTCGACACTGCTGCCCGCCAGATGAGACCTGCAGCAGTGAGTTGGTCCTTACATGCGGTGTGCCTCCCAGTTGAGCAAAAATTGCTGTCCCCCCAGCAACATAGACAACATCAGCTGCGCCAGGTGACAAAGAGGGCGGTTGCTACACAGCGCTTATGCGCAGAATTAATACTGGAAGCCCAGCAAATTATATTGCATGGAAAGACCAGCTGTGCCAGACTTGCGGTTGGGAAAGATGAGACCTGGGCCTTTGGCTGATCTGATGTAATTATAGCCCCGAAGATGTAGAATATGCTGCATTGATCTACACAGTTGCTCCCAACCATAGTGTCCAGGCCTGTAAGGTGCAACGCATTAGCCAGAAGAATCGGAGTGCCTAGCTTCAGAGATGGGCAGCACTAAAGGCACTGGATCGCGGGCCTCCTCACAAGTCGGAGGCGCGGTAGACATGGACAGCACGCGGTCTGCGCCGCAGCAGGACCTCCCTGAAGACAGGCTGGACGCAATCCTGAACACCATAGAGAAGCCTAGAGAGTCGCTAGAATCCAAAATTGATAAAGTGGCAGTGGACCTATGTTATTGCATGCGGATCATCAGAAGCTGAGGGACCGAGTCACTACTGTGCAGCAAGACATAACAGATCTCAAACCAGCCACAGATTTCATAGAGAAACAACAAAATGTGCATGAGGCCAGAATACGTTGCCTTGAGGACCGAGTGGAGGTTGCGGAGGGCCGCTCCAGAAGGAACAATGTTTGCCTGATTGGCCTACCGGAAGGGGTGGAGGGCCAAGACGCAGTTGCTTTTATGGAACATTGGCTAAAAGACATTATGCCCTCCTCCACATTGTCTTCATTCTTTACTACAGAACAAGCACACCGCATGCCTGCTAGAAAACCCGCGCCTGGTACAGGGGCACGTCCACTCATTTTTAAAATGCTGCACTTTAAAAGACAGAGATATGATCCTGCGTGAAACGAGGAAACTTTCTGAGGTCAAATTTGAGAATACGAAGGTCCTGTTTTTTCCGGACTACACAATAAGAGTGCAGCGGCAGCGGGGATCTTTCCTACCAGTCAAGCAGAAGCTTCGACAGTTGGACATTTCTTACTCGTTGTTGGACCCAGCAAGGCTCTGAGTAATTTCCAAAGGCAAAGCAAGATTTTTTGACATGCTGCAAGACACCTGGGACTGGCTGGAAACTACTGTTCGGTTCTCAGGTCCTCATCCGTCTTTCATGCCAGGAAGCAGGAACGATGCAGCAAAAGGACCTAGGAACCGCAGCTGACGAAGCAAGAGACGATCCCCCAACTTATCGGTGGTACTGGATCCAGACCAGATCAGACAAGAACGACAGGCGGCGGTTCGGGTGGCAGAGCGTATAGCAGTGGCTTTAGAGACAGTCAGTAAAGAAGGAACACCAAACCATAGTTCGGAAGATGAGGGCTCATCAATGCCTGGTCCGTCGGACATTGTTTCATTGCGGCTGCCGGACATAATGCCACAGACTGCTGATGGTATTATATAATGTTATAGAACCTGCACCCGCATTACGATCGTTCTAAATGACTGCACTTTGCCACAAGTCGGTATTGTAACTTTTATCTATTGCTTGCTCTGTATGGGGGTATAATTTACTTGACAGTGTACTAAGGACCGTGCAGGACGCCCGTGATGTTATTCCTACTTTACATATACTTGCACAAAACAACACTAGATACATAGGAGATTTTACCCCGGAGGCTTTACACCCCCTTCCATTCTCCCTAACATAGGGAATTAGGTGGTTACGCGGGCAGTTTTCCTCAGCGCCAAGGTTTGGGCAGCGCCTTTTGCTAATGGTGGCTGCTCTATTAGTATTCGTATTTTGCCATGTTGGCCCTTTCGTTCCAATCCCTGTTAACTGGGCTTCTTTGGGAGGAGTGGGCGGTGGCACTGAAGATAGCCGTCTTACACACGTAGCTGCACACATGGTCCTGAACATGCTTTATTACTTCCCAATGGTGGTGCCGTGACAGACCATACGATCCTTACTTGGAATGTGCGTGGGCTCTGCACACTCTCTCGCAGATATGCGGTGTATTCATATTGTAAGAGGCACAAAGTACACATCGCTCTCTTACATGAGACTTAAATTCAATTTCGTCTTTATTCGATTCACACAAGGTGTAGCATAAAAGAATACATAAAAAACTACAATTATTCATATCGTAAGAGGCACAAAGTACACATCGCTCTCTTACAAGAGACTTCAATTCAATTTCGTCTTTATTCGATTCACACAAGGTGTATCATAAAAGAATACATAAAAAACTACAAATCGTTAAAAGACAAATATAAAACAATAAAAACAGACACAATACGATACAGGTCACACTTTAGCATACCGCAGGTAGAGACTTTCTTCTCATTTGAGTTGCCCTAAGAAACCTTGCAGGTACCACACATGTGTAAAGATTTGGAAGAAATTGCAAATATAAAAATGCCAGTAACACTTTCATACCGCAGGTAGAGACTTTCTTCTCATTTGAGTTGCCCTAAGAAACCTTGCAAGTACCACGCATGTGTAAAGATTTGGAAGAAGTTGCAAATATAAAAATGCCGGCCTGCATTGTTTAAAATTTAAAGATTTCAATAAAGGTATAGTAAGATCTTCTCAAGTCTATATAAAATTTACAGAAGAACCCTAAATGTATGGTTGATTGCTTAGACACGTTATCACAAGGGCAGAACAGTAGATCATCTGACCAATTGTTGACATTTGGGAAACTTACCAGGCGGTGGAATATATTTAGCCTAAAGCACGTTAAAACAAATCTGTGCTGGGCATTAAGAACATTAAAAAGGTACAGTTCATTGAACAGGTGGTCAAAACCATTTGGTTATGTTGAACAGTTGGTTTGGCCAATTCTACGCACAATCTCCAATCCTCTAGTAGATTCAAACACTCTGGGGCATATTCACAAGGATTCAACTCCGATTTATCGCCACCTTAACACAACAAAAGTGAAGATAGATTTAACACCCCATTCACAAGCTGGTGCAAACTGCAGACAACGCCAGAATTCCCGCGATAACTGCCCCAAAATCTAACACCACGGCGGACACCACCAACTAACCCTAATGAGATGCAGAGTAGGCATTCCCGTGCAAAAACACACGAAAAAACAACAACACCACTTTCACAACGAACTGACAGAACTGCGAAGCGAACCAAAAACAGGCGATAAGCCGCGGTAGCCGCACATATTTAACACCTGCCTCAAGCAGGTGTAAAGACGGACATCTACCTGCAGTAGGCAACGGAGCCCCGCACACAGCCATACCCGAAGAACAAACGATGCCATGGAGCTACTCTACATGCAGCTCGGAGCCCCAACAGGGCCACAACACCCACAGCCACCACCCCCCGAACCCGGACCCGCCCCCCCCTCCCTCCCCCGGACCACCACAGAGGCAGCGTAGAGTAAGACAGCGGACCTACCGAAAACGCACCACTCTCACAGACCTAACGCCAGCGGAAGTCATTGCCCACTACAGGCTCAAAAGGACAACCATCCTACGCATCATGACCCACATCGCCCACAGGCTGACGGTCCCAACACAGCGGAGAACAAACATCCCTCCGCAGACAAAGCTGCTGGCAGGGCTGCACCTGTTGGCCTCTGGGACCTTCCAACCAACAACTGCCAGAGTCAGAGGGATCTCACAGCCAGCCCTATCAAAGTTCATCACACCTGTCCTGGATGCCACCATCAGCTTCATACCCCAGTACCTTCAATTCCCCAACACTGCGCAGGAACAGCTGGAGACTAAGCAAGGCTTCTACGCCATAGCCGGATTCCCGGCTGTGTTGGGGGCAATCGACTGCACACATGTCCCACTTGTGCCCCCTGCGGATACTGCACACCACTACCACAACAGGAAGCACACGCATTCCATCAATGTGCAGGCAATAGTGGACCACCGGGGACTCTTCACCAATGTCGTCGCCAACTACCCAGGCAGTGTGCATGATTCCTTCATCTTCCGACAGTCCATCATCAACCAGCGCTTCCAGGTTGGCACATATGGAACGGGACTGCTCGTTGGTAAGTACCAAATCAACACACCACACATCCCACAGCCACCAACGCACAAAGCACAACTGTGGGGATGCACACGTGACCAAACCACATCCGACATGTCAAACTACACGACCACCTACTAGACACGACTTCACCACTCCATGGTCATCCTGGGCTACCCCTGCACCCAATACAGACTTCACATGGCACCACAGCCACACAACAGCTGAATGTGTGGAGATGCGGACTGCAGCCATGACACATGTGAGGCACTGCTCTGCCCTCATGACCCTACCCCAGTCTCCCGCAGGTCAGCGTCCCGTGGCAGTGGGCCCGTGTCGGCCGCTGTGCATCCGGGGCGACTAGCCCTGTGCGACTCGAGCCATCCCCCCTTGTAGTTCTGACATTGCATGTCTGTGTGCATGATGACTGTTGGTGTAGTTGCCAGCACCAGCTACTCCCTGAGGGCTGGCTTACACTCACCCCACGCACAGCCAGCACAGGCGTTACTGAATTGGTGGGCCTACCATCACATCCTGCCAAACCAAGTATTGACTCTTTTCTCCCTGCACTGTCACAGGTGATCAAGGATATGCACTCTGCCCTTGGATGATGACACCCCTCCGGGACCCGAACACACCCGCCCAGATGCAGTACACTGCGGCCCACATACGCACCAGGGGCATCGTTGAACGCACATTTGGCGTGTTGAAGTCACGTTTCAGGTGCCTGGACGGCACTGGTGGGAAGCTCCTGTACAGCCCGGATGTCGTGTGCAAGATGATCGTTGCATGTTGTGTGTTGCACAACATCTGTGTTCGTGCTAGGGCCCCATGGATCCCAGTTCCAGAGGTACCGGACGATGATGGTGGTGATGGGGCAGGTGGCCCACATCCCACATCCCACTGCAGCTGCGGCAGAAATGGCCCATAGGGACTCCATCATTGACACTTACTTCTCATGAGCACGTCACATTGTGACCGTCCGTGGCATTCATGGGACAGTAGTAGATGTCCAATTGCACTGCATGTGTGAATAAAACATATTTGCAGGTAACAGGTTGGAATTGTACATTGTCATGTTACATATCCCTTGGGTTTCAGATGTGATTTGCCAGGTTGTGCTCATTTTCCGAACCAGTTGTGTCCTGTGTTCAGTTGTGGAGGTGTTGCTGTTTGTACCGGGATGTTGTCAATGTCGAGGTGCACTTCTGCTTATGTGCGTATGCTGCACGGTGGGTGTGTCGCTCCTGTGGCTCTGATTTGTCTGCCACTGGTCTCTTTCATGAGGTGTGCCTGTAGGTTCTGTTCTTCCACGGTGCTTGGATGTTGTGGTGTGCCTGTTGTCCTCTGCAGTTGGCCAGGGTGCATCCGTGGTACTCCGCTGTTGATGTATTTTGTTCTGTGGCATTTTCTGTATGCTGTTCTTGTGCTTTTTCCCGCATTGCGCGTGAGTATTGCTGCCCTCGCGCTGGTTGTCACTGTTTTCTTATCGCGCTTTGGCCCATCGCAGCTTTTTTCGCGTTGTGGTTTGTGTTTTTATCTCCGTCGAAGTGGTTGTATCGCGAGCATTGGCCGCGGTGTCGGCCAACTATCGCATGCTACCACCGTGTTGTGAATTCCACGTTGTCACGGGGTTATTTTCCCGTGATAGGCTGCGATGCTGAAAGTTGCGTTGCGCTACTCTTGCAGTAATTATCACACGTTCTTGTGAATATACCCCTCTGTCTTTAGTACTTTCCTCGAGATGCTTGTCAAAGATTCTGGTTGAGTTTTATAAATGGGGTAACCCGTAAGACCACTGGACCCGGGTAAACAATGGTAAAAATATGAAAGGTCACAGTGGAAAGTTGATTTTAAAAATACGTGTGTGGAATCAAATTCAAACACATGAAATAATTCAAACGTCACTGCAAAAAATAGATGATTTCTTGTGATTTAATTTGCATCACAGACAGTTGAATTAATCAAAATAAAAGGGCATGAGATAAATCAACAATGGTACACTTTGGTGCCCAGAAAAGAGGGAAGGGGTGAGTGCTCAGGGAAGGTTGCGTGATGGTGTAAAGGAACGGAAAGGTAATGTGGTTCAAATACATCCAAGCATTATAGGACCAATCCAGCCTTTTACTTGGAAAATAAATGTAAACAAAAACATAACATTGTAGGCGCAGATAACCAAGTCTCTGTCACCTATGTTCGATATAGATTACAATATGTCGAAGTTTCGACCCCTGTATTCATAAAGGTAGCTTCATCCTTATTGGGGGTCTTCATCAGGACTCAAAAAACTAGTGAAGGAGGGGAGGGAGCACCTAAAAATAAATAGGCTGAAATTAGGTGACGTAATAGCAAAGTAATGCTAAATCGAAAGATAGTAAGGGGTAATTACCAATCCGGCTGTGTGTTTAAAAAGGAAGAGGGCCCGTAAGCTCCTACAGAAAAGTCAGAGACGAAAAAGGAAAAGGTCAAAATAGGATCCATAGAGACAGGGTCCCACAATTGGCGAAATTTCAGCGAAACTCACTGTGAATTAGTAAGACAGCAAAATTCCAATGGATGAAAGTGATGGGTGCCTCAAGTACACCTAAGTATCCGGACAGGGTTGATTAGTAACCTAGAAGACAATGGCCAGAATGCTGCAGCAAGCGTGGAGAATGATGAGCAATATTGCGAAACACCCCTGAACTAAATGTTGCCAAAAGGTCGTAAACACAAAATATATGTACTACCCAAAAGATAACTTATCCAAACAAACGGTGTAAGCGTCTTATTAGGGCAAAGAGAGACAAATCACCATAGTAACACGGTTTCTAAAGTGAAACAAATGGGGTTTCTAAAGTGAGAAGCGGTTCCATGTTAATAACACTGGTCACTACCCATCCCGGTTCGCTTACGCGCATTGAGAAACTTGCACAGAATAGTACTTGACAGACTGTATTTAGAACATTCAATATCGAGAGCACTTCTGACATATGAATGTGCGCGAAACCCAAAGACACTGCGTGTTGTCGAAAGGACAAAGGCGGGTGAATATACCACTCACAAGACTTCTTAAACAAGGGCATGGTCACACCATCACGTTAAAGCTGCGGGAGACCAATCACCAAGCAAATTACTGTAGCAAAAAACAGCGGGTCACGACCCCATAGCAATTCTGTAATGGCACAACTAGGCAATGCTATCCCCTTGAGGCTAAAACATTTTAGGGAAGCTATGTCATGATAGTTACACCAGGATCAGGGGGCAGAAAAAGAAACTCACTGCCGGCAGCTCAGGTCTGCATCCAAGAAGCAGCCTCCCCCGTTATCGGTGCC
Organism: Calotriton arnoldi; assembly: GCA_963921515.1. NCBI lineage: Eukaryota > Metazoa > Chordata > Amphibia > Caudata > Salamandridae > Calotriton > Calotriton arnoldi. Next base: position 261,271 of record CAWUFW010003328.1, read on the forward strand.
TACTTAACGTAACGGAGACGCGTGCACGCTAGACACGCAGCTCCGAAGTCGCTCGATGCTAACTGCAGAGCATCATGTGACCGAGCTAAATTATATGATAACGCTGCGAAAAAGGGGGCTAATTCTCAGCACATCTCGTATGGAAACACGATGCATAACGAATATCCAAAGCATATATCCAAACATTTGAACCTGTTCTAAACACACAGTGGTAAAATCTTGAAATAAAAAATATTGATTCAAAGAGAACGGGGAGGTTTTGTCGTCGGGGGTGGCTGTCCAAGCAGATGGCGCACAGTCTGAGTGAGAACATCACACTTTGGCACATATCCTGATAAGTGTCTTACGGATCTTACAATAAAAAATATTCATTTTTGTAAACAATATATGATCTAATGTTACACGGTTAAAGCATGTACTGATGGTTAGTCATTTAAATTGGCATAGATATGTTACAGATTTCATGACATTTTCGTTAATCACAATATAAACAGTGTATAGGATCAATAACTGCAGATCCCAAGTAAAAAAGCCTGATCAGAGACAGGGGTGTCTTGCGGGAGGGAGGAATGGAGGAAGGGATGAAATGCCTCCAGTGACCCTTGTGTCTGAGAAACCTCATGGTGTATGCATACTAGTCTTTAACTAAACAGGACAGCTGGGCGTATGTGACATCCATTTCATTAAGGCCCTCTCGGACAGAATCGAAAAAGTCCATCCATTTGCACTCACGAACGTTCAGTATTGAGTCCAAATCACCTCCCCTGGCACCCAAAGTGACTTTCTCAAGAACCACCCATTTTATGGATTCTGGTTGGTGATTACTTGCTTGAAAATGTTCCACCGATGGGGCCCCAGCAGTGTTGCACCTAATCCTACTGCAATGTTGGAGCATTTGTGCCTTTACTTTCTGTCTAGTTTGGCAAATATAAATTTGGCCACCAGGACATAAAATAGCATAAATAACATCCGACGTATTGCAGTTCGTGTGTGCCTTGAGGTCAATCTTGCGGTGCCGGTAGCAAAACTGTTTGGTTTCCAAAGTCATTTTACAAGCCTTACAACGGCTACATTTGTAGTGGCCGACAACCGCCGGAAGCTGCCACAGGGTTTGGATAGTTGGTTCCGGTGGTGTTTCAAGTAGGGATCTGACCACATAGTCCTTAATGTTATTCCCTTTCTTAAAAGAGTGCATAGGAGGCTTTGGTATCTACAAATCGTCGGCAATGATTCCCCAGTGTTTATTGACAACTTGTCTGATGGCATTGCTGCATGTATTAAAAGTTGTGACGCAGATCATCCTGTCCATTTTGTCAGTGGTCCGGTCTTTGGGAGTTAGTAATGTGTCACGTTGGTTAAACCATGCCCTTTTCCTTGCACTCTTGACCATCCTTTTGGGGTATCCTCATTCGATCAACCGTGAGATCAGGTCATCAGACTCGTGGAAAAAGTCTTCCTTGCGGGAGCAGTTCCTTCTAATCCTAAGGAACTGCCCAAAGGGCAAGTTATTGCGTAGTCCTCTGGGATGGTGGCTTCCATATCTCATAAGAGTGTTCCTCTCTGCTGGTTTGCGGAATAGAGTGGTATATAGTTGTTGATCATCAGCTTTAATGGAGATATCGAGGAAGTCAATGGACTTAGTCTCCCAGTGAATGGTGAATTGAATATCATCCGATCTGCCATTGATTCAGGTGTGAAATTCCTGAAGATCTGCTGCCGTGCCAGTCCATATTAATAGCACGTCGTCAATGTACCTTTTCCAATAGGTCACATTGGTGCTGAATGGGTTCAAGGTATTACAGATAAATTCCTGCTCAAAATGATCCATGAATAGAATTGCCAGATCCGGGGCGAAGGTAGCCCCCATGGCAACCCCCTTCGTTTGAAGATGATATTCCCCTTGAAACATGAAAAAGTTCTTCATCATGGCAATTTCTAATAACTGAAGAATGAACTCCGTAGGGATCAGTGATGGCTGGGCCCTTCTGTCCAATGCATTACGTATCACCTCCAAGGCAGGACCCTGCGGAATGCTTGTGTATAACGACACGATATACATAGTGACCAGAATCTGTGTCGTAGGGTCAAAAGGCATTCCATCGACCAAATTAATCACCTCCATGGTGTCACGGAGGTATGATCTTGTGTCTTCTGCCAGTGGTTTAAGGAAAAAGTCAATGAATTTGCACAGGGGTTCCAGCACCGAGCCACATCCCGAAACAATGGGTCTCCCAGGTGGTTTCTCCATGTTTTTATGTACCTTTGGTAAGGTATAGCTAGTGGGGAGGCGTGGTTGATGCTGATTGAGGTAGTTGTACTCTAAATCCGAGAGGAAACCAGAGTCATTAGCAGACTTTGTGATCCTAGACACCAACTTCATGATTTCCTTGGTGGGATCGGTATTGAGTCGTGTGTAGCTGATTCCGTCCCCAAGTTGGGAGTAGATTTCCTTCTTGTAGTCCTCAGTGTTCTGCACGACAATAGCCCCGCCTTCGTCAGCTGACTTGATGACGATTGACTTGTTGTTCTTAAGTGAGGTAAGTGCCTCTTGTTCGCCAGCAGTGACATTATGTTTGATATAGCGTCTGGTTGAGCAGGCCTTCAGAGCCTCTTTAAGTACCATACTTGTGTATGTCAGAATTCGATGGGATATCATGTGGCTTGATGGTATGAATGTTGATGGAACCCTCAATCCAGTGTGGGACGTGGATGTAGGCGGTGGCTAGTGCCTAAAATGGTATCTCAGTCTGATCTTTCTGAAAAACTTGTGAAGTTCCGCCTTGATATTAAACATGTTTGGATGGGTGGTGGGTACAAAGGAGAGTCCTTTGCTGAGAATTTTTACTTCATTCTCTGATAGTTCATGCGCCGATAGGTTGATAATGGGGTTTTTTACCACCTGTATACCCGGCGCTGTCTTTGGATTTCTCCATGGTTCTCCAGAGGGAACCTCACCTGCTTCTGATTCTGGCCTCTCTGTCTCCCGCCGTCCCAGTTCTGACCTTGCTGTTGAGGGCCACGCAGAGGGCTTCTGTTCCAATTGTAATTCCGCCCCCTTGGTGGTCGCCATTGTGCATCCTCTAAAAAAGACGGCTGACCTGCCTGAGGTTGATACCATCCTTCCTGGTATTGATACCCAGTGCTGGGGCCTGGTTGATCACTCTCGCTGCCTGTGCTGGTAGACCCAGAGGATTCCGAAAAGGTTGTGAGCCGTCTGTTACCTCTATAACCTCCCCGTCCCCTATTGGCAAATCTTAATAAACTTTAGCCAGGGGATTTTTAAAGTAAGCTCTGAGTCTCAACAGTCCAAGAGACAGATTTGACTCACACTGAGACAGTTAGATTGCAGAGGAAATGGAGAGGTAAAGTTTTTGCCACTGATTTTTACCTGTATGCTCGAGGGGTTTTAATCTGGGTTCATCCGGGCACACCTTTCCTGGTAGAAGAGGCTCTTACAGACAGAGAAGGCAGGTATGTGTTCCTAAAGGGCAGACTGGACAGGCGTTATATTCTGCTGGGGAATGTATAAGTCCTGAATACAGATCAGGGGCACTTCCTGAGATCACTGTCGCAAATACTGGTGAAATGGTGTGACATACCGTGGTTGATAGGAGGGGATTTTAACAGCGTCATGGACACAGGGCTAGACAGATCCTTTCTCCCCCCTACAAGGCTCTACTGCCTCAACCAACTCAACGGTATTGAGTGAATGGGTGTGTAGTTGGGATTTGGTCGATGTCTGGAGGCATCGCAATCCTGGAGAGAGGCTATATACATTTTATTCCACACCCCACAACTTACATGTGCGACTAGACAGGTGCTTGAGCTCGTCCTCCTTTATTCCCTATGTGACAGACTCAGACCATCTGGGTCGCACACACTCTGACCCCAACCCACATTATGTCACAATTGCTTGGGAGCGCGGAACCCCTGGCATTCCTACATGGAGGCTACAACCGGTGATGTTGGAAGACTCCTCCTTCTGTGATTCGGTAGGGGAGGCCATTAGTGAATACTTCACACACAATGCAGGCACTACCTTATTCACCATGATGGAATGGGCCGCCCTGAAGGTTACGCTGCGTGAAATGTGTCTGGGGCTGGGCTGCAGTATGAGGAAACAAATAGAATCGGATCTGCTGGAGGTGGAAAAAGATTTATTGATGCTGGAATCGCGGGCGATAACGAGGGACTCTGATTCCACCCCATTGTTAGAAGTGCGTAATAAACACGCAGTACTCCTAGAACGCTTACGATGTCTGAACTTCGCGGCACACTCAGCGAAAACCCATGCCACGGCGGATCGATCTGGGCCCCTCTTGGCCTGGTTGATCAAGCAGGACCAGTCATCGGGATCCGTCACAACTCTTAGATCCCAGGATGGTAGGCTCAACTACACACAACACTAAATCCACAGTGAACTAACCACACACTTTGCGCAGCTATACCGATGAGCGCTGGATGCATCTGAGGCAGATATACATACCTTTTTTGATGGCCTTACCGTACCTATTCTCACACCGAACAACGTAGGGAACTCGACGCCCTACTCACACTAAAGGAAGTGAGAGACACACTGCGAGCCTTGCCGACTGGCAAAGTACCCGGTCCGGACGGTTTTCCACATGAATTTTACAAAACATATGCCACAAACATGGGGCCACAGTTACTCAAGGTGTATACTGAAGCTTTGCAAATTGCATGTCTTTCAGCCTCCCTGACGGAAGCCACACTGGTTACCCTCCCGAAGCCAGATAGGGATCCCACGCAAACAGCTGCTTATCGACCCCTAGCACTACTGAATGGGGATTATAAAATACTAGCGGGAGTCCTGGCAGGACGCTTGGCACCCATCACCCCGCATCTTGTTCACGCGGATCTGAATGGTTTTGTCCCAGCTCGAAATACCTCTCTTAATATACACAGGTTTTTCCGGGTAATGCAGAATGCCACAGAGAGCTGGCCAGCAACGGGCTGCCTAGTATTAGACTTAGAAAAAGCTTTTGATACTGTCGAATGGCCTTATATGTTTGCTGTGTTACAGAAGTTTGGATTTGGACCCTACTTTTTAAGTCTGGTCAAACTACTGTAAGGAGCACCTACCATACGGGTTCGCTTAGGAACATTGTTTTCAAGACCCATAAATATTGGAAGAGGTACTAGGCAGGGGTGCCCCCTATTACCGTTAATCTTTTCCCTGGCTATAGAACCTCTGGCGGTAGCCATGCGCCAATCAGCAGAGCACTGGGGTATTCAACTGGGTGAGGAAATGCATTCTATTTCGCTATACGTGGATGACATTTTGCTATACATTAGGAACCTGCGGACAATACCACCGATCATACCAGACACGCTCCAACAATTTGCAAAACTATCAGGGCTGGGAGTCAACTGGGGGAAATCATGCTTGTTTCCCCTTGCCCCTGTTGTAGCAGCTCCCCTTCTGGTGGTTGATGGTGCACCAGTGACTTGGCAGCCAGTTATGTTTCGCTACCTGGGCATAAGAATTTATCATACGGATCGGGACATCTTAGATGGCAATCTAACCAGAGCAGTAACCGCCCTGAAGGGTCAAATAGAGTTCTGGAAAACACTCAATCTTCCAGTTGCAGGCAGGGTGGCGCTTATAAAGATGGTGATGCTCCCCCGCCTGTTGTATTATTTTACCAACCTCTCGCTCTACTTTCCAGCGGCCTTTTTTCGCTCCTTGGAAGGTACACTTAGAGATCTTATATGGTGCAACACACAATGTAGGGTGGCGCTGGCAAAGCAATATTTGCCCCAAACGCAGGGAGGGCTAGCCCTACCAAACCTGGAACATTAATACCTGGCTTCCCAGATACATTGGGTGGCGGGCTGGGTGGCAGAACTACACCTAACCGACACAGCGGGTGTGGTCCCACATACACAGGGGATAGACTTTACACATTTTCCACCCATGCACTGGGTCACACAAATCGCTCCCTTTATTGGTACAGGTGGCCCAGAAGTGTTTCCGCTGGGCTTTATACCTCACCAGACACATCACACCTTATGCACCGGCCATACCACTGCTGGGCATGCCGAAGGGTGGGGGCTGGGTCAGACTGTCGGAGCTTGCACCCTGGCACGAGGCAGGGATCTACACACTGGGAGACCTGTAAACAGATGGTTCGTTATGGCCATTTGTGGACCTGGCGGGTAAAGGAGGAGTTCCTCCTGGACTCTTTCTAAATCATGCTTCTTGGATAACCACACTGGGGCGCCATTGGGCCAACATCTCACAGGAGGCTCAAACACATTTAATGATGCAATATATACATGTAATGGGCATGGGACGGCACCTTATAAAATGGTTTGCGGAATTGAATCGTGAACACTCTGCAACCAATCTGGGGCCCTTGCGGAACCAGTGGGAAGTGGACTTGACCTGCCAATACACACCAAAAGAATGGACCATGATGCTAGAAAGCCCCAGACATATCCCCAGGAATGCTAGGTTCCACTTGATCCAGTTCTACATAGTTCACAGGGCATACCTATCCCCAGACAAAATTAACAAGTATTTTAATAGAGCAGATGCATGTTGTCCACGTTGTAAACTGACAGATGCTGGACTTTTGATTATGCTATTGTCATGCCCCAAATTACACAATTATCGGACAGGGGTAATACAGCTTTTGTCAACAAGCACCGGCAGGACACTCTCAAACACGTGGGAAGCCTGTATTACAGAGATATTTGCCTGGGGTAAGAAGCACAGAGTCACCTCTAGATTTTTAGACTTGGGGCTGGTGGTGGCCAATAGGCTTATTACATGCAGCTGGAAAGCTGAAGACTGGCTGACACTGAAAGCCTGGTCTCAATCCATGTTGAAATTGGGCCAAAGATGAGTGTGATTCCCTGCAAAGGGAGGATACCCTTGGACTCCGCAAATACCCTATTTTGACTAGCTGGAACGTAATCCTAACGACACTCCAACTAGAGTTAGCTCCGGAGGATCCCACCAACAACCCTAATGCTGACTGATCTGACACACACACAGGCTGACATTACAGCCATCATATAGTGTGGTCCGGAGTGCACAGCTCATATTACTTATCTTAGACTTCAGTGCAGGACCATGTCAATAGGACCAACCAACTTAACCTGCTGAAATGTGACTGCAGACGCGGTCACGCGCCGCCTCTCTTCACCTTAGCCCACCCCATTCCCTCCCCCCCACAATTTGTTGTTACAAGTTTTGGAATTATGTACATGGCTATTTGATCACTAACCTTGGTAATACAGCATAGTTGTAAGGAGTCAATAGTATCGTCTGCTTCAAATAAGTACATATGCTGGTGGGCACCTCATGTATGTATGTAAATTGGTCTGGTATCGCTACAGGTTATATTCTATATGTGAGCTCCTTTTGATGCAAGACGTAATGCTGTACAGACATAAATGCACACAATTATTATCTGTTAGCAAGCATGTGTACCACATTGATTAATAAGTTTTCCTTTTGAATGTAACGTATGCTTTTGTAAGAAACATGTGAGCTTGCAATATGCATAATCTATCTTAAAAACTTAATAAACAGATCAAATAAAAAATCATACTCGACTCTTCACTCACCATGAACCGCCAGATCAACGCCGTGTCCTCCACATGCTTCAACACCCTCTGCATACTCCGCAAGACCTTCAAGTGGATCCCCCCGACTCCAGGAAGACCGTCACCCACGCACTCATCACCAGCAGACTAGGCTGCGGAAACGCGCTCTACTCTGGAATCAACAAAACACTGCGCCGCAAGCTCCATACCATCCAGAACACTGCAGCCAGACTCGCCCTTGACATCCCACGACAAGACCACATCACCCAACACCCCCGCAACCTCCACTGTCTCCCCATCAAAAAAAGAATAACCTTCAAACTACTCACACACGCCTACAAAGCCCTCCACAATACCGGACCCCAATACCTCAACGAAAGAATCTCCTTCCACGCTCCCAAGAGAAACCTCCGCTCTGCCGACCTAGCACTGCCACAGTCCCCCGCATCCACAGGATCGGAGGAGGTGGCACATCCTTCTCCTACAGCACGGCCAAGACCTGGAACGAACTCCCCCTCCGCATCAGACGAAGCCCGACACTGCACCTATTCAGAAAGGATCTCAAGACCTGGCTCTTCAGATGACCACGGAGCTGCTCGACCCCCCCTCCCCCAAGCACCTTGAGACCCTCACGGGTAAGTAGCGTGCTTTAAAAATCTCTGATTGATTGATTGATTGATTGAGTTGTCCTCGTTCATTTTGGCATAAATGTTCTATTCTTATGGAAATCATTTGGACGTTTTTGATTAACTTCTTCTCCTATTTCTTCATCAGATGCCTCCCTTCTTAAACTACTTACACTTAATCCAAAGGTTTCCCTTATTTATACATTTTTCTTTGTCCCTTATCCTTTACATTCTAAGTCCAAGCTCGAACTTAGGGCCAAATTACTCTGGCGCAGTGGTGGCAGGGTGGCCAGCGCTGCACCGGCAGTCCGACCGCCGGATTACAACTTGGGCTGTTGGACCACCATGGCACCACCGCAACCACCAGGGATCAGAGATCCATGGTGGTGGCGCATTGGTTAAAGGGCTGTAATATGCCTGGTGGTGCCCTGCAGCACCGGCAAGCATATTAAGACTTTCCTCACTGCCAGCGGTCTCATGGAGGTTCTTCCTCCATGAAACTGCTGGCAGTGAGGTAAGAAAGGAGGCCCTGTGCATGGGGGTGCATGCAGGGAGGCACATTTTGTGCCCCCATGTGTACATGTACCGCAGTTCCTGCATGGCATGGACTGAAGATTCCATGCCGCCGTGGGACTGCCAAAGAAACGCCTGCCAGATACGAGAAAACTCAAAATCTGGAGGGCGGTGCTCACGCAGCTTTGGTGGTAGGGAGCGGGGCAGCAGCGTGGTGGCCCTAGTCCCACACCTCCAACGTCGTGATCAGGCCTTAGTTGGGAAACAGATTTGGGTTGTGCTTGAATCATTGCCGTATGGAATAAAATTTGGTCTAGAATATCTAAAATGTACAGATCAGCATCAACGACTCAACCTATGTTTTTTCTTTACCATATGTTATACCATACTCCCACTTCCATTGATAGGTTCTCTAACAAGCATAACAAATCCTGTTGTCCTGTAATCATTCTCAAGGTGATTTGATGTAGCTTAGCTTCCATTTTTGTGGCCACCTACGACCTCCTTTTAGAAAAAAGTATGATCTCAACTTACACGCACTTTAAAATTTCGTTATCCTCTGTCAATGTCATTACTGTTTTTAGGAAGTTTACCAGATGTTATTGAGTTAACTACATATGAAAATGGTTTATTTGACCATATGCTGGCATTAGCTTTATAACAAATTACTGCTAACTGGAAGTGTTCTGCTAATATTTCATTCAAGCATGGTGATATAATGTTTGTCATCATCATAGATTAGATATAGCATTTGCCTCCTTGTGTGGACCACATGTAATTAGAGACTTATATTTGTTACCTTAAAAGAATATTTAGATGTTCGTCCTAAACAACAAGTTATCTCTACTCATTCTGAAAATTGTAAGCCCCCGTAATGTGTCACATTATCTGCTTTTTGTTAGTGACATTTTTTCAACTCAGTTTTTTAATTAACGATGTTTTTTACTCATTTCCAGTCTATTATTTATTGCTTTTTGGTACTCAGTATTTACTTGTTGGTTTATGGGTCTCCTCCCATCCTCCCTTCCCTCTCTCTGTTACCCTTCTTTCCCTATGTTATATAAAATTGTAAACAACTTTACTTACTTATAAAATATTTGGGGCATATCTACAAGGGCTGGCGATAATTATCGCTCAGCGCTCTTAGCGTGAGGATAATTATCGCCGGCCAACTCTGAATTTTATCGCGGAGATAGCGTGCTATCAGCAACGCTTATCTCCAAAGCGATAAAATTCAGAGCGCAAACTGCCAACTGTGCGATTATTGCTGGAAACTCCAGCGATAATCGCACAACTTTGGCGATAGCTTGCTGATAGGGCCACATACTTAGCCATGATATCCACCTTCCATAGGATATCATGGCTAAGTCGGTTTCAAAGCAGGCGTAGGAAGTAGCGATAACAGAGGTTATCGCTACTTTTCTTGTCGATATGATTCTTAGCGTCAGGCTTGATAATAGGAGAAACGTCGCTTAGCGACATTTCTCCCGTTATTCTGGGGAGGAACGCCCACTTTGCATCTCATTAGAGATGCAAAGCTGGGCGATAAGAGGAAGGGCGAAAAGCATGGATTCATGTGTTAGCGTGTCCTTGCTAATAGGGCGTTAAAATTATCGCCGCTTTTCGTCCGAAAACGGACGCTAAAGCGGCGATAATTTTATCGCCAGCCCTTGTAGATATGCCCCTTAATTTCTATGGTTCAAAATTTTGCATATGTTATCCTTATTGTTATTTAACTTTGTGAATTTTATTCTCAATAAAGCTGATTAAACACTAGGGGCAGATTTACAAGCCCTTGCGCCACTTTGCGTCACTATTAACATGGGAAAAGTGACGCAAAAGTGGCGCAAGGAGCTTGTAAATCTGCCCCTAGGGGCTTATTTACAAGCCCCTTGCGCCACTTTTGCGTCACTTTTCCCATGTTAAAAGTGACGCAAATGTGCACGCAAGGGGCTTGTAAATCTGCCCTAGGAGTGCCCAGGGAATGAGTAGATAACACAATATGGTGCTTCCGAATCTGCGTGAGCATTCAGAGCAGAGGTGCTGGAGGCATTGCTAATGCTGTCGAGACAAGGAGCAGCAAGGAGAGAAGAGTAGGAGCACAGACTTTGTCATGAGCTTGAATGTTGCTTGATGCATTCCTTATTTCTGCAATTAACTGAGAGATAAGCGCTGCTCAAGATTCTATATCCACCCGCTGTAGGGCACCATTCAAAGAGAGCAATGGGGTGAGTTTTCAGTCACCTCCCTGACTTGGGACCATGTGTGGTTGGTTGCTTTGGAGTCATGCTGATCCATAATCTCTGTCCATCACCTGTATCTTCGTCTGTTCAACCACTTCACAACTCTTCTGAACCCCCAAGGATATTTTTACACTGTCTAGTCCCCACCCCCAAGGTCTCCTACACCATTGTAGCCATAAGCCTTTTGAGACCCCCATTTCCTCATCTTCTGGAGTGGGTGATGTTAGCCTAGGGACATTTTCAAGCCTGACACTGCCTGCAATTGACCTAGCGCCTAGTCTGGAGGTCTCCCGCTGCCTCCACACTGCTGGCGAGGTTCATCCATCACCCTCAACTTGTAGGTGGCAACAAACGAAAATAGGTATAGTCAAATGTTTTGCCTAGGAAGACACAATTCAGGAAAGTGGAGAGGTCACTGCATCATAGCTAAGATTCCAGCCAATCAAGGCCTCATTGTGATTAACCCAAGTGTTTATAATGGGGTAGATAACGGCAGTTACCGGCCACATTAGTTTTATGAGTAGAGGGTCTGCGAAATTCACGTCATTTCCTTTCACGCAATCATGTGTAAACTTGCAGAGAAATAAGCAAATTATACGAATTGCAAATCTAGAAATTAAATAAATACATCCTTGCATCTATTTTGGTCGCAAAGACACATTTCACACAACAAACTGTGCAAAAAACACAAGTGCTGAGAACAAAAGCTACTCTCATTCTATTACTTTGTACTGTTTCTGTGCTCCGGCAGTAACACCAAACCAAACAGAATTGAAACTATACACAACGTGGTGTAATGTATAAATTCAGGAGTTTTGCATAGAAGGCATAATGTGGAATCAGATGTGGTGTTTCTCCTGAGCACTGAATCAATTCTGATTCTTCAAAATCCCATAAACAGACGTATTTCTCCTCACCCCTCCAGACTTACCAGTACCCCATATTGGTAACTCTCCAGTACCAGGGTGGGAGGAGGGTGAATAACACGCAGAAATCGGCCTAACTCAGAGACCCACCCTCAGTCTGTACTTCAGCCTCTAAACGATATGTCCTCCTCTCCCCAACAAATAACAATGCTTTGTTTTTAATTAGCCTTGATTATCTTTGATGATATAAATTAATACATTGTGTTCAACTGTGGTGATTTGAAAAATATCTTAAACCAGGAATAAATCTTGCAGACAAGGTATATGTATTAAGAAATATTGCCAAATAATTGTTCGTACGTTTTAGCCTCTAATGGGAAAAATCACAAAAAATTAAGAAACATCTTCTCCTGAAACCTCAACTATTTTGGGAGTTTGGAAATGGGTGACAAAGGGCTATTTGAGGAGGTTGGAATACAATTGTTGTATGACAAGGTGTCAGTGAATTACTATGAAAAGTGACATACTCTTCGGGCAGATTTACAATAACTGGCGCATCCCTGCATATTAGCAGGGATGCGCCAGTTATTGTACGTGACGGAAAAATAGCCGTGCGCCACCATGGATGCGCCACATTTACAATGGAGTGAGCTAAAGAATGATGATGGATTAAACCCAGATCAGTTGACTGGGGGTGAGTGCTTGCAATGTTCAACACTCCGTCCATCATCCCCTTTGGTTTTGCTATGTTCGCCCTAAGTTGGCAGGGTATGCCCAGACGTGGGTCCCTTGCTCACTTTGCCACTGGATTCAAGATAGCCTGGCTGATGACGGCTGTAAGCCAGAAACCGGTCCCAGGATGCTTGTTTCCGGTCCAGAGAAGACATGGCTTGGCAGTTCGGGCTGGACTGTTCCCATGAGGCACAGGGTCAGACTGATTTGCATATGGCCATGTCTGAACTGGGGTGGCGGAGTGAGCTAAAGAATGATGATGGATTAAACCCAGACCAGTTGACTGGGGGTGAGTGCTTGCAATGTTCAACACTCCGTCCATCATCCCCTTTGGTTTTGCTATGTTCGCCCTAAGTTGGCAGGGTATGCCCAGACGTGGGTCCCTTGCTCACTTTGCCACTGGATTCAAGATAGCCTGGCTGATGACGGCTGTAAGCCAGAAACCGGTCCCAGGATGCTTGTTTCCGGACCAGAGAAAACATGGTTTGGCAGTGTGGGCTGGACTGTTCCCATGAGGCACAGGGTCAGACTGATTTGCATATGGCCATGTCTGAACTGGGGTGGCGGAGTGAGCTAAAGAATGATGATGGATTAAACCCAGATCAGTTGACTGGGGGTGAGTGCTTGCAATGTTCAACACTCCGTCCATCATCCTCTTTGGTTTTGCTATGTTCGCACTAAGTTGGCAGGGTATGCCCAGACGTGGGTCCCTTGCTCACTTTGCCACTGGATTCAAGATAGCCTGGCTGATGACGGCTGTAAGCCAGAAACCAGTCCCAAGATGCTTGTTTCCGGTCCAGAGAAGACATGGCTTGGCAGTTTGGGCTGGACTGTTCCCATGAGGCACAGGGTCAGACTGATTTGCATATGGCCATGTCTGAACTGGGGTGGCGGAGTGAGCTAAAGAATGATGATGGATTAAACCCAGATCAGTTGACTGGGGGTGAGTGCTTGCAATGTTCAACACTCCGTCCATCATCCCCTTTGGTTTTGCTACATTTACAATGCGGCACACCGTGGCGCAAGGATAGACAGATGCGTGGCGCATCTGTCGGCGTAAATGTGATGCAGTGCTGGAGTCGTGTCGCAAGCGCGACGCAACTCCAGCACTGCTCAGGGGCGGCCTATACTTGCTGTGCTGCGTCACTCCTTACGTCTGCTTCAAGCAGACGTAAGGTTTTGACGCAGCGGGGTGGTAAAAGTGACTCAGTGAAACACTTTTACGAGTCTTCCTTGCGACGAAACGCCCACCCTGCATACATTATACCTGACGCAGGTATAATGTAGCTCAGGGCTTTACAACGTGACGCATCTCCCTAGATGCGCCACGTTGTAAATATGTCGCATAGTGGCGCATTGTTTACGACGCCGCTGCGTCACAGAAGTGACGCAACGGTGTCGTAAAGATGTCGCAAGGGGCTTGTAAATCTGCCCCTTCCTTTCTTTCGTGTGCTAATTGGCAGTTTTAAAGCCTCTTCTGATCACAGAATGCTGGCAAGAATGCAGTAGCCTCATTCCAAAATACCTTCAAAGCGATTGGTCAATGTTCTAAGTCAGAGTGATTATCAATGGAAGGATGCCTGGAAAATCATCCTTCACAGTACTTCTGGCTCCAAGTCTCAGCTCATATTAAAATTATGTTAACCCTCCATTAACACTCCAAGGCCCAGCTCAGGCTATAATTCTGCCAATGCCTCACAACAGACCTTCACCCAGAAACCAATCCATTGAAAATTGACCAATGTGGCATATCTGCAGACTTTCCTGTGCACTGCTGTCTCCAGTCGACTGCCCAACCAAGGCAAAAACTCAGCCAGGACTGAGGGCTTGTGAGAGACATCAGCTGGTATCTCCTGTGTGCATCTGCAGGGTTGCTGCCTGGGGGATGGATCTCAAGGACGCAGAAGACATATTTTTGCCCTGCCACCGATGAAAGTGGTGCATGAGGCCAGTTCACCCAAGGGCCAGGATCCCGAGGTACCGGTGGTGCAGATGGTCTTAGACATCTTCTGTAAAAGTGCATGTGTTTGCATGTGCTATCCCATGAAATCCAGACCTACTGGCTTTGCAATAGCTTATTTTATGGTAAGATGTGATGCAAGTGTCTTTTGTGTATATCAGCAACTTTTATTGTCCTTGTGAAAAGTACAGGACAGTGCTACATTGATTTAAAAATATTTTATAGCACGTTACAGTGATACTCATTTTTCATTTAGGGCTCTCTGCTTGTCAAAATGAAAGATTGTGCTGCCTAGTTTTAAACCTATGTGATCTTTTCTATTTTAGTTTTGTTATGGTGTTATAGCACAGTAAACGATATCTTGCTTTTTAAAACATACCACAGCAAAAGTTTTTTTCTGTAGATGAAATTTGATTGTATTGTATATATTTGTTCTGAGTCTGAGTTTGCAGTTTTATTTTTAGTGTAAATCGAAATAGACTTGGCTAGAGGTAATGTTGCAGAGCAATTGGCACTTCTTTGAACAGCAGGGCATTCAGCAGTTTATGTTGAAAATTGACACAATGTGTGTTTCTGAGGGAGCTTGATGTCCGTAGTACACTGTGATGACAATGTGTTCGCTGTTAGACTTCTGACACTGCTGTGCCCAAATGGAACTTCCACACAGTTCACACAGTGGATCTTCAGCCTGACCTGCCATTGCTGTCAGTCATGAATTGCGAGCACAAAATATTGAATGGTCACAATATCACGACCAAAGTACTGAGGGACAAAACATTGAAAGGTAAGTTTGTATAGGTTTTCTATACCTAATTTCACATGTTTGTTTCTTGGAAACATATGTATCTTTAAGGTACATAGGTGTGGAGTCAAGAATAGTAAATCCTTACCTCCGCCTGTGCTCTTACCTGTTCGATATTGTGCCCCACGGTATTCCGGTCAAGTTATTATGACCTTTTGATATTTAGCAGTTGCTATTCTCTACAAAAAGCCTGCTGTTTTATGTATATATGAAGTAGTTTTATAAAGTGCTACGTGTCTGATTTTGGTTACCGTAGCCTGCTTCCCAGAGGTGATGAGAAATGCAACATTGTGTCAGAGAGGCTTGATCGATGGGTGATTGACTTTTCACAAATTCTTCAATTGCGACCCCCAGTCAAAGTGAAATTCAGTTAAATCAAAGTTTAGATAATTTGTTTTTCATAAACATTCCAGAACTGCATCTATTTGGAGTTGGATCTCAGTTTCTGCTATAGGCCATTCTTACTCTAGGTGCTTGTCTGGCCTCTGTAATGATCATTGAATGATTCAGTGGATGGACATTGATCAAAGGGCACTGGTTGGGGCATAGAGATGTGCCAATTTCAGTAGGCATGCCTGGTCTTTGCTTCATGGATGGTGGACCAGACTTTAAATTTGATTCTGGTATTAACAGGAGGTCAGTGGAGTGCTTTAGGTGTCGGTTTTAATTGATCCCATCTATGAAGGTTAGGACAAAGTCTGTCTGTCTGGTTCTGAATTCCTTAAGGTCCGGCAATTTGTTTTTTGGCAGCCACAGTAGTTGATCGTAGCCTAATCGAGATGTAGAGCAATGAAATCATAAATGCTATACAATCCTGGTAACGGGTCGCCAACAATCCTTCTATATTTTAACCAGCAGCAGGCAGGTGACTGAAATATCCACAAAGCTCTTACAATACGCCTCTATCCTGACCTTCATCATACATTGGACTACCAGGGCCATAAGACATAAACATGAAAGTGGTACTTAAATGTGTTATTCGGCATGTTATTCGTTGAAATATAATGATAAATAACATATTGTAATATATTTCTACCATCAAGGACTGCAGATAAGCACTTAAAATACTCTTGCCAATTTATTAAACATACAATGTAGATTTTCCTAAATGAGGGAAAGTCTACATTTTATTGAGGACACAGATGAGAGTATTATGCTTCTCTTAACTTGCTTTAATTTCAATCACAGCAGTCAAGATCAACAATAACCTACACTTCCAATTAGGCTTAGGACGGCCATTCCAATGAGAAAACAACAGTAGTAACAAATGAACACCAGTCAGCAACGAGGAATATGTATAATACCTATCTGGCTGCATTCAGGCAAGCTAAGTATTATGAAGTAACAGGGCTATGAGAAAAATTACATAAATAGCTAATAGAAAGTAAAGAGTTCTTAAGAAATGTCTGTGAATGTATTAATGGAATAATGACTTTTGTAGGATAATGCAGTTTCTTAATATTTGGAACAGGTGCTTCTTGAGGAGTAAATTCATGTGCCAGTCAGCGAAGTAATCTGAAAACGCCCCACGAAACCAAATTGGTCTGACTGGTTGGTGCTATGTGAGAGAGACAAAGAAAGTATTATTTATCAGAACAAAGAGATGGGCTAATACTCGCTTCTGTGTCTTTAATAAAATGTAAAATTTCCTTAATTAAATCCAAGAAACATCTACATTTTATGGTAAGAGCACAGGCTCCTATTATGCTTGTTGAAAGCATGATTACCATCAAGGAAATAGGTGTAGTTACCAGTTTGCAATAGAAAGTACGAAATTTGTTATATTGGAATATTATAGTGTCCAATATCAAAATAATTCTACAAAGAGCTGCAGTTCAACTAGTCGTTACTAGGTGTCAGTCCTCAAGAGTGAAATGCAAAAGTATTGAAAACCTTTCATGAAGCTTTTGCATTTGACTTCGTGAGGGACGACACCTAGTAACGACTAGTTGAACTGCAGCTCTTTGTAGAATTATTTTGATATTGGACACTATAATATTCACTGCCCACTGCTAATCTCGTCCCATAATGCTTTGCAGGGCCTTTGGTTGGGATTGTATTTTTGCCCATAACTGTGCTTGGGGTGGTCCTAGGAGGAAGGGACCACCATTGAATCGTTCACATGATATGCTTTTTGTGTTCAAGGCATCTGCTTGGTCCTCCCCCTAGGTTAGGAGGGACTCCAAAATCATCACCTCTCTCATTGCTTGATATTTTATTGTCAAAATTCATTTTTGTGAATTGGTTATATGCTTTTTAGCATCAAAAATTGCTTTATCAAAGCATTTGAAGGAGTTTATTATTAAGCCTGGGTGTAGCTATGCAAATTGCATAGTTGTGTGCTTAACTGCACTGTACAATAATTACCAAAAGCAAACTTGTACAGTGCAAGTTAAGATAAAATAAATATCTCTGTCTTTATATGCTAAAATTGCATATAGTCATTTCACTAAAGTGAAAACAAAAGTTAACAAGCAGTGAGAGAGGTGATGATTTTGGTATCCTCGCTAACTTAGGGAGAAAACCAAGCAGATGTCTTGAAAACAAAAAGCACATCTTATTGAATGATTAGGTGGTGGTCCCATCCTCTTAGGACCACTCCAAGCACAGTTATTGGCAAAATACAATCCCAACCAAGGCCCTGCAAAGCATTATGGGACGAGATTAGCAGTGGGCAGTGAATATTATAGTGTCAATATCAAAATAATTCTACAAAGAGCTGCAGTTCAACTAGTCGCTACTAGGTGTCGTCCCTCAAGAGTGAAATGCAAAAGTATTGAAAACCTTTCATGAAGCTTTTGCATTTGACTCGTGAGGGACGACACCTAGTAGCGACTAGTTGAACTGCAGCTCTTGTAGAATTATTTTGATATTGGACACTATAATATTCACTGCCCACTGCTAATCTCGTCCCATAATGCTTTGCAGGGCCTTTGGTTGGGATTGTATTTTTGCCCATAACTGTGCTTGGGGTGGTCCTAGGAGGAAGGGACCACCATTGAATCGTTCACATGATATGCTTTTTGTGTTCAAGACATCTGCTTGGTCCTCCCCTAGGTTAGGGGAACTCCAAAATCATCACCTCTCTCATTGCTTGATATTTTATTGTCAAAATTCATTTTTGTGAATTGGTTATATGCTTTTTAGCATAAAAATTGCTTTATCAAAGCATTTGAAGGAGTTTATTATACTCCTGCTACGCTACGTTTATTAGCACAGTTATTCACTCTGCTACGTGCGTAGTAGCACAAACTTTGCATGCTTCGTGAGCGTAGCAAAGTATTATGCCCAGGGTTACTTTAAATCTTCCAGGTACACGTCTATCTTTCTGTGAGCGTGTGTAGTATGGCTTAAGATTGTTTCCTCTATGAAGGATACCAGCTTCTGTGATTTCTAAATGAGCATGTACAAATTTTACCTCACTATAGAGAATTACAGCAATTCTATCTTTAGTCTAAATCTTGCCATCAGTGGTACGCACAAGATAAGGCAGCACCTGTATTACTTGTACGGGGTCCAAAAATGTAGACTCAGCCTTACTAACAAAATCTGTTTTCTTAGCTCTCAGCAAACTAACTAAAATCAGATTTCACACATCTTTTCTACTTGGAAGACCTTCATACTCACTCTGCACTTTTTTCTTTACCCCCACCATGCCTGCTAAACGTGATGCACCAATCGAACGTCTATCCATCCACTCCCTGTTGAATTTTGACCCAGGAATACGTCCTATCAAGAGTACAAACCGAGATACTCCATTTGACACAGTGGGTGTCGTACTGTAAGCCCATAATATGTTCTCAATCTACGGTTTTCCAAGTTAACTTATTGGCCAATGCAAGTTGTAATTGATCTTTCAACGTGCGACTGAAGCACTCAAACAAAACCATTGCTCCTAGGATGACATAGAGATGCTTTAGTATGCTTGATACCATTAGCATCCAAAAATGCCTTCATTTCCTCAGACAGCAACTGAGTGTCATTGTCTATCACCAGTTCATTAGGATACCCTTCTCTCACAAACACCCTTTGTAAGAATTGAAGTACAGACGCAGTGTTCACACTATTCACAAAATTGACTTCAGACCATTTTGACACATAATCAATCAATACAATGGCAAATTTGGAATTTTTACCTAAAACTCTTATAGGTCCTGCAGTGTCTAATGCTAACATTGATCAAAGGCACAAAAGGTACACCGGTAAGATTTGCAGGAGATGATTGAGTCACCTGAGTCTTATCACTCGAAATGCAGGGACCACAGTCCACCTTGACACATTCAATGTCTTTATCCATGCCAGGCCACCAAAAATCTTCATGCACTCTTTGTTTTATAGCTCGAATTCCAGTATGGCCTTTATGAGCTAACGCCAACACCTTTTTTCTGATTGTAGATTGTACCACCAATTGTCCCAGTCTACACAATAAACCATTGTTATCAGAGAGTTCTGAGGCCACATGAAAATAAAGTATTATTTGCTGTTCCAGTTGCTTGGACTTCGGCCAGCCCTGTGTAGCCCATGTCATGACCTTTTTTGGTACAACACCCTTCTCTAATTAATTTCTGCATTTACTTTCTCCCAATGCTGCATTCAATACACTACCATTTGATTTGTCATGCAAACCTTCTCTGATGAGCAAAATCAGTACACTGTGTACAAATGTGCTGATTTAAAAAATATTTACGCCCCAGGTTAAAACTTGAAGACAATGTATATGTATTAAGAAATATTTTCAGAAAATCGTTAGTCAGTTTTAGTCTCCAATGGGTGCAAAGCACAAAGAAAATGAAGAAACACCTTCTACCAAAACCTCAAGTGTTTTGAGAGGTTTGGGTTTGGTTGGCAATGGGGCATTTGGGGAGGTTGGAATATTGTTGTTGTATGACAAGGTATCAGTGTATTAGTCTGAGAAGTGACATATTCTCCCTGACATTCTGATGTTAATTGATGGTTTTAAAAGCTCTATTGATCACAGAATACTGTCAAGAATGCTGTAGTGTCACACTGAAATACCTTCAAGGTCGTTATTAAATATGTTATGATCTGAGTGACTATCAACCAAAGGATGCCTGGAAAATCATTCTGCGCAATCCTTCTGGCTGGCTCAAAGTCTCAGTTCACATTAATAATATGTTAACCCTTCAAAGCCCAGTTCAGGCCATATTATTGCCAAAGTCTCACAAAAAGACTTTCACTCAGAAAAAAAGTCCTTGAAACTTGAACTTGCCTGCAGCAATCTGGCCCATCTGCAGACCTTCGTATATGCTGTCTCCAGTCTTCTACCCAACCAATGCAAAAACTCAGCCATTACTGAACGATGATGAGAGAGCTCAGCTGGAATCTGCTGTGTGCATCTGCAGGGTTGCGTCCGGGGGATAGATCTCAAGAAGGAAGAAGACACATTTTTGCCCTGTCACCACTGAAAATGGAGCGTGACTCCAGTCCATCCAAGGGCCAGGATCCTGAGGTAGCGGTGGCACAGATAGTCTCATATGCAGCAATTATGTATCTGGAACGGACTGGTCAGACCGAGGACCTGGAACTGCCATTGGCTTGCCCTGCATATAGAATAATTATCTCTGCCCTGGAGCACTGTTGCCACTTCCACCCTGGCTATCAGTAATACATGGGTAATGGCCATTGTTGAGAGGCCTGTACTATGGTACAGGGGTAATGCCCATGGAGACCTGTGATGTTGCAGTCTTTCTATAATGTGTCAAATGCTGTGGCTAGTCATAAATGTGTGATTGAAGAGTCATTGTGCAATTTATCTGGGAGCATGTCAGTAACAGTTAGAAATCTGAAGCAAATAGCCTAGCTTTAAATAAAATACAACATATTCTATGAAAGTATCTGAGTTTGCATGTATTATCGCGTTAGAGGCAGACCCACTGGCCTTCCAATGGCTTGTTTAATTGCAGCCTGTGATCCAAGGGCCTTTTTGTCTATATGAGCTGGTTTTATTGTCCTTGTGGAAAATCCAGGACAGTCCGACATACATTTAAAAATATTTTCTAGCACGTTCCAGTGATGCTTCCAGTGACTAAATTAGTGCTTCTTAGTTGCCAAATGATAGCTCTTCTTGCCTAAATTTTATATTAAGTGCTCTTTTAGGGGCATATTATCAAGGGCTGGCGATATAATTATCGCCGCTTTAGCGATCCGTTTTGGCGTGAAAGCGGCGATAATTATATCGCAATATCATCAAGGACACGCTAGCGCGTGCTTCCTTGATGTAGAGCCCGCTTACACAGCCTCGCCTTGCATCGCTAATGAGATGCAAAGAAGGCGTGGCTGTGAAAACAACACAAGTTAATATCGCGAAGGCAGCTTCGCGATATTAACAAGGAGGTGCAGCGATAAAAGAAATCGCGCTACCTCAGCTTTAACTCAGGAATTTAATGTCTGTTAAATTCCTGACTTAAGCATACTTACATGGGGAGATGGATTCTGCTGATACGACCACAGGGTCGTATCAGCAAGGTTATCGCCGTTTTCCATGGAACATCGCTGGAAAACCAGCGATGTTCCATGGAAAACAAGCTATCGCAGTTATAATTATCGCCATTGCGCTATGCGTTGTTAATACAGCGCTAGCATGGCGATAATTATCTGCGGTAGCCGGCGATAACTATTCTCACGCTGTGAACGGCCAGCGATAATTATCGCTGGCCGTTGATAATATGCCCCTTAGTATTTTAGAAGTGTTACGGTGTTATAGCATAGTAAATTATATCTTGCTTTTCAAAAACATATGTCAGCATAAGTGTTTTCTCTAAATCGAATTTGATAGCATTGTATATATTTGTCCTCAGTCTTAGTTTGCAGTTTATTGTTACAGTGTAAACTGAAATTGACTTGACTAGAGGTAATGTTGCAGCGCAATTGGCACTTCTTTAAACAGCAGGGCATTCAGCGGTCTATGTTCAAAATTGACACAATGTGTTCTTCCAAGGTGCTTGATGTCTGTTGCGAAACGTCCCCTGTGATGACAATGTGTTCGCAGTTAGACTTCTGCCATTTCACCTACATATTATCTGCATAATGCACTGTTGTGCTAGAATGGAACCTTCACACTGGAATATCCAGTACAAAATATCGAATGGTCCCAATTTCATGAAAAGAATATCGAGGGGCAAAGTATTGAAAGGTAAGTTTGTATACGTTTCCTTAACCTAACTCCACATGTTCGTACAGTAGTGATACATGTATCTTTATTATACATAGATGCGGAGCTAACATTAGTACATCACTACCTCTGTGCAGTTACTTGTTTGATAATTTCTCCCACAAAATTCAGGTCACAATATTGGGATCGTTCAATTTTTTGTCCTAGATATTCCCCTATAATAGTTCTGCTGATTTATGTTTGTATTAATGCGGCAATTTTATACAGTACTACCTGTCTGATTTTGGTTACTGTAGCATGCCTCCCAGAGGTGAGGAGATATGCAGCATTGCAGAAGAGAGGCCTAATCAGTGTGTGATTAATGGTGCCACATATACTTCGATTGCGACAGCAGTCAATTTTAAATTTAATTAAATGCAAGTATCTATAATTTAGTTTTAAAAACATTTGGGATTATCTATTTGAGGGTTGGATCTCAGCTTCATGATCAGACCATTTCATTCTAGCTGCTTGTCTTGCCTCTTTATTGATCGTTGGATGATTCGATGGGTGGCCATTGAGCAAAGGTCTAAAGTTGGGGCATGTGGCTGCGCCAGTTTCTGTAGGCATGCTTGCCCTTTGCCCCTGCATGCTTTCTGGCATTAACAGAGAGCCATTGGTTTGCTTTAGGGTTGGTTTGATTGGGTCCCACTTATAAAGGTTAGGATAAAATCTGTCTGTCTTGTTATGACCTCTTTAAAGTCAGACAATTAGGTTTTTGGGAGTCACACTAGTTGATAGCAGCAGAATTGAGAGGTGGAGTAATTAAATCACAAATGCCATACACTTCGGGTAAAGGGTCGCCACAGTCCTCCTATATCTTAACCAGCAGCAGGCACATGACCGAAACAACCACAAAGTTATCACAATGCACCTCTATCCTGACCATCATACATTGGACGACCAAGGCATAACACGTAAACAGTTTTGTGTCTGCTATAATGAATTTATCAGCAATCACGTAGAAAGATTTGTTTGAGTTACATTTGAATTTGTTGTCAGTGTTACTTAATTTTGTCATTCAAAGTGTTATTTAGTGAAATACAATGGTAAATTATATGGTGTTCTATGTTTGTACCATCAAGGACTGCTATTTGGTATTGATAAATTAAAATACAGCGGAGAACTTATAAAGCAGACAAATCCAGTTCCACCACACGGATCAGTTAATGTGAAATGGCCATTACTGCAGCTGTATTAAACTACTGCAGACACAAACCTGTTTACATGATGGAGTCCCGAGGATAAGGATCTTGAACTCATTTGAGGCACCTTTATATAATAGTTCTGAGATATCCACTGCACCCTTACAATGTACCTCTATCCTTACTATGATCATGCACTATTATCAGAACTGAGGTATCCACTGAGCTCTTGCAATGCACCTCTATCCTGATTTACAGTATGCTTTTGGAGCACAGTACTTAAAACTCTCTGAGATTTCACAGAACGCCTGTGCTTTGACTTGCAATGTCTTCATCAGTCATAGCTCTTGGACATGGAAAACATCTATTGAGCTCTAAACATTTCACTAGAAAAACCTCTCTCAGTCTAATGTGGCAACTGAAGAGTTGCATGTGTATTCTACAATTTAGAAGTTCAATTCAAAGTAAGATACTTCAGGATGGGATGTTAAATGTCCACTGCAAGATTTACTTTTTTCTGTAGGAAAGACAATTCCGTTCTTTTCTGTTTCCTTGAAAAACCCTTTTTCTCTTCCGCATAGAATCTTGATGATAATCCGAGTAAAATAGCCTAGTGGATTTAGCTTGGTTTATCCTGGGTCAGTGATTTGTCTCTACTCTGCAAACTCCAGTTTGAATCATGCGGGGATATCACCTCCTTGCTCCCTTGCATGATCCACAACATGAAAACCTATAATATTGTTATACTAACAGCAGAGCTTCAAAAATTAAGGATTTTACCACTTTATTAAAAATTAGCTTTATCAAGAACTTGTTCACTTGTGCAGAGTTTAGTTGTAGACCTGTTGTTACGATACTGCATTGTCTAAAGCATTATCAAAGCACACACACTAATTTGGAAATTCTATGAGTTAGTGCATTTGCTCCAAAGCTGGGAGCAGTGGCTGAATCTGATTGAAATGCTTTACTACTAGAGGAAGAACCAGTGGTAGTTAGGATTCACTCCAAGCCGCCCAGTAACTGAAGGAGGAGACACAAGCCCCAGAATGACAAATTCCGACCAGTATATCCATCCCAGTTACCAGGTGCTTTGATTTTCCAGGCCCGGAATTGGAAACATCATGCAGGACACAGTACTATCAGTTCCATTAATGCCTGGTATTCATGGTTTTGGGCACTTTTCTAAGGATATTTTCCTCCTGCTTTTAATGTGGTTGTTAAAACAATCTGATGCAGCATTATGGCCTACCTGTCTGCCAATCAAGGAGCTCACCATCACTAACTATTACTCTTAGGATCAGAAAGGATTACAGAGTCATGCTTCCAACTTTGATATCCTGGGAAATCTGACCAATGGCTTCTTCAGAGAGGTTGACATGGAAACTGGCAGTTCTAGTGTCCAATAACTTTCAGCAACCGGATGAGTTTGAGTTGATACTGAACATAATGTAAGGCTTTATGTGCACCATCACTAGCCAAGCTAGTCGTAGTCGGTATAGGAGCCGGAGAGATTGTAGGATATCTGACATCTTGATGGTTAGAATTTTTGAATGGGTTTACTCCCTGAGTAACCGCACGCTAATTATAATATTTAGATTCACATGTCTACATGAATAAACATTTTATTCTCAGTCCAATATTACAACACAGTGTACCAGCCAATGCAACTAACAACAACAGAAGGCACAGCACAGACCCATTTACTAAACAAGCATTACATTCTCAAAGACTCTGCCAATCAGAAAAGTATCTATACATGAATCCTGCCATGGACAATGTAATCCACAGGCCCACTAGCAGGTGGTAATATAAATAGAAGACCCAGAGAACTAGCAGAGTTTCAATTCAAGGGGCGGTACAGCCAACAAAGGAGCATTGTATGTACCCACCTACCCATCAGCGAATCATTCCAGGAACTGACTCATTCATCATGATCCAACTCTTCAGAAGTGATTGTAAGGATGCCATGTGCCCTGCAGTGTCCTAGAGACGCCTTACCTGAATTAGCACCATGGTGGTGATCAGCTGAATTGTCAGACACAGCTGAGACTTTACTATATTCAAAGACTGGCTTTAAAAGTAAGCAGGTAGAGTGGAATATACTGAATATTTAATCTCACTGCCACTGGTTATTTGCCTTGGCAAGCACACTAGGAGACCCATACTGTCTGCTGTAATGGATACTATATCAGATGCTCACAAGTCACTGACCAGTTTGGGCACACAATGATGTAACTGCAATGCACCATAATGGCCCCAGCCTACTTGGCTGTAGGGTAGGGCACTAAAGAACCTATTGTGACAAGAAGCATGTTCTGCTTCTCTGCAATAACATCTACTGTAATCAGTGCACATATGCAGCAAGCCTACCTTTGTAAAACATAGTCCTGTTCCTAATAAGTTTTAATTCGAAAAGGCACAACGAATTCAATTTCCATTTTTTTTTACTTTCCATTACTCAGTACATCTGGTAGCCAATCAATAAATCCAATTTCGTTCAAACACCTTGGCCGATTGAACCACCATAAGAAAGGGTGTTATCAAAGGAAATCTATCAAACTTTTGCACCACTAGTCAGGAGAGGGTGGCACAGTGTAAAGCCAATTCCTCATTAGTAATACTCTTTCAATAACCAGGCAACCACTTATGAACCTTCTCTTCACATTCTGTGATGTTCTGTGTCTAGCTGGCCAAATCTTTTGGATATGATGTGGTATCACATTGTAACAAAAAATTGGCCTCCTCTGCTAAGATTGGACGCTCAGGCTCTTGAAACATATACCAAACAGAAGACCAGCTTTGCAATAATATGCTGTTAAAATAACTTCGATCCAGTTTTAAGATTAAATGATGTATTCATTCACAGCACGGCAGATGTAAACCTCACAGCTTCCAGCTCCAGATGCAACTGGGCTAGCAACTGTCACCAATGCCATACATAGAACACTCTAATGTGGAATCACAATGAAATGATAACATGTCGCATGCAGGGTGGCATGCGGCCAGGTGATATGTCATCTTAAAGGGAAAGGTTACATAATAGAAAACAATGGATGTAACACATGCCAAAAATACCACAGTCTAAATGTGTGCCATCCGGGAACTAACGTTCTTCTCTATGAGCTCTGATGCTGCTTATGACTCTGTGCCAGGGCTGTGGATGATAGCGGGATTCCATTGTTTTTGGATCCCGAGTGTGCCTTGCCTGCATCAAATCCTTTTAGTAGACTTCCATAGCCTCAAACTTAGATGAAAAAAGAGCATTCTGGATCATTGATGAAGAGCAGATCCGCGGACCTTCTCGCTCACAGAAATCGGTTTCACTGCACCACTTATCATGGAGGTTATTTTGGGGTCGCCAGGAGTCGTAGCTGTGTCCCTGGCTTGCCCCTTGTGACCCCTGGCACTGTATTTGTGGCCACTCACCTCAGAGGTAGCAAAATCAGTGCCAGGGACATGGCTTGTCCTTATGGACATCGGTAGGGGCTCCAATCTGCTTCCCTTTTGTCATTTTTTTATTACACTAATAGTGAATAATAATATATTATTGACTATTGCTGTAATAAAAATTAGAGTACAATTTTGATCTTCCCCTGGCAGCAAAGGTAAGTAAAAAAAATGCTTTTAAATGTATGTTGTGTGCATGCGCACAGGTGACAGTGTGTTTATGTGAGAGACAGTGTCTGTATGTGTGAATGTATGTGTATGTGTATGCATGTTTGTGTGAGCGCACATAAAGGTCAAGTGGCGTATGATGTCACGTCTGCTACCCCTGGCCTTTGGTGGATTGGCGTTCATGCTATTTCTGCTTGAACAGATCTAAGCAAAATGCATATTTGATTTATTTTGCCCCCCCAGCATCAGAATCTTTTTTTTTAGCAGTGTGTCAAAGTGATTTGTCAAATAAATTGATTGTGGTTCATGATTCAGACTAGTAAGTGGTTATCAAGGAGTACATTGCATGTTTATAACGAACTTTTGGCACCTCATTATCAAAGTTAAACTACTAAAAGCGATTCTGATGCTGATAATATTTAGAAAGGCAACATACTGACCGAGCAGCATTTTTTAGACTTCAACTCCCAAAAACCCTCTGGTGGGCACAGTATAAATCAAATATACATTTTTCTTACATCTGGCCACAACCCACGTCTTGATTATTATTTTGCCACACTATGTGCACAGCAACCAGTGTCTACATTGCATAAAGAAGATTTGAGGGTGTGTTGTCCTTGTGCTTTTCTCTCATACTACAAATCCCATAAGTCCATGCAAGACGCATGATGCTGGACGTTACACCGATGCACTGATTCACAGAATCTAAACACTCCCAACGTGTTCCATGCCATTCCCTCAGTGCATGGAGACGCCATTTGCCAGGACAGGGATATCCGACAGGTCAGTGTCATGATCTTCACAAGTGTCATACTGTATTAATTAGCAGCTTTTTAAGGACAAATCTCGAGGTATGGGTCACACCCGCTTTCAATATCAAGGGGGTTACTAATAAGGTCAAATTTTTGTTAGAGCGTCATTCCGCGTTGATTACGAGGTTTTTTGCACAAAATCCCGAGACATGGGTTTTACCCACTTTTCAAGTCAGTGGGAAGGGAATAAACTGAGAGGCACACACAGCGGTGTCTCCTCCACAATGTCGGAGGACCATCGCCCACTGGCTCACAGCCAGGAGCTGGAAAAAAAAACAATATTTTGTTCTATTTGAATTATTTTACTGTTGGCTGAGCCAGCGTGCGAAGGGAGGGGCAGGGTCAGGCCATGGGAGGGGGGAGGAGGAGTGGTAGGTGCACTTTTAAGTGCACATGTCAGTTTGGCCTGCCGTCTTAGGCTGGCCAAGCTGACATGTGCACTTAGGTTTCTCCAACACAGCTGTATTGCACAGCCGGGTTGGAGAAACAGCACAGGCTCCCTGTGCCTGAGTGAGCGTTAATCCAGCCTGCTCAGGCCAATCCTCACACTGCTCTCATGCTTGAGAGCAGTGCGGGGATTGGATGGGGAGTCCGTGATGAGGTGTCGGGTACTGCTGGGACCAGGAACTGCAAGCAGAGGAGCGCAAGGTGGCCGGCAGCACTAGGTAAGTTTGTATTGTTTTTTTAAATTGTTAAACCTCCGTCACAAGCTCTCCTGTGTGCTACCCCTGCCGACCAGCACTCCCCCACCCACATAACCACTCTTTATCTGTGTCGGCCACCACTGGGCACACATATCTGAGTAGGGTATATAAGAATAGTCATAATGTTAACAACACATGTGAAAATAAAACACAGTAACACTCACCTTAAAGATACACATCAGAAGTAATTCCTTGGACACTAAGATAAACAGTACTAGAACCCCATGGAGCATAGTTCAGCATGTAAAACTTAGTTTTAATGATTTCCATGCTTCAGTTTCAAAACAGAGACCTGATCCATTTCTCCAGCATTGAGAGCAGAACACAGTTGTCTCAAAAGGGTGATCAACAGTCTTCTCCGACAGTAGGAATGCACCTGACATCTTAACATCAAACTCCTAGAAGTAGGTTGTAATAGTTTTTATTTCACTTTGATCAAACAGCAGAGAGGGCAACCCAGCCCTGACGAGTGCCACTCACATCTCATTAAAGGGTTCCATATTAGCAGAAACATGTAGACTTCTGCCGGTGTGGTGTATTGTACCCCACAACAATTGTAATCCTAATCCTGGAGGACTAAAGTGTCAGATGGTCCGCCTAGACGATATTTTAAGATGACACAGATTTCCCCTCTGCACTTTTCTGTCACACCCAATGAACATTAGGATAGGCAGCACACAAAAAAAAACCTTCCCAAAAAAGAGGAATCAACTAAGAGCTCCCTAATCTCAGTTTGATGGGTTGTAGCTTGCACCTAGATCCGAGTAATCGGTGCAAGGAGGGACCCGAGGATGAAGCATGCCACCAGTGGCGGCTCTCCCACTGTGGCAAATGAAGCGCCGCCCTCCATGTCAGCAGCCACAAAACTCCAAAATATAAAATGATATTAGCACTGGTTTATATCGTTTTATTTTTAAAACAAATGAGTCTTGGGGTCAGGGCCAGATGATGACAGGCTAGAGGGGGAGAGTTTTAGCACTGCTCTCAGTGTGCCCTTCTCGGTTTGGCCGGCCATCTTAGGCTGGCCAAACTGACATGCGCGCTGCATGCCTCCAACCCGATCTGCATTCCCGGTTTGGAGACAGCAGACACAGGCTCCCAGTCCCTTTGCGAATGCAAATTGAGGGCGCTCAGTCCAATCCTGACGCTGCTCTCATGCATGAGAGCAGCGTCAGGATTGGCCTCAGTTGAGACTGGGAGCCTGTGCAGTGCATCAGAAGAGCACCGAGTCGGTGATGCGGCAAGCACAAGGTAAGTGTTTTTCTTTTAATTTTTTTCTCTCGTCCTCATCCGTCATCGCCTCCCCCGCCCGCCACTCTGCCATAATACCAGCCACCACTGCATGCCACCTAATTGGTGGGTGAGGACAGAAGTCCTGATATGGCGGGGGTATCCCTTCCCACTTGGTCCTATTACTTTTTTTATTTTTTATTTATTTTACTTATCGTGGTTTTCAAACATAGAAACAAACCATAGTTCCATCAATATACAGACATTGCCAGGTACATGAATGCATCAAAATGAAAATTACATGCAATGAGGTCTCATGCTTGTATCTGCCTTGTATATTAACACCTATATGACTCAGTGACACAGCCCACGTCTTCTCCATATCTCTCGGCTCGCCTACCGAGCCTGAGGACCGTCTCTCATAGATGTCAAGTGGCTTGTGCAACAGAATTGTTAACCTGATATATACAGTGCTCTCTGTGGGTAAGTTACATACATTATGTTGCTTTGCTACAATTTAGAGAAAACCCTTGCTCGTCCAACGGGGGTGGCGCACGATTTCACTCACTATGTTCCCGTAAGTATGTTACCAGTGGTTCCCAAATATCTCTGTGGCGGGATGTAGCCGGCAGTAGTTCTGCATAGGTCATGAGCTGGTCTTTACCATAGATAAAGTCGTCAAGCCAGTCTTTGAATTTGGGGGCTCTTCCCCTACCCCATCTGCAGGCCACCTTGCGTTTGGCCAGCAGCAAGCCCATGGCAGTGAATTTTCTGTGCCTTTTAGGAATATCTGCTGTATACCCCAGCAGTGCAAGTAGAGGGGAACACGGGAGGGGGGTTGCGATCATCTCAGATAGTGCATCCAGTACCTCCCGCCAGTAACCCTGGACCTTGTTGCAATTCCATGCCAGGTGTAAGAAGTCAGCGCATCTCATGCAGCGATCATCCTCTTGCAGCTTATATTTGCGTAGCATTGTGGGTGTATAATAGGTTCTGTATAAAAACTTAAAGTGTATAATTCGCAGCCTGCTGCTAGCCGTAATATCTGCAGTCTGCGCGCAGCAGTAAGTCCACTGCTCATCCGTTATAGGAGACTCCAGGTCCTGATCCCACGCAATTCTAGCACCTGGTGGTGTGTGCGGTCTTTCCAGCAACGCAGCCCAGTATATACGAGACACAGCATGAGAAGGACCAGACATTTTTAACGTGGTGTGTAAAACCTCTAGGGAGGTGGGTTCCTGCGGAAAACTCTGTGTGTTGGCCCAGATTTCATGCTCTAGCCTTATATAAAGAAACATTTACAGGGGAGTGATGCCTTCCCTGGTTAATAGTTCCTTTTGATCTTTGAACCTTCCCCCATGATATAGATCACCCCAAGTGTGCAAATTTCTTTTACGTAGCATTTCCCGACATACTGCTTCCTGTGTAACGGGGGCGTACGGAAGGTGTGATAGTGGCACAAGAGGGGAGTAGAGTATGGTCTTGCCCATTTCTCTAGCAAGGCGTTTCCATGCATTGTTGGTGCAGGAAACTGTATGATGTGACAACTTCTCACCTGGGACGCGCCCCCAGCAGTGAGTTTAGGGGTGTGGGTGTCATATAGCCTTGTTCAATGGCTAGGTATGGCATGAAGGGTGGCGGGTGAAGCCAATATATTGTGTAGTGGGCCTGAGCACTAAGATAGTATAATTCCATGTCCGGTGCTTCAAATCCCCCCCTGGAGAACGGCTGTGTCATAAGTTTCCAACCTATCTGAGGTTTCCTCCCGCCCCAGGCCAGTTTGATAAGTAAGGATCGGAGAGTGTTAAAAAAGGTGCGCCCTGGGTAATAAGGTATATTAATAAATAGGAAGAGGAGCTTGGGCAGAATATTCATTTTCATCAGGGCCACCCTGCCAGCTAGTGAGAGCGGAAGAGTAATCCAGCGGTCTATCCAATTACTGATTGTTTCAATCGCAGCCCCATAGTTTGTTCTAAGCGTCTCTTCAGGATTTCTTGTAATGGTTACCCCCAGGTACTTTATTTCGTCATCGCACCAACTTAGTGGGTACTCAGGGGCAAATCTAGGGGTGTTGGGGGTGAGCAGGAATATCTGCGATTTGCTCCAATTCAACTTTATCCCAGATAAAAGGCCAAATCTAATGAATTCCCTTAGGATGGGATTAAGACTCGTGCTAGGCTCTCGTAGGTAAAGGGTGATATCGTTGGCATACAGCGATATTAATATTTGGCGGGAGGGATATATTATAGCATGCGCTCTGTGATGCTGTCTTATTTTGGCTGCTAGGGGCTCAATGGCCTAAGCAAAAAGTAATGGGGATAATGTGCATCTTTGATGGGTGCCTCGCTTAATAGGGATTGGATCAGAGTATAAACCATTGATCTGGACCACTGCCTCCGGCTTAGAATAGAGCAAATGGATCCACGCTAAAAAGGGACGGGGGAGACCCATTCGGCCCAATATGGTAAGCATGTAGTCCCATTCCAGGGAATCGAAGGCCTTTGTGGCATCCAAAAATATCCCAGAGGCAGGAATGTCAGGGTCGATATCGTGGAGGAGTGCAAATGTGGTGCGCAAATTGCGTGAGGTGGCCCTGCCTGGTATAAAGCCTGCCTGATCAGGACCAGGCCCTCCATTAGCAAGGTCAGTCGGTTGGCTATGACTTTGGCGAGTATCTTCGTATCGCAATTAATTAAAGATAAAGGCCTGTAGGCTTCACATTTATTGGCTGCCTTTCCTGGTTTGAGCAGGGATATAATTAGAGCTTGCCGCATGGAGAGAGGGAGGTGCCCAGAGTTGCGTGCCTCTTCAAATACTTGTTTGAGGATGGGGACCAGTTGTTCACTGTAACATTTATAAAATTCGGCTGGTAGGCCGCCTGGTCCTGGGGCCTTACTGGAGCTCAATCCCATTATTGCAGCTTAGATCTCATCTGCCTCAATGTCAGCCGATAAAACTCTCTACGAGAATCGGTGATCCATCCTAAGGCTGTGTCCTCAAAATACGTAGCTATATCCGGAGGGTCGAGGCCGCTGGTATGGTATAGTGTGGCATAATATTTGGTGAAAGTGTTGAGTATCTCCCGTGAGTCTATGTGCCTGTATCCCTCCTCATCTGTGATTTCCAGAATTTGATTGGCAAACCTGGGGATTCTGCTAGCTTCAACCAGGGCCCTGCTGGGGCGCTCGCCCTCGCCATGGGACCTGCCAATGTAGTACTTCGAGCGGAATTTAGCCTCGCGCTTTGCCTCCTC
The DNA here is from genome assembly GCA_963921515.1 of Calotriton arnoldi. Classification (NCBI taxonomy): domain Eukaryota; kingdom Metazoa; phylum Chordata; class Amphibia; order Caudata; family Salamandridae; genus Calotriton; species Calotriton arnoldi. The sequence goes on from CAWUFW010003328.1 coordinate 294,521, forward strand.
AGAGTACTCGGTTAGTAGCTCTTTGAGCCGAGCTTGTAGTAGTGTTTCAGGCGAAGAGGCAGCCCATGCCTCAGCTTGTTTGATGTCAATTTCTTGTCTGTGCAAAGTTCCCCTAATAGAACACAAAATCCCCCGCTTTTAGCTATGCATAGGTCCCTAATTGTGATCTTAAAACTTTCCCAGACACATGCAAGGGTGGATACGATGTCTATGTTACGTGGACAAAAGTCTACAATTTCCTGGCGCAGTTCTTCCCGAAAGGCACTGTCCAGCAGAGCTGTGGGCAGAAGTCTCCAGGACCGGTATGGGGATTCTCTACCTGGCGGCTCCAGCTTCATAAGAACCGGGGAGTGGTCCGAGAGGGTGCGAGCTAACTGCGATACCTCCCGAAGTCATGTGTTTAAACCGGCTGATATCACCCAATAATCCAGGCAGGACCAGCTATTGTGCACACTCGAAAAGAAAGTACCCTCCCTTTGCGTTGGGTGTAGAGATCTCCATGCATCAAAAAGCTGGTAGTCAGCCATTATGGCTGAGAGGTGTTTGGTAGCATGCGGGTGTGAGGACGAGTGCGGGTGTGAACGGTCCACCTCTGGATTAATCTTGGTCCTATTACTTTGAGATGGTCAGCCTTAGTCTGTGTGGTACATGTGAAATAGAAACACAATTCATTTTTTTAATACATACAGTAGAAGCCCTTTGGATTTTTTAATTACTGAGTGTCTTGGGACTGCATTGTTTTGAAATGTCCTTACATATTCTGTAAAATTGCTTCTTTGCCTCCTCATTCTATTTTGGTAATTTCATCTCATCAATCATTCCTTCTCAAGGAAGGAACAGAACTTTGCAGAGAATGGAGAAAAATGCCTTTAGAAGCAGGGAGGCTATAATTTAACTGAAATGGCATGCACACTCGCCACATTTCTTAAAATCTCTGCTTTTGAGCATCGAGTGCAAGAATGTATTATACAGTTCTAGTATATGGCAATTGCTACTTGCAAAAAATCTGAAATAGTGTAAAAATGGAGCCTGCAGGAATTTCTTCCAATTTGCACAGCTGGAAACCTCATTTACCTCTATAATATTTCTAACACGTTGTGGTGGTGCAACAGGAGATATAGTTTACAATTAAAGAGAATAAAGGACGTGCTTGCTTCGAGCTTGACAGATATTTTCAGTGGGGTGCTATAATTTCTGCCCACACGGCCCTCTATGACACACTTACTCAAGGAGGGGCCCAAGGATGAAGCTTGTCACCTAATTGGTGGGTGAGAACAGACGTCCTGATATGGAGGGGGGTATCTCTTCCCACTTGGTACTATTCCTTTGAGATGGCCAGCATTAGTTTGTGTGGTACATGCGAAATAGCCACACAATTCATTTTTAATATATATATTAGAAGCCCCTTGGATCATTTAATTACTGAGTGTCTTGGGACTGCATTGTTTTGAAATTTCCTTAGATATTCTGTAAAATTGCTTCTTTGTCCCCTCATTCTATTTTGGTAATTTCATCTCATCAATCATTCCCTCTCAAGCAAGGAACAGAACTTTCAGAGAACTGAGAAAACTGCCTTTAGAAGCAGGGAGGCTATAATTTAACTGAAATGGCATACACACTGGGCTTATTTCTTAAAACCTCTGCTTTTGAAACATCGAGTGCAAGAATGTATTACACAGCTCTAGTATATGGCAATTTCTGTTTGCAAAAATCTAAAATATTGTGAAAATGGAGCCTGCAGCAATTTCTTCCAATTTGCACAGCTGCAAACCTCATTTACCTCTACAGTATTTCTAACACAATTGTGGTGGTGCAACAGGAGACATGAATTACACTTAAAGAGAATAAAGGGCCTGCTTAGAGATTGACACATATTTTCAGAGGGGTCCTTTAATTTCTGCCCACACGGCCCTCCATGACACAGGTCACTTTATTACCTGTTGAAGACAGAGGCCTGCACAAAGAGTGCCAAGAGTTGGGCCCTGTAGAATCATGAAGAAACAGAATCTAGTTAGGTGGCCTTAGGTCGTGTATTGGATGCAAAGCTATTAAAATGTGCATGCTGCTCTAGCTTCAAAGACATTGAAAAGCCTGAATAAAGGCTTCACTTCAACATTAGCTTTATGTCCCTAACCACTCCATAAAGTCATTCTGCGGCCATCTTATGGCTCGGGGCTCTCCATCTAAACTTACCTCTGCTGACACAAGGTCTAATAAAAGCGGATTCTCCTTCGATATCTTACACAGCACTTAGAACTGGATTTCAGTATTCAGAACTAAGTAGGTGATATTTTCACCCCCATTAAGTCTCATACAATTCCATCCGACATAGTCTACATCATTGGTTTCAATTATCCATACCAAAAATAAATCCATTCAACTGGTCCAGTGCAAATTTAGCACTTATGCACTGGCGCCTCATTTATACGTTATACTATAAGCATATTACTCTGTTTGCAGTGAATTAATTGATTAACAGTATGTGGCTACATTTATTTTTAGCAGGCGCCACACATATATACAAATGTAATAATTATTTTCACTCATACTAATGGTACTTGTTTCGAAGCCATTTTAATGCAAAGTTAGCCTAGCATGTTAAGGTACCCAAGTAACATGAATTTCATATTATTAACATGCTTTGTCAGTGTCTTGTTTTTCTCTCCTTTGCAGGTGTCTTATAATCTGCCTTGTTTAGCTTGAACCTAATAGAGGATAGTTTCATATGTAAAACCTAGTTCTATTGCTTATGTTTGAATACGGAGACCTGATCCATTTCTCCAGCACAGTTGTCTCAAGAGGATGATCAACAATCATCTCCCACAGTAGGACTGCACCTGACTTCTTACATCAAACTCCTAGAAGCAGGTTGTAATAGGTTTTATTTCACTTTGATCAAACAGCAGAGAGGGCGACCCAGTGCTGACGAATGCACTCACACCTCATTAGAGGCTTCCATATTGACAGAAACATGTAGACTTCTGCCGGTGGGGTGAATTATACAGCACAACAGTTTTAATCCTACTCCTGGAGGACTGAAGTTTCAGAGGATCCACCCTGACAATATTTTTTGATGACATAGTTTTCCCCTCTGCACGTTTCCCTCACACCCAAAGAACATTAGCATAGGCATCACACTGAAAAAAACCATCCCAAAAAAAGAGAAATCCCCTTAGAGCTCCATAATCTTAGTTTTATGGGTTGAAAAATCACAACTAGATCAAAATGATCGGTGCAAGGAGGGGCCTGAGGATGAAGCATGTCACCTAATTGTTGGGTGAGGACAGAGTCCTGATAGGGAGGGGGTATCTCTTCCCACTTGGTCCTATACCTTCGAGACGGTCAACCTTAGTTTGTGTGGCACATGCGACATATACACACAATTCATTCTTTAATACATACAATAGAAGCCCCTTGGATCATTTAATTACTGAGTGTGTTGAGATGGCAGTGTTTTAAAATGTCCTTACATATTCTGTGAAATTGCTTCTTCCTCCCCTCATCCTATTTTGAGAATTTCATCTCATCAATCATTTAACTCTCAAGCAAAGAACTCAACTTTGCTGAGAATGGAGATAAATACCTTTAGAAGCAGGGAGGCTATAATTTAAATGAAATGGCACACACACTGGGCACATTTCTTAAAACCTCTGCTTTTGAACACCAAGTGCAAGAATGCATTACACAGCTCTTGTATATGGCAATTTCTGTTTGGAAAAAATCAAAAATAGTGTGAAAATGGAGCTTGCGGGAATTTCTACCAATTTGCACAGCTGCAAACCTTATTTACCTCTACAATATTTCTAACACCATTGTGGGGGTGCTGCACAGACATAAATGATACTTAAAGAGGATAAATGACCTGCTTCGAGACTTGACAGATATTTTCAGTGGGGTCCTTTAATTTCTGCCCACTCGGCCCTCCATGACACACTCACTCAGCCTTCATTACCTACTGAAGACAGGGGCCTGCACAAAGAGTGCTAAGGGGTGGGCCCTCTAGAATCAGGAAGAAACCGAAACTAGTTAGGTGGCCTTAGGTTGTGTATTGGATGCAAAGCTATTAAAATGTGCATGCTACTCTAAAAGGCTTCACTTCAATATTAGCTTTATATCCCTAACCACTTTATAAAGTCATTCTGTGTTCTGTGGCCATCTTATGGCTCGAGCTTCTCTATCCAAACTTTCCTCTACTGACACAAGGTCTGATAACAGAAGATTCTCCTTCAATATCTTTTTATTATTTTTCCCTCATGCTAATTGTACTAGCTTAGAAGCCATTTTCATGCAAAGTTAGCCTAGCATGTTAAGGTACCTGAGTAACATAATTTTCATATTATTAACATGCTTTGCCAGTGTCTTGTTTTTCTCTCCTTTTCAGGTGTCTTATAATGTGCCTCCTTAGCTAGAATCTCATATAGCATAGTTTTGAATGTAAAACTTAGTTCTAATGATAACCATGCTTACGTTTGAATACAGAGACCTGATCCATTTCTCCAGCATTGAAAGTCGAACACAGTTGTCTCTAGAGGGTGATCAACAATCATCTCCGACAGTAGGTCTGTACCTGACTTCTTACATCAATCTCCTAGAAGCAGGTTGTAATAGGTTTTATTCACTTTGATACAACAGCAAAGAGGGCAATCCAGTCCTCATAAATGCCACTCACACCTCATTAGAGGGTTCCACATTGGCAGAAACATGTAGACCTCTACTGTTGGGGTGAATTATACCCCACAACAATTTTAATCCTACTCCTGGAGGACTAAGGTTTAGAGTGTCCACCCAGACAATAGTTTTAGATGACACAGATTTCCCCTCTGCACTTTTCCCTCACACCCAATTAACATTAGGATAGGCATCACACTAAAAAAAAACCTTCCCAAAAAAGGAGGAATCCCCTAAAAGCTCCCTAAACTTAGATTGATGGGTTGTAGCTCGCAACTAGATCATAATGAACAGTGCGAGGAGGGGCCCGACGATGAAGCATGTTACTTAAATGGTGGGTGAGGACAGACATCCTGATATGGAGGGGGTATCTCTTCCCACTTGGTCCTATTTCTTTGAGGCGGTCAACCTTAGTTTGTGTGGTATATGAGACGTAGATACACAATTCATCCTTTAATAATACCATTGAGGCCCCTTGGACTGTTTAATTACTGAGTGTCTTGAGACTGCATTGTTTTGAAATGTCCTTACAAATTCTGTGAAATTGCTTCTTTGTCCTCTCATTCTATTTTGTCAATTTCATCTCATCACTCATTTCACACTCAAGCATAGAACAGAACTTTGCAGAGAATGGAGATAAATTCCTTTAGAAGCAGGGAGGCTATAATTTACCTGAAATGGCATGCACAATAGGCTCATTTCTTAAAACATCTGATTTTGAACATCAAGTGCAAGAATGTATTACACAGCTCTAGTATATGGCAATTTCTGTTTGCAAAAATCTAAAATAGTGTGAAAATGGAGCCTGCAGGAATTTCTTCCAATTTGCACAGCTGCAAAGCTCATTTACCTCTACAATATTTCTAACACCATTGCGGGGGTGCAACAGGAGATATAAATTCCACTTAAAGAGAACAATGGACGTGCTTCAAACTTAACACATATTTTCAGTGGGGTGCTATAATTACTGCCCACATGGCCCTCCATGACACACTCACTCACCCTTCATTACCTACTAATAGCGAGGCCTGCACAAAGAGTGCTAAGAGATGGACTCTCTAGAATCAGGAAGAAACAGAAACTAGTATGTGGCTACATTTATTTTTAGGAAGAGGCACACATATATTTGAATGTAATCATTATATTGACTCATAATAATTGTACTTGCTTAGAAGCCATCTGATGAAAAGTTAGCGTAACGTGTTACTAGACCCAATACACTCCGGCTCCCCGTCAGACCCTTTCCCGCACCACATCTTCAACAAAGCCAGCAGCTCCATCGCACCCCACCTGTGCAACGTCATCAATCTCTCCTTCGAGACCGCGACCTTCCCAGAGAGCTGGAAACACGCAGAGATCAACGCCCTACTCAAAAAACCCAAGGCGGACCCGAGAGACCTCAAGAACTTCCGGCCCATCTCCCTGCTTCCGTTCCCAGCCAAGGTCATCGAGAAGATCGTCAACAAACAGCTAACCCGATACCTCGAAGAAAACAGCATCCTGGACCCATCCCAATCGGGGTTCCGCAGCAACCACAGCACTGAGACTGCCCTCATCGCTGCCACCGACGACATCAGGATCCTGCTGGACAACGGTGAGATCGCAGCCCTCATCCTGCTGGACCTCTCCGCCGCCTTCGACACTGTCTGCCACCGCACTCTACGCGCACGCCTCCACGACGCAGGGATCCGAGACAAGGCCCTGGAATGGGCCACCTCCTTCCTCGCCGGCAGAACCCAGAGAGTCCGCCTCCCACCATTCCGATCCGAAGCCTCCGAGATCATCTGCGGCGTACCCCAGGGATCATCCCTCAGCCCAACACTGTTCAACATCTACATGGCCCCGCTCGCACGCATCGCCAGACAGCACGACCTCAACATAATCTCCTATGCCGACGACACTCAACTGATCCTCTCCCTCACCAAGGACCCCCTCGCCGCCAAATCCAACCTCCATGAAGGAATGAAGGCCGTCGCCGAGTGGATGAAGATCAGCCGACTAAAACTGAACACGGACAAGACAGAGGTCCTCATCCTGGGCTCCAACCCCTCAGCCTGGGATGACTCCTGGTGGCCAACGACACTAGGAGCAGCCCCGACACCCACCGACCACGCACGCAACCTGGGAGTCATCCTCAACTCAACGCTCTCCATGGCCAAGCAAGTCAACGCAGTCTCCTCCTCCTGCTTCAACACCCTCCGCATGCTTCGCAAGATCTACAGGTGGATCCCGACAGATACAAGAAGAACAGTCACCCAGGCCCTCGTCAGTAGCAGACTTGACTATGGGAACGCCCTCTACGCGGGAGCCCCGGCCAAGCTCATCAAGCGACTGCAACGCATACAAAACGCCTCTGCCCGCCTGATCCTCGATGTACCACGCCACAGCCACATCACCCCCCCACCTGAGGAACCTGCACTGGCTCCCCGTCGACAGGAGAATCTCCTTCAAACTCCTCATCCACGCACACAAGGCACTCCACAAGACTGGCCCAGCCTACCTCAACAGACGACTCCTCTTCTACGTCCCCAACCGCCAGCTCCGCTCCGCCGACCTCTCTCTCGCCACCGTCCCTCGCATTCGAAGAACTACCACCGGCGGCAGATCCTTCTCCCACCTCGCTGCCAAGACCTGGAACACCCTTCCACTAAGCCTACGACAGACCCAAGACCTGCTGACCTTCAGGAGGCTACTCAAGACCTGGTTGTTCGACCAGTAGCAGCACCCCCCCCCTTTTTTTCTCCCCAGCGCCTTGAGACCCTCGCGGGTAAGTAGTGCGCTCTACAAATTCTGTGATTGATTGATTGATTGAGTAACATGAATTTCATTTTATTAAATTGCTTTGCAAGTGTCTTGTTTTTCTCTCCTTTGCAAGTGTCTTATAATGTTTCTTGTTAGGTAGAACAGGCTTATTGTTTACTGTATTAGACTGGTAGGTTGCTGGACCCTGATGAGACGTTGACTTTGGACATGGAGATTGAGATGGTGGGAGAGATCCTCCTGTACCAGGCAGACCGGTCCAATGTTACATCTGGGAAACTTGGGAGTTTACCCGCTCTCATAGAATGGTCATTCGCGATTGGTCCATTTGGTGCGAACTGATCTGGGCAGTGTTCTAGAAGTTTCTTTCATGCTTTAACTATGTGTTCCTTAGAATAAGTTAGCAGACCCTTTCCTGACATTGTGGGGAAAGACTTATCCTCGACTCTACTGATTTCCTCTGTCGAAGTGTTGGGTTTCATGTTTGAGCACTCATACTTTTTCCTTTGAACCTTAAACTGGTGTTTACTTTTTTTTCACTAACTGCAAAATGTGAAGATTTTGTAAAGTGAACTGTGTGAAAATATTACCGTTGTAAAAGGAAAGATTGTAGGATGTCTTTTTATTATAACACACAGGAACATCTAAATACTTATAAAAAACTGTGCAAATATTTCAAAAAAAATATACAGGAAAGCACAAATTAAATACTTTTTTTTCTAAATCTAAGGCGTGATGGAAACAAATATTTTAATAGGGTAAACACAAATCAAGACACTTTACTTGGTGATGCTCAAAAGCCAAAAAATTGATGAAGCCCAATTTCCAAACATCATTGTTTGTGCGCTACATAGTTTTCTTATTAAAACTGTATGTCTGTGTAATTCTAGTGGTCATTTCAATGGAAAATGTACTGGGCCCGATTCACAGAACTAACTTAAGACAAAATCCTAAACTTACTACCATTTTGGTATTCACAGAAGGCACTTACTCATTTTGGTATTCACAGAAGGCACTTACTCATTGATGAGTAAGTGCCTTCTGTGAATACCAAAATGAGTAAGTTACTCAAAATGAGTAAGTTACTCATTTTAGTATTCACAGAAGGCACTTACTCATCAATGAGTAAGTGCCTTCTGTGAATACCAAAATGAGTAAGTTACTCAAAATGAGTAAGTTACTCAAATTGAGTAAGTAAGTGCCTTCTGTGAATACCAAAATGAGTAAGTGCCTTCTGTGAATACCAAAATGGTAGTAAGTTTAGGATTTTGTCTTAAGTTAGTTCTGTGAATCGGGCCCACTGTCTTTAAATGACAGTGGCTACCACACCATGCACTAGTAATATATTTGTGACAGTGTGCTACTAAATGCAACACCAGCTACATGATACACCCTTACCACCCTCCTGCTGAATGGGGGTGGCTCATTTGCGACACTTGTTTTTTGTGTCAGGCTTGGATTTTTTCAGAATCCCTATGAGTTCAATGATGTAACATAGATGGCAGCACCACCAGTCTGAAAATTGCTCCAGCAACACTGCCTACTAGAGCTACAGAAACTCTTACAGCACTAGGAGACTGCAATCTGCTTTGTCTGATTCTCTCAGCTGTGGAAATCAGACTCGGAGAAGAGGAATCTATTGAAGCACCTGGGGGCACTGCGAAGGCCTCATTGTGCGCGCACTGAATGGTCAAGATGTGTACATTCGCACTTCTGTAAATGCAGAGTGCGTCATGCGGCCCTGGCTGTGTGATGACATCAGAGGTCAAAGAAGGAGGTAGGCACATGCTGCTGGGTGGCTTTCTGAAGGCAAACTAGTCACAGTAGTCAATGCACTCAGCCTGACAGGTGGGGGGCAGACGATGGCCGTTAGTAAAAGAACATTGAGTTACCTAGGACAGAGTCCTAGAGACTCGAAAAATGACTGATTTTCGATTTTTCAAATTTTATTTTATGCTAAAAAAATGAAAAATGTATATGTAACTTTAAGCAAGTTAGAAACATTAATGCCCCAACTCCCCACTCAGAAGACAATGTCATTATTGAACTAAGAGGCAAGTCAGTTGTCATGTGCACCTTATATGTGGTTTATATTCTTATTTTACACAGAGCGACATTAAAGTACATTAAGGCAAACACAGCAAAGTTTTTTGTACAGCAGACATCCTCAATCAACCAATCAATTGTCTTGTAAAGCATGACTACTCACCTGTAAGGGTCTCAAGGCGCTGGGAGGGGGGACTGCTGATCCGTCGAAGGTGCAGTGGTTCAGTTGAAGAGCCAGGTCTTGAGGTCCTTACTGAATTGAGGCAGTGGCGGTGATTGCCTGAGGTGGAGAGACAGGGTGTTCCAGGTCTTTGCTGAGAGGTAGGGGAAAGATCTTCCTCCGGCCATGGTCTTGCAGATACGGGTGACAGTAGCCAGGGCCAGGTGGGAGGAGCGGAGGTCTCTGGTGGGTGCGTGGAATGCGAGGCGGTGGTTAAGGTACGCAGATCCAGCGTAGTGTAGGGCTTTGTAGCTTTGTGTGAGGATCTTGAATGTGATTCTTTTGTTGACTGGGAGCCAGTGGAGGTCTCTCAGGTGACCGGTGATGTGGCTGCGGCGGGGGATGTTGAGGATGAGTCTGGTGGAGGTGTTCTGAATCTTCTGCAGTTTCTTGAGGAGTTTCTGGGTGATGACGGCGTAGAATGCGTTGCCGTAGTCGATTCTGCTGCTGATGAGTGCATGGGTGACCGTCTTTCTGGAGAGAATCAGCTGGGTGTCGTTGGCGTAGGAGAAGATGTTTAATCCGTGGTTCCTGAGCATGGCTGCAAGTGGGGCCATGTAGATGGTGAAGAGAGTGAGGCTCAGGGAGGAGCCCTGAGGCGCTCTATAGCTGATCTCTGTGGGTTCAGAGTGGAACGGTGGTAGTCTGACTATCTGTGTTCGGCTGGTGAAGAAGGAGCAGATCCACTCCAGGGCTTTGTTGCAGATGCCGGTGTCGTGGAGTCTTGTGCATGGGGTGTGGTGAGAGACAGGATATAAGGCAGCCAAGAGGTCCAGGTGGATGAGGGCTGCAGTTTTGCCTCGGTCGAAGAGGGTGCGGAAGTTGTTTGTGGAAGCGTGGAGGGAGTCTCAGTGCTAGGGTCACTTCAGAAGCCAGATTGGGAGAGATCTAGGATGTAGTTTGCTTCGATGAACTCGGAAAGTCAGGCATTGATGGCCTTCTCAATGACCTTGGCTGGGAAGGGGAGCAGAGAGATGGGTCTGAATTTCTTGAGCTCCGTCGAGTTGGCAGAGGGTTTCTTCAGCAAGGGGTTGATCTCTGCATGTTTCCAGTCTACCGTGAAGGTAGCGAAGTGGGTGGAGCACTTGATGGTGTGTCAGAGTTCGGGGGCGATCAAGATGCTGGCTCTGTTGAAGATGTTGTGTGGGCAGGGGTCCGACGGTGCTCTGTAGTGGATGCTCTTCATGATCTTGAGAGTGTCATCAGTGGTGAGGGGAGTCCAGCTGCGTAGGGTCTGTTGGGGTCCGGTGTCACTGGGTGCAGTGGTTGCAGGTGGGGTGAGAGGGTCTTGGGTACCGAGGTTGTCGAAGCTGTCGTATATCTCCTTAATCTTGCGGTGGAAGAAGGTGCCAAGGTCGTGGCAAGGGTCTGTGGAGGGTGAGATGGCTCATGTCTCTGTGCTTGGTTTGACGAATTCTTTGACCATGGCGAAAAGTTATTTGCTGTTGAGTGCGTTGGCGTTGATCCTTTCTAGTAGGCCGCTTTCCTTGTTGTTCTAATGAGGTGGGGGTGTGCAGGGACAGCGGTTTTGAATGCTGAGTGGTCTTCCGGGGTCTTGCTGCTTCTCCATCTCTTCTCGACCCGTCTACAGGTGTGTCTGGACTCATAAAGAGTGGGTGAGAACCAGCTGGCTTTCTTGGAGTGTTGCTTGCCTGGGACTTTCTTCCGGGGAGCCAGTGTGTTTGCGCAGTTGGAGATCCATCGGTGGAGGTTGTGTGCTAAGGTTTTAGCATCCGTTGCTGTCGTGGAGGGTTTTGCTGAGGGAGGTCCTCATATATTGCAAGGTTTTGTCATATGCAATAATAAAAAAATAGGAGGCACAATAAAATAAAATAATTGCCTAGGATCACACAGTTTGGTCAAGTGGCGAAGCCGGGATTAACCCCAGGTTTTCTGGTCTCACTTTGTGTATTTCATGCACTAGATTGGTATCCATTTCTCGCTCCAGTTCAACATCAAAGTTTAATGCTTTATCTTTCTTCTTGGTGCATGAGTTTAGAGCATGGGTAGCAGGCAGAAGCCACAATAAAGCCCATCTCAGTTTGGGCTAGAGGGCTCAAGAGGCCCTTAAGCAGAACCAGAGCCTAGCATCTTGCTCAAGTGATTCACCCAACTCTGGGGCATATTATCAAGGGCTTATCGCCGCTTTAGCGGCACTTTTTTGCCGGTAAAGCGGCGATATTTATATCACTGTATTAGCAAGCTGCAGCTAACGGGCCTTAGCGCAGGTTTTATGGCGATAGCAGCCCGTTTTTTTTATCTCGAAGCATGTTAGAGATATTTATCGCTAATTACATGCGAAGTAGCCGTTTCCGTGCAAAATGGCAAGCAAACACCACTACTCCATATTATCAAGGGGCTCCTTGAAATTCTGAAGAGCCAAAAAACTGGCTCTAACTGCAGTTAGAGCCAGTTACTTAAGACCAGAAAATAGCTGGTCTTAAAAATGGTGATAAAACTTGGGCCCATATCTCTGCAGGTTTTGGCACTGGCCAGCGCTGCAAGCAATGTTGCAGCGCTGCCCTGCGACAAAACTACAGTGCAGGAATGCGCACAATCAATAAGATAGTGCGCATACCTGTGCCCCAGTCATGAAAAGTGTTGCTGCGCTGCGACAAGACAGCGTTGCAACACTTCTCACTACGCCCTTCTTGCGACAGCATGGATGCACTGTAATCACTGGACAGCGCTCCATGACGCAAGTAATGACAGATAAGTCAGGAATCCTGACGTATCTGCCTGCGCTAAAGTCACACATTGCTGCAGTCGTGTCACAACCATGACGCAACTCCAGCAATGCATGGGGCCAGCCTATCCCTGTGGCACTGCCTCACCCTCACGCCTGCCATCAGGCAGGCGGAAGGTACTGACGCAGTGCTGTTCATGAGGGGTGCCCGAATGTCAGCGCTGTTGGAGATCAATCGGTGGTGGTTGCGCGCTGCGGTGTCATCGTTTGGAAGCATTGGTGGAGTGCTGGTGTGGAGGGAGTTGACGAGATGTTCTTCACTGGCCTTGATCCAGCAGCGAGGGTGTGCAATGATAGCATTGGCGTCCGGTGGGCAAGGTGAAGACGTGATGTTACCAATGATGGCCGGTCCAGGAGAGTCCGGTGTTGTGGCTGGAGTTGAAGTACCCGCTGGCGGAGGTGACGTGCTCGACCGTGTGTCCTGCTATGTGGCCTGTTGAGGTGACTTGCTGCTTGCGTCTGATGTCGGTGACCCTCCCCAGGAGGGGGTGGTGCTCTGGTCATTGGGGTTGTCCAGGTGGAACTTGAGTTCACCGAGTTGGATGTCGTCGGTGGATGGGAGACCCTGGGGTGTAATGAGGTCTACAATGGTATTGGAGAATGGGGGGCCAAGGCCCGGGGGGCCTGCACATGTGGTTGCCGCAGAGGATGTTCTTGGGCTTGGTCCGGATCTGGGAGTTGACGTGGTCCATGGTCACCCTTGGCACATTAGAGTGCGTTGTCAGTCGGAGTGTGCCCCTGTAGGTGACGGCAATGCCTCCTCCTAAACGGTCGGGGTGCTCCTTGCGGGTGATACTGCAGCCATCAGTGATGGCGAAGGCAATGTCTGGCATGGAGCATAGGTTGGTCCTGGGAGGTGAGGTGGCGTCCAGGGTTGATGGCGAGGAGGGTGCTGGCGTTGTAGCGGTGGAGTGTCCAAGAGGAATGCTCCTTGGTGCTGAGCGCGGTCCAGGGGCAGACGGACGCAAACGGCGTAGCCTATGGGTTGCCTTTGGCACGGGAGACGACCATTGCAATGCAGGCAGTACATCCTTAACAATGCAACTCCGACAACGCGGGTGCCTTAACATCGCATTTGATCACAACGCATTGTGAGGTCAGTAATGGGGTAATTTAAAGTTTCTCAGGTGTGTATGGGTTTTGGGGTAAAAGTTGAAAATGTATGTTTTTTATGCTGTAAAATTTGAAAAATGGGGTGTTTGTTGGGGTAAAAAATGAAAAAAGGGGTGTTTGTTGGGGTAAAATATGAAAAATGGGGTGTTTGTTGAGGGCTCAAAAAAGGAATTCCAGGGTTCACGGTTGGGTTTGTGGTGCAAAGGTTAGTTTTGGGTTGCACTCACTGAAGTGGGGACAGTGATCATTAAGTCTCCGCTATGCAACACCCACTCTACTGTTGCAATGTGCCTAGTAATAGTATGCATTGAAATGGAATGTGAGGTGATGGCATGCGACAAGACATGCAGCCAAGGGCCGGAGGGGTGGCCATGTTTTCCATGCAGGCTGTAATGAACCTGCATTGCGAACAGGGAAGTGCGCATGACTGCTTTGGGCGGCCTGAGTGGGCCAACCAAACAGTCATTGCGCACTTGAGTGGGCATGCCAATACGCCCATGCCCTGCTCCATGTTTGGAGCAGTCCTACACACCCTCCCACCCCCTGAGGATACATAGCATGATTACATCAGTTAGCTATCCCTTGTTTTTAACTTTTGATCTGTTTTTTGGCTTCTCGGAGCCCGCACTTCCGGCTTCCCGCCTCTGCTGACCCTGTGGCCCGCACCCCTGTCCTCGCCCATTGCCGCCTCCCAGCTGATCGTTCCTCCCCCCTCCCCTACTAAATGGAAGATGCTGCGCGGTTGCGCAGCGGACGTGCGCCGCTGGCGAGCAGAAGGCGCGCCTAAGCCAAGCCAGTCTGCGCCCATCCGCGACCCGACCGCGACCAGCGCCAGGAACCCTGGATCTCGGGCCACCCACTGCTACAGCACAGCCACCCTCCACGCACTCAACCGCGGAAAATTCAGAGACTGCCAACAGGCCTCACCAAACATGACCCACGGCCAGTTCTCCTGCCTCCACTGCCGCCAGACCTTAACCACCACCCCGGACTCCAACACAGTCGACGCCAGCACCAGCGACACCCTAAGATGCATCCTCCTCAACGTGAGCTCCGTGCACAAACATGCCATGGAAATCTGTAACCTACTCAACTCTCACTCGCCCGACAACGCCTTCTTCACGGAGACCTGGACCAACGCCTCCTCCGCCCCCGACATCAACACCGCCATCCCGGACGGATACAAGATCCAGAAGAAGGACCGCCCCAACCACCTGGGAGGGGGCATCGCCATTGCCCACAAGAGCACCCCCCACCTCAACACCTCCAGCGAAACCTTCCCCTCTGGTGAACACCTGCACTTCAAGATCCAGACCAGCCACAACTCCACACTCCGAGGAACCCTCATCTACAGACCCCCCGGCCCCCGGACACCCTTTGCCACCACCATCACCGACTTCATCGCACCCCACGCCATCGCCTCAATGAACAACATACTCATTGGAGACCTGAACTTCCACCTCGACAACCCCAGCGACCCCAACTCCACCATCCTTCGTGACTACCTCACCAACATCGGACTTAAACAACTCATCACCACACAGACCCACAGAGCAGGCAACACCCTCGACCCCATCTTTGCGGCAGGAAACAGCGTTCACTTCAGCCACACAACGCAACCGCCATGGACTGACCACCACTGCGTACACTTCGCTGTTGACAAACACAAGGCACCCAAACCAGCCTCACGCACACCACGGAGGAACTGGAGCAAGGTTACCGACGAGCAACTCAGCTCCACCCTCACCCGAGACAACCACACCTGGGCTCCCGACACCAACGTCGCAGCCAGAGAACTCCACACTTGGATCTCCAACTGCGCATACAAGCTCGCCCCGCTACGCAACCCCGACAAAGAGCACCCCAGGAAAGCCGACTGGTTCACCACCGATCTCCAAGAAGCAAAACGCACCTGCAGACGCCTGGAGAAGAACAGGAGAAACACCAAGACTCCCGAAATCTACACCACCTACAAGGACGCCATGACGGACTACCACAACCAAATCAAGACCACTGTTAGACTTGGCACCATTGGCGTGGGTCTCCCTTCCATTTTTTGCTGTTGCCTCTTATGGTTTTACTGGTTTTATATGCTTTTGGGCACTGTGCCACTGCTGTTCAGTACCACAGTGCAAGTGCTCCCTACTGTAAATTGATGTGTTGATTAGTGACTCCATGATTGGGTTATTTGATTTACTTGTCAGACCCTAGTACAGTGCACCATGGGTGTCCAGGGCTTGTAAATCAAATGCTGCTGGTGGGCTTGCAGCACTGGTTGTGCCACACACAGAAGCAGCTTGTAAAGTGTGTCTCAGGCCTGCCATTGCAGAGCCTGTGTGCAGTCTGTGACTGCCATGTCGACTTGGCAAGTGCACCCCCTTGCCAGTCCCTAAACCTTCCCTTATCTTCATATCAGACACCCCTAAGATAGGCCCAAGGGCAGGGTGCATTGTAAGTATAAGGTAGGACATGCCCTGGTGTGTGTGGCATGTCCTAATAGTGAATTACAGCCATTTTCGTTTTTCACTATTGCAAGGCTACCTGTTCCCCATAGGCCAGAATGGGCAGTTTGATTATTACACCTTATAATCCTAACTGACCCAGGGAACATGGTAGAAAAACGAATTTAGTATGCCTGAACTCAGAATGATAAAATACATCTTTTAGTGAAGTTGGTTTTAACATTCTGTGTTTGAAAATACCACTTTTAGAAAGTAGGTATTTTCTTGCCTAACCATCCAGCTGCCTCTGCTCAGGTTGTGTATTGTATGTCTGGGTTTGTGAGTGACAGGGGCTGGGGGATTCCAGGAGGCAGGGTGAGTCAGCACTAGGCTGAATAGGTCTGCCTGAAGGAGGATGGGTGGGAGGAGTTGCACCTGGGTCTGAATAGGGCTGTGCCTGCCTTCCACAATGCTGGCTCCACCTCCTGCCGGCGTCTGATGGCTCTGCCCCTCACTCTCAAAGGAAAGAAGGAGTCATGTACACAAAGTGCTCCAAGACTGACCAGAACTGGTTTGGACTAGGCATGGGCCTCTCTGCCTTCAGAGAACAAAGGATTTCTGTGTATAAATACTGGGGCCCAGACCCCATGAAATTAGATCACTTCTGGGAAATCAAGAAACCTGTTGCCAAGGAGAAGAACCGGAGAAGCTGAAGGAGGAGTACTGCCCCTGTGCTGTTTTGCTGATTGGGGTTGGCCTGCAGTGGTTGCTTTCTGCCAAGGACAGGAGAAAATACTTTGCTGTGCTTATCATCTTGAAGAAGAGAATCTCCAAGGGCTTGAACTGAGCTTGCCTCCTGCCTGAAGTCACAAGGACACAAAGACTTCACCCCTTCTATTTGCCTGCATCTGGAACTGCTGTTTTAGCTGCTAACAGAGGGAAATTGCAACACTGACGCCGGCGAGCGACGCCGTAACCTGCACCGAAGCCGTGGGCACCGCTCGTGAAGAGCACGACGCACCGCCCCGACTTGCACCGTAGGCCCGATGCCTGCCGACACCGTGCGACATCGACTCCGAAGCCGTCATCGAGGCCGCTGCCTGCACCGGAGCCGAGGACACCGCTCGTGACGCTCACGACGCACCATCCCGACTCGCACCGCAGCCCCGACTTCACCGACGCCAGCGCTTCATCATCGCGGAGCCGATCCTCGACGTGGGTGACCCCCGAATCCATCGACGCCGCACCATCGTAAGGAACCGATGCCTCACCGCCATCCGTGACGTCACCTCCCCGACACAGTAAGGAACCGACGCCTCACCTCCCCTGCGCTGCAGTAAGGAACCGAGACATCACCTCCCCTGGGGTCGTAAGGAACCGATGCCGCCGGCGCCAACGAAGCATCACCTCCCCGATGCCGTGCACCGTCTTTGTTTTCATCGAATTCCAGGTACTGTTCTTTGTGGGTCTGCTCGACTCCGGGCCCGACGCCGCGCACCTCGCGGTCGGCGCCGTACTTTGGGATTTCCACCGGTCACGACGTCGTGATAACTCCAAGTGGAGTTATTTGTTGCTACAAGCTTTATTTGATTGACTATCCTATTTTTGAAGATAACGTGAACTGTCTCTATCATTTTAAGTCTATTTTTAGATTACAGTATTGTGGATTTTTGTTATTGGGTCTTGTGTTAAGTCTATATAAAGATTACTTATTTTTACATACAACCTGTGTGGTGTCCATCTGTAGTGTTTTCACTGTATTACTGTATGTGTTCACAAATGCTTTACACACTGCCTCTGAGATAAGCCTGTCTGCTCGTGCCAAGCTACCAGGGGGTGAGCAGGGGTTATTTTAGGAGTGTATCCCCCTTATCCTGACTAGAAACAAGGGTCCCTATTTGGACAAAGGTGCAAACCATTGCCAACTTGAGACCCCCAGTTGTAACATTGGTGGTCAGCGGTGAGGATTTGGACTTGCATTTGTTATTCATATACAGTGATTGGTGTACACTACTAGTGAGTGCAGACCAATACGCGACCACATACATTTTGATAGGACTTTTTTCCTTGGAACCTTTATTTTTGTTGAGAACTGCCAATTTTCACAATGAGCAAAAGAGGATCCATTGCACCTGCAGATATTGAATTTGAAGAAGATAGGGTTGATACCTACACTGTGCCAGAGCTCAAAGCCGTTTGTAAAAAGTTAAAAATCTCTATGAGAGACCTCACCAGGAAGGAGGAGCTTCAAAAGGCGCTGAGGGCCTGGTTGGAAGCAGGGAATGCCGGTGGGCAGCCCGAGGAGCCTGTGGAGGAGGCAGAGAATTTAGATGAGCAGCTTTAGGGGCCATTAGGCTTACCCGGGAGGAGAGTGCCTTCCAGGGAGGGCAGCAGTGTTTCTCAAAAGGGCCTGTCTCCAGAGGAGCTGGAGGACAGGGAGAAAAGCAGGATGCATGAAATGGAGATGGCCAAACTGAAACAGGGAAGCCATGATAGCCTTGAGCACAAGAAATTGGAGTTAGAAAGTAAGAGGTTGGCCATGGAAGAAAGGAAGATGCTTTTAGAGCATGAGAAAGTGGTGAGGGAGCTAGAGCTAAAGGCTAGGAGCCTAGAAATCACTCCCTCTGGTGGCAGCACACCTCCAGTGCCTGTAGAAGGAAGAGTGTACATCCCCAAGGAGGTTATTAAAGATTTCATGAAGGGGGAGGACATTGGGCAATGGTTTAAAGCATATGAGATCGCCATGACATCACACCGGGTCCCTGAGAAGGATTGGGGAGCGGGGTTGTGGGGCCGCTTTACAGGTGAGGGAAGGGAAACCTTGCTAGCCTTGCCCACAGAGGATCAGATGTCCTATGCCCACCTGAAGGAAGCTTTAGTGGCAAGGTATGGGTTAACTCCAGAGCTTTATAGGCAGAAGTTTAGGAACTGCAAAAAGCTGGAGTCTAGTACCTGGGTGGAGTATGTGTCTTATTTTTGCAGAGCATTGGATGGATGGGTGAAGGGTAGCAAAGTAGATGACTTGCAGGGGTTCTATGATTTAATTGCATGGGAGCACTTGTCCAGTAGTTGTTTTCCAGAGCTACGCCAGCACCTTGTTGACAGTAAGCTGACTAATCCTAGGAAGCTTGCTGAGGAGGCGGACCGCTGGGTCAGTACCCGGGTCCAGAAGGGTCTTGTGGGAGACTCCGCCAAAGGTGGGCAGGGTCCCAGGCAGAAGAGTGGGGGGGACAAGGGTAAACAGAAAGAGTTCCAAAAAGGGCCCCAAAGTAAACCCCAAGGGAACCAAGGTAAGGGTTCCCAGCCTCCCACTGAGAAAAGACCATGGGTCCCAACAGATAAGTCTGTTTAGAAGGGGCCCAAGGCATGTTTTAGTTGTGGTCAGGTGGGTCACTTTGTAGGAAGTCCCAAGTGCCCCAATACCGTGACCACTGCACCCACTGGTGCACCACCCCAGCAGATGGCTAGTGTAGCCCTGGGAGAGGAGTTGGGTGCCCAAGGTGGGTGGGGTCCCGCAGAAATGTCCCTGGTCTCTTTAGGAGACAGTGAGATGGTCCCTAGGACCCAGCTGCCTGATAACACTAAAAAATACAGGCAGTGGGTGACCATCAATGGCCATAGGGTGGAGGCTCTGAGAGACACCAGGGCCAGTGTGACAGCTGCCAGTTGTCGGCTGGTGTCTGAGGAGCAGGTGGTCCCCAACGTATTCTACCCCGTAGTTGCCGCTGACAACTGAGAGAGCCACTGTAAGGTGGCCCAGGTTCCCTTTGAGTGGGGGGGGGTCTCAGGTATCCTTCAAGTAGTTGTGAGGCCAGCCATGCCTGTTGACTGTCTGCTAGGCAATGATTTGGAGAGCTCCCCTTGGGCGAAGGTGGAGCGGAGGTCTCATTTGGAGATGTTGGGTCTGCCAGAGTGGGCGTGTGTGACCACTCGGTCAAGGGCAGCCGGTAAAGGTATTCAAGAGGACCTGGAGCCTGGAAGAATGGCCCAGGAGCCTGCCTTAAAGAGAGGAGGCAGGGGGCACGGGAAACCGGCCCCCGAAGTTCCCACGGTCCAGGAGGAGGCAGACCTTGAGGGGGATGCCCTGGAACCTACAGGGGAACAAGTGGCTGAACTGGGGGACCTGCCTGAGCTGACCCATTGGCAGCAGGAAGGAGGCCCCTCCAGGGAAGAGTTCTGCGATGAGCAGAAGAAGTGCCCTTCTCTTGAGGGCTTGCGGCAACAGGCTGCAAGCCAGGCAGCAGGTGATCAGTCTGGATCACACTGGATCTACTGGGAGAATGGTCTCCTGTATAGTGAGCCTAAGGTCGCTGAGCCTGGGTCAGCCCATGTGCTGGTGGTACCCCAGCGCTTCAGAGCCATCCTACTGGGTCTGGCTCATGATGTGCCTTTAGCAGGACATTTGGGGCAAGACAAGACCTTTCAAAGGCTTGTCACCCACTTTCATTGGCCCCAAATGCGCAAGAGTTCAGATACTCATTGCAGGACCTGTCAGACTTGCCAGGCAAGTGGTAAGAGTGGGAGGAAGCGCAAGGCTCCTCTCCAACCTTTCCCTGTTGTCAGCACCCCTTTGAGAGGGTGGGTATTGACATTGTGGGGCCTCTGGATCCCAAGACAGCCATGGGCAACAGGTTCATCCTGGTCTTGGTGGACCATGCCACCCGGTACCCGGAAGCCATCCCTCTTCGGACAGTGACGGCCCCCATGGTGGGACGTGCACTGATGGGGATTTTCTCCCGCATGGGGTTCCCCAAGGAGGTGGTGTCTGACCGTGGTACCAACTTCATTTCCAATTATATGAAGTCCCTTTGGCAGGAGTGTGGTGTAACCTATAAGTTCACCACTCCTTACCACCCCCAAGGTAATGGGCTGGTTGAGAGATTCAACTGGACCCTTAAAGGCATGATTATGGGTCTTGAAGAACCCATGAGGCGTAAGTGGGACGTCCTCTTGCCATGCCTGCTCTTTGCTTACAGAGAGGTGCCCCAGAAGTCCTTAGGGTTCAGTCCCTTTGAACTGCTGTACGGCCATCCTGTAAGAGGACCTCTGAGTCTGGTCAAGGAAGGCTGGGAGAAAGCTCCCAGGAAAACTCCCCAGGATGTATTTAGTTACATGCTGGCCTTCCGGAACCAGACTCGGCGTTTCAGACAACTCGCTGAGGCGAATCTGGAAGCCAGCCAGGAAGAGATGAAACGTTGGCATGATCAGAATGCCACTCTGATCGAGTTTCAGCCTGGACAAAAGGTTTGGGTCATGGCCCCAGTGGAGCCTTGTGCGCTCCAAGATAAGTGGACCGGACCATTTGAGGTGGTGGAGCGCAAGAGTGATGTCACCTACTTGGTGGACTTGCAGTCTCCCAGGAACCCCTTGCGGGTCCTGCATGTGAACCGCCTGAAGCCCCACTTTGAGAGGTCTGAAGTGGGCATGCTCTTAGCAACAGATGCTGGAATGGAAGAAGAGACTGAACCTCTTCCTGACCTCCTGTATGCAAAAGAGCAAGATGGGTCAGTGGATGGTGTGAACCTCTCTCCCACCCTGACCCCTGAGCAGCATAATGACTGTCGCCAACTGTTGGGACAGTTTTCTGATCCGTTCTCCCTGACTCCCAGTATCACTGAATGGTGCATCTATGATGTGGACACTGGGGACAGTCCTCCTGTGAAGCACAAAACTTACAGAGTGACTGACAGGGTGAGAGCTTGCATCAAGGAGGAGGTCTCCAAGATGTTTGCCTTAGGGGTGATTGAGTCCTCTAACAGCCCTTGGGCCAGCCCAGTGGTCTTGGTCCCAAAGGCTGCCGCGCCTGGTGCCACACCCGAACTCCGGTTCTGTGTTGACTACCGAGGACTCAATTCAGTCACGGGACTGACGTGCACCCCATCCCCAGAGCTGATGAGCTCATTGATCGGTTGGGGGCTGCCCGGTACCTCAGCACGTTTGATCTAACGTCTGGATACTGGCAGATCGCCTTAACTGATGGGGCCAAAGAGAGGTCAGCATTCTCCACACCAGATGGGCACTACCAATTCCGGGTGATGCCCTTTGGGATGAAGAATGCCCCTGCCACCTTTCAGAGGTTGGTCAACCAGGTGTTGGCTGGGCTGGAGGATTTCAGTGCCGCCTACCTGGATGACATTGCAGTGTTCAGTGCCACTTGGGAGGAACATCTGCACCACCTCTGGGAAGTGTTGAAGGTGCTGCGGAAGGCAGGCCTCACGATCAAGGCGAGTAAGTGCCAGATCGGGCAGGGTTCTGTGGTGTACTTGGGACACCAGGTTGGGAGCGGCCAGGTGGCGCCCCTACAGCCCAAGATAGATACCATCCTGGCTTGGGAACCCCCCAAAATCCAGACAGAGGTGAGAGCCTTCTTAGGACTCACCGGGTATTACAGGAGGTTTGTCATGGGGTATGGCAACATTGTTGCACCCTTGACTGAGCTGACTTCCAGGAAGCAGCCCAGGAAAGTGAACTGGACTGATGCCTGCCAAAAGGCTTTTGATGCCCTGAAATCTGCCATGTGCACGGCGCCCGTGCTTCAGGCGCCCAACTTCTCAAGGGAATTCATTGTGCAGACAGATGCTTCAGAGTATGGTGTTGGGGCTGTGCTTTCACAGATGAATGAGGAGGGCCTAGACCAACCTGTAGCCTTTATTAGTTTGAGGTTACTCCCGCGGGAACAGAGGTGGAGTGCGATTGAGCGTGAGGCATTTGCTGTGGTCTGGGCACTGAAGAAGTTGAGACCATACTTGTTTGGGACTCACTTCCGGGTTCAGACAGACCACAGGCCCCTCAGATGGTTAATGCAGATGAGGGGTGAGAATCCAAAACTGTTGAGGTGGTCCATTTCCCTACAGGGGATGGACCTCACGGTGGAACACCGCCCTGGTACAGAACACGCCAATGCTGATGGTCTGTCCAGATTTTTCCGCCTTAGTGATGAGAGCTCCCAGGAGGGAGGGTAGTTCTCCCCACATTTCAGCTGGAGGGTACACGTGTTAGACTTGGCACCATTGGAGTGGGTCTCCCTTCCATTTTTTGCTGTTGCCTCTTATGTTTTTGCTGGTTTTGGATGCTTTTGGGCACAGTGCCACTGCTGTTCAGTGCCACAGTGCAAGTGCTCCCTACTGTAAATTGATGTGTTGATTAGTGACTCCATGATTGGGTTATTTGATTTACTTGTCAGACCCTAGTACAGTGCACCATGGGTGCCCAGGGCTTGTAAATCAAATGCTGCTGGTGGGCTTGCAGCATTGCCACCCACAGAAGCAGCTTGTAAAGTGTGTCTCAGGCCTGCCATTGCAGAGCCTGTGTGCAGTCTGTGACTGCCATGTCGACTTGGCAAGTGCACCCCCTTGCCAGCCCCTAAACCTTCCCTTATCTTCATATCAGACACCCCTAAGGTAGGCCCAAGGGCAGGGTGCATTGTAAGTATAAGGTAGGACATGCCCTGGTGTGTGTGGCATGTCCTAATAGTGAATTACAGCCATTTTTGTTTTTCACTATTGCAAGGCTACCTGTTTCCCATAGGCCAGAATGGGCAGTTTGATTATTACACCTTATAATCCTAACTGACCCAGGGAACATGGTAGAAAAACGAATTTAGTATGCCTGAACTCAGAATGATAAAATACATCTTTTAGTGAAGTTGGTTTTAACATTCTGTGTTTGAAAATACCACTTTTAGAAAGTAGGTATTTTCTTGCCTAACCATCCAGCTGCCTCTGCTCAGGTTGTGTATTGTATGTCTGGGTTTGTGAGTGACAGGGGCTGGGGGATTCCAGGAGGTAGGGTGAGTCAGCACTAGGCTGAATAGGTCTGCCTGAAGGAGGATGGGTGGGAGGAGTTGCACCTGGGTCTGAATAGGGCTGTGCCTGCCTTCCACAATGGTGGCTCCACCTCCTGCCGGGCGTCTGATGGCTCTGCCCCTCACTCTCAAAGGAAAGAAGGAGTCATGTACACAAAGTGCTCCAAGACTGACCAGAACTGGTTTGGACTAGGCATGGGCCTCTCTGCCTTCAGAGAACAAAGGATTTCTGTGTATAAATACTGGGGCCCAGACCCCATGAAATTAGATCACTTCTGGGAAATCAAGAAACCTGTTGCCAAGGAGAAGAACCGGAGAAGCTGAAGGAGGAGTACTGCCCCTGTGCTGTTTTGCTGATTGGGGTTGGCCTGCAGTGGTTGCTTTCTGCCAAGGACAGGAGAAAAGACTTTGCTGTGCTTATCATCTTGAAGAAGAGAATCTCCAAGGGCTTGAACTGAGCTTGCCCCCTGCCTGAAGTCACAGGGACACAAAGACTTCACCCCTTCTGTTTGCCTGCATCTGGAACTGCTGTTTTAGCTGCTAACAGAGGGAAATTGCAACACCGACGCCGGCGAGCGATGCCGTAACCTGCACCGAAGCCGTGGGCACCGCTCGTGAAGAGCACGACGCACCGCCCCGACTTGCACCGTAGGCCCGACGCCTGCCGACGCCATGCGACATCGACTCCGAAGCCGTCATCGAGGCCGCTGCCTGCACCGGAGCCGAGGACACCGACTCGCACCGCAGCCCCGACTTCACCGACGCCAGGGCTTCATCATCGCAGAGCCGATCCTCGACGTGGGTGACCCCCGAATCCATCGACGCCGCACCATCGTAAGGAACCGACGCCTCGCCGCCATCCGTGACGTCACCTCCCCGACACAGTTAGGAACTGACGCCTCACCTCCCCTGTGCTGCAGTAAGGAACCGAGACATCACCTCCCCTGGGGTCGTAAGGAACCAACGCCGCCGGCGCCAACGAAGCATCACCTCCCCGACGCCGTGCACCGTCTTTGTTTTCATTGAATTCCAGGTACTGTTCTTTGTGGGTCTGCTCGACTCCGGGCCCGACGCCGCGCACCTCGCGGTCGGCGCCGTACTTTGGGATTTCCACCGGTCACGACGTCGTGATAACTCCAAGTGGAGTTATTTGTTGCTACAAGCTTTATTTGATTGACTATCCTATTTTTGAAGATAACGTGAACTGTCTCTATCATTTTAAGTCTATTTTTAGATTACAGTATTGTGGATTTTTGCTATTGGGTCTTGTGTTAAGTCTATATAAAGATTACTTATTTTTACATACAACCTGTGTGGTGTCCATCTGTAGTGTTTTCACTGTATTACTGTATGTGTTCACAAATGCTTTACACACTGCCTCTGAGATAAGCCTGTCTGCTCGTGCCAAGCTACCAGGGGGTGAGCAGGGGTTATTTTAGGAGTGTATCCCCCTTATCCTGACTAGAAGCAAGGGTCCCTATTTGGACAAAGGTGCAAACCATTGCCAACTAGAGACCCCCAGTTCTAACAACCACCAAGAGGGACTTCATCCACAACAAAATCCTCGACAACTCCACCAACTCCAAGCAACTCCTCAGTGTCATTCATGAATTCAACAACCCACGCAGCGAACCCACAGACATCACCCCTTCCCAAGACCTCTGCGATAAGCGTGGAACCTACTTCCTCCTCAAGATCAAAAAACTCTACGACAACTTCGCAAAACCTCCAGCCGACGCCAGAGCCGGCCACCCGCCCCCCAGACACACCAGCCAGCCCACCATCTCCACCTGGATGCCGGTCACAGGCGAAGACACCACCTCGACCATGAAAGGCATCCACTCAGGGACCCCCACCGACCCCTGCCCTCCTCATATCTACCACAGAGCCGCGGCCGCCATCGCACACGAACCACAACGCACCATCAACACCACCTTCAAAACAGGCACCTACCCAGATGACTGGAAGCGTGCAGAAGTCAGGCCCCTGCTCAAAAATCCCACAGCGGACCCCACCGACCTCAAGAACTACCGGCCCATCTTGCTCCTCCCCTTCGCAGCCAAAGTTGCAGAGTAAACAGTCAACAGGAAACTGACACGATTCATTGAAGACAACGCCATCCTCGACCCGTCCCAATCCGGATTGCGAGGCAACCACAGCAACGAGGCCGCCCAACTCGCCATCACAGATGACATCTGCAACCTCCTGCACCAAGGCCACTCCGGAGCCCTCATCCTACTCGACCTTTCAGCGGCCTTCGACACCGTCTCCCAATGCACACTAGTCGCCAAACTACATGCCGCCGGCATACAAGGAACAGCCCTAGACTGGATCCGATCATTCCTCACCGGAAGAAGCCAAAGGATCAGACTGCCACCCTTCCTCGCCGATCCCACGTAAATCACCAGCGGAGTCCCCCAGGGGTCATCTCTGAGCCCAACCCTCTTCAACATCTACATGGCCCCCTCGCTGCCATCGTCCGACAACACGGCCTCAACATCGTATCCTATGCTGATGACACCCAACTCATCCTCTCCCTCACCAAAGACCCCACCACCGCCAGACTCACCTTCCAGAAAGGAATGCACAACGTCGCAGTCTGGATGACCAACAGCTGCCTGAAGCTCAACGCCAAGAAGACAGAAGTCCTCGTCCTTTGAACCACCCCTTCAGCATGGGACAACACCTGGTGGCCGCCGCCCTTGGAAGACCACCTACCCCCTCGGACCATGCCAAAAACCTCTGCATCGTACTCGACTCATCCCTCACTATGAACCGACAGGTCTACGCCGTCACCTCCAGCTGCTTCAACACCCTCCGCAAGACCTACATATGGATATCCCCAGAGTCAAGGAAGACAGTCACCCATGCACTCATCACCAGCAGACTGGACTATGGAAATGCACTCTACACCGGCATTTACAAGTCCCTACTCTGCAAACTCCAGACATTACAGAGCACTGCCGCCAGACTCATACTCGGCATCCCCGGCACAAACACATCAGCCAACACCTACGTAGACTCCACTGGCTCCCTGTGGAGTAAAGAGTCACCTTCAAAATCCTCACTCACACCTACAAATGCCTACACAACAACATAACCAAATTCCTCAACGAGAGAATCAACTTCCACGTACACAAAAGAAACATCCGATCTTCCAAACTCGCACTGGCCAAAACCTCGCGCATCCACAGAGCCAAAGCAGGCGGAAATTCCTTCTCCCATATTGCAACCAAGACCTGGAACAAGCTACCGGCAGACATCAGAGGTGCCCCCTCCCTGAACACCTTCAGGAAGACCCTCAAGACCTGGCTCTTCGGCTAACATATCTGCCCCCCCCCCTCAGTGCCTTGAGACCCTCACAGGTGTGTAGCGCGCTTACAATTCCCCTGATTGATTGATTGATTGAGTTATCATCATGTGATGAATGTTCCTCTTCTGCACTGCTTGAGGCGGTGGGGCAACGCTCTTCCGCCATAGTGGATAGAGACACCACTGGGGGTGCGTCATCTATGTGTGATAGGCATGAGTGACTCACCCCCCGGCCCTCCTGCGCTACGCATCCCACCTTCTACTTACCTGGACATTGACACTGTGGCGGAATCCACTGCAATCTGTCCAAATCTGTGACTCAGCCAGCAGGAGCCTGAGCCAGGTGTGATTTCACTAGGCTGGGTACAGCAGTCGCCGCCTAGTCCGCTGGTGGTCGTCACAATGCAGTTGATGCACAGGGCTCCCTTAGGCGTGAAGTTGCAGCGCTCACGCCACACAAGTTCGGCGTAGCACAGGGGCCTCAGCCTCCACAGCGTACGGCCAGCCCAACATTATCCAGCATGTGATGCAGGGAGACTGCAGCCACCGTTGGTAATCCCCTCCGTGCACCCCGGAGTAGTGGTGGATTGTAGTATGTGATGCGGACCTCACTACGTTGGTGCGCAGGAGCCCCTCTACCATTAACTGCTCCAAGGTGCGCAAGGCGGAATTCTCACACAGGTCAGCAACGCGGCTCCATGCGACCTGCCAGACTTCACCACCAGGTACGGGCGATCGTCACGCATCAATGTCTCCCGCCACGGCTCATCGACTCCACAGCTCCTCCACATCCCACTCCAGGCTCCAGACGCAGGTCCAGCGAGGCATCCAGGCTACAGACGCAGGTCCAGCGAGGCATCCGGGCTACAGACGCAGGTCCAGCGAGGCATCCAGGCTCCAGACGCAGGTCCAGCGAGGCATCCAAGCTACAGATGCAGGTCCAGCGGGGCATCCAGGCTCTCATCCTGGTCATTCTGGATGTTGGGTGGCTTGAGTGGGCTGTTGATGTGTGCTGCACTTGGCCCTGGCTGCTCAAATCTGCGTTAAACTATTTTTTGGGACATCTTTTCTATGGGAGGTGGACTGATAGGCTATTTTTTCGAAGTCCACACTTGCTGCCTAGCGTGCATCTTTATATCGCTAAGGGCTTATCGCTAGACTCCGCCCGCTATCGCTGGTTTTCCTATTGCCATCGCGCTGATGATAGCGGAAGTTTTCTCTGCTGATCCCTGAAAATATTGCCTGTTAGCGACGTGTTGGTAATACGTCGCTAACAAGGCGATAAATATCAGGGAAAGAAGGCGATAAAAAAATACCTCTAACCAAGGTTGGCAATAGTTATCGCCATTCCTTGGTAATATCCCCCACAGTCTCTTCCTTTTACCTTAATTTGCTTACTCACTTGCTACAAGATTTACATATGTGTGGATAAATCAACATTCCAGTTGATTGACGTATTATCCAGAGATTGGTGTAATCATAGGGTAGGAAGCAAACACGCTGACCTTATATACAACATGCGCAATTCAAAGAGAGGCAAACACTTCAGAAAGCATTTTCGTGACAGTGATAGAGGTGTGCCCTGCCATGCTATCTCTTGTACCACCCACTCCTTTGGGCACCTATTTAATGTGGCACAATGCCTTGGCAGCGTACGCTGCTGACTTTCCTTCTTAGAAGTCTTTGAGGTAAAAAAATACTTTCTCAGGCGGTTTATAGCTGGATGTAATGCAGGCCTTGGTGAGTGACTTGTAGGTGGTCTATGTTAGGCCTTCCTGAAATATGCATAAGTGGTGAAGCAGCAGCATCGCTCGGATCATGTAAGCACTCCGAGGGGTGCTTCATACAATATCACTGTCACTTGCAGAAGATTGAAGCAAAGTACAGTGCAAAGCAGGTGCAGTATTTGTATGATCCCGGGGTCAGTAATACTGATTGGGGTTGCGGTCTCCCCCTATGTGTGCTAAGTACTATCTGCTTGGTGGTTAATACTGCAGCCATCACGACTATAGCATCACCCATGTTACTTCCTGCCCTCGTTTTAATAACCTTGGTTGGCCTTTCTCGTTTAATTTTTATATATGTTGTTATTATTTCATAGGCTCAAATACACGCCCATGATGTCTCTCAATCCGAGTAAATGTTCTGGGGCAATTAATTTGACCGTCATTTTTTTTGAAAATGTTGGGGCATATTATCAAGCCCATTATCGCCGCGTTAGCGGCACTTTTCCTGCCGCTAACGCGGTGATCGCTAGGTATCGCCTAAATGACTATCACCATCGTAAACAAGATAGCGGGAGTTTTCTACGCCGTTCCCTGAAACTATCGCCTGTTACCGACGTGTTGATAATACGTCGCTAACAAGGCGATAAATATCAGGGAAAGAAGGCGATAAAAAAAATACCGCAAACCAAGGTTGGCGATAGTTATCACCATTCCTTGGTAATATCCCCCTCTATACTTTACTTGGGGTATTCTGTGCCTGAAATATGTTTAGATGCTGCTACCAGTGTAATACCTGTTTTGTATGTGAGGATATCTTAGCTTGCACTGCTGAAGACCACCTTGTACCTGTGCTGTGTGAGAGTAGAACATACGCTGTTGCCAAATGCTGCACATTGTGTATGTGTTTACACACAGACTTGGAATGCTGCTGCAGATGCTGTCCAAGTTCAGTGCTTGCGAGGGAAGCTTGCATTGTTTTAGACCACATTGGTATGTGTTCTATGAGAGTGAGGTAAGCGTGTGCCACTGCTTGGTGCTGTACCCGTTTTGTGTGTGGAAATCTTGCTATGCATGTGAGACAAGCTTGCTCTCATACACACCAATGTTGTTCCTTGCACTTGTACCAAATCTGAAATGCTGCTTTTTCATTGTATATTGTGAAGATGTAAAATGGTGCCTCCCTGTGCCACACTTGTTCCAGGTCTTTAAAGAAGGTTTACAGTGGCCATGCAATACCACACATGTTCCATGTCTTTGAAGGAAGCTTTCACTGGCTGTCCCTACAGTAAGTACTACTCATGTTCCATGTCTTTGAAGGAAACTTGTACTGGCCCTGCAGTAGCATACTTGCTCCTAGTCTTTGACGAAGCTTGGATTGGCTGCCACTGCAGTACCATACTTATTTCATGTCTTTAAAGGAAACTTGCACTGGTCCAGCTGTACCACACTTCTTACATGTCTTTCGGAGAATATTGTGATGCTCTTGACCAGTGTTGCATGTCTTATGTGTGTGAGCCAAGGACCCCTTGTGCTCCTGCACTCTGTGCTCTATCTATTTCTGTGTGTTTTAGGTCTGACCAACAGACTGTTTTAGTTGTCAGCCATATATTTTCTCAAAGAAAATACATAATCTTGCTTAGAGAGTATGTGCTTTAGGTGAGCTCACTTCACTTATTCATCACACAAAGTTTCAATCAAATATTAGTTCAACCCTTCAGACCAGCATACAAACAATTGGGCAGTGGATCAGCCCTCTTCAGCCTCTGGCTTTGTTGCCTACGTTTGGCTCTGCCTACTAGACACCTGTTGGTCTTTAGGATGTCCGGTAGTCTGAATAATGTATTTTGTCTGCTTACTCTGCATTGCTGTACATCCAGAGGAGTACAACCTCTGACGTTATTTCCTTAAGTTCATCCCTGGGCAACTCACATAGAAATGCAGACTAGTGCTCATTAAGTAATTACAGTACCAGCAGCTCCACTTTCATTGCTACTGGACCAGCCAGGTATCATCACTGCAAGCCTCAAAACCATGCCACTATCTTGAAAATAGTATTCAGCCCCACTGTGAAGCTTTACTTTTTCATATTTATTGAAACACATGCCCTCCACATTTAGTTAAAGACACACAATTGATGTTCGGAATGCAGAACAAATCAAAACATTCACCCCCAGTCAAGAGATCAGGGTTAAATCCATCATTCTTTTGCTCACCATGCCACCCCAGTTTAGACCTGGCCATATGAAAATCAGTCTTGACCCTGTGCCTCATGGGAACAGTCCAGCCCGAACTGCCAAGCCAGGTCCTCCCTGGACCGGAAACAAGCATCCTAGGACCGATTTCGGGGTTTCACCCCTCTTCAGCCAGGATAGCTTGACTCCAGTGGCACAGTGAGCCCGGGACCCACGTCTATGCATACACGGCGCACTTAGGGCGAGGAAGCAAAAGACACACAATTGATGGACGGAATGCAGAACAAATCAAAACATTCACCCCCAGTCAAGAGATCTGGGTTAAATCCATCATTCTTTTGCTCACCATGCCACCCCAGTTTAGACCTGGCCATATGCAAATCAGTCTTGACCCTGTGCCTCATGGGAACAGTCCAGCCTGAACTGCCAAGCCAGGTCCTCCCTGGACCGGAAACAAGCATCCTAGGACCGGTTTCGGGGTTTCACCCTCTTCAGCCAGGATAGCTTGATTCCAGTGGCACAGTGAGCCCGGGACCCACGTCTGGGCATACCCAGCGCACTTAGGGCGAGGAAGCAAAAGACACACAATTGATGGACGGAATGCAGAACAAATCAAAACATTCACCCCCAGTCAAGAGATCTGGGTTAAATCCATCATTCTTTTGCTCACCATGCCACCCCAGTTTAGACCTGGTGTAGGAGAGTAGGATCTGCCTCTTATGTTGCCCCCACTTTTTTTCTGATGTTTACACTGGTTTCTGGCTATAGTCAGGCTGGGACCCTGCCAATCAGGGCCCCAGCCTCTCTGTTCTCTCTAAACGACTTGGAGTGCACTCTAGGTGCACTAGTGATTGGATACTGTGGTACCTTATGAGTCCCTAGTATATGGTACCTTAGGTGCCAAGGGCATAGGTACTTCACAGGCCTACCAGGGGCTGAAGCATGTATTATGCCACCCCTGGGAAGCAGACTAAATCTGACACCACAGGCCTGCTACTGCAGCCTGGGTAAGGTGGTGCATGCACTCCTTACTGTGATATAGGCTACCTACATCACTACCTATATACACACATATAAACCTATAAGTCACTCCTATGGCAGGCCTTATCAATCCTGAAGGCAGAGTGCTTGGTTCCTATGTGAGGGGGTGCCCTGCATGAGCAGAGCCCCTCTGCAGCATTCGGAGACCCTTCTCTGATGCTGTTTGTAGGGCAGCCTGACCATATACTCTTAAGCGCATTATAACCTCGCGTTAAATGCTAACTTTGGGATGGCTGCACGGAAACATGTCGTGTTTGGTGTCAAACATCTTGGAATACTACCCCCCGCCAGTTCTGGCGGCGGGGGTAGCATTCCACCCTTCTAGAGAGATAGACATGTACCTACTGTGGAAGCACGGTAGAATCCTGAAGAGCCCTGGCATCACAAAATGGATGCCACCAGTCACAGACACTGGGCTGCCCTCCTGCTGATGACCGAAACTCGCAGTGGAGGAAGCCCAACAATAGGTATCCTGTCACAGGAGGGTGTGACCACCTTCCAGACAGGGTTTAGTGTATTGGGGCTGGGTGGGTGCACTCCTAGAGTGCTTTGAAGTCCTGCACGGGGTGTGTCCTGTTGGTCAGTTGTTTCCCAACGTTGCTGTTTGCTGACTGGGGGTAACTCTGTCCTTTCCCCTTGAGCCCTGGTGGGACAGGAGTCCCAGGGCTTTCTTCACCGAGGACTTTCCACCACTGCCGGTCCGTATTCTACAGGGACTACCAGTCCCAGCATTCTCAGCTCCCGCCACAGGTGCCGCGAGCGAGGGGGCGGCGACATCCATCGCGCTTATAGTGCTGCCTCTCCCCCTGCGGGGTGGTGTGTCCTGTTGGTCAGTTGTTTCCCAACGTTGCTGTTTGCTGACTGGGGGTAACTCTGTCCTTTCCCCTTGAGCCCTGGTGGGACAGGAGTCCCAGGGCTTTCTTCACCGAGGACTTTCCACCACTGCCGGTCCGTATTCTACAGGGACTACCAGTCCCAGCATTCTCAGCTCCCGCCACAGGTGCCGCGAGCGAGGGGGAGGCGACATCCATCGCGCTTATAGCGCTGCCTCTCCCCCCGCGGGGTGGTGTGTCCTGTTGGTCAGTTGTTTCCCAACGTTGCTGTTTGCTGACTGGGGGTAACTCTGTCCTTTCCCCTTGAGCCCTGGTGGGACAGGAGTCCCAGGGCTTTCTTCACCGAGGACTTTCCACCACTGCCGGTCCGTATTCTACAGGGACTACCATTCCCAGCATTCTCAGCTCCCGCCACAGGTGCCGCGAGCAAGGGGGAGGCGACATCCATTGCGCTTATAGCGCTGCCTCTCCCCCCGCGGGGTGGTGTGTCCTGTTGGTCAGTTGTTTCCCAACGTTGCTGTTTGCTGACTGGGGGTAACTCTGTCCTTTCCCCTTGAGCCCTGGTGGGACAGGAGTCCCAGGGCTTTCTTCACCGAGGACTTTCCACCACTGCCGGTCCGTATTCTACAGGGACTACCAGTCCCAGCATTCTCAGCTCCCGCCACAGGTGCCGCGAGCGAGGGGGAGGCGACATCCATCGCGCTTATAGCGCTGGCTCTTCCCCCGCGGGGTGGTGTGTCCTGTTGGTCAGTTGTTTCCCAACGTTGCTGTTTGCTGACTGGGGGTAACTCTGTCCTTTCCCCTTGAGCCCTGGTGGGACAGGAGTCCCAGGGCTTTCTTCACCGAGGACTTTCCACCACTGCCGGTCCGTATTCTACAGGGACTACCAGTCCCAGCATTCTCAGCTCCCGCCACAGGTGCCGCGAGCGAGGGGGAGGCGACATCCATCGCGCTTATAGCGCTGCCTCTACCCCCGCGGCGCGGGACGCGCGCGGGACGCAGCCCGGACGAAGCCCGGACCAAGGGCGGGCCCGTCTGAGCCCGTCCGAGGCAGGAGGAGGCAGGGCTGGGCCTCCCATCGTAGTCGTCGGAGCCATCTTATAAGGTTTTTATTGATTATTTCATCGTAATACGTATGATTGCCTAGTCTGCCAAGGACTTTGTGCCACATATATTTTAAGGAATAGACTATGACTTCAAAACGTAAGGCAGTAGGAGCGCGGGGAGGGGGCGGGGTTGTGGGAACCCTGGATGCGTTTTTGACTAGGGCTAAGTCAGTTTTGACAAATCAAATTCAGCTTACTGAAAAACGACTCTCGATGGACACTTACGCAGGACAAAAAAAGTCATCTTTGGGAGGCTTAATTATGGCTAAATCTCCAGTGGGTGGATCACAAAACTCGGTTCATCAACGTATTGAGACCCCAATTATAAGTTCTGATGCGAAACGAGCTGATGATGTAGTTGCCGCATTGGGGGCTCCGGACATAGGCCACTTCAATAATCTGGAACCTGCCCAAGATACAGCATTGAGCCAACCCCAGGATTTGATAGTTAATCCAACCCTGGAGATAGTAGACCCTCCTGCACCCTCGGTTCTAGCCCCAGCCTACATTTCGAATATAACTTGTACAGCCCAAGGTGACCCTGTGACTAGACCTAAAAGAGGGATAAGGGAAAGTACGGCACGCCCTGTTAATCTTTTGCAGAGAGGCAATGGTGAGCCGCCTGCGAAACGCACAAGGGCAAGTGTGGCGCAGAGGAACAAGCATAACCTTAAACCAACGCACCAAGAGTCTGGGCTTCATGAACTTCATGCCTTAGAATCTGCTGGTGGCATGTCTCATTTGTCAAATATCGACCTTCACACCAGGGCGGACTTTGGGAGTGACCCTGATCATTGGAAACGCTTAGAGACTTTAATAACTGTTCTTCTAGCCCCCCTATTATGTAAATTAGGAGTAATTGAGGAAAAATTGTTGCACCTCCAAAAACTGAGTAATGTATCATCTAACCGGGAGGCTTGTGGGTGTAAATGTGCAGTGCGGGGGGCAGCTGAAGTATCGACGGTTTTGGAAATGCCAGAAGTAAATAGGATTGTGGGGGGTAGCAATAGAGAACCGAGCCATTTAGCTGGTAAAGGTATCATGGGTGCCAGGGCTCCGGTCATATCTCGATTATTATCTATGGCATCTGGCCCCGGGGGAAGTATAATCAACCAGGGGCGGGGAAGACTGGAGACAGGTGGGATGGTCAATTCTTTTAATTCACCTGACTACACACTGTCCCAGCCGGCGGGACCTTCAAGTCTTTTACCTATTACCCAGGCCAATACCAGTATTGGAGACAGCAATAATGGTAGGGGCGGCCCAAATATGATGAACCGTTTGGTTGTGAAGGGTTCTGGAGACATACTAGACCTACCTTCGGCTGCATGCCCGTATGTCTTGGTTTTGGCTGGTGTGCCCCCTCTTAGGCCAGATCAAATTGAATCT
The DNA here is from genome assembly GCA_963921515.1 of Calotriton arnoldi. NCBI lineage: Eukaryota > Metazoa > Chordata > Amphibia > Caudata > Salamandridae > Calotriton > Calotriton arnoldi. The sequence goes on from CAWUFW010003328.1 coordinate 329,919, forward strand.
TGGACCCAATTGCGTAATAAATCTATAGACTGGTTATCTAAACATAAAGGGTTCAGGGTACCTGAGACTAATAACATCATTATGGTCCGCAGAGTTGGGTGGGTGGGATCATCTCCAAAGAACATCGACGGGGATTGCGTGGTAATTAACTTCCGTAACCCATCGGTTGTTAAATCAATACTAAGGGCCCAAGATTCTTGCTCTAATAATCCCACCTGTATCTGGGCCTTGCCACTGGGTTTTTTTTATAAGCCGTTTGCAAGATTCCCGTTGTCGGTTATCTCCCCTACTTATGTATCTAATAGGTTTCAGGTCCTTTCTGGTATGGATGCTCCAGATTGACTACCTCTTCCCGATGTAGTATCTCCCATTATAGATATTTCCTCTGAAACAATGGCTGAAGAAAACCTTGGCCACACGGTCACCTTGCCAACTTCTACCATTTCTTGTTCCCTGACTCAACAATCTCAGACCACTACTGCTAATATAGTAAAATCCGTCTCAAGGCCGATAATAACTGATGATGATACAATGAAAGTCTTAACATGGAATATTGCTGGTTTAAGGACAAAAAAGGGCGATGTCTCTTGGGAACGTTTTCTTGCTATTCACCACATTATAGCTCTACAGGAAACCTGGGAGTCAAATGAGCATTTTTATCTGGATGGGTTTATATCTTTTTGTAAATTCGCTACACCATCCAGTATGGGTAGAGCAAGGGGGGCTATTATTATTGATCAACCTTAAGCTTTCTTACAAGGCAAGGCTGATTGATTCTTGTTCTCCTCACATGTTAGTGGTAGAGTTGACAGGGAAGAATCTCCCAACACTTTTAGTGGTAACTTTTTATAATTCTTTTACAAGAAATCAAGAGACAGAGCATCTTATGGCTCTCATGGCCTTTTGGAAAGCTATGGAGATAGTTCAGCAGTATACTATGATATATTAGTCCTGGGAGATTTTAATGTTAATTTTTGCCCCATTAATTGTTCAGCCGGGCTGGAGGAGGAATGTGGTCCACAGGGGCACAATCATTTTGAACACACCTCGTCTGGCATTTTTTAGAAAGTCTTTTAGCGGCTTATAATTTGGTTTGCCTTGAACAATCAGACCAGACTGCCCCGTACCTACTTATGTTGGTCGTGGCCGCGAAAGCATAATTGACCATATCTTGGTTTCATCTCCGTTGCTGACAGTAATTGGCAGACTAAGTATATTAAAAAATTACGTCAGCGATCATAATCCTATGATATTGGATCTTAATATAAATGCTGTTAACAAGGGAAGGACCATGACCAACCTTACTAATACTAATATTGCCTCTAAAGATCAAGCTCGTAGAGTGAAGTGGGAAAGGATTACCCCTGAAAGCTTCATCAATAGTTTGCTTATTAAATGTGCCCAGGAATTTAGGATTGGTATAGACCAGGATTCCCAACCAAGATCTGTGTTCAATGCTTTTGACCTAATTGGGAAGCAGGCTGCTTCAGACCTAACTATAGCCAGCAGACCTAGGCGCAGAAAGTTTAAAAAATGGTTTGATGAAGCTTGCATGAACACCCACAAAGACTTAATGCGGGAGCTTAAGCAAAAGCCAAGGGCGGTATTACGGGTTAAGGAGGTAAGGACGGCTTATAAGCTTGCAGTAGAAAGCAGGAAAAGGCAATTGCGGGAGATGGCGTGGGAGGAGCTTAGCCAAGCCAGTGTGCTGGCTAATAGTTCTAGATTTTGGTCTGTGGTAAATAGCCCTCTGTTTGACGATACACCAAACTCCAGTAAAGATTCTCTAGTCCCCGCGGAGATGTGGGTGCAACATTTTGGGAAAGTGTACAGTGATATGACCTTAAGGGCATCCACTGAGATGCCCGTGCGTGGCTTGGTGGGTTCCCCCCTTGTCTTTACAACTGATGAAGTTTATAAAGCGATCACTACAACTCTTGGGGGGAAAGCTCCAGGTCCTGACCGAGTACCGGCGGATCTTTACAAGGCAGACCCTGAGCTTTGGGCCAAGATTTTAACTCACGTTTTTAATGCAGCTTGCGTGTCTGGCTTTCCCTCTTCATGGGCAAAAGCGGTCATCGTACCAATCTTCAAAAAGGGGTCAAGGGGTGATCCGGCTTGTTACAGGCCTATTTCGCTCCTTGACTCCGCGGCCAAAATCATGGGGAAAGTCGTCTTGGAGCGTTTAACAGAGTGGCTTGAACAAACAAGTATAGTCTCCGACCTCCAATATGGTTTTAGGCAAGGGAGGGGTACCTTGGACCAATGCCTTAACCTCCATTTGGTGATAGGGAAATATACAGTTGTAAAACGCGGGGATCTCCATCTGGCCTTTATGGATTTAACCTCGGCGTTTGACCTTGTTAATAGGTCAAAGCTGTGGCTGATCCTTCGAGACATAGGGCTAGATGGTGACCTGATTTCATTTTTGGCTGCCATTCATGAAAACACAATAGCGGCAGCACGTTTTAACGAAGAGGGCAGCCTTACCGACTCTTGGGCAGTAAAGAGAGGGGTCCGGCAGGGGTGCATATTGGCCCCCTTGCTGTTCACCCTCTATATTAATAAACTAGGGGATTCTCTGGTTTCTTGCTGTAAAGATATACCCAGAGCCGGTACTAAAATGATTCCCGCGTTCCTGTATGCCGATGATGCGGTTTTAATGGCCAGAACTGCAAGGGGGCTGCAACTTCTTTTAAATTGTTTTATAGATTTTATGGAATCATTGGACTTAATAACTAACTTGAAAAAATCGCATGCTATGACCATAGGCTCAAGGAGGGCAGCGAAGGCCAAATTTTATTGCAAGGGAGTTGAGTTACTAAAAGTCCCCGCTTTCCCCTATTTAGGGGTCCTTTTCGACGACCAACTCACTTGGCATACGCAGCGTGTCCATAAAAGAATGTGCTAGTTAGAGCATCGGGGGCTACTCTAGACTTTGCTAAAAGAGTAGGATCAAAACCTCTCCCTTCACTCATGAAGATTTATAACGCCAAGTGTATCCCTATGGCTACTTATGGCAGTGATATTTGGGGCTACACAGATGTGAAAGTAATCCAGGGGCCGAGAACACCTTTATGCGTAAGCTGCTCTCGGTCCCCGCATCAACCCCAATTTTTAATATACATGAGGAACTGGGAGCGGGCTTTATCTCGGATCAGATTGCGGTTGCGCCTTTTTACGCTGGCTGAGAATTTGGGCTCAACCGACTCGAATTTAAATCAACTGATCATACGAGATTGCCTTACCCTTGAAAAGGTGTTAGAGATCCCTTGGTTGAAATATATTAAGGACCAAATGGAAATTCTTGGCTGTCCAGACTTATTTTCGAATCCTATTGCTCTGGGTAAACCGGCCATCAGAGACGTTAAGCAGCAGTTCCTGGATAGACGAAAGGGACTAAGGGAGGAGAACGAATTAAAAAACCTATGGTGAGAAGATTTGTCACATTGAGCCTGGCCCAACATATACAACCATATCTATCCTATATTAATAAACCGTATCATCTGTTTGTTCTAACAAGATTTAGATTGAATATGGTCCCCTGGCTACTAGCCTTCCCCAAAGGTTACTTTAGGGAGGGCACACTAAAACCTTGTCCCTGTGACAACTTCTCGGAGCAAGACACTCTCCATATAATGTTTTTCTGCGAATATTATAATTCATTGCGCAGAAAGCTTATCCTCCCTTTGCTTAAAAATTGTAACTTTGCTCAGGTTAGGCCGGCGTTGGTCTACCTTCAAACATTAGCGTCACCGATGGTCTGTTTTGGGGTAGCTAGTTTTTTATTAGGGGCGATTAGACTTAGGAATAGGTTGCCCTTGAGTCTGTCTGCGAACACTGTTTTTAATCATGTCATGTAATTTCTTCTTTTAAAATATATAATACATTTTTATTAACTGTAAATATGAGCAAGTGTATATGGGGCAAATTTTATTTTTTTGTACTCTCAGGTTGAACTATGCAATGGTGATTGATTTTTTTATTCATGTTTTGTCATTGGTTTTATGATATGCGTTTTAACTTCCTATGAATTGTTAAATAATATGATGGTGTGCATTTTGTTCTGCTGTTCCATAAAGGGGCTGCAGATTATGATTTTTGTTTTGAGTAGGTTCTGCACTTTTATGGCTTTAAGTAGCCGAATAAAGTTAATTTTGATTGATTGATTGATTGATTGACTGAAGAATCTCCCTTGGAGTCAAGGAGTGACTCCCCTGCTTGGCAGGCACCAAAAACTACAATGACGGTCGCAAACTATGCCACTCCCGCTGGGGCCCGAGGTCCCTGCAGCCCAAGACGAGGATTTCCTGACTTCTCAAAGGCCATCGTGAGTCCCCAGCGAAGCTGAGGCCAGTGGACCCCACGAGTGATGAGGAACCACAGTCCCTTGGTACCGTGCACTATTGTCGAGTGCAACCCCTTCACGACGTTCTACGAACTTGTGCTTTGGACCACGTGTGGTCCCAGCCTCTAGCAGGAATCCCTCCGAAGATCAGAGGCCTACCCCGTCCCGAGTGACCGTGGGCCCCTGTTGAAAGAATCCCGCCGAGGCGTCTTTGCGATCCCTTGCCAGCAGGCTTGTGGGTCCTCAGAAGACTTTTCTAAAGAACCAAAGAGCTCCCCTGGTTGCTCCAGGCCTGCCCTGAGTTACCTTCGCTGGGTGAGTTCCCCAGACCTTGCTGGTCTGCACCATTGACTTCTTACGCTTTCCACAAGACTTGCTGCTACCAAGGCTTGTTGGCTCTAATCGGGTTGCCGACACAGCAGTCAGCTGCAGACTTTGTGGGACACGCCGAATCCAGCTCCTGGTTGTCATCGACGCCTCCTGGACCGCGTGGCCGAAGAGTCAAGACACCCGTGAACGACCTGAATCTGTCGACGATGGTGGGCATTCATCTTCCTTGCCCCGGGTCACTGCCCAGTGACTTTGAACACTGTCCCCTCTGCTTTAAGGTCTTCCTTCTTCCGAATCCAGGCTTGTATTCCACCGGACACTTCTTCGGACTTCACAAGCAGCAAGTCTTCATTGGCTCCCATTGAAAACGACGCCGCGACCCGACACCAAAGGACACCTATGCACCCGGCTTCCCTGGGTGAGGTAACTCCAGCACTACAGTGCTACTGTGGGTGTTGGCCCTAGAACTACTTACCCTGTAAGTGACTTGCTTGTAGCTACTCCCGAAGTGCCCTTAACCTCTTAATTTCTAACCGCGACTTGCCCCATTGAAGTCTACGGCGATCCGCTCCTGTGTTCACGCACTGCACGCGTCCCCCGTGGGTCCTTTACTTACCTGCCTTGGGTGGTTTCATGAGGCCCCAACACTTCTGAAGGCCCTGGGCCTTGTCTCTTTGCAAGTCGTTGTTCTCAAGTCTCTTTCTTAGTATATGGTCTGGTACGCCCCTGGGGCCCCAGCCATATTGTGCTTAATTTATTGTGAAACATTGATTTGTGCATATGTTCCTGACTTCTAATCTCATAAAGAGATTAGTAGAGAGTTGTTTAGTAATAAATACATATATATTTGATATATATACCTGTGTGGTGTCTTTTCATTTGGTGATTCAAGAGATTGTGTGGTAAAACAAGCTGCTTTACATTCCTCCAAGACTTAGCCTGAAGGCTGCTCTCCACAGCTACCACTAGGATAGCTTTCTATAAAGGTTGTCTTAAACCTACCTACCATAAGAGTCGAATTGTACTGGTGCAAGGTGTCCACTTTAATTAGTGAACAGCATATACCAGGCCAACTTCTCACATTGGTGGCAGCGTGTGGGATTCCAGCTTGCTATTGTTTTACCAGAAAATCTCTATTTGAATTACTAACTGAAAACCACTATAGGTACTTAAGGTACATATAAAGTCAAGCTTAGTATCAATAAGTTCTACTGAACTTAGAGCTGTGTGCCAAGGTATAGCACACCCTTTCTACAGCTCAAGCTAGTATCAGTAGGCCACAAACTAGTGTAGGTAGTACAACACTGCACAACACTAGAATGTCCTTAAAGGGTGGACCCAGTGGATCCACTCAGCCTCAGTATAAGGACATAGCTTTCTCTAAGTTGAGAACCATGTGTGCTGCAAGGCACCTGAAGCTAGGACAGAGTCCCTCCACACTACACCTGATATATCTGCTGACAGCAGATGATCTTAGATTAGCTCTAGGAGCTAATGGGTCTGAATCAGTGGGTAGGTCAATTACAGTGTCTGGGTCAGATGATGAAAATCAGAATGACCAAGACTCTGTGATTGAAGGGCCAGGTCCCCAGGGGCCTGAAAAGGACAGAGGAATTCTCCCTAAGAGAACTGACATAGTGGAGGGAATCTGAACACTCCTATCACTCTGGCAGAGAATCTGTCTACCAGAGGAACTCCTACTACCGAAGAAGAGAGACCTCCTCTGACAGAATGTACAAACTGCTGCAGTATGAGGAAGCAAGGTTTGCCCTCAAAACCAAGCAGTTGGCATTAGACAAGGAAGCCCTGGAGCTCCAGAGAGCTTCTAGAAAAGAGGGGTTAGAACCCCCTGGTGGCAGCAACAGTGTCCCTAGAGGCAGAGAATATATTCCAGACCATAGGAACCTGAGCAAGGTTGTTCCTCCCTACCAGATTGGGGATGATATCCATAAATGGGCAACTGCTATGGAAAGGGCCTGTAGAGTACAACAGGTCCCCCAAAAGCAGTGGGCAGCAATCTTGTGGCTCTCCTTTTCAGATAAAGGTAGAGACAAGCTCCTCACTGTTAGAGAAGAGGATGCTGATGACTATGAAGTCCTGAAGAGTGCACTGATAGATGGGTTTGGCTTAACCACTGAGCAGTACAGGTTGAAGTTCAGAGACACCCAGAAGGCACAGACTCAGGACTGGACTGACTTTGTAGATTGTGCAACCAAGGCTCTGGAGGGTTGGCTGGTTGGCAGTAGGGTTACTGATTTCAAGGGATTGTATAATCTAATGATGAGAGAACAGATCCTTAATAATTGCCAGAACCAGTTGTTGCATCAATACCTGGTGGACTCAGATCTGACCTCTCCCCAAGAATTGGGAAAGAAGGCAGACAAGAGGGTCAGAACCAGGGTGAGGCAGAAAACCCAGAACCAAGGGGGTGACACAAAGAAGCAGGATTCTAAGGGCCCTGAGAAAGGTGGGGATAAGTCAAAAGACCAGAAGTCTTCACAAGGGTCCCAAAAATCTGCATCTGGTGGGGAGTCACAATCCAACAAGGGAAAAGGCCAAAAGAAGCCCTGGTGCAAATTCTGTAAACAGAAAGGACACTGGACTTCTGATTGTAACAAGTCCAAAGACCAAACCACCACCACTCCTGCCCCTAAGGCAACTGTTCCCCCTAGTTCAGCTACTGGTGGAGGTGGTACTTAGAATAAGGGTGTAGTAGGGTTGACCATGGGTTCTGAAGTGGACTCTGGCCTAGTCAGAGTACCCACTCAGGCAATGCTGATTTGTGATGGAGACATGGACATGTCCTTCCTGGTAAGCCCCAGTAATCTGGGCAAATACAAACAGCAACCTGTAATAAATGGCAAACAGGCTTTGGCATTTAGGGACACAGGTGCTAGTGTCACCATGGTGGCAGAGGATCTTGTGGACCCTGGACAGATCATCCTGGGCGAAATGTACCAGGTGACCAATGCAAGCAATGTCAGGACCAACCATAGTCTGGCAGTTGTGAATTTCTCCTGGGGAGGGGTAACTGGCCTCAAGAAGGGTGTAGTCAGTGCAGACCTCCCTGTAGAATGTCTATTGGGCAATGATCTAGAAACTTCAGCCTGGTCTGAAGTAGAGTTATGGACTCATGCTAAGATGTTAGGCATCCCTGCAGAGGTATTTGCTGTGACCAGGTCACAGGCCAAAATGCATGACACTGAACCAGCTCTGGATCCTGAAACTATGGACCAGATGCTTCCCAAGAAGAGGAGCAGTAGGGTTAAGGCAGTGCCTTCCCCTCTGTCTCAGATCATTGATTTCCCTCTTAAGGGAGGAGGAGCAGACCCCGAAGAAGGAACTGCCCCAGAGGAACTTGAGCCTGATCAGGTTCAGTTCTTGGGGGCAGGGGGCCCTTCTAGGGAGGATCTGAGTAAGGAGCAACAGTGCTGCCCCTCTCTTGAACCCCTCAGACAGCAGGCTGCTGCTGAGGCTGCTGGGAGTGCTAGTGGGTCCCATAAAGTTTATTGGGATGAGGGACTCCTATATTCTGAGGGTAGGGATCCAGCCCCTGGAGTCACCAGGAGGTTGGTAATACCTCAGAAGTTTAGGGGGTTCCTCTTGACCCTAGCACATGATATCCCTTTAGCAGGTCACTTGGGCCAAAACAAGACCTGGGACAGGCTTGTTCCACATTTTCATTGGCCGCATATGTCAGAGAACACAAAGGAGTTTTGTCGCTCCTGTGTCACATGCCAAGCCAGTGGCAAGGCAGGTGGCACTACAAAGGCCCCCCTGATACCACTACCTGTGGTGGGGGTACCCTTTGAAAGGGTAGGGATTGACATTGTTGGTCCCCTTGACCCTCAAACTGCATCTGGGCACAGATTTATCCTGGTGGTAGTGGATCATGCCAGCAGGTACCCAGAGGCAATTCCTCTGAGGACCACCACAGCCCCTGTGGTGGCAAGAGCCCTCATTGGAGTTTTCTCCAGAGTGGGTTTCCCAAAGGAGGTCATCTCTGACAGAGGTACAAACTTCATGTCAGGATATTTGAAAGCAATGTGGAAGGAGTGTGGTGTAACTTATAAATTCACCACCCCTATCACCCACAATGCAATGGGTTGGTTGAACGTTTCAACAAAACCCTGAAGGGAATGATTAAAGGACTCCCAGAGAAGCTTAGGCGGAAATGGGACCTTCTTCTTCCCTGCCTGTTGTTTGCATACAGAGAGGTTCCACAGAAGGGGGTTGGTTACAGCCCATTTGAGCTTTTGTTTGGGCATCGTGTAAGAGGTCCATTATGTTTGGTAAAAGAGGGCTGGGAGTTACCTCTCAAGCCCCCCAAACAAGATGTGATGGACTATGTACTTGGTCTCCGCTCCAAAATGGCCGAATACATGAAAAAGGCAACCAAAAACCTGGAGGCCAGCCAAGAATTACAAAAAGCTTGGCATGACCAAAAGGCTGTGCTGACTGTGTACCAGCCAGGACAAAAAGTGTGGGTGTTGGAGCCTGTGGCCCCAGCAGCCCTCCAAGACAAGTGGAGTGGCCCCCATACAATTGTTGAGCAAAAGGGAGAGGTCACCTATCTGGTGAATCTTGGAACTCCCAGTAGCCCCCTGAGGGTACTCCATGTCAACAGATTAAAGCCATATGTTGACAGGGCTGACATGGGCTTGCTCATGGCAACTGATGAGGACCAGGAGGAGGAGAGTGACCCTCTCCCTGACCTGCTCTCACAGAACCCTGATGATGGGTCAGTAGATGGTGTTGCTGTGGCAAGCGGCCTCACTGTCCATCAGCAAACTGAGTGCAGACAGGTTCTGCAACAGTACAGACATATGTTTAGCCTGACCCCTAGTCAGACTTCCTGGTGCACCCATGAGGTGGACACTGGAGACAGTCTGCCTGTCAAGAGTAAAATCTACAGGCAACCTGACCATGTCAGGGACTGTATCAGGACTGAAGTCCAGAAAATGTTGGAGTTAGGTGTGATTGAGCCTTCAGATAGCCCTTGGGCTAGCCCAGTAGTCCTAGTGCCCAAGCCTCATACCCAGGGTGGTAAGAAAGAAATGAGGTTTTGTGTAGACTACAGAGGCCTCAATGCAGTCACCAGGACTGATGCCTATCCCATACCAAGGGCAGATGAGCTGATTGATACTTTGGCCTCAGCCAAGTATCTAAGTACATTTGACCTAACAGCTGGCTACTGGCAGATCAGGTTAGCTGATGATGCAAAAGCCAAAACAGCATTTTCGACCCCTGGTGGGCACTACCACTTTGTGGTGATGCCCTTTGGATTGAAAAATGCACCTGCCACTTTTCAGAGGTTGGTGAATAAAGTTCTGGCAGGGATGGAAACTTATTGCTCAGCTTATCTAGATGATATTGCTGTCTTTAGTTCCTCCTGGCAGGATCACCTGGTCCACCTCAGAAATGTTTTGGAGGCTCTCCAGAAAGCAGGCCTCACTATCAAGGCCACTAAGTGCCAGATAGGGCAGAGTCAGGTTGTATACCTGGGCCACCTTGTGGGTGGAGGCCAGGTTCAGCCTTTACAGAGTAACATCCAAACCATAGTGGAATGGGTTGCTCCTACCACCCAGGCACAGGTGAGAGCCTTCTTAGGCCTGACTGGGTACTATAGGAGGTTTGTCAAGGGATATGGATCTATAATGACCCCCTTGAATGATCTGACCTCAAAGAAAATGCCAAAAAAGGTTCAGTGGACAGCTAGCTGTCAGAAGGCATTTGAAGACCTAAAGCAGGCCATGTGCACTGCCCCCATCTTACAGAGTCCAGACTACACCAAAAAGTTCATTGTCCAAACAGATGCTTCTGAGCTGGGTGTGGGAGCTGGACTGTCTCAACTGAATGATGAAGGTCAAGACCAGCCAGTAGCTTTTATTAGCAGAAGGCTGACCCCTAGAGAGAAACGTTGGTCAGCTATAGAGAGGGAGGCCTTTGCTGTGGTGTGGGCCCTGAAGAAGCTGAGGCCATACTTGTTTGGCACTCACTTCATAGTTCAGACTGACCACAAGCCCCTCCTATGGCTTAAACAGATGAAAGGTGAAAACCCAAAACTTTTGAGGTGGTCCATTTCCCTACAGGGGATGGACTATACAGTGGAACATAGGCCTGGGACCCAACATGCAATGCAGATGGACTCTCAAGGTATTTCCACTTAGAGCACGAAGACTCAACTGGTCAAGGTTAGTTTAGTGTCCCTGCGTTTGGGGGGGGGGTTGTGTAGGAGAGTAGGATCTGCCTCTTATGTTGCCCCCACTTTTTTTCTGATGTTTACACTGGTTTCTGGCTAGAGTCAGGCTGGGACCCTGCCAATCAGGGCCCCAGCCTCTCTGTTCTCTCTAAACGACTTGGAGTGCACTCTAGGTGCACTAGTGATTGGATACTGTGGTACCTTATGAGTCCCTAGTATATGGTACCTTAGGTGCCAAGGGCATAGGTACTTCACAGGCCTACCAGGGGCTGAAGCATGTATTATGCCACCCCTGGGAAGCAGACTAAATCTGACACCACAGGACTTCTACTGCAGCCTGGGTAAGGTGGTGCATGCACCCCTTACTGTGATATAGGCTACCTATATCACTACCTAGATACACACATATAAACCTATAAGTCACTCCTATGGCAGGCCTTATCAATCCTGAAGGCAGAGTGCTTGGTTCCTATGTGAGGGGGTGCCCCTGCATAAGCAGAGCCCCTCTGCAGCATTCGGAGACCCTTCTCTGATGCTGTTTGTAGTGCAGCCTGACCATATACTCTTAAGCGCATTATAACCGCGAGTTAAATTCTAACTTTGGGATGGCTCCACGGAAACATGTCGTGTTTGGTGTCAAACATCTTGGAATACTACCCCCCCCCGCCAGTTCTGGCGGCGGGGGTAGCATTCCACCCTTCTAGAGGGATAGACATGTACCTACTGTGGAAACGCGGTAGAATCCTGAAGAGCCCTGGCATCACAAAATGGATGCCACCAGTCACAGACACTGGGCTGCCCTCCTGCTGATAACCGAAACTCGCAGTGGAGGAAGCCCAACAATAGGTATCCTGTCACAGGAGGGTGTGACCACCTTCCAGACAGGGTTTAGTGTATTGGGGCTGGGTGGGTGCACTCCTAGAGTGCTTTGAAGTCCTGCACGGGGGAGCAGAAGGCTCCTCTGTGCATATGCCAGTTCAAACCAGCTCAGGGGCTACCTGCCCCTGCACTGGCGCGAAACTGGACAAAGGGAAGTGGGTGTAGCCACCCACTCCCCTGACCCTCCCATAGGTGGGGTCATAGAGCTAGTCCCTCCCTTTCTTTTAGTATAAGAGGGGGAACCTGTGCATTGCAAACTAGATACCCCTGGACGACGCTCTGAAGAAGAATCCTGGACCTTCGACGTTCCACTACCTCTGGAAGACTGAAGAATCTCCCGTGGAGTCAAGGAGTGACTCCCCTGCTTGGCAGGCACCAAAAACTACAACGACGGTTGCAAACTACGCCACTCCCGCCGGAGCCCGAGGTCCCTGCAGCCCAAGACGAGAATTTCCTGACTTCTCAAAGGCCATCGTGAGTCCCCAGCGAAGCTGAGGCCAGTGGACTCCATGAGTGACGAGGAACCGCAGTCCCTGGGTACCGTGCACTATTGTCGAGTGCAACCCTTTCACGACGTTCTACGAACTTGTGCTTTGGACCACATCTGGTCCCAGCCTCTAGCAGGAATCCCTCCGAAGATCAGAGGCCTACCCCGTCCCGAGTGACCGTGGGCCCCTGTTGAAGGAATCCCCCCGAGGTGTCTTTGCGATCCCTTGCCAGCTGGCTTGTGGGTCCTCAGAAGACTTTTCTAAAGAACCAAAGGGCTCCTCTGGTTGCTCCAGGCCTGCCCTGACTTACCTTTGCTGGGTGAGTTCCCCAGACCTTGCTGGTCTGCACCATTAACTTTTTACGCTTTCCACGAGACTTGCTGCTACCAAGGCTTGTTGGCTCTAATCGGGTTGCCGACATGGCAGTCAGCTGCAGACTTTGTGGTACACGCCGAATCCAGCTCCTGGTTGTCGTCGACGCCTCCTGGACCGCGTGGCCGAAGAGTCAAGACACCCGTGAACGACCTGAATCTGTCGACGACGGTGGGCATTCATCTTCCTTGCCCCGGGTCACTGCCCAGTGACTTTGAACACTGTCCCCTCTGCCTTCAGGTCTTCCTTCTTCTGAATCCAGGCTCGGATTCCACCGGACACTTCTTCGGACTTCACAAGCAGCAAGTCTTCATTGGCTCCCATTGAAAACGACGCCGCGACCCGACACCAAAGGACACCTATGCACCCGGCTTCCCTGGGTGAGGTAACTCCAGCACTACAGTGCTCCTGTGGGTGTTGGCCCTAGAACTACTTACCCTGTAAGTGACTTGCTTGTAGCTACTCCCGAAGTGCCCTTAACCTCTTAATTTCTAACCGCGACTTGCCCCATTGAAGTCTACGGCGATCCGTGCCTGTGTTCACGCACTGCACGCGTCCCCCGTGGGTCCTTTACTTACCTGCCTTGCGTGGTTTCGTGAGGCCCCAACACTTCTGAAGGCCCTGGGCCTTGTCTCTTTGCAAGTCGTTGTTCTCAAGTCTCTTTCTTAGTATATGGTCTGGTACGCCCCAAGGGCCCCAGCCATATTGTGCTTAATTTATTGTGAAACGTTGATTTGTGCATATGTTCCTGACTTCTAATCTCATAAAGAGATTAGTAGAGAGTTGTTTAGTAATAAATACATATATATTTGATATATATACCTGTGTGGTGTCTTTTCATTTGGTGATTCAAGAGATTGTGTGGTAAAACAAGCTGCTTTACATTCCCCCAGGACTTAGCCTGAAGGCTGCTCTCCACAGCTACCACTAGGATAGCTTTCTATAAAGGTTGTCTTAAACCTACCTACCATAAGAGTCGAATTGTACTGGTGCAAGGTGTGCACTTTAATTAGTGAACAGCATATACCAGGCCAACTTCTCACACCTGGCCATATGCAAATCAGTCTTGACCCTGTGCCTCATGGGAACAGTCCAGCCCGAACTGCCAAGCCAGGTCCTTCCTGGACCCGAAACAAGCATCCTAGGACCGGTTTTGGGGTTCCACCCCTCTTCAGCCTGGATAGCTTGATTCCAGTGGCACAGTGAGCCCGGGACCCACGTCTGGGCATACCCGGCGCACTTAGAGCAAGGAAGCAAAAGACACACAATTGATGGACGGAATGCAGAACAAATCAAAACATTCACCCCCAGTCAAGAGATCTGGGTTAAATCCATCATTCTTTTGCTCACCATGCCACCCCAGTTTAGACCTGGCCATATGCAAATGAGTCTTGACCCTGTGCCTCATGGGAACAGTCCAGCCCGAACTGCCAAGCCAGGTCCTCCCTGGACCGGAAACAAGCATCCTAGGACCGGTTTCGGGGTTTCACCCTCTTCAGCCAGGATAGCTTGATTCCAGTGGCACAGTGAGCCCGGGACCCACGTCTGGGCATACCCGGCGCACTTAGGGCGAGGAAGCAAAAGACACACAATTGATGGACGGAATGCAGAACAAATCAAAACATTCACTCCCAGTCAAGAGATCTGGGTTAAATCCATCATTCTTTTGCTCACCATGCCACCCCAGTTTAGACCTGGCCATATGCAAATCAGTCTTGACCCTGTGCCTCATGGGGACAGTCCAGCCCGAACTGCCAAGCCAGGTCCTCCTTGGACCGAAAACAAGCATCCTAGGACCAGTTTCGGGGTTTCACCCCTCTTCAGCCAGGATAGCTTGATTCCAGTGGCACAGTGAGCCCGGGACCCACGTCTATGCATACCCGGCGCACTTAGGGCGAGGAAGCAAAAGACACACAATTGATGGACGGAATGCAGAACAAATCAAAACATTCACCCCCAGTCAAGAGATCTGGGTTAAATCCATCATTCTTTTGCTCACCATGCCACCCCAGTTTAGACCTGGCCATATACAAATCAGTCTTGACCCTGTGCCTCATGGGAACAGTCCAGCCCGTACTGCCAAGCCAGATCCTCCCTGGACCGGAAACAAGCATCCTAGGACCGGTTTCGGTGTTTCACCCCTCTTCAGCCAGGATAGCTTGATTCCAGTGGCACAGTGAGCCCGGGACCCACGTCTGGGCATACCCGGCGCACTTAGGGCGAGGAAGCAAAAGACACACAAATCTGGCCTGGCAGTTCGGGCTGGACTGTTCCCATTGGGCGCAGGGTCAAGACTGATTTGCATATGGCTGGGTCCAAACTGGAATGGCATGGTGAGCAAAAAAACGATGGATTTAGGCCCAGATCTCTGTACTGGGGTGAATGTATGACTTTGTTCTTCATTCTGTCCATCAATTGTCTTTTTGCATTTGTCACCCCGAGTGGGACGGGTATGCCCAGACGTGGGTCTCGTGCTCTCCATGCCACTGGTGTCAAGCTATCCTGGCTGATGAGGGCTGAAAGCCCGAAACCTGTCCTAGGATGCTTTGTTCCAGTCCAGGGAGGACCTGGCCTTGCAGCTCAGGCTGGACTGTTCCCATTGGGTGCAGGGTCAAGACTGATTTGCATATGGCTGGGTCCAAACTGGAATGGCATGGTGGGCAAATAAACGATGGATTTAGGCCCAGATCTCTGTACTGGTCATGTATTTATGCTCGTACCCCTGTATCATTGCCAGGGACTCCATACCACCTCCCATGGTGCATCATGTGCCCCCCACCTCCTGGCTATGTTTCTCTTAGCAAAACACAAGGGGCCCGATTCATAAAAGTAATCTGAGACAAAATCCTAACTTTATGACTTTCTGTATTCACAAAGGGCATTTAGGAGTGTGGTGTGGATTGTGGCCTCATTGTCGACATTGCTAAGTTAGCTAAGGCCCAGCTGCCATGATGCCTTCTTTGCACACGTTCCTCTGTGACTTTGTGTTTCCAGACTCTGCTTGTGACCGTTCACAATAGAACTGTCTGCCTTTTTGCCTTTCACCTTTTCTCATGTTCTCTGTGGTTTTCGTCTGCACACAATATACAAGGTCGAAAAACAACGTCCCTTGTTTTTGCTGTTCTGGTCAGCCCCTCGCACTTGGACATAACATGACATACAGCTGCACTGGAGAAATTCGTGTGCTTTTACTATTGTGCACTCACTGTTGAAGGGACTTGGAGAAAAGCCTTTCGAGGGAGAAGAGCTGTGCTTGTCTGATGATGTAACCTTTGCATCTAGTTCTTGAGGTATGGGGGTCCCCCTGACAAAGCCTAGAGGTCTTTCTATTTTTATAATAAACTAGTTACTGGAACGGGGAGGGTGGCCAGGCATTTTAGTCCTATATCCACTGTCTTTATAAAATGCTGTCCCCGTTTGTATTCTATGGAATTGTAACCATGCTTACTGTTTTATCTTTATGCATTATGCTGCTAGTACTGGCACGTGTACTGTGTCTTAGAGCACGATAGTTGAAATAAACATTTTAAACTATACTGTGTCTCTTAATACACACGTTGTGGACGAGTATGAGTGAGTAATGAAAGAGTGTTCTTGCCCCACGATTCCTGAGAGAGTCCGTGTTCTGGGATGTCTAATCATTGGTAGCTTCGCTGTAGTGCGGAGAACAAATGTGACACAATAGCTAGTCGGATTGGGATTTTGGGTACTAAGGTGTATGGTTGGTACACCACTATACACCGAGGTCCTGTTTTCCTGCGCATAGTTCTTTATATGTGCAGAAGCCCCGCAACATGGCGCCCAACGTGGGGCACTAAATCTTGGCAGGTACGCGGTACAGAAGCTTTGCACTGTGCTTGCCTTATCCCCACACAAATATTATTTTTAAACAGTTCTATATATCAAAAGACCTGTTTGGGTTTGGCGACTTCCAAACAATTGAATGCACCTTCCACTCCTGCGTTGTCTTCCTGGCCGAACAGAAGCTTGCATTTAAATATTTCCCTTGAGATTTTGCAAGCGCTGGTTCAAAATAACTCATTTAATGTCTCTACACTAGATCGCTCAGCCTGGTTGGTGTGGCCCATAGCCTCTAATGCCTGCCAACTGCGTTTTCATGACTCTGCTCCTGGTTACAAACAGGATAGGCCAGATCCACGTTTTTCTGACTCAAGTACAGTTACAACTTATTCAGTTGGTTAATTATGTAAACAGTGGTTGCAGCACTCTAGTTTAGATTCAGTAAAACAACATTTATCTCTCTTATCAGGCAACATCGATCTGGTTGACTTTGTTCTGGGACCTAGAGGTCCGAGACCAAAAAGATTCATTTATGCGACTTACAATGAAATCTGGAAGCTTTCACAAATAGAAGCTGCTTCCCGTTTACGGGAAATAGATCAAGCAAATCTAGAAAAAGTGCTTGCTGTTGTTGACAATAGTATTAACACCCTGTCTTCCCGCATTTACACATTAGAGAATATTGTTTCATCTATTGTTGATATTGTACAGGATGACGTGTCTGTGTTATAACATGGTCAAAATCAATTGCGTTCAGTTATGCAGTTTGCATGGACTTTGCAGACACTGAAAATGGGGAAGGTTCCATGGCATTTTTTTAAACACATCTGCCTTGTTCTTGCCATTTAATTTGACTGAGAAACAGCAGTTCATGTCCATGAAAGATGCAACATACACTCTTCTACATATCGAAAAGATAGATCCTTTACCATTCTCTGTGGCGGAGACTGACTCTGCAGTGTGGCTAGTACACGGGGTTATCGCTTTGCCTTTTTCTTTATTTGAATTTAGTTCGTGCATGAAACATTATCCTGTTGGCCATTTCGAGCCTTTGGGCAGTGCCTTTTTGCACGAACTCTGGTCCCTACCTTTCACATACAGATGCCTTAGGGATGACAAGGAGGTATTTCTCACAGGGGAGTCTTGCGATTCTACAGTGGGTCATTCCCTTGTTTGTAAAAACATTAAATTGCACTGGGCTTGTAATGTTTCTGCCCGAATCTTGCTTGTGTTTTAAAGGGCGTTCCTGCTCCTGTTATATCACCTACTTTCACTATGCTTGCTAATGGTAGCTATCTGCTTTTGAATAATCAGGATTGCTGTGGTTTGCAGGCTGGCATACCCTATGTAGTAACAGTTTCGCAACGAGTGGTGTGCTGCAAAAATGTGCTTTTTCCGCCCCCGCATGGGAAGTTAGATAGTTCCATTTGGCCTTACATACCGACTTTGAAGGCGGATTTCAATAAATTGAGCAGAATAAAGGCGCTATTATTAAACCAGGAGGTTATGCTCACTTCCGCACGGAGACCTTCGTTCTCCAGGTGGCCAGCGCCCACAGTGAGATACAGGCCCTTTTAAACACTAACCTCCCCCAACATTTCGGTGAACTGATTCACCGTATATTTAATGCATCAAATACAGCAGGTCTTGTACACTTTTTTAAAGTTGTGGGCTTGGGCCTTTTGACCTCCTTTCAGACTATATTTGGTGTAATCCCGGCTTTTATTCATTCTATTTTTTCCAGCGTCTTTGGCGGCTTCCCATTGATCCTAGCCTTAGCTGCTGGCATATTGCTTTTACTTTGTCTGTGGCGCAATGGCTGCACCACTTGTGGCCCTACACAACCCAGGGCGACTACGGATGCTCCATGACCGCATGATTGACAGCTTCGGCGTCCTGCCGCTGGCAACCCTCAGCGTGTCTTATAGACTATCATTTCGCTTTGCGTATTTCACTTGCGTGCAACCAGTGATGTCCTGCTTACGATGTCCGTTCTCTTGGTCCTTGGATTTTTGCCTCTCCAATACGTCTTGTTCGGACCTGGATTTCGACCAGTTGATGGGCCCCTTAGTGGCCCATGAACGGGAATGTTCCGGTGCTGGATTAATGGCGCGTGCGGCTGCACTTGGGGTCTTGGCACAATGGGATGTCTGAGCGGCTGCTCGGAATCTCCTACAACGAAGTTATATCGAGTATCACGCAAGTTGTCCCGCATTGCTGATAGCTGCTCCCTATTATGAGGAGCATGAATGCAGTTTTGATTTGTTGAATTGGATGGCATCTCTTTTTTCGAACGGAGACAATGATGTCTTTTGGAAGGTGTTGCAGTTTTCTGTGCATACACTTTGATGGATTAGTCAGCTCCTATCTCAGATTTATTTCTCCATTGTTTTTATTTTTCTATTTTTTACTCTCCCTTAATTTCCAAAGGACATTTCCCACCTATAGGCGTTTCCGTTCTGCTCCATCTATTCGAACTCTGTTTTCATCCTATGTCTTGCCGCTTGGACTGACCAGGGGAGGGTGTGGTGTGGATTGTGGCCTCATTGTCGACATTGCTAAGTTAGCTTAGGCCCAGCTGCCATGATGCCTTCTTTGCACACGTTCCTCTCTGACTTTGTTTTTCCAGACTCTGCTTGTGACCGTTCACAATAGAACTGTCTGCCTTTTTGCCTTTCACCTTTTCTCATGTTCTCTGTGGTTTTCGTCTGCACACAATGTACAAGGTCGAAAAACAACGTCCCTTGTTTTTGCTGTTCTGGTCAGCCCCTCGCACTTAGACATAACATGACATACAGCTGCACTGGAGAAATTCGTGTGCTTTTAATATTGTGCACTCACTGTTGAAGGGACTTGGAGAAAAGCCTTTCCAGGGAGAAGAGCTGTGCTTGTCCGATGATGTAACCTTTGCATCTAGTTCTTGAGGTATGGGGGTCCCCTGACAAAGCCTAGAGGTCTTCTATTTTTATAATAAACTAGTTACTGGAACGGGGAAGATGGTCAGGCATTTTAGTCCTATATCCACTGTCTTTATAAAATGCTGTCCCCGTTTGTATTCTATGGAATTGTAACCATGCTTACTGTTTTATCTTTATGCATTATGCTGCTAGTACTGGCACGTGTACTGTGTCTTAGAGCACGATAGTTGAAATAAACATTTTAAACTATACTGTGTCTCTTAATACGCACATTGTGGATGAGTATGAGTGAGTAATAAAAGAGTGTTCTTGCCCTGCGATTCCTGAGAGAGTCCGTGTTCTGGGATGTCTAATCATTGGTAGCTTCGCTGTAGTGCGGAGAACGAATGTGACACTATAGCTAGTGGGATTGGGATTTTGGGTAGTAAGGTGTATGGTTGGTACACCACTATACACCGAGGTCCTGTTTTCCTGCGCATAGTTCTGTATATGTGCAGAATCCCCGCAACAGAAGTAGTAACATCAGGATTTTGTCTCAGTTAAACTTAAGTTTTGGTCTTAAGTTTAACTTAAGTAAAACTTAAGTTTAACTGAGACAAAATCCCAACTTCACTTCTCCTAAATGCCCTCTGTGAATACCGAAAGTCGTAAAATTAGGATTTTGTCTCAGTTAAACTTAAGATTTGGTCTTAAGTTTAACTTAAGACCAAAACGTAAGTTTAACTGAGACAAAATCCCAACTTCACTTCTCCTAAATGCCCTCTGTGAATACCGAAAGTCGTAAAATTAGGATTTTGTCTCAGTTAAACTTAAGATTTGCTCTTAAGTTTAACTTAAGACCAAAACGTAAGTTTAACTGAGACAAAATCCTAACTACCGAAAGTCGTAAAGTTAGGATTTTGTCTCAGATTACTTCTGTGAATCGGGCCCAAGGAGATGATGGACAGAGCACTTAAACATTTTCAGACACTCACCCCCGTCACAGATCTGGGTTCAATTCATCATTGTTCTTTAGCTCACTTCGCCACACAATGTTTCTCTTATCCACTGAAAGTCCCACCA
Organism: Calotriton arnoldi; assembly: GCA_963921515.1. Taxonomy (NCBI): domain Eukaryota; kingdom Metazoa; phylum Chordata; class Amphibia; order Caudata; family Salamandridae; genus Calotriton; species Calotriton arnoldi. The sequence goes on from CAWUFW010003328.1 coordinate 350,319, forward strand.
TAATTAGTAGTTTGGTATACTTCGGTGGATTGTCATCGCCCCACACATTGAGTATCATGGTTTTAACTGTATTGTCTAGTTTTTTCCCATTGCTGTGTACAAGCCCTTCCTTACTGCCTCCCAATAATGCTGAATTATCGCACAAGACCACACAGTGTGCAGAAAGTATTCCACTTCATCGCAACCCCGCTACACATGCTGGAGCCTGCCCTTCCCATTTTGTGCAGGAATTCATTGGTGTAATACGATCAATGTAATATTTGCAGCTGCACCAGACAGAACCCAGCATGTATCGTAATCTCTCTTGGGACCTGTAGCACCTCCTCCCACTCTCCATCCCCGAGTGGGCCTACATCTCTCTCCCAATCCATCCTGAGTTTGGTCATCACCTCTGGAGAATTGTTCATCATTTTCCTATATATCAGGGAGATCGTTTTTTTATCCATTGTTTACCATAGCACTCTGTCCTCCAGGGGCAAGGATTCTTCGACTGTTGTATCCTTATGGATGTGGCCCACTAACGCTTCCCTTATCTGCAAGTATAGGAACACTTCTGCATCTTCCAATTGGTATTCCTGCCTGAGTGTCTTGTCCCAAATGTCACCTAGAGTAGAGTTTCCTCTGATGTCCCAAGGGTCGAATCCTTCCACCCTGCCAATTTCCCTCAGGACAGTGCTGTCTCACAGAGGAGTTGATCTCTCCAGTTTCTGTCTCCACCTGAGGTACCTTGTGGCCTGTTTCCAGACCTGGTCAACTGTGAAGGTATGTTTTGGAAGCTAGATCTGTGGTCGGTTTCCATTGAGAACTGTTGGGAACCCCCTACTTCCCATTGCATGTCTGTCTATCCGCAATGCTGGCTCTGCTAATGGTGCGAAGGGCCAATTATTCACCGTTACCAGTTGTACCACTCGGTAATTTTATTTAATATAAATGCAATCCCCCATCATACACCCCTCTTACCAGTTTAGCTAGCGCTATAGAGGCGCTTTCCCTTTGCACAGCAAGAGCCTCACTTCACTATCTATTTGTTGGAAGAATTCATCTGGTATCCTGTACGGGGTGTTTTGAAGCACATACACCAGTTTTATACATGGCTGCTCTGCCTAAGAGTGATAGCGATAAAGTTCTACAATATTTTACGTCATTCCTGAACTCTTGCAGGAGTCTATACAAGTTGTCTGAGGAATTGTTCCTCATTTCTTCTAACAAATATGCCTCCAGAAAGCGGGTGTAGGTGAGACTTCTCTTAATTAATTATGTATCCTGAATACATTCCACATAGTCTGCAGTACTGATCCACGTATGGCATATGTGAGAGTAGATAACCTCAGTAAACATTCAGGTTTCAGTGTGGCTTACTTTGAGAGCTTGAATTACACTGGTGGACCAATGCACCATATACTCAAACTGTGCCTACTGTGTCATCTGTCCAAACTGTGCTACTTCCTAGTGAGAGGTGTACCTGTGTGAGTGTGGGATCCCTGATGACGATGATGGATATATAAAAGGTGCAAACTCTGTACCCTGACAAGGGTGTCCTGGCACTAATTATCTGAAGAAGGGAAGTTATGCCCTTTGAAACATACATTTTCAGCAGCTTACAGAGTTTCCAGAGATGTGTTTTTTCTTCAGCCCAGGGGGAGATAAGGAAATTGTTCCTTAACTTTGCAGCTAGTACAGAAAGGGCTCTGCCGCCCTTCCTCTTTAGTTTACATTTTGGAGTGGTAAGTGTTCTCCATGGAATATAACTCAGAGATGCTAATTGGGCCCATTTGATAAAAAGGCTCAATGAGATAAACAGGCTGCTTTGAATAGTATTCTCTGGCTTATAGATATCCTACAAGGCAGTTGAGGCAGAATCATATTTTCTCCTTCCTGGTATACCCTTGCGCCCCAATTTTGCACCCGTTGGAGTCTCACCGACGTATTAGCGGGAAGTCCCATATATAAGACATTACATTAGTCCAGGTGTGATAAATTCAATGCCTGAACTACCGACCGGTGGGTCTGCTTTGGTAAGAGTGGAATTGCTTTCTGAAATAATTTTAAATGTAGAAAACAAGACACTGATAACAAAGATCCCTTTTTATTCATGCTGAATTCAGAGTCTGTGGTCAACCTCAAATTGTTTACTGTAGGAACCACCCACACCTTCAGGCCACCAATAAGGTACTTTTGTGATAGAAAAGGGACCAAAACATAGTAATTCAGTTTTGTCACAGTTTAATTCTAGTGTATTTTGCTCATCCAATTCTTAACTTCCTGCATGCAGTTATGGAAATTCCTGGCTGAAGTAAGTTAATTTTGCCATAGCAAAATATAGAGATTAAATAATGTTGGACTTAAAATAGAACCGAGTTGCACCCCGCATGTTAACACTCTCTGTTTAGAGAAATAGAAGACCAATCTGACAGTCTGGGTCTGACTAGTTAGAAAAGAGGAAAACCAATCAAAGGCATTTCCTCTGACTCCCAATGCTTTTAAACTTGGAGCAGAGACTGTGTCAAATGCAGCACTAAGATTCAGTAGGATCAACATCATCATTAAAGAGACTTTGGGGCATATTAGCAAGGGCTTTATCGCTGCTTTAGCAGCACTTTTTGCCACGAAAGCGGCGATTTTTTTATTGCCCTATCAGCAAGCTGTCGCTAACAGGCGTTAGCGACAGCTTTCTGGCGATAGCGGGCGGTTTTCCTATCGCCTTGCATGCCAGCGATAATTATCGCTAATGACATGCAAGGTAGGCGTTCCCAACTAAAAGCGACTGAAAACAGTCGCTAACACAACTTCCCCTATTAGCAACGCAGGCGAAGTGATAAAAAAAGTTGCACTTAGCGCGATTATCGCTAGAATTTAACACCTGCTAAAAACATGACTTACCTGTTTCTTCAATGGGAGGTGGATTGTCAGGCTAAGTCCACCATGGCGTTAATGCGTGAATATCGCTGGATTTCCAGCGATATTCACGCATTTTGCCGCTATCGCTGGATATTTTAGCGCATTGGAGATAAACGTTGCTAATAGCGTGTTATCTCCGCGATAATATCCAGCGATAGGCAGCGATAAAAAAAAACGCTCTAAGCGCGGTTTGCGATAATTATCGCAAGTTGTTGCTAATATCCCCCTTTATTCGGTTAAATGAATAAACAAAGCAAACATGAATCCATGTGAATACGAATGTGTAAGCAAAACAGCATAGCATAAAAGCATTCATTTCAATAATGATACCGATATTAAAACAGGTCCATCCAGGTTAGCAATAGTGATCCATAAAAATACGTACAGTTGAAAGTTCAAATACCTTAATTTTAAGACTGCAAAAATTGAAATGGACATAATACAAGATAGCCATTTAACAATAAAAACACAATAGGTCAAATAAGCTTGACTAATGTCAATAAAACATTCCATCTGCCAAATGGTTCCCGAATAATTAAGGTCACAGAAAAAAAAGAATTTTATAACAAATAAATCAGTTTCATAGTGCAGTGGTAAAAAATCTATTATACAAAATACTAAACTAGAAGCACAATTAATTTCCCGACTTGGGAATACATGAATAGCATATATGTATTATCCCTCATCAATTGACTGTTGTACAAAGAATGGATTCGCGTCTTTGACAAAAGGTTTGCCAAATAACAGCTAACAGCAAACACAATTGTATTCGAACTATCATATTTCAGGATCATAAGCGCAATAGGATATCTGGTTACCCCTAGATTGAGGCAAACAGAGCGTATCCACTTGCCTCGAGACCCTCAATATTCACGGCAAAAGAACAGGATGTGTTCCTCAGTCTCAGGAGCCGACCCACAGGCCGGGCACAGACTGGAGCCTGAGTCCCATTTCCACTAACTTGTGAAGGATTTCTGTGGTAGGCTACCGAGCCGAAAGAGCACATATAGGCTTTTGGCTAACGGTGGTGTGATAAAATTTAAAAACAGATCAAAGGGTGGAATAAGCTGGACTGCAAGTAGCTGGCCAGTTAAACGCCCAATAGTTGTTGCCAGAGCAAGTTGTTCGGATACATAGGTCCAGAAGTGAGACTTCAGAACAGCAGCGCCAGTCTTGCAGATGGTATTGGGATCGTCCCAGAATATCTTGAGTCCTAACCTCTTGAACCAATTGAATGCAAATTTGATCCACGGAAGCTGCCTGGCATTGTTCATGCCCACTAGTTCCCTGAGAGAGTCCCTAAACTCCTTTAGCTCGGGTGCTGCCCAGAGACGTATCCACTAAACTAGTCGTTTTAATGCTGTCAATTTGGAGATCCGTTTAATACCCAGATCAAGAAAGAGTGGAATTAAGGGGGTACTAACCGGACATACTATGAGTGATCTCACAAAAGTTTTCTCCGCAATAGCCAAGTCAGTGAACCCCAATTAATCGGCTCCATGGAGTGTGGCACTCTGGGCTTTTGCTCAATAGACCTCCAGTGCAGGAGACACTGAGTGAGAGTGCATGTTTTTATGCAATCGGAGAATGGCTTTAGATCTTTGCTGGATGAGAAAGGAACTTTTGGTAAGTTGGGGTTCCCACATAAGGTTGTCTGATACTCTTTCAAGAAAGTCATTCCCAGCTCTAATTGTGCAGTTCTTGACAGCCCCAAGTCCAAACACCATAAATTTGTTTTTTGTTGTGTTCAGTTTAAGACCTCTAGATTTACAAAACCTCAAATAATTGTTAATTTGGGTTTGCAGTCCCATTGGGGTGTTGGACATAAGGAGGGAGTCACCCACTAAAAGCAGGATGGGACCTTCTTGTTATTCAGGCTAGGGGAATCATTCTGGCAGTTCAAAAGTACCTGAACCACGTCATTGATATATAAAGTGAACAAAGCGGGAGCAAGGATGCACCCTGGTGTATGCCTCACAAAATTGGAATACGGTCTGTGAGTTCCCACTTAATCCCCAATCGGACCTGGGTGTATTTCCCCACATGTAGCCTAGCAATAAGACTGACCAGGTTCCCAGGAGAGCCCATCTTGAACAAAACTCTCCACAGACTACCCCAGGGGATGAGGTCAAATGCAGCCATGAGAAACACAAAAGCCAGCCACAAAGAGTTTTTGTTTCAGCAGCATTACATATTTCCAATATAAAATGGACAGCCTAAAGACCTGATCGCAAGTGCTCATCTTTGGGCAGAAGCCTGCTTGAAGTGGGGACAGGGCCTGTTGTTTCTCAACCCATAAGAGTAGTTTTGCATGAACTTGTCTAGCAAAGTTTTTCTCCAAATTATATATAAGGTTTATAGGCCTGTAGTTGGACGGAGAGCAAGGATCTCCTTTCTTAAATACAGGGATAATCTCTGCACCCATCCATGAATCAGGAATATCTCCCCTAGCTGCTATGGAGTTAGATAAAAATTGATATAGATTGACCATATCAGAGGCTCTGATTTAAATAGGTCCCCAGTGATTTTGTCAGGACCAGGCGCTTTTGCTGATTTGAGGAGGCATATGGCATCAATAGTATCTTTAAGGGTGAACTGCACTGCATTGGTTGTCTCAGCCTCGGCAGCTCCTCCAGGACTGATGGATTTTGTCAGCCCAGGACTTGGGGAAAGGTCTTTGTCGTGATCAGGAACCCTGATGGCATACAGCTTGGAAAAATGGTTAATCCAGCTCTCTATTGGATGTGGTGGTGAAACAATCTATCACTTCGGCTGTTGCCCTGTGACAGTATTCGCCAAAACGATCTGTTGTCCCTTTGATTAACTGCAGAAAGCAAGTTTTGCCAAATCTTGCCATCCCAGGATTTCCTTGCATTTTCAAGGGCAATCTTATCATTCACCCTGGCCTCGTTGATCTCTACTTGAACGCACCTTTTAAAAGCTGCCCTTAAACTTGCTTTGTCATTATTACAATCAGTGTCAAACCATTTAGCATCCTTCAAAGGAGCGAGAAGTCCAATTTTAAATTTCTTGTAGAAGATGGTTTGCAATACAGGAAAAAATAGTTTATGAACTCAAGAATTGGAAATAGCATACGAAGTAACAGCTTCGTAAGTAGATAAAAACAACACAAATAGGCCATATATCTCCGCATATATGTTTGGATTAGACAATACATGCGACCAGGTGACTCTCCCATGATTATTTGCCAACAGTGGATCGGGCACAATGCAGCATGTGACAGTGTTGATCCTCCCCAGCACCTCCCCAGAAAGAAATAAAAGCAGGGAGTTAATGGGGCGGAGCTTGCCTGTCTTCAAGACGGCCGCGATCTACGAGAGCTCTCCCGATCGCCACCAATTATCCATTATAATCCTCATGTAAATCCTTCAAATCTTGTCGCTGTGCAGGGGAATACTATAGTTGCTGCTACACGCTACTCGATGAGCCAGATGCCGTCTGAATTGCAGCAACCTGTCCGGAGATACGGTTTGTGATGCACTGCGGGCGCTGGAGCGAAGGAGGCTCCCCAGCTACGCGGAGGATTGCCACGGCCCTGTCGGGTATGCGCCCTCTGAGCGAGTGGAGCGGTGCGGCGAGGAGAGATTAGCAAGGACCGGTGCCGGTGTGCCTGACACCACGCAGTCGAGTGTTGCCGGATAACAGGAGGCGCGGCTGAATCGGCGGGTCGCCGTCGGCAGTCGAGAGCCTGAGCCGGGAACTCCCGCCGCACCGTCGGAGACTGCGGTAAGCGGAATTGAGTGGCAGGGGTACGAATCGTCTGGCAAGCGGCCCGCTCCTGACGTAAACAGGACTGCGAGGGGAAGGATATCCAGCGATGCTGGACTGGTAGGCGGCCGCTTAGAACACTGGCTGTTGGGCTCGGAGCTGCCGCAGGCCCGTGTTTAACACATCGCAGCGGCTGAGACTGTTGGACGTGGGCCCTCATAAGTGTGTTGGCTAAGATTGGGCTCATCCTAAATATTGGGCTATCCAGAGTGCTGATGGAGCAGGAATTCCAGAAAAGAAACCTGCTCGAATTAATACCCCCATAATACGTACTAACAGTAAGTAGTAATAGAAAATTAACGTGCACCTTACATGAACACGAGGGAAAACTGCATTGCGCATGCATGCACTAACGTGAGATAACGCATGAAAGAACTAAAAACTGTATTTACATGATGCTTTGAAAGAAACGAGAAATAATGCATGACTAGGCCGCATGTGCATGTTGCAGCTTGCTTTGAATTAATAAATAATATCGTTTTGCATAAGGCTATGCTAGGATAAATATTAACAAGGAATAGTACAAAGGAGGGGGTAAACAGTGAAAACTACATTATCATATAATTAATGAATGTTCATTTTCTATTCGCTATAGTGGGCTGGATGAACTCCATGTTTACTTAAGTTATCCGAAGTGAAGGCGGGGTTGGAAAATAAAGTAAATGCTGTTCTGACAAAGGCACGCTGAAGCGCTGAGCACAGCAGAGGGGATGAAAGAGGGTGAAGGCCAATGTGATGATCGTCTGCCAAACGACGTGACAGCTCGTGGGAAAGAAGGACTTTTCCTGTAGACATTGCTCGAAAATGTATAAAAAGGTAACCTGTAAAAGATCATGTGAATGTACAATGTATGAGGTGGTGGGAACTGGCATAAAACAAAGAATAAGCCTAAAAGTGAATGAAGTCACCATGGTGTGATATTCCACCCCCAAAGTCCACCAATCAATTGTCTAGTTACGCTGAATGTTTCAATTGATGTGGGACGGACATGTAGGTTTTAGGGTATAACTGGGGTGCCTTTAGGGGTGTGGTTGGGAGGCTTTTTTGAGAGTCGTAGGTGGAGAGGCTGAGAGAGGGGAGATGTGTCGCAGTCCATTGGTTTGCAGAGAGGCCTAGCTGTTCCTGTCTTGTCCTAATCCTGTCCCTGAAATCTTTGTCCCCTGACTCTATTTCGGGGATCCCCAGCACCACTTAGGCCTGAGGGGTGGTTTTCACTACAAATCAGTTGGGTTTGTATTATTCTAACTCGTTCTTGCATAATTTACTTGCAAATGTATTTTTGTCTCTGAAACTTTTGTCTCTTTATCTATCCACTCCTTCATGCAACATTGTCATTGTTTTGTCTCTTTTGGATTGCTGATGTTTTTCTCTCCCTTTGTGAGTTCATTGTTTGCATTTGTGACTGTATGCATTTGAGCATTTTATTCTATGATTTGAGATAAATCTATTAACTTCAACGAGAGTATGTGTCTTATTTAGTTGATCAATTGTCTAATCAGATAGGGAGTATCATTACCATCAACTATTCAACTAATTGGTTCGTCGACCAAGTAGAGGAAGAGATGATATAAATATAATAAGAATTTTGGAAATGTCATGTATGAATTCAAGAAGGAAGAGAATACGATTTTTATCAAATTGACCCCAGCGCATCAGGGATTTGGGTGAGTGTGTATGGGCCATTGTTCTGCTAGATTATTGAGTATTGATCCCTGATTAGGCATTGGCTGCACGCTGGATAAGTTTCCTGGTAGCAGAGGACGGTTTAATTATTGATTAGTTTGGTGATGATTATTGATTATTGATTATATGTTCATAACACGAAAAGTTAGTGTCTTGTTCTATGTTGTTTAGAAGAACAGGTATGGAGTTATCTGAGAAATCCCGGGAATGGAATTAGCCTGAAATAGGCAGAAGAAGAGTGTGGTAAAGAAATCACGCTGCAGAAGTACTTTGTCTATTGTAATAATACCGAAGCTACGGAGGGCTGAAGGTGTTATATTTAGGGAAATTTCGTATGTGAGTAGAGTGTCTGAAATAGTAAAGGGTCCACTTCCAAAACTCTAGCCTTATCCCCAGGGGAGTACCAAGACCTCTTTTCACACCAAAAAGTCCTCTTGTGAAACTTTGGCCTTATCCCTAGAGGAGTAATAGGTCCACCCGGAGCTTGTATGAAGAGTAAAATAGCGCTGGATGTTATTAGGACTCGTAGTGAAGAAAACCTCTTGGAAAAAGTGAAAACTATCTCTTTATTTAGTGGAACAGACAAGGTAGCATTGTTTTATGTTGTTACTAATCGAATTTTTTGATTAAGAGTGCTTAGAAAAATATTGCCGTATTTTTTGTAAAGGGAGGGTCAGTAGAAGGAGTAATAGTGACGTCAGAAAAGCCGCACTGGAATTGGACAAGCAGCGGGCGTGTACTGAGCTGTGATTGGTTGGTTGGTGTGAGCCGCGCTAGTATTGGTTGAGACTGTGCTTACGTAGTGGTGTTCTGGTTGGTGTGTGTTGCGCTGGTATAGTACGAGAGCTGACAAATAGAATAATTAGAATTACGGACGGGTTTCCTTGTTTGTTTTGTTGATATACGTTAACCCCTTCGATGCTTCTGTCGGCCAACGGCCGTCGCGAGCACTACCTCCGTAGTGCTGCGCACGTCCGTTGGCCCACGCGGCCCCGCCTACCTAATAAAACCGCCGCGGCGGAATTCGCGCCGCGGTTAAGCGGTTAATGTAAAAAGTCAGGAAAATGAAGTTGTTTGAGAAAATAAAGAAATTCTTCAAAAAGGATAAACTGATTGTGACTAGAGAAGGAATTCTTATTCCCCCTCCAGGGACGCCTGCTTCCTATATGATGTTAGAGCAAGGATATCATACGTGTACATGGTTGGAGAATTGGGCAGAGTATACAAAGGATGATGGTGTTTTAGCTTTTTCACAGCATGGTTCGTTTAATATGAGGATTTTGCAGAATTTGAGAAATAGAATGAATTCATTAGAGCCAAATCCCAGACCTACACAGTATGAAGCATTAGAGGAATGGGAAATAAAAGCCATGGTGAGAGAGAAATGTCGAGGAGGTAGGAGATATAGAAATTTAATGTCAAGGTACTCTTTTGAGAGAAGAGAGGACACAATGAAACGATGGAGGACAGCTGTTGTAACCGAGGGTTTGTATCCAGTTTTAATTGCTGATGAACAGACAGGAGGTAAATGTAAAGAGAAGAAGAAGAACATAGAAACTTCAAGTTTACGAAATGATTCTGATGATGAGTTATTAGAGGATATCATGACCAAAAGACCCCTGCCATATCAAGAAAATTCAGTTGAGGTGACTCCGAATGCACCCTTTATGGGAAATCCATTGATTCCACAGATTGCGGACATGGCTAGGATAATGAGAGAAAAAGAGTTTGAGATGCTAAACAAGGCAAATGTAGGGCAGATTCAGAAAATAAATCAGTTGAGTTTAAATGCAGAAGTGTTGACGGTACTGGTTACAATAGGTCCTGTAGTTCCTTTGTTTGGAGAAAACCCAAATACACCTAAAGTACATACATTAGCAGTTCCAATGGGTAATGTCAGGAGCGGAATGGAGACGATAGTCAATGAGAACAGACAGGCTGACACAAATGTTACATTGTTAGATCTTCCAGTTTGTGAAATGATTACAGAACCCCCTAGAAGAGATATACAAATAAATCCAAGGAGAATAGGGACAAATGTCACTCCAATGACAGGGAGTTCAGCAGGTCCTTCATCAGAAGAATTGAATGATTGGATAAAGGAAAGGGAAAAGAAAGAAACACAACCACAGAGTATAAATGTGAGCCAATTGAAGGTAGATTATGGAGAAATGATTATTGGTACAATCAGTCCAGATAGATTAGGGACTTATCGAGATGATGAATTATTGTTCTTGTGTAAAAGCATTACTTGGAGAGCGAGGAATCTTCATGAGAAAATATCCGAAGCTGCTAGTGAGTATGGAATAGACATAGAAAAATCAAAGGTGTTGCAGAAATCGTACAGATTGGCATTTAATGAAAAGGATCTGGAGAGTTTGAACGCATCTGGAAAGAGGTTACAGATAAAAGAGTTGATTAACATTTTGAAGAAATGGGGCGATGTAGATCGATGGATAAATAGATGGGTGAGAAAGAAGGAAGAAACAGCTAGTAAAGGAGTGTATATGTTCCTGTTAAAGGAAACAGAACAGGTTGAAAGGGCGTGTCCGATGAGAGAAGTACCAGGTGGTGGATACGTGCATGTTCCATGGTCAAGGCAGGATATATTATCATTTACAAATGATTTCCCCAGACTAAGAGAGAAACCCGTTGAATGGTACAAACAGGTAGAAAGGTTTGTGAAGGTCTCGAAGGTCTTGTTAAAGGATTTAGATGGGTTGTTTGAAATTGTTGTTCCGATAGACTTGTGGACAGAATGTAAGATCACTGTTGATTGGCCAAAAGAAGAGTATCCTAGAGACCCTAAAACAGGAGCACCATCCGAGGAGGTGATGAAAAAGTATAACCAAGTAATCACTTTCTTGAAGGGAAAAACATCCCCTAAGGAAACAGATTGGGTTAAGATAGACCGAGCGACCCAAGAACCAAAGGAGAAGGTGCATGCCTATTATGAAAGGTTGTTACAAGTATTTAAACAGTATAGTAGATTCAAAAATATTGGAGACAAGGATATGGGACATTTTGTGTATCGATTTGTATTTGGATTAAAACCAGAGATTAGTAATATGATTCAGCAACATTAGATTTGTTGGCAGAGCAAAACAATAGATTACATTTTGAGATATGCGAAGTATTGTAGCGATGACATTGAGTCAAGACACAAGAAACTAAAGGAGAAAATGTTGTGGGCACAAGTGAAGGTAGCAGAGCAACAAGAGGTAAATAGCAATTCCCAGACAGGTTATCAAATGAATGGTCAGAATCAAAATGGTCAGGTATCGAATGGAGGTAAAGGTAGAGGTAAGATGAGTAAAGAGGAGGCTAGGAAGAAATGTCCTTGTCATGCATGCGGAAAGATTGAACATGGGAAGAATGAGTGTAGATCTGCTCAAAAGAATAACGGGGTGAATCAAAATTTAAATCCACAGATGCAGAATGAGGTGGTTGTGAACCAGCAGCAGAAGGTAGTTACGCCACAGTTACAGGTGCCACAAGCTCCTATGCCAAATAATGTGAATGCTCAGGTGCAGAGGTACGGTGTGAACACTGGATTTCACGGAGGTGACCAGATCGGTAAGAATCAAAGTGTGCAAATGATTCCGCAATATTGGTTGCAGTGCAATGAGAATGATTCAGACTCATCTCAATGACGGTGCCTGAGGGGGGAGGAAGAGTGCGTACTTGGCGCATCTTTGGCGGTAGATCAGTCAGGTCCATTTGTCGAAGGAAAGGTGGAAGGTAATGATATTACATTCCTAGTGGACACTTGTGCTACCCGTTCTACTGTGAGAGAAGCAGAAATTCCAAACCTACCCCTCTCGTGAGAAACTATCCAAGTTGTAGGAGTTTCAAATAAGCATATTAAAACCCCAGTCACAAATCCAATAGAAGTTCATATTGGAAACTTCAGAGACATGCATCGGTTTGTGGTATATGACTCAAGTCCAGTAAATCTCTTAGGTAGAGATTTGCTATGCAAGATGAATTGTACCATCTATTGTACACCAGATGGTATTGCATTTCAGACTCCTGATGAGGATGTTGAATTCAAAATGATGTTAGCGAAGCAAGGGACAGAAGTGGATGAGTTGTTTTCATTTCTCACAGAAGAGAGTTTGCCTGAAGAATTGAGAAGTACAGTGAGGTCGGATGTATGGGATTTTACAGGAAAAGAAATTGGTCTAATGACAAACGTAGACCCGATTCATGTTACGGTGAAAGAGGGTGCTGTGTATCCAAACACCCCTCAGTACAAAATGAGTCCAGAAGTAATTGCAGGTGTCACTCCTGTGATTGATCAAATGATTGAACAGGGAATTTTGAGAGAGATAATGAGTAGTCCTTGTAATTCACCCATTATAGGAATTAAAAAGCCAAGCGGAAAATATAGAGTGGTACAGGATTTAAGAAAGATTAATAAAATTGTGGTACCTTGCTGTCCCAAGGTACCAAATCCAGCAGTCATCCTTTATCAAATTCCATGCAAATCAGAATGGTACACAGTGATTGATCTGTGCCAAGCATTTTTCTCTATTCCCTTGCTTCCGGAGAGCCAATATATTTTTGCGTTCCGGTTCGGAGACCGTGTCTTGGCATGGTGCCGAGTTCCTCAAGGGTATACTGAGAGTCCCTCAATCTTTAAACAGATTCTGAAAAGATGTCTGGAGACTTTGATCATGTCAGGAAAATCAGTTTTGGTTCAGTACATTGATGACCTACTTTTGGCATCAAAGACTCGCGAGGCATGTGTGACAGATACCATTGCCTTACTGAACCATTTGGCGGAAGGAGGACACAAAGTGTCACCAGCAAAATTACAATTTTGTAAACAAGAAGTACAGTATTTAGGACACAAAATCGAAAAGGGAGTCAGAAAGGTGACACCAGAAAAATTAGTGTAATCAGACAAATGAGCCCACCTACCACTCAGAAAGAAGTACAAATGTTTTTGGGAATGGTTGGATACTGCAGGCAGTGGATCTGTGATTTCTCATTGATTGCAAAACCTCTACAGAGGTTGACACGAAAAGATGTGAAAGATCCAATTGTGTTGGATGATGAAAGTATGGAAGCCTTTACGAAATTGAGAAACAGTCTTTGTCGAGCACTGCATTGGGAATGACAGATTATACCAAGGAGTTTGCATTGTATTGTTGCGAAAGAGATGGATGTGCACTTTCAGTCCTAACTCAGAAACATGGAATGGCACGACGTCCAGTAGCATATTTTTCTGCTACTCTGGATTCAGTGGCTGCAGCGTTGCCAGGCTGTTTAAAAGCAGTAGCCACCACTTGTGTGAGCCTGGAACAAAGCGAAGCGATTGTGATGGGTTATCCAGTCAAAGTGTATGTGCCACATTCTGTTGAGATCCTTTTAACTCGAACACGGACTCAATATCTAACCTCTAGTCGGCTGACTAAGTACGAGAGAGTGATTCTGGGTGCTGAAAATGTGACTGTGGTAAGGTGCACAACTGTAAACCCGGCAACTTTATTGCCAAGTTCTCGGTGTGAGGAAGTGAGAGAAGAAGCAGATCATGATTGTTTGGATGTGACAGAACTGTGCACCAAACCCAGGTTTGATATAGAGGATGTTCCTCTAGAAGAACCAGACTGTGAAATATTCGTGGATGGGTCATGTCTGAGAAATGAGAAAGGCGAATTATGTACTGCCTATGCTGTTTGCACCATAGCGGGAGTTCTAGAAGCATCCTGTCTAAAAGGGGTAAATTCTGCTCAAATTGCCGAATTGCCAAAAGTCTGAGGGTGACCATATTCACGGATAACCAATATGGGTTTGGGGTTGTCCATGATTTTGGACAGCTATGGATGCAAAGGGGATTTCTTACTTCTTCAGGTTCTCCTATTCGTAACAGCAAAACTGTAAAATAATTATTGGATGCTTTGCAATTGCCCAAAAGAATTGCAGTGGTCAAATGTGTTGCACATAAATTAGGAGATGATTATGTGACGAAGGGCAACAGATACGCTGACCAAATAGCGCGTTTCTGTGCACGAAATTTAATGGCTTTAAACAGATCAATTGAAAGGGAAAATACCGAATGCCATCTTTTGTTCACAAACATATTTGAAATTTGGGATGAAGTGAGGCAGATGCAGGAAGAGGCATGTGATGAGGAAAAAGAAATCTGGAAAAATATTGGTTGTAGAAAGCGAGCAGAAGACGAAGTGTGGGTCTATTTTGATGAAAGACCAGTCCTGCTAGATTCCTTACTTTCCCATATGGCCAGGGTATATCATGGAATTGCACATGTTGAAAGAGATGCAATGATCAGACTCTTCAAGCAGTCATGGTATAACCCGAGGTTCAGGGTCATTGCAGAGAGCCTTTGCCAGAGGTGCATAGTTTGTCAGAAGCAAAATCCAGGCAGAAAGACAGTTGTTAGTTGGGGACAGATTGGAAGAGCAGGAGGACCATTTACACGTCTCCAGCTTGATTTTATCGAGCTCCCCCCATCAGTGGCGGCTGGTGACATTTGAAAGTGGTGAGGCTTAAAATTATTGGCGTACTGCACTGTGGCAAGCGAGCGAGCCTGAACAACCTACAGGGGGTTCGGGGGGATTCTCCCCCCGAGAAAAGTTTGAAAAAAGAGTGGACAAACGGTGCATTTTTAAGCAAATTTGAGGAAGCAGTAAGGTTAATAAAGCAATACGATTTAATTATTTATCATTTAAGAAATTGCGTGACATGGCGAAAGGAATGATTTTGGGAACTTTGCATGACAAGCCTAATGCAGGGCTAAGGCTGACTAGCATGTGACCAATCTCGTTCCCCTTCTGTAATACCACACGACCTAAGATATAACGATGCTATGAAATATGCCAGTGGTTGAATGACTGAGAGGTTCACTCATTTTGATGTATCACCATTTTGCCGTGTGAGTCTCACTAGTTGCCCCCAATATTTACTTGCAGTGCCAATAATGTGGGTTAGTACACAGAAGGTCCTGTACAGATGAGGATTCGGGGCTGTGCATGTTTATTAGACTAGACTTCTGTCACATCTGGGATTCCTTCACAGAACACTGCACCCTCCCCGGGTAGTCTATCTGTCACTCTCTCCTTTCCCCCAGGAATGCACTGCTCTCCGCCGAGTCACTGCACTCTGTCCACCTACTTAGTTTTCCTCCGGAGGCTTTTGATACAATTAGCTTTGATTTGAAGAAGCCTCCTCTCGTGCTTTCTTCCCGGGGCCTTCTCTCACTGATTCATCATCCCCTCCCCATCTTCGCTCCCCTGAATGCATTAATCACTTTCTCCCTCCCCTCCATTAGATTCAGTTAAAAGGTTTGGGGTCAGATTTCTCTGATGACTCAGGTTCCTAATAGGTGTCAATTATGTGCTCTACGGGACTACCATAATCCACAGTATAGAAGGGTCTCCTGTTCTACCGGTGATGCCCATACCGTAAGGAGGCCTCTTACTGATGTTCGACTGTCTGGACTGGCTCTCTTTTTGGAGTGGCCAGGGAAATCTGACATAGTGATCATTTGAAGCCCATGGAACCAAAAGATACCGGTCCAAATTACAGATTTCCCTTTGACCAAATCGCATCATTCTGTGCAAATCACTTTGCTGCCTCACATTATTTCCCCTGCCCACACAAACATTTTCAAATATACAATACCTAGTGTCCATGATGAAATGTGAACATTTGAGTTGTTTAACTCATGGTCTGCCTGTAGTGGCGTGTTCCGTATGTCGGACAAGTTAAGTCACGCAGCAGTCATGGTTTGTGTACCCGGAAACAGTGTTTAGCTGACTCACTAGGTCTTTGGATTACATTATTATTTACTGCACGTGAATATCGTAGGGCAATGTTTACACTCCTATGAAGTGGCGTGAGTGCAGCGCAAGCTTAAGTTATCATCAGAATCTCAGTGTGCTTCTCTGTTACTACTACCCAACACCTGTCCCATCAGCCCTGCTCTAGATAAGCTATTTGTCCACGCGTGCCCTGGAGCTTGGCCTCTTTGCTTTGATGTACACTAATGCAGCCAGCCATTGCGATGTATCCCTGTGATTCTGCTGCAGATAACCACATTTCAGACGGACGACAGAGTTAGCCAGTCGATGCATGGACGTGACTATCTCTGTAGCTTTTTAAACAAACTACCTTTAAGGGAGATTGAGCCACATTGCTGTGCAGACTGGAGGGGTGTCAGTGAGGGGACAGAACTTTTTAAACAAGTGAAAGGTGTAATGCGCGTGTTATGTAAAAACCTTTCACCTGGTGGTCCACAGGGTTGGGGGCTGTGGGGCTCAACACCATCATAGGTCCCCGATTCAACTCCTGGCAGCCAGACAGTGAGTGAAGCACGTACACGCGATGCACCGGAGCTAATGGCCTCCATGACAAACTGCAGCGCAGTGTGTGTTCAAAAGACCTGATGACAAACTGCGCAGACTCGATTTCTTAGCTTCCCGTCTGCAGACTCTACCCCTCCCTTTCCCAACTCGTCACAGGGTGGGGAACCACCCCACCCTGTGACGAGTTGGGAAAGGGTGGGGTGACAGTGCTCTCCACTCCCTGATTGACGTGAAGCCCCAGCACTTCAGGGCTTCAGTCTGAAGTGCCCGGGGTTAACTTTATCCCCACGTCATCAGGGGGTGGAGACTAGTCCTTCAGGCTATTGTCTTTGCCAAGCTGATGACCTCACAGGCCTCAGGGCTGTGGGATCTTCAGCCCGGCAAATAGTATAAACTTCGGGCAGCAGGTTTTAAGTGTCACTCGGCATCTGAAATGTGATCGCACTGCACGTTAGTGGCAGACTGCAGCCGCCCTGGCCTCAGCAAGAAAAAATAATGATTATGTGTAGTTGCTGCATTGATTTAAAAACATAACAAGCACTTTTATTTTATTTTAGGAATTATTCTAATTGGGGCAAAAGTAAAGGGGGCGGAGCCCCGACGCCCTTGACAAGAAACCGCTACTGCCCCCCATGTAATGGGCTGAAATATGTGCTAGTTATTGTCTGCTTGTTCTCTCGTTGGGTGGAAGCCTATCCGACAAGAAGGAATGACAGCTTAGCTGTCGCCAAATTACTTCTGAGACAACTGGTTCCTAGGATTGGATTTCCAGTCACCTTAGAGACAGATAGAGGAACTCATTTTAATAATGAGATAATTCGGATGATTTGTGCAGCATTGCAAATTGAACAGAAGCTGTATTGTGCCTATCAACCTGAAGCATCTGGAGTGGTTGAGCAGTTAAATGGCACAATAAAATCTAGGTTAGGAAAGGTGTCTGCATCCACAACACTGAAATGGCCTGACACTTTACCCCTTGTACTGATGAGTCTTAGAAGCATTCCTGACAAAAAGACGGGTTTGAGTCCACATGAGATCCTAATGGGAAGAGCAATGAGACAAGCATACATACCAGCGAACAAACTGATGAATATATTTGATGATCTAGTGCTTGATTATTGCAGAGGATTGGCTGATCTGGTGCGTTCTGTGCCTCGCCAGGCTGGAGAAGACGCCACAGCAACACAGCCGAATCAAGCTCATGATCTGAGTCCTGGTGAATGGGTTCTTATCAAGAAACACGTAAGGAAATCATGTTTAGAACCCAGGTGGAGCAGTCCTTACCAAGTTATTCTGGTGACGACAACCGCAGTGAAGTGTGGTGATCTGCCAAATTGGATTCATGCTAGCCACACCAGACGAGTCCCAAGTCCACTTGAAAGATCAGAGCAGCAACTGGTAAACAAAAGTCAAAGACCAGAGGTTGAAGTGTGTGAAGCTGAAGAATCTAGAATAACAGATTCTGAAGAACAAACTGATGATGAACAGCCGAGCACAAGTCAAGTAAAGTGGGCACCAGTTACTGGGTCTCGGGAGACTGCTGTTGAACCAGAGGAAGGTGAAACTGCTGTTGAACCAGGAGAAAGTGAGTTCACGATTGAACAAGGAGTCAGTGAAGTTACTGTTGAAACAGAAGAAACAGAAGTTGCTGAAAAGCAGAAAGAAAGCCAGATAGAAGGAAGGCCAAATAAAAGAACCTGTGAACCAGATACAGATGGTGAAAAAGTAGTTCAACCTAAGAAAGCAAAAAAAGGTGATAATTGGCCAGGTGGAGCGAAAAGACTGAAATACACTCTTGTAGGGAGAAAGTCAAGGAAATGACCAGAGCAAAGTAATGAGGTCTGAAGTCAGACAGACCAAGAAGAGTCAGGAGAAGAATTAGTGCGAAAAACAAGAAGAGCAAGAATTCCAAGTAGAAAATATACTGCACCAGAATGGATTTACGTAATCTTGGAAGAAATTGAAAGCTCAGATCCAAGTGAAGAAAAAGACAAATCAGACACTGAACATGTGGATGACAGCAAATTGAGACCACCTTGAAAGAACTGTGACAAAAATTAAGGTGCAGCATTTGTCAGTTGGAAAAAGAAATAAAGATTCTGAAGACCTAAAGAAAAGAAAAGAAAATCAAAAGAAAGGGGTGAAGAAAAAAGCCTGAAGTGTAGGATTACACTATATTTTTTCCTAGAATTTTTTAGAATTTTTAGTAAAGCTTAGTGTTTATAGATTTAGAATGTTATAATTTTGGTAGAATACAAAATGGCTAAAGAAAAGGTGACTGAACATCCAAAATCTAGTCTAAAACGTAGATGTATTAAAGCTTGCTTATGTAGTGTCTTGCTATTAACATTTATGTGGGTATTACTAACTGTCCTTGTACCTATCCTAATGATAACTAATAATGGAAATAATACTAATGATGTGACAAGTGAAAGAGTGAATGATGTTACTAAAAGAATACCAAATTCTAACATTGAACAAATGGATGGAAGCATTTTCCATCATGATAAATCAATTAGTGATTTCTCGTTAAATGTGTTTACTAAATTGCTATATGAATATTTAGACACAATGAAAGTAAGTGATTGTTATGCGAGCATGCAATTACCTTCGTCCGTCTCAGAGGGGGTGACGTATCATCACCTTCCGTTAACATATGTAGTGTCTTGTAGTGTCCTAACCAGTTTGTTTTACGTAACGGGGAAGCTCGAATATCACTACTCTAATATAGATTTAGTGTTTTCAGAAATACCTATTATTAAAGAACTTAATACGGTTTTGAGTAGTAAAAATGCACACTATAGGGGAGAGTTCTTCCATATTACTAAGGCTTTAGATGTAGAATATGCTTACAAAAATAATTTAACATGTAGTTTTCAGGTTGAAGAAAAGGTATTTATAGAATTAGTAGAAAGTAGAAGGGAAAGTTTCCAGAGAACGTCTGTTTAACAGAAGTCACAAGTTCCACCATGGGCTTTCAGGGAAGGAAATTATGAGGAAGGCGAAACCTACGCTGCAATGTCTCTGGACTGGCATCAGAAGGGAAAAATATGTTTGCTTAGAATGAAGACTAATTATAACAATTATTTAATCGGTACTAGTGAGTGTGAGCATACTTTCCAAATTACTGGAGGTTGGGGTTTGAAGGGTGGAACTGATCCTGTGTTTCCGGGAAATGATTATGTGTGTGGTAAGAAAGCCTATTATAGGTTGCCTGCGCATTGGTATGGTAGTTGTTACTTTGCAATTGTTTTTCCCAAAGTCTACCATGTAGACCGAAATAGTAACCAACTAAGTGAAATAAAACATGGACTAACACGTAACAAAAGAGCAAATTTCTCAGAAATAGTAGGTGATATTTTTGGTGCACTGATACCCTCAGTTGGAGTTGTTCTAAACTCGCACAAAATTCGGAAGTTATCCACAGTGGTTGATCGTTTATCAACAGACACTGCTGGTGGTTTCTTAATGATTAACACAGAAATGGTTGCAATCAGATCAATGGTTTTGCAAAATCGACTAGCCCTTGATATCTTATTGGCAAAAGAGGGTGGAGTCTGTGGCATGTTGAAAATTCAACACTGCTGTACATATATCCCGGACAAAAGTAAAGGAATTGAGGGATATATAAGAAATATTACGAAATTACATGAAGACTGGACCCAACTGGAGGTTGACGGTGTTTGGGAGAGACTTGGTAAGAGTTTCTCCTCGGTAGGTAAATGGTTTTCTACCTTTGGAAGTAGTTTATTAGGAAAAATAATAATGCCACTTATTTCAGTAGCCATAATAGTCTGAGGGCCAGATGTACGACCGTGGAAATAGCGCCTCGCAAATTGCGAGTTTTTTGCGACTCGCAATTTGCGAGGCGCTATTTCCAATGTACAACAGTGTTGTTCACACTGTTAGCGATTCCCAATGGGGTCGCAAATTGAGAGGCTCATGAATATTAATGAGCCTCTCGCAATTTGCGACCCCATTGGGAATGGCAGGCCCTCCCAGGTATAGTGGCCTGCTGGGCTCAGCAGACCACCATGTCTGGGACTGCTTTTAAATAAAGCTTTTTTTTTTGTTTTTAATGCAGCCCGTTTTCCTTAAAGGAAAACGGGATGCATTTTAAAAAAAAGAAAAAAAAAATCAAACGTTTTTGTTTTATTTTTTAAGGGCAGTGTAGTGTCGTGGCCTCGGGCCTGGCGGCGATAACATAGAGAGCCTTACGACACAAGTATGGTAGTGGCCAGTACGTGACTTAACCACGCCCGGGGTCTCCGGGCTATTTATTAGCGCACCACACGCTGGCCGGGCGTACGCCGGGCCAGTCCATTATCTGCACGTCTCGGGGTCCAACAGGGACCACCCCTTGAGCAGTGTACATTGTGGAACTGTCCACCGGTGCAACATTACATTCCTCCTTTACCAGGAGAACAGAAAACCAACTACTAAATAAATGAGAACACCAAAAAGGTTACAAACATTAGTCCATGACAACAGGATACTTATGGAACAGTCTTACTTGGTCTGCAGACACCACAGTCTCTTCTGCCTGGAGGTCGACAGCAAGCTACAAAGTCCTGATACTTCTGAGACGGCTTCGGATGGGGCCGCAGGCAGTATCGACTCTGGCAGCCTCTCGCAGAGGGGGTGGGCGAAGGCCCTGGAAGGCTGTCGCTGTCTTGGGATGGCTGGTTGCTTCCCAGTTCCCTGTCTCGGTCTCTCTCTGGAGCGGGGGTGCCTTGGTCATCTTCTGCGGTGGAGGCTGTAGGTCAGCTGTTTACTTCCTGGGAATCGTGAGGGCTGTCCGGTTCAGCCATCCTGTGCTCGTCGGGCAACAGAAACTCTTCAGCATTGTCATCTGGGACCCTCTTGAAGAATGATACATTGCGGGTTACGCTTTCATGTCCTCTTGAGGCTGTCACCATTGTGCCTTTGACTTCGGTTACAGTCCAGGGGTCTAGTTCAAAGGGCAGCCTGAACTTTCCTCCGGGGTGGCGGTCCCGCACGAGCACACGGTCCCCGGTGGTGATGGGGCTCTCCTTAGCATGTCTCCTCTGGGATGCTTCGTGGTTGGCTTTCGTTCTCCTTGCCAGCGACTGATTTGGTGGATTCGGGGTTTCGGCCCACAACGGGTGATGTGGGATGGAGTCTGTCACCGCCCGACCGAAACACAGTCTGCTTGGGGAGATGCCGGTAGTGAAATGAGGGGTGAGACGGTATTCTCGGAGAAACTGGTACAGCGCCTGTTCCAGGTTGTGGCCGTTGGCTAAGGCTATCTGGATCGTCTTGTTCAGAGTCCGCATCAGACGTTCTACTTCCCCGTTCGCTTGGGGCCACCTGGGGGTTATCCGGCGGTGCTTGATCCGGTGGGAGGCCAGGTACTCGCGTAGTTCTACACTGGTGAAGGGCGGACCGTTGTCAGTGCGGAGTTCTCCCAAGAGCCCGTGGGTGGCCATGATTTTCTCTAGTTTGGGAATGACTTAACCCGCTGACATGGAGGAGATGATCTCGACTTCCGGGTACCGCGAGAAGTCATCCACGACTACCAGCATGTACTTCCCCCCAGGTAGGCTACCAAAATCCGCGCTTGCCCTTTTCCACGGGTCGCTGGGGGCCGCTTCGGTGATCACTGGCGCGGGTCTGCTGGGTAAACTGGTTGCGAGGCAAACTGGGCAGCGCTGGACAATTGCTTCGACCTGCTGGTCTAGGCCAGGGAACCAGACTTTGCTCCTCAGGCGGTTGTTTGACTTGACAATTCCCTGGTGTGCTCCATGTGTGAGGAGGGCTGCTTGCTGGGTCAGGCTTTCCGGTAGGACGAGGCGCGGGCCTCTCAGGAGACAGCCATCCGCGGACACGGACAACTCCTGGCGCACTTGATGCAGGGCTTTCAAAGTGGCTTGGGCTTTCGCTGTGCGGAACTGTGTCGGGTCTGCAACGGTTTCCAGTCTCCCGAGGTGATTGCCTGGATGGCAATCTGGAGGCAGTCGTCGTCTTTTGTGGCTTGGATCACTTCAGCCAACGAGATCGGGAGCGGTCTGGACCGTTCGATGATCATCCGCACATATTCTTCTGTCGCTGCCGCTTCGGCCGCTTCTGGCCCTGTGACCGGTCGGGCATGCCTGGATAGGAAGTCTGCCGGGTTCCGGGTTCCCGGTTTGTATTCTACGGTGAATTGGAACTCTTGCAGCTGCAGTACCCACTTTTCAATCCGCGGGGGAGGGCGTGATGACGACCCTTGAAACAGCGGGATGAGAGGCTTGTGGTCGGTTATGACTGTGAACGGATGCCCGTACAAGTAGATGTGGAAATGGCGGCACCCCCACAGGATCGCGATGGCTTCTTTCTCGATCTGAGAATAACGTTGTTCTGTGGGCATAAGTGTCCTGTTGGCATAGGCGACGGGAGCCCATTCTCCACAGATCTGCTGCTGGGCTAAGACCGCACCCAACCCCGTGGGGCTGGCATCCACGACCAGCTGGGACTCATGTCGGGGGTCGAAGTACACAAGCGTAGTGTCAGCTGAGAGAGCTGCTTTCGTGTGGCGGAAGGCTTCTTCTTGTTCCGCTTCCCACACCCAGTGGCTAGTGGCTTTGGTGAGGTCACGGAGGGGCCCTGTCAGGTCAGAGAGGTTTTTGATGAAACGCCCGCAGTACGTGACCATGCCCAGGAAACTGCGGACACCGGACACTGACGTTGGAGCGGGGGCGTTTTGTATGTCCTTCACTTTGTCCGGGTCGGGGCCAATGCCTTTGTCCGAGAACCTATAGCCAAAGAAACTGATGTCTCTCCTCAAGAATTCGCATTTTTCGCGGTGGAGGGTGAGCCCACTGTCTCGGAGGCAGGAGAAGACAGCTTGGAGGCGCAGGAGATGTTCTTCCAGTGTGGGAGCGTGCACCAGAATGTCGTCGCTCACATTGAGCACTCCTTCCAGCCCCTGGAGGACAGTCTTGACGATGTTCTGAAATACCTCGGCTGCGCTCGAGATTCCGAAGTTGAGGCGAGTGTACCGCCAGAGTCCTGCATGGGTGGAGAAGGTAGTGATGGGGCGAGAGTCCGGGTGGAGCGGGATCTGGTGGTAACCTGAGCGGAGGTCCATCTTCGAGAACCATCTGGAGCCGGCTAACTCCCCGATGATGTCGTCTACTGTTGGAGTCAGGTGGCGTTCACGTTTGATGGCGAGGTTCGGGACCCTCATATCCACACAGATGCGAACCGCCTCCGGCTGCTTCGGTTTCTTCGCGACGACGATGGGGGACACCCATGGAGTGGGGCCTCTCACCCGTTCAATGATTCCGGCTTTCTCCAGAAGATGTAGTTCTGCTTCTACTTTGGGGCGGAGGTGAAAGGCAATCCTCCTGTGGCGGAGGGCGATCGGGGCTACGGACTTATCGATGTGCAGCTGGATAGCCGGGCCCTTCAGGCATCCAATTCCCTCGAACAGAGCTTCGAAACCTTGCAGTAGGCGGTCCAGGTCGTGGGCGTGCACGGTGAACGCAAATTGGATCAGGTTGAGATCCTGCGCGGTACGGCAGCTGAGTAGAAATCCAGATCCTTCCTGCGACACATAGACCTTGGCCTGCTGGCGCGTGGCATCATGTGAGAGATTGGCCTGAAATACGCCACACAGTTTGAGTGGAGAGTGGGTGCCGAATGCATAAAATTGTACTTTGGTATTGCGTAGCGCCGGAGGGTTGGGCAGGCTCCTGTAGATGCTGGCGGCCATGAGGTTGATGGTGGCCCCTGTGTCGATGAGCGCAGCCACAGCATGATCCTGCACGTTGACTTTACACATGGGCGCGGCGTGTTGGGGTGCTGATAGAGCATTTAGCATTCTGACCACGTGGACAGTGGCAGCTTCAGCCTCATCGTCGTCCATGTCACTGTCGGGGGAACCAGCGGGGTGCGGCTCAATTGTGCGAACTCGCCGTGGCGGGCCATTCCGCCTCCTCCCCTGTGTCGACCGGCATACCTTGGAGAAATGGTTCACTTTTCCGCACGCACTGCAGGTCTTGCCATGCGCGGGGCAGGCCCCGTCGTGGGGGTACGGACCACCGCACCACCCACATGGGCGACTCCGAGGGTTCTGTTGGGAGGCGGGAGTCTTCGGCCTGGTGCTTTTCTGCTGCGTTTCTCGAGCGTCGGTCCGAATGGCACAGACCGGCTCTTCTTTGAACGTTGCGGCTGGCTTGGGGTCCATGTGCGCTGCCCTGGCTTTGGACAATTCCTTGGAGCGGCCTAGCGTTAAAATGTCCCTCATCGACATGTTGTGCTCTTGTAGGACACGCTCGCGCAGTTTGGAGGACGCACAGCCCTGGATGAACTGGGCTCGGACTTCGTCGTCCTCGTCCAGGAGGGTGCAGGTGCTCGCCAGCTCTCTAAGCCTCGCATAGAAAATATCTACAGACTCTTCCGGCAGCTGGCGTGCTTGGCGGAGCAGGAAACGCTCGTAGTCGGGGTTAGCGAAAGGCTCGAAATAGGCCGTGATGGCGTCGCGCATCGAGGCGTAGTTTCGTGGAGGCCCAGCTTCCCGTACAGTCTTAGATATTTTGTGGATATCCGCACCCCCAAGGTGAAGGAGCATGGGCCTTCGTCGTGGAGCCGGAATGTCCGCAGCATCGAAGTACGTCTCTAGGCGCTCAACCCATGCCTTCCAGCGTGCTGCTTGGGAGGGTGGGGGGCCTGTGACGGTGAAGGGCTCCAGGTGCGGGACAGACTTCATGTCGGCAAGGCAGCGGGCGTGGCTGGTCTGGCGGGGCACTCGCCGCGGAACGCCAGCAGGTAGGGCACGTGCGTAGGAGCAGCACCAGGCGGGGCCCTGTAGGGAGGGGTAAGCGGTGAGCCCTTAACTCAGCCGGCGTGGCCGTGACGGGTGAGGCACAACCGGTGGGCGCACACTGCCGCGGGAGGGCGTCCCAGTGCAATGCCAGGCACACACAGCCCAGCGCCGTGTGGGTGTGCAGCAGGAGACCGGGCACTGCTGTGGAGTCACGTGGGGCGTAGTGGAGGTGGCAGGGCAGGCCTCACAAGCGCGTGAGCATCCCGGGAGAATCCTGGCAGGAGGCGCGTGGTGACGAGGGCGCCGGGAGGGAGGCGGCCAGGAGCAGGCGGCCCTGTTCTTGCCAGATGCTGAGGGCCGCTGGACATCCGCGGAGAGGCAGGCTCGGGCTGCGGAGCGGCAGCCGTGCAGTCGAGGGCTTTGGCTGGGAGCGGCGCCGGGAGCCGATGCAGGAACTCACCGCGCGGGCCTCAGGCACGTGGCAGGGTGCGTCGCGTGAAGACTGCAGGAGACACAGCAGGAGCGCTCCCGGGTGACGGTGCAGGCGGCGGGCACAGCAGGTGTGAGGCAGCACGGCGGGGTGGAAAGACCACCTCGTCGCCAGTGTAGTGTCGTGGCCTCTGGCCTGGCGGCGATAACATAGAGAGCCTTACGACACAAGTATGGTAGTGGCCAGTACGTGACTTAACCACGCCCGGGGTCTCCGGGCTATTTATTAGCGCACCACACGCTGGCCGGGCGTACGCCGGGCCAGTCCATTATCTGCACGTCTCGGGGTCCAACAGGGACCACCCCTTGAGCAGTGTACATTGTGGGACTGTCCACCGGTGCAACATTACAGGCAGGTAGTGGTCCCTGCCTGCCCTTAAAAAATATTTTCCCCTGCATTTGCAAAGGAGAAGTGGTCCCCTGGGGACCTCTTACCTTTTGCGAGTGCATTACCACCCTCTTGAAGAGGGTGGTAATTTGCGAGTGTTTTGCAACCGCAATTGCGGTCGCAATATATTTGTACATGGGGTTGCACTGGCTCGCAATTCCAAAATAGCGAGTCGCAAATAAATTGCGACTCGCTATTTTGGAATGGTACATACCCCTATAGGTTTTTGCATGCGCAAACGGATTCGCAAACCCGTTTGCGCATGCAAAAACCGTCGTACATCTGGCCCCTAGTGATAATAACAACATATAAATGTTATAAATGTAAGAATGGGAAAAAGGAAATGACAGAATGGGAGAGTAAGCAAAGAGCGAGAAAGAGAAAAAGAGAGGAAATTGAGCTAGAGGAATACTATAAAATGATTAAAGATATAGATGAAAGTGCCATAAAAAGAGAGAAGATTACAGAGTTTTAGATAAAAATAAAGATGGCACTTGGTATGGTACGTATTTTATGATGGCTCGAGAAAGCCATCAAAGGGGGGATTGATGGAGCCGGAATTCGAGAAAAGAAACCTGCTCGAATTAATACCCCCATAATACGTCCTAACAGTAAGTAGTAATAGAAAATTAACGTGCACCTTACATGAACTCGAGGGGAAACTGCTTTGCGCATGCATGCACTAAAGTGAGATAACGCATGAAAGAGCTAAAAACTGTATTTACATTATGCTTTGAAAGAAACGAGAAATAATGCATGACTAGGCCGCATGTGCATGTTGCAGCTTGCTTTGAATTAATAAATAATATCGTTTTGCATAAGGCTATGCTAGGAAAAATATTAACAAAGAATAGTACAAAGGAGGGGGGGTAAACAGTGAAAACTACATTATCATATAATTAATGACTCTTCATTTTCTATTCGCTATAGTGGGCTGGATGAACTCCATGTTTTCTTAAGTTATCCGAAGTGAAGGCGGGGTTGGAAAATAGAGTAAATGCTGTTCTGACAAAGGCACGCTGAAGCGCTGAGCACAGCAGAGGAGATAAAAGAGGGTGAAGGCCAATGTGATGATCGTCTGCCAAACGACGTGACAGCTCGTGGGAAAGAAGGACTTTTCCTGTAGACATTGCTCGAAAATGTATAAAAATGTAACCTGTAACAGATCATGTGAATGTACAATGTATGAGGTGGTGGGAACTGGCATAAAACAAAGAATAAGCCTAAAAGTGAATGAAGTCACCATGGTGTGATATTCCACCCCCAAAGTCCACCAATCAATTGTCTAGTTATGCTGAATGTTTCAATTGATGTGGGACGGACGTGTAGGTTTTAGGGTATAACTGGGGTGCCTTTAGGGGTGTGGTTGGGAGGCTTTTTTGAGAGTCGTAGGTGGAGAGGCTGAGAGAGGGGAGATGCGTCGCAGTACATCGGTTTGCAGAGAGGCCTAGCTGTTCCTGTCCTGTCCTGATCCTGTCCCTGAAATCTTTGTCCCCTGACTCTATTTCGGGGATCCCCAGCACCACTTAGGCCTGAGGGGTGGTTTTCACTACAAATCCGTTGGGTTTGTATTATTCTAACTCGTTCTTGCATAATTTACTTGCAAATGTATTTTTGTCTCTGAAACTTTTGTCTCTTTATCTATCCACTCCTTCATGCAACATTGTCATTGTTTTGTCTCTTTTGGATTGCTGATGTTTTTCTCTCCCTTTGTGAGTTCATTGTTTGCATTTGTGACCGTATGCAATTGAGCATTTTATTCTATGATTTGAGATAAATCTATTAACTTCAACGAGAGTCTGTGTCTTATTTAGTTGATCAATTGTCTAATCAGATAGGGAGTATCATTACCATCAACTATTCAACTAATTGGTTCGTCGACCAAGTAGAGGAAGAGTTGATATATATATATAATAAGAATTTTGGAAATGTCATATATGAATTCAAGAAGGAAGAGAATACGATTTTTATCAAATTGACCCCAGCGCATCAGGGATTTGGGTGAGTGTGTATGGGCCATTGTTCTGCTAGATTATTGAGTATTGATCCCTGATTAGGCATTGGCCGCGTGCTGGATCAGTGCACTCTCGGAGGCAGCAGTGGAGTGCGGCTAGCATAATACCTGGTGATCCGGTGCGCCCATTAGTCCCACGAGGACAAGAAGAGGCTGCAGCACCGGCAATCAATGGCAATAAGGAAATAATCACTACCACCCCCACTATTAAACACAAGAGACATTCGGAGGGTGACAACAAGAGAGTGCGGGTGGCTGCCCTTGACATCTGTCCTGTGCTTGGCCCTCAGGCAGTGCTAGACCTCCGAGCGCACGCCGATCCGTACCAATGCGACACCCCGACAGGCACATTCACGCCGCAGCAGCCCCGCCATCATGGGCACAATGGATAAACTTCAGCCCAAGCTGCAATTCAACCTCCGCAAAACCCCTAGATTGAAAGAGTCCATGCCTGTCGAACATGATCCCTCCTGGGACGACCCAGATGCGGGGGCAGACAGACATGAAACAGGCGTTTCGTACTATCCAGCAAAGTCTCTCCAAGATACACAGCAAAATCGATGCGCTCTCATTCCGCATGGACAGGATGTCAGAGAGGCTGGACAAACATGGCGGCAGACTCGACGTGGCTGAACAACGCATCTCAGACGTGGAGGATGTAATCCGGGCAGACGCAGAAACGGATAAAGAGAGGGATAAAATCCTGCGAGCTCTACAATCCAAGGCAGAAGATCTCGAAGTAAGATCTCGCTGAAACAGCATCCGCATTTTAGGGGTTGCTGAGTCGTCCAACATCAGAAATATGGAGCAGTTTGTAGAGAAGCTACTTATAGACTTACTGGGTCGGAACACCTTCTTGGACATACTGGTGGTAGAACGTGCGCATCATTTCTTGTCACCCAGGCCGATACCGTGAGCTGCCCCTCGGCCTATAATAGCAAGATTGCTAAATTACAGGGACCGTGATGCGGCTTTGCGAACAGCTCGAGAACTGGGAACACTTCGTCACGAAGGTATGGAAATATCCCTGTTCCCCGACTTCACCATG
This sequence comes from Calotriton arnoldi, assembly GCA_963921515.1. NCBI lineage: Eukaryota > Metazoa > Chordata > Amphibia > Caudata > Salamandridae > Calotriton > Calotriton arnoldi. Next base: position 379,731 of record CAWUFW010003328.1, read on the forward strand.
CAAGTGCAAGAAGCGTGAAGTCTTCGGGACTTAAACCTGGGGTACAGCATGCTGTACCCGGAAAAGTTGAGGGTCAAAATAGACGGTAAAATGCAGTTCTTCACGGACCCTAAAACTGTGCTACGCTTCATCAAAGACAAAGAACAGCGCTTGAAACGCCAAGGTTCAACAAGCTCCTCTCAAGCACATATGGAGGGCTCCCCGAGGGTTCTGGAAGAACATGACTCGGAAGAGTGACTGTCGAGACAGAACCTTGATGGATCACATATTGACTAGAAAGAGACTATGAAGGTAACACAGGTAAACAATAACATGATGGGAGGGGGCTCTCGTGAGCTCCGCCGAGATTTGAACGTATGGACTGGGGATGTCCAGGAAATTAGTATAGCGCAGTATGTTGGACTGCTTGATATGAACATGGGTTTACTGGATGCATAGAGCACAGAGTATAGCCCCTCACAGTGACACTTTGCCAAAGTTAAATGTGGTTATCAGTATTATAAGGGTGGTGTAGAGAGAAAGACAACATCTGCCCCCAATTGTATCACACCATTTGCATTGTTCTTTTTGGGTTCTTTTTTGTTTTAAGGGATTTGGGGGGGGTAGATCTGTTAGCCGCGACTGTTGGGGGTTCTCGTGGCGTGGGAGGGAATGGTAGTTCCAGCGGAGGGAGGATGCGCATTGATGTAAATATGCAACAGCAGTTACACACAGTACATACTATAGGTAAGGGGAGTTTGTCCATCGAAATGTGCCGGTATTACAAATGGCTGCGGTAGGTGAGTCAGCACAGGTCCTCCAACTCATGACCTGGAATGTGCGTGGTTTAAATGATAATAGAAAAGTTAGACGAGTGTGCGCCTATTTAAAACGTCACTCTGTGGCTATCGCAATCTACAGGAGACGCATCTCACCCAGAGCGCAGTGGGGAAGTGCTTCGCAAATTGCAGGGGATCTGTTATTCTACGGACTATACATCCCATGCCAGAAGGGTTTTGATTTGGGTTGACAGGAAAGCGGGAGTTGAGATGACAGGCTTGCTACGGGATCCACAGGGCAGGTATGTGGTGGCCATTTGTAAACGGGGTGACTTGAGGTTCCTCCTTGTAGGAGTGTATGGCCCAAACTACGATGATCCCCATTTCTATACTTCATTAGTGGCCAGACTGGTTCAGTGAAAAGGTGTCTCGCAGATGTTGGGAGGCGACTTCAACTGCATATTAGACCCTAACATGGATATATCCCAGGGCCCGCCCAGGCGTCCAGCAGCTGCCGCAGTAGCAATACAAGATATAATGAACACGGAAGGGCTTATAGATATTTGGAGGCATAGGTCACCAGGGCAGAGGGGTTACACACATTATTCCTCTGCCTATGACACTCACACTCGAATTGATTACTGGCTAGTGTCAGGGGGGCTGGACTCTAGAGTAGCGGCATGTGCACACCTCCCACGTACATATTCTGACCACTCCCCTGTCCGACTTGTTTTACAGTACAGGGCATCACGAATTCCACCATTCATATGGCGGTTCCCACCTTATTCACTTTTGGACCCTGTGTTCAAAGAAGGATTGGCGACAGCAATAGAAAATGTCTTCACTGACAACGTAGGGACGGTATCATTGTTTGTCACGGTGTGGAAAACATTTAAAGTCTACATCAGAGGGGTGGTGATCTCCACACATGCGGGTGTTCTGCGCTCCATTCGTAGTAGATTAGGGACACTGGAAGGGGAAATAGGTCACCTGGAACAGATTATGACGGGAGCTGGGACCGCTCAAGCTACCATTGACCTTAAACAGAAATTGGCTGAGTTCATTGCTGAAGCCAATGACGAAGTTAAACACATGGGGAAATATGCAAGGGCCCGCTGCTATGGGGAACGGGAACGACCTGGCGCCACTGTGGCGGGAATATTACGACCCCAGAGGGAGCTAGATAAAATGGTGGGCATGACTAACGAGAATGGAGACCCGATACGCACTCCAGAAGACATAGCTGCCCATTTTCGATCCTATTATCAAACATTATACACTTCCTGAATCCCTACAGACAAGTCCGCACTAGAGGAGTACTTGTCATATATCAATATGCCATGGCTAGTAACTGAACATAGGGAACACTTGATGGCACCCTTAACATCTGATGAGATACGAGACGCACTACGGGGAATGGCAACTAGGAAAGCTCCGGGGGTGGATGGTCTCACGGTAGCCTTTTATAAGGAATTCCAAGATCTGTTGATCCCCTACCTTAAAATGTTATATGAAGAGATGGCGGAATCTGGCATCATGCCGCCCTCTATGCGCGAAGCGATAATTGTCACCCTGTTGAAACCGGGAAAGTCACCTAGTACTTGCTCCTCCTACAGGCCCTTATCCCTGCTTAATGTTGATGCCAAGCTCTATGCAAAAATTCTTACTAATAGGCTGTCGCTTCTGCTGCCAGGTATAGTTCGGCCGGAACAGGCGGGGTTCGTCCCCGGTCGTAACCTGTCCCAAAATCTTAGAACTTTGTTTGGTGCTGTATAAAATTTGAATCCTGACATTAAGGCAGCCGCAGTTTTTCTCGATGCCGAGAAGGCATTTGACTATGTGGAGTGGAGTTTCATGTTCGCAGTGTTGCAAAAGATAGGAGTCGGAGATATATTCCTCCGTCTAGTGGCAGTCCTATACACATTACCCACAGCCAGGGTGAGGATAGGTGATGAAGTTTCCCAATCATTTGACATTACCCAGGGAACGCGACAGGGCTGCCCTCTATCCCCTTTATTATATGCGATAGTTGCAGAACCATTGGCTTATGCCATTCGTGAATATCACGCGCACAGAGGGCTGCGGTACCCTGAGTACACATTAAATATATCGGCCTACGCAGATGACACCTTACTATACATTTACAGCCCAGAAATGAACCTTTCCCCAATATTGCGAGAGGTGGTTCAATTCGGAGGTTACTCTGGGCTGCGGATAAATTGGGATAAATCAATCATTTTCCCTCTCACTCCCACCACCACGAAGCCGAACATGGAGTTCCCGCTACACTGGACCATGGATGCGGTTCAGTACTTGGGCATTCAATTCCATATAGACCCTGCAGTAGTGATGCAGGAAAATTATGGCAGAGCTACTCAGCGGCTGACCGATAATATAGATAAGTGGGTTAAACTTCCGCTCTCCTTGATGGGAAGAATTTCTCTCATGAAAATGGTGATCCTGCCAAGATTCCTCTTCCTATTCCAAAACATACCTATCCCCTTCCGAAACACCTATTCAAAGGCTGGCATACACAGCTGATACGGCTCGCCTGGGCTGGCACACAGCCTCGCATTCGGTGGGAGTCACTTACTCTGCCCTACGAGTTGGGTGGGTTGGGAGCGCCGGACTTGGAGAAATATTATAGGGCTGCGAATAGTACATTTGCCCACTACTGGATACATGGCCCACAAGACACACCCTTTTTATACCTGGAAAGAAACGCAGCAACACCTCTCTCACTGCCCCAAATGCTCACACATCCTGCTCCTCGGAGACTGCAAGTCTTTGATTCTATAGCTGTAACTTCACAAGCCTGGCAAACGTTATTATAGTGGCAGGCAGGAGCCTTCTTATATGCTCCAGAAATGCCCCTTCAGTGGTGTTTGTGGTTTCCGCTAGGCCAAGATGTTGGAGCGAGACAGGCACTGCAAACCATAGGTATTAACGCGATGGGTGACTTCTTCAAAGATGGTGTGTTGGCAACCTGGGAAGAGTTACAACAGCAAGATAGGCAACCAGCGGGCGCAGCGTTATTCCATTTTTTCAGAGCTAGGCATACGTGGCACGCCCTTATAGGCAATGACTTACTGGAGCAGCAGATCATGGGGGCACTTACCTCTCTTATTAAGGTTGAAGAGCCTTTTAAACTAATCACTAAATTCTACACTAACCTACAAGACACACGCAAATCTGAAGTCCTAAGAGTTAGATTGGAATGGCAGCGTGATCTGGGTGCTCCTCTTAGTGACAAGGAGTGGAAGTACTGTTGCGCCCGTACCCGATCAGTCTCTCTAAATGGGAGGCACAGACTTATCCACTTTAAGTTCTTGCACAGAGCTTACTGTACCCATGAGCGTCAGTTGCGATACGGATTGGCAGAAAATTCCTGCTGCCATAGATGTGGGGTGGAGGGCGCGGGATTCTGGCATTTAGCCTGGCAATGCCCAGGGATCTACCAATACTGGGGTAAAGTGTTCCAGGTGTTAGGGACCATCATTAGCGCAGATTTGGAACCAGACCCCAAGATGGCGCTCCTCGGGAGGGATCTTCCTATCGACAAGCAAGTACGGCCTTTGTTGGCGGTTGGACTCTTACTAGCTAAGCGCCGGGTGACGCTCCGCTGGATGAGGGGCCCACTTCCACGACTTAAGGAATGGCACGCAGACATGCTGTACTGCAATACTCAGTCCGACACGTATAGTGAGCTGCTCCCTCCCAGAAGCCGTCCCAGGGATTATTGGGGGCCATACAAAACATATCTTTTAAGCAGATCTGGTGACGCAAACTTAGATCCGCAGACTACGGCCACAGAGGCATTGTCACAGGATGCAGGAACTTAGTCAGATGAGGTAGTGACGTGAGGAGGTGGGACTATACCAGCGAGGTCATGGAGCAGGGAGTTGATCTAACATGAGATATTGATCTATAGAGGGGCACAATAGCACCATGTGGGATGCCATACCAATCACAGAAAGATTTGTATTACTGACATTCCCTGAATGCCTCATTTATATTTTTCGAGAATCATTAACTTGTTGTACTGATGTGATCTATTGTACTGATGCACCTTCCTACAATGTAATCGTGTTCTAAGACATATGTATTTGTTTTCCTGTTGATAAAACCAAGCAAAATAAAATAATTTAAAAAAAAATAAAAAAAAGCAGGGAGTTATGATGACTATCAATGTGAGTATCCACTTTCATGTCCACCAGTAATGGCCAAAGCCTAACATCAAGCAAAAAATAATCAATGACACTAGTAGTGAGACCTTGCTTAAATGTAGGTGCCCTAAAGAGGTCTGATTGTGTACGTCCGTTACAAGCACTGATGCTCCGGCCAACAATTATGGAGGTTAATTGCAGGGCAGTGTGGGAAAGATTGAGCAACTGCTTCCCTTCTAATTGGGGAATGGTCCCTTGCTTGTCCTCTGAACTTGTGAGTTTGTTCCTTTAGGGCGAAGGTTCAAAAGATGTATTAAAGTCACCTGCCACTACTATCCTAGCACCCTGTTGAATAGTTTTAGAATAGGTCCAGAAGGACCAGCACAGGTGATTCTTTACCAGCTGGAGCTGGTCTAACATACACATGTATTAGTGCCATTTCAATCCTGAAGGAAATTTAGGTGAGACCCCTAATAAATCTGGGGAATTAATCAACAGGGCTGTATGGGTACAATGACAATCATTTTTCATCAATGTGAATAGGCCTCCGCTGGCACGCCAATATTTCTCTGGGGGTATATCTTCTGCATTTTAAGATGAAAAACCTTCAATGCATACTTTACTCATAGCCCAAGTCTCCTGGAATATGCAAATGTCATGATTCTCAATGTAACCTAACCAATCAGATTTTGTTTAACACCAGCCAAATTCCATGACATCATTTAAAAATGTGACCACAAGTTAGGACCAAGCTTATCCCTAACATGTAGATAGGGAGTTGGTGGTGTTGTGTTGAGAAAAAAACTCAAAAGATTGACAATTCCCCCCCACCAGAAATGCTCATAAGTTCCAGGGCACCCAGCTACCCTGGACGGATTCTCGTGAGTTTTAGTGGTAAATACAGTAGGGTCGACCTTTGTATCGGGAACAGCTAAGTCATGTAGTCGATCAATTAAATTCAGATTAGATCCACATGGATGGGCAACTGGACAGACTACTTGAGAACATGCATTGCGATAACTTCCCATGTTCCCAAAAGATGCCTGACAATTGGGAGGCGATAGTTTCAACTTTATGTTGGTCTTAACAGATCCCACAAGATTATTTGTGTGTCCCAAAAACTCATCTTTCAGTAATAGGGAAATATAATCATTGTTTGCAAAGATGGAAGTGTGATATTTGGCCTTTTTCAATATCAGCTCAGACAATGGAAAGACAGTTGCATTGGCTCCTTAACCAGTGAATGACTTTGTTAACCGGTGAATTGGTGTCCTCTGATACCCCTAGGGATAACTTGGGTCATTAAGAGAGTCCTTCTTGAATTGTACTCGGCAATAGATCGGAGTAGGACCCCTGGTGATTGTAGATGACAGGGGTATGAGCTCCAACTACCTCGAGGAGGTTTTACCCACAGAGTGGATTTAGAGGAGTGATCACCATCATATGTAGCAGAGAAAGGTGGCACGTTAACTGACAGGGCTGGTGGCAAAATCGTTGGTGTTATCTGGACAGGCAACATAAGGGATGGCTTTAATGGGGCGGTTTTGATAGAAGGGATCAAACATCTCATAGCCCTAGTATTGGTCAAAGTGAACTGTTTAGGGGAATGGTAGTTGGTGCTTGACACAGCGGGGAGGGGAAGAACTGATGGTAACTCTCTTCTGACTGTTTTACTTCCTGGGTTGTCACCTCAAATCTTGAGAGCCTTACTACACTTGCATTTGCAACAGCATTAATTTCTTCATATGTTAGACATTTGTGTGGAAAGAGAGGCCAGTATTCTTTTAAAATTAATTTAACTAGTGTGAGAATTCAGATTTTCAGCTGCTTCTCTCTTCCCCATTGGCTTATAACAAGTGTTCACATGGAACTCATTTGTGATCACAATCTCCTATTGTCACATAAACTTTCCGTGTAGGATCATATCAATAGAAAAATACAAGTAATTTAAATGTAATGAATACAGCATTTCTCAATTTCAAACAGTTTTTATCTCTCACGAGGATTTAGAAATTATCTTAATAATACTTTTAGTCCGATCTTAAGTTTTCACAACACTCAGTTCAGTTGAACTGAGTTATTTATTTTTAAACAAGGGTAATTTCATCAATATGTATTTAAACGGCGCATATAGAATTTTTTTTTAATATAAGTGATATATTTATATTTCACATGAAGGCAAGTTCAAAGTGATCTAGAAGATAGTTGGTCTATACAAATATAAAAGGGAAGTGTGACTTACTGAATACTTAGCAGACAGGAGATGTTGGTTGAAAAAGTAAGAGGGGTGGCCCAGCCTGACCTCTTCTGGGCAATGACGGGCAGTCGCCCAGTAGCTTGCCACATGCGTCCCAATCTGCGGGATTGCTTTAGCACTTAAGAGCATGACTTCTTTGTTTTTTGCCCAGCCCTGCCACTTAGCCGACTGGGGCACGTAGTCCCACCCCAGTGTGGTGGAGGAACCTCCAAGAAATCAAGTGCGGGCAGGGAGAACAGGTAGCTGGAGACGTGCACTGCAGGATTGCTTTAGCACTTAAGAGTTTGATGTCTTTTATTTTTGGCCCCTCCCTGCCGCTAAGCTGACTGGGGGACGTAGTCCTACTCCAGTCCGGTGCAAGAACCTCCAGGAAATCAAGGGCGGGCAGGGAGAACCGGCAGCTGGAGACCTCCTTATCCATTATGTTCTTTATATCATCGAACACAGTTACAAATATGGTCTTTGTAAAATAAAGAGGCCTAAACCTAACCTGAACTTTGTCCAATAAATTATTGTTTCTATGTGTATGACCAATTGTCTGTTGACTTCATTTTCCATTATTTTTGCCGGGAAAAGCAGGTGGGAGATGGGTCTATAGTTAGAAAGTTGTTCTGTATAAGCATTTGTTTTCTTTAAAATAGGAAGGATTTGAGCTTTCTTCCATAATTGGGGTCATTTGGAAAGTAAACTTGTTGGGTTGCATAATTCAGTTAATACTGGTGCAAACAGATCAGCTCCTGAATGGAAACAGGAGGCTGGAAAGGGATCCAGTGACAAGCTGGATTTAATTGTCAACATTGTAGCACGTACTGCATCATGATGCAACAATTCAAAATCTGTCAATGAAGAGACTAGCTTCCATTGGGTCAGTTCTTCATCTACCCTCTGTTTTCTCCCATTGAAGTTGATACACATTTTATCAATCTTTTCCTGAAGGAAATATGAAAAAGCTTCACATAAGATGTCAGAGCTATCAAGCTCGGTGTCGGAGGAGACTGGAAAACACATACATTACACTAGTTTATTCACGTCTCTATCAGAATATTTTGCTTCTTTAAGTTTATCTACAAAATATTTTTCTTTGCTGATGTGCATAATTTTGTGTACCCTTTTAATTCAAGTTTATGTAAAGCTTTATCATGTTCTAATCCAGTTAATCTCCAAGTCCTTTTGAATTGTTTACCCCTATTTTAGCCATGGCCAACTCACTAGAGTACCATGGAGCAGACGGGACACTCCTTCTAGATCTTAGTTGCTACTAGTGCAATGGTATCTAATGCCTTCATTACCCAATTGTTAAAATCGACAGCCAGCAGGTAGACTTCTCGATCTGGGTTGTTCACAGGAGAGAGGTTTCTTTTGAGTGATTCTGCCTTTTGTCAGTCTAACTCTCTGCCATATTGGTCTATAACTAGGCAAAATCATATCAAAAGGAATTCCTCAATGGTCCGACCAAACTATTTTTACAGGAGGACTGAAAGACATAGTTCCACTTTTGGTAAAATTAGGGTCATTCATATGCCCTTTTTCATGTGTGGGCATGGTCACAATTTGCTCCACATTTAAGGCTGATACGGAATGCTCCAAATCTAGAGTTTCACTGCACCCTTAATCGTCCGATATTATATTGAAATCTACTAGGACACAGAAATCATAAGATTTCAAGGAATTAAAGACAATTACTACCTCTAATGCAGAACTGAAACTAGTGCAATGTCCTGGGGACGATATTGTAATAGAAAGGAACAAATGGAAATTTGTTATGTCTTTGTTAGTGTTCATGCATTTTCCAAGGGCCAAATCTATCAGCTTTTGTAATCCTTTTTATGACAGTTACTTTGACTTGCAGAAATGCAGTGCAGGGAGTGAAAATACAATAGTGTGTGTTTGAGAATAGTAGTGAGTTTTGATATGCAGATTCAGACTCTGCAGATAGAGGTTGAGGAGAGTCAGGGGTAGCTGACAGACTGAGATGTCACCCTAGTGAGGGGGTCAAGTTGCTTTGCTTACACAAGGACCCATGGCAACCTAGCTACACCACTGGTTGCCTAATCTATGAGTAAATGCAAACACCTACATCTGGCACTACAAACTAACTCTGGGGTACATGGAGAATTGTGCTATCCATCCAAAAAAAGCATTTATGTGCCTTGTTAGGGTTATTAAGCACTGTACAAATTTAGAAAACAATTCCATGCATCCATTTATCTTTCCAGCAATCCACAGTGGCGGCTGCCGCACAATGAAAGTGTGTGGGTGGGGGGGGGGGGGTGGAAGGGGGGAGGACGGGGGGGATTGAAGGTAAAAATTTAATATTTTTTAAAAACGTACTTGTCGCTGCCCTGACACTGATGGCCGCCTTGTTGCTTCACTCGAGGCAGTTTCTGGGACCCAGCCAATCCAGACACTGCTCTCATGCTATGAGAACAGCACCAGGATTGGTGAGCGGCCTGGTCTGCCGCAGACACTGCCTGGGAGCCTGCAACTTTTCTCAAACCCAGCTGTGAACACAGCTGAGTTGGAGAAATAAAAGTGAGCAAGTCTGTTTGACCGGCCTAAGACTGCAGGCCAAACTTACATGCGCATTTCTAAGTGCTCATCACTCCTGCCTGTCATGACCCAGCCCCGCACACACCATCAGCCAGTGCCTCACAGAAAAATAAAATAATATCATTGTTTTAATATCATTTAATTTTTCCTTGGCTGACCCTGACCAGTAGGGCGACTCCCCTCCGCCATTACGGAGGAGCCGCACCTGGCAATCCATTCATCCATCCATTTCTCCATTTGCCAATTTCTCCATCTATTTTTCCATCAATCAGCACTCCCATCTGTGTGTCCTTCCATCTGTCAGTCTGGTAAGTCCTTATTGGCCAGATGACATTGTTATTATCCCTTTCTCCTAACAGTTCAACTCTCTTCTAAGTCAGGTTTAAACCCCAAACAATCGATGTTTCCATTCAATTTACCATTCATTCACATCATTTTCCCATAATGTCCCCAAAATACACAGTCCCAAACGAAGCTCCAAAGTCCAAAATAGATGTTTAAATGGAAAAAGGAAATCAAAAGTTCCCATCCATCTTCCTCATCAGAGATTACGATAATCTACAGATCCTCCTCAGGCACAGCCACTTGATAATCCGAATGCAGTAAGGTAGGTTTAGGGACAGAGGGGAAAGACATACCAATGGATAACACAACACTGTTAGCAGAGTTGAATCAGACAGAAAGAGTGAACATAGCTGCAGTCCCGGAGGACAGGTGGCATTAGAGCTCTTGTTGTTGGCAATTATGTGTCTCCTGGTGGGCCTTCAGCTCTGCTGCTACCACTTGAAGGTCCCAAATGCGTGCATATAGACCATCAGTCAGCTGCCTCCTGACACTGTGGAAAGCAGACCTGGCCACTAATCTTCTGGATGGGTACTTGCAGGAGGAAGAGTGGCTGCCTCTGGAGGGTCCACTGATGCAGGAACCTCTTGAGTTGTAGAGAAGGCCATTTCATGCCTTGATATTGGCGGGGTCTGCATCTAGGACTCTGCAGATATAAGTTCCTATTTGCCAGAAGTAGCCCTGTTGTCTTCCTCCTCCTTCTTGTGGTATTGTTGTGTAGTTCCTAAAAATACATAGGATCTGCGCATTTGTAGGTAACATAAACTAAGGGATTGGTGTCTAGACTGATTCCGGACACCCTAAAAGGATATGTCAGCCTATAGACTAGCTAGCTCACAGTGCCACCATAAGCCCCCTAACCTTACCAAGGAGCGAATAGTTTCTGGCAACCATCGAACATGACAACTCTTGACCCTTCAGGGATCGTGGAAATAAGACAGTACTTTTCGCTCAATCAATTGTACTCACTTAGTCTCAGAGAGATACACAGAATAAATGTTGGGGATGTTTTCAATAAGCATTTATTGAACCAGCGTCATTCTAGTATAAAACATGTTTCCTGTGACAATCATTAGACAGAAGCAAATGTAAAAGATTACAAGCCCCAACAGAGTAAATAGAAGGTAGAATTCTACCATGGTGCTAAAACAGTGAATATATGCAGGCATATAAACATGACAGTAATCAAGCGTACGCCTACAATGCAGACCCTACCTAAGTGTACCTGAGTGTACCTAGCATGTATGTGGGTGTAAAGCCAAGAATCCCCCAGGAAAGAGCCAACCCCATTACCTAATGGGAGAGAATGAAGGACCCCTTCTTGGTCACATGTTGGACACCCTGTAAGGGATGATGGACCGCTGCGTGTTGAAGCTTCAGCGTGCTAGGACCTCAATGTCTTGTGTCAGCATGGAAGCGACTCTTCTAGTTATCTAGAGAAGGTGCAGTTTTTTTATACCACAAGGATAGCCTTGGGGTTTCTACCACAATCAATATGTTGTGAGTATGATTATGTAAATGAGCATAAATCAATAATTGCAACTATGCAAAGTAGTTCTGTCGCCCTAGGATGAAGATAGCCATGACTTTCGTACAGAGTATGTTAATTCTGTTATGTTGTCAAGTGCAGGGGATTTTACCAAGAATCCTCATGCATAATAAATGAGGCTAGTTTCAAGGAAACCAATCAACATTTATTCAGCACATAACTGGGTAAAAGGTCAGTGCTAGAACCTTTATGCAGAGCAAGGTAGGACAAATGTAGGTAAAAGGTCGCTTTGCTACTTAGGCCTAGGTTGAGGAACATAACAGTATCTAGCTTGACCAGCCCTTCAATGGTCTTCACAGCCTCCACAGTATGGGCCCGATTCACAGAACTAACTTACGACAAAATCCTAAACTTACTACCATTTTGGTATTCACAGAATGAACTTACTCATTTTGGTATTCACAGAATGAACTTACTCATTTTGGTATTCACAGATGGCACTTACACATTTTGTGTAACTTACTCATTTTGTGTAACTTACACATTTTGGTATTCACAGAAGGCACTTACTCATTGATGAGTAAGTGCCTTTTGTGAATACCAAAATGAGTAAGTTCATTCTGTGAATACCAAAATGTGTAAGTTCATTCTGTGAATACCCAAATGTGTAAGTTCATTCTGTGAATACCCAAATGTGTAAGTTCATTCTGTAAATACCCAAATGTGTAAGTTCATTCTGTGAATACCAAAATTGTTGTAAGTTTAGGATTTTGACGTAAGTTAGTTCTGTGAGTCAGGCCCGATCTTTTAGATTGTAATTGGGTGCCTCTCCAGGAGAGTGCACCCTCTATGCTGGTATACGCTCCCCCTTCTGCTTTGGTGTTCAATTCTTCCTATCTAGTGGCCAAGGACCTCCTACAGCTTTGCTTTTTGTCACACTATTTCCCGCTTTCTTCTCGGCTGCCCACTAAAAAGGAAAGTTTAGAAAAGAACACTCATCAATACATATGCTCAATACTTCATGTAAATAATAAAACATATCAATGTTAGAGTATTAAACATGACAAATAATGACAACCTCATGTAGCTCTCTCTCCTTTGCACGACAAGGTTTTAAATACCAGATGCTATTTTGAACCGTAGATGAGAGTAGTTATCAATGTGCAAATGAAGCGCATTAAATTCAAATTAAACAATATTATGTATGTACTTATTGAAATTGAAATGTCACCTTAGCATATTGGATGGCTGGACATACTAACACAATGTCATCTTAACATTTCTTTATGATGGCAAAAACGAATGTACACATGATTTAAAGGTCAAAAGCTTATAATAGATTAGAACAGCATGCTTAGATATGTATAAATTACACACAGAATACTGATATTTGCAATTGCACGCCATATGTACATTACATAGTGACCATTTAATGGGTGTAATTAAAAAAATATGCCTTGCACACTAAGATGTGTGTCGTCCATAATTAACTGTATCTAGTTTATGTGTTATTTGCAATTAATATTAGTAAGACACTCAGTGAAATAAATAGAAAAATAAAAGCATGTCAATGGTAAAGTACTCCATTAATCAAAAAATTATCTTTGTAATGAAAATATTCAAGTGTGCCAACATAAAATTAGGCCTGGGCGGAAAACTACTCTACGCTCGCGTAGTTTGCGCAACTACACGCTACGCGAATTGCACGTAGCACAGTGCAAAACGCGTAGCGTAGCGGGCATTTTTTGCTTGCTCGCAGTCCTCAACGTCAAGTTGGCGACCGCGAGCGAGGAAAATGACATCCCGGCGAGACTTTTCCTCGTTCGCGATCAGCAACATCAAGTTGCCGATCGCGAGCGTGAAAATAAACCTCCCGGCGAGATTCTCAACGCGGGGAGGTCAGGTTTCTCATTGCGAGTGGTCGCGTATGCTCGCAACCGCTCGCGATGAGAAACTACCAGTCTGCGTTGAGAAAACTGCCGCAAGAGTACACATCTACTTGAGCGGCATAAAACGACCGCTTGCACTGTGCAAGATGCCGTTTGCAATGATTGCACAGTGCGGACAAGCATCCAGCACTGTGCAATCATTGCGAACAGCATTTCCTACCGCACTACGCAGTTCGCGTAGTGCTACGCGTAGCTCGCGTAGTACGAAGTGCACTTCGCGTAGCTACGCGTAGCGCTACTACGCGAACTACGCCCAGGGTTACATAAAATGCTATCAATTCTAAATATATGAAAATATATAGCATTAACAATTATTCAAGTACCCATTTTAGTTGCCATCAAATAATATTAGCAACAGGAAAATAAACAAATTAAACATAACACAATACACCACCAAACATTCAAATCACTGAAAAATTTGGTCATTTCTAACATTGCATCACTTACCATCGTACTGCTTGCTGTTCGTGCAGCTCCAGAGTGTGGATTGGGTCAGGTGGGGCCAGGACTCATGGCGGTGCTCTGGAGGAAGCGACGTCTGTCTTCAACTGGGACCCTTTTCTGGGCTTGACAGTATGGGTACATATGTAGGCCTCGCAGTTGCAGTGTGTCACTTCCACTAAAATAGTGAGTCACTGGGGTCTCCCTGGGATACAGCATTGAGGCATACCTTCTACCAGGTGTAGTACCTTTGGCGACAGCGTGGAAGTTTTGAGGACCTTTGAGCAATAACAACTGAACATGGTTGGGAGCCATATGGTCGCAGGATTTTTCAGGCATGGATCAAATAGTACCCCGGTCACACTAACCACAGTCACTTAGGCAAACTGACAGTTGCACAGGGCATCATCAATCCCTTCTTCATCTCACAAGCCAGTTGGGTGTACTTAAACAAGTACCAAGGCCGTGATGTCGGGGTGACGGCAGGATCCCCTTAGGCATGCTTCGGGAGTGCTGCGGTTCCTCAGACTATGATAACCAGCTGCAAGCCAGGAGTGTGTCAGGCATGCTGCTTCATGAATCTTTAATGCATGAACCCCAGAACTATGGTCAATCACTCCTGTCCAATGGGTAGGCAGGCCTTCGTGCAGGATTGGCTCACTCCTTTCCCTCTCTTTGAGGCTAGACTCTCAAGGTGTTTCAGGACTAGAGAGAGAGTTTTTCCTCCAGTTTCGGTTCTACTATGGAAATCTAGCTGTCAGGCAGACACCAGGTCCGCTTGCACAGTGGTCCTCTGGGTACTCTGCAGAGCACTTCCTTTGTGGTCAGAGAGAATGTGAAACTGGAACAACAAGTAGCTCAACGCTCTCACTGTTATGTAGGCAAGCACAAGTATAACTGACAGGCAGGTTTGGGTTAGCCTATAAGGCATTCTGTCAGTGCCCGAAAGGCTAGTCTTACAAGTCAGTGTGTGGACCATTTATTGGCTGTTTGTGGGCCTGTTTTATGGTTTGTTGGATGATTTTCTCTTTTATTACCACAAACCTTACCCACCAGGGTTGCCCATTGGTGGCATGCTGCATCATCGGGTTCTTCCCGTCCCGCTGCGGAACGGGTGTGCTGCGACCTAGGGAGACATGGGAGCACTTATAGTTGGTACTATGTGTGGATGAAGCGTGGAGGTCTGAATGGGGGAAAAAAAGGTTAAAAATACCTAGACAGTAGGAAACAATCTTCATTATTCTCCCTGTCCGATATAGTTAGAATATGGATAAAATGGGAACTTGAAGCTAACAATCGGCCTGAGTTCCACTGGTCGACATGTTTCGAGCCCTACCCCAAGGACATTCTTCAGGACCAAAGATGCAAAATTTCTTGGTACCACTCTTATGTTAGAAATAAATATAATAAATAATAAATGTATACAGCACCCATTGGTGTTAAAATCATCATAGATTAATTATCAAATTTTTGTTGCCTCTTAATTGCAACATGAGACCATTCGAGGGAAGAGACGCCTGTAGTCACACTTACCTCAAGGCTACTCCCTCGCATCAAGGTGGGTGCCCACCTGTGTCTCCGACACATGAGTGCAACTTTCCATATATTGAAAAACACATACACAGCTTGTCTTTACCAGTTCAGATACCTTGATTTGCAAACGTGGGCCACTTTTGTAACTATTTGTTTTGCTAATGGGGGCCACTTTTATTTTGGTGACCGGGCCTATTATCTGTGTTAGTCCGGCCCTGCTGACAGGAGATGTGTATTATATCACTGCAGCCACTTGTGTTGCTCTCTTCCTTATTTGTGCTCCTCGTTGTTGACCTCCTTGTTGAACTGTGGGGTGCTTCTGGCTTGTTCTTGTTGACTGGCATCTCATTTCTGCTGCTTTATCTGTCAGCAGCATGTTTTTCATCTTCCTCTTGCCTTTGATTTGTTGAGTTTGAGGGCCTCCTGATCTGGCTCCTGCCTCTCAGTATGCTGGGGTGGTTGTATGGGCTCTTTTCCTTGACATGGCTGCGGATGCTATTTGGCTGCAGTCTGCACTGGGCTTTGGGTTTGCTTCTCTCTCCCTTTGTGCCAGAGCTTGAGGTCTTCCGGCATGCACCCCCACTCTAGCTTAGCATGACTTTTGGAGTGATATACTCTCTCTGGCTCCTTGGTCTTTTAGGTGGCATCTGGGATCTTGTCTGTGGCGTGTGTGTGTGTGTGACTGCTCAGCATTGCATTATTCAGTTGGTTTGGGCTGATGTCTCCATTTTCTGCCTCTGACCTGATTTTGGCCATATGTTTTGTTCATGTTTGCCTCTGATGGTTCTTTCGTTACACCTTGTCCCTCTTGGTTATTGGAGAACCCTCTACCTCTTGCTTCTCTTGCGCTCAAAGGTTTGATACTCCGCCAACTTCTACCCAGCCTGGCTTCGGCCCTGTCCGTTACTTGTACAGGCTGGTTTTGTCAGTTTCTGTATGTCAGAACCATTTCAGAGATCCTGAAGCATACAAGGGCTGCCCAGTGACAACCGAGCTGGTTTGAGTCTTTTACCACTGCAGTCCCATGACGTGACCTACTATAGCATTAACTTTTTCAGCACTTGACTCTCAGGGTAGTGGAATGACAAATCAAAGGCTTCTCTGTGAGGTAGCATGGGAGGCAGAGACTCAGCACTAAACAATCACCCAGTGGAACAAAATAATGACTGTCCAGTGATTATCTTTTTTTAAAAGAGATGTTCTTTATTATTCACTACACAATACTACACAAAAAGATTTAACAGGGGCACAAGGTTCTAATGAGGTTCTATAAGAAAAAGGCACTAATGTATTTAGTGAGGCAAAAATCACAGGCGCAAGCTTACAGTGATGCTGTGGTTATGACTCTCAGGTCCATATTCAAGCCTCTCAATCTCAGTGCACTAGCAATTAGGCCTCAGTCTTACTATTAAATCCTTTTGACAGCTTAGACCCAAATCACTTCAATATTACCTGCTTCCATGGTAGTGGAGTCTACTGGCGAAGCCGCGGAAGCACCAGATTTGTAATCTGTAATATCCCTGAAACAGGGATGGTAACAAACCCTGATCATGTAACTTGTCTCTGCAGCACTTGGGTGCTTTTACTTTTTCTTTTCTTGTTTTGTTCTCTCAATTTGTATTATTACTTTTCCACTTTTCACACTTGGTGATGGATTGACCGATTCATAACTGTAATCCTGTCACTCACTGTATTCCAAGTGCTTTTCGCAGCCTTGAAAAAGCCACAAGCAATGGTCCACAAGGGTGCAAAACACGTGTCAGCTGCTTTGGAATGTCCTGGCGCTTGTTATTATGTTGAATCCGCCAACAATGATGGATTGTGGAAATTTCTCACTGTGAATAAAACTCACAATTGCAAAAACGTACTACAAGCTGCTTCTGGATTTATTACACTCTGGAATACTCCAACAAATACATCAATTAATACGGTGAAAGGGAGGACACACTCATTATTTTTCTACAAGCTCCATATTCCATGACTGCTTAGCAGGTGTGGCAACAAGCTCCAGCAATGCAAACAGGCCCTGTGCAAATCCAAACCCTCCTTAAAGGTGAAGAGCCCACCCATAAGTTCTTAGTCTGGTCGTTGGACTGGGTAATCAAAGGTCACGAGTGATGTCAAAAACAGTCACTGATCCTCAGGCACAACACAGGGAGACTGCAGGCTGCAGTAAAGTTAATCTTTGACAGCACAACAGTCTTTAGTAGAACACAGGAACTGTTCCAACACTACGGTTGGCTTCTGCTATGTCCCACCAGTTGGGGTTGTTTACTACAATTAGTCACATTTTCTTGCGTCTCATTGACGCAGCATGCAAAATTCAATTATAGGGATGGAGGGAGTCCCACTCTAGCTTTCTGGTCAGCTCCTATAATGTCCCCCAGAGTGACCTTGGGTAGAGGTCAGCCTCTCTTGCCTCTCTTCGGTGCAGTACACCAGGGATGCAGGGAGACCAACTGTAGCATTCATGTCAGCTCCTGCATCACCCCACCTTAGTAAAAGCGGGTTCGCACAGTTATTTCTCATTCCAGGGGGGTCAACTCTTAAGTGCATAGCACTGGCAGGGTATTTCTGTGGAAATGCTAATTTCATGTGCAGAGTTTGCCCACCACCAGTACCGTGCAACCTGTAATCAGAGTCATTATATCCACTAATGAATTCCTCAAGTTTTGCAGGCTGGTGAAGAGCTCCCATTTTGACTCTACCTGCTTTTCGGCGCCCCGTGGATTCTTGTCCAAGTGCCTCGAAGATACGATCAACATGCCCTGTTGGCACTCTAATTTCATTCAAATCAGCAAACCACTAAATATATAAATAAATAAATGCACAGTAAGTTAATATCCTAGAGTGCAACTGTGTCGTGCGGTAACACCTTTTATGCTATTTTCATAGTCATAATGAAATATTGGATTATTCTCTCTAATAGATGCAGTAGCTTTTTGTCATGCTTCCTTTGCCTTTCCCACGATGGTGCCTATTAAATAAGCACCGCAATGGGAACTTCAAAGCCCGTTCTAGCATGGCCGGTAAGTCCTGTGCTGGAATAGGAGGTGAATGCACACAGGGGGGCACAACATGTGGCATGGACTGTTAAGTCCATGCTGTGCTGGAACAGGAGGTGAATGCACACAGGGGGTCACAACAGGTGCCCCCCTGCAGGCACCCCTTGGCCCTGAGGCAACAGGAGGCCCTGTAGTGCCCCCTTTGTTTCCTCACTGCCAAAGTTTGCATGGTGGCCTCACCTCCATGAAAACTGTGACGGGGAGGAAACTCCAAATATGCTTCACCGCCAAGCATATTGGAGCCTCTGACCGCTGCACCACCGCCAGGGATCGTGGATTCCTAGCGGTTGCTGCGGTCTTGTGGAGGTGGGACCGGCGCACTCAAAATGCCGCCACTCCACCTCGAGTATGGCAGTCCTATGGACGACCGTACTCATAATCAGGCCCTAAGTGATTTGCCCAGAATCACAGGATGATGAGCCCACACCGAGACGTAAACCTAGTTCCACAGTTTCAAAGTTGGCAGCTCTGACCGTTACCCCACATCCTCTCCCCTACCCACTCTGTTCCAGCAAAGGGAACTGAAGCAATTTTCCAAGGATGACACTCTGGTCCTAGCTGCACCTAGGGCTCATTATGAGTTGTCCCGAGTTTGCTGCAGAGGTACCAGAGGGCCCGAAATAAGTTTATCAGCTGGTATCTGCGCTGCAAAATCTAAGCATCATGGGGCTAATTTACCAGCCCCATGCGCCACCTGTGCCTCCCTTTTCCCCATATTAAACACACCAGTAGCGCAAGGGTCTTGTAAATAAGCCCCCATGAGTTTTCTATGGAGAAAAACTACTCGCACACGGATTGACCAGGTTTATTTATTGGCTAAAACTTTAGTGGGTTCCAAGAAGAAACCCTAGTGTTGCTGAACGAGCAAGTGCAGCACATGAAAAAACATTTAAGTGGGAAGTGTGTGCATGTGAGAGGGAAGCAAGTGGATGAGATAGAAGTCTCAGATATTTTACAAAAAGCTGGTTCCTGGCACATTATTAAGTAATATTATTAGACATCTGGATACATTGTTCCAATTTTTATTCGAAAAAAGTTATTTAGAAGAAGCAATTAATGAATCAGAGTGGGTTTAGCCAATAAATGTGCATTGGTTTGTTTTCTCACCCTGGTTTGAAATTTGCCAACCACCACATTCTGAAATTAAAATCCCTAAATAAGCTTAATTGTTAATATTTTAAAAATGAGCTATTTTAAGATTAGGGTCTTTCTCATGTCTAATTCTTTCCTCCCCCATGGGACCAGATACCATGGGCCAGATTTTCAAAGAAATCATGCAACGCTGCACCCAAGAATGCTGTGATGCATTGCGTGACAGGGAAGGAGCAGGAGAGCGCCATATCTACGGAGAAATGGCTCTTCCCCCCCCTAGCGCCAGCGCTGATTTCAGCTGCCATGTACCAGGGACACACCTTAGCACGATAGTCTTGCTATGTCTTTGAAGTCACATAATGTAGCCTGAGCTAAACATGACAACCAAATGCGATCTCATGTTATTTACCATTCACTGCTTTTGACCAAACAGATAATGCTGAAAACTGATTACAAGGCCTCATTGTTTCCTATTATCTTTCTGATCTGCCTCCAGTTCTGGGGGTGCTGCAGCACCTGCTGCACCCCTAGTTTCAGTGACCTTGCTGTATATGCGACAGAAATCACCACTAGGATTTTCCTACCGAAAACTTGAGAACAAATAGTGCAAAGCAAGTAACTTCATCATACGAAAATACACATGTGCAAGTATTTAACGAGGAAATACTTTTGGACTTGGATTCAAATTTCAAGTGTAAACAGGAAACATGAAATGAGCCCAAGAGTGGTAATCGGGGCCTAAGAGGTAACATTAAAAAGGCTGGGATGACAGCTTAGGTCTCTAAGTTTCAAATCCAGTATCCCACTAGGTCAGACTTCATACTCCACATCCCAATAGCTGTGATGGTTCATCTATCAAAAACCTTGACAGGTATTCTCTGGATGTTTAGAAAGAGTCTTTTTGGTTTCTTGCACGTCATAAACATCCATAAATGGAATTCAGTAACTTACTCCGTAGGGAAAAAGGACTGAAAAACATAATTAATCATTTCCTCTCTGCATGGGTCAGTGAGACTCAGAACACAGGCAAATCTCTATCAGAAGCATTTTTGGCTTTCCCACACTGTACAACACTATGACCCATTGAAATAAAGTAAACTTTGTATATATGTAGAATACTCGCTTTACTAGCGTTCAATTACGTTGTCACCGTCCTTTGTAATTTATTTCACTAAAATTCCAACTTCAGGAGTTATAATCTGCCTTTTATTTGGCCGCCATGCTGCTGTGTTTAAGGGTCATTTTGGCATCTCTTAGTACTTCCTAACAGCAACTTACGTTCACATGAGACCATTCTTCTGGTTTCAGCTCCAGGAGTAGCAGTGTCTTGGCTGGGGAGTGTCAGAGGTGGCCAGTTACTACTTAATTTGTGTCAGTGGTTGCAGGTAGAGGGAATAGACACTTAATTTTGAAAACCTAGGGGCATATTCACAAGAACGTGTGATAACCACTGCAAGTTTAGCTTAACGCAACTTCTCACATCGCAGTCCATCGCTGGAAAACAACGCCGTGTTAACGTAGCATTCTCAACCTGGCGTCACCATGCGATAGTCCCACGATAACGCGTCAAATGACCGCGTTAAAAACAACGCGACGCCGAAAAAATGAGAAACACCAACGCGAATAAAGTTGCGATGAGGCCAACCACGGAAAAAAAACCTGCGACAACCAGCGACAGGCCTGCAATCGACACGCGTCTGGCGGGAAAATGCACCATAAAAGTTGAACAAGAAAAACACACCATAAACAAATCAAACTGCGCAGCAACATGGATGCACCCGGAACCAGTGCCCAGGTCAACGCGAACCCCACAAGCCCCACAGACCACCAGCAATAAACCTCGGGTTCGGGGAAGGCCAAGGAGAAGAGGAAGAGGAAGACGGGGTACAGTCCGCAGGAAAACCAGATCGTCGTCACGGAGGTGACAGAGCACCAAAAACAACTGTCCGTTACCAACACCGTGTCATTGGCAATACAGACGGAAAAATGGCATCCCATCGTGAATGCAGTCGGAGTGCCGAGGAGGCCAAGATGCGCCGGCACGTTGTGAAAAGCCAAACCAAGCAGAAACCCCCTGCCAACAGGAAGGCAGCAACGGCGAATGGAGGTGGGAGTCCTGCGCCACAGGAGTAGCTGGAGCAAATGGCGCCCACAGTCATCAGTGTGGAGACGGTGCAAGGAGTTGGGAGTCCGGACACTGCTCCACATGACCTGACACAACAGCAACAGGGTGAGTAACGAACAGGGACTGTGGGGACGGGGGGACGGGCGCAATGGCACACATGCACAACGACGTGTAGCACACCGCACATCCACAATAACCCTGGGTCATGTACCTGATCCCCGTGGCACACTGCAGCACATATACAAACGTCAAGTAGGCCCCCGTTCACCATGTGCCCAAAGGGGTCCCACCCCACACAACACCAATTACACAACACACACATGGACCCGTGCGAAACACAGCAAAGAAGCGTATGTGAGAGCCACACTGACAATGCAAGTGACACCACATGACCAGCAGCAGGGCTGGAGTACAATCACCATGACACTGTGCACGCCACGAGACTGAGGTGGCTGAGTGTGGACCACATCCAGAAAGGAGCAGGTCACACTCTGACACATCCACCTGCACAAACAACCACTGACGTCAACAACACATCTGCAGACAAACAATGCACAAGAGTACAAAAACCGTCCAAGAGCACAAATGACCCAAGTCGCCAACATCACAGCACCTCAAAAGCCAAAGGCACACCGCCTCCAAGGGATCAGTGGCAGCAAAATCACAGCTGCAGGTGCGACTCCCACACAAAGAAGCACACACACATAGCAATTACAGCACACCCACATGGACGACAATGTGGTACACAGCCCAACACCTACACTGCAGAACAGAGGACACAACAGGGTCCGCCTGTCCACAGCCTGATTCCTGCCGGCGACCTGTGATTCATTCCTGATAGACAGACAGACTCTTCGGCTGTTCTCTGTCCTACGTTTCGATACTTAATATCTTTGAAATTGGAACTTTCCAGCAACATTCTAATAGGTCCAAGTTCAATTCTGGGATTAATCCCTCTTGGACGTTAAGACACTGCAATTGAACTAATGTAACCTGGTCCTGATGATGGCCTAAGACTTTTGCAGGCCGAAACGCCGTCGACTCCCACAGTGGAACTCTTGGCGCCCCAATCATGGATACCCTACACATTTAAAAATTGATTTTTCTTGTCATTTATTGTCGTGGTATCCTGAATATGTAAATCGTGGTTTTTTATTTCACTTGTTGTTTGCGCCCATCCTCCTCACTGTTTATACCACGTCATGTGTCACTTGCGCCGTCACTACACTTCACGAGCACTTGTGCACAGTATTTTGTTGGTTACATGCCATTGAATGTAACGCAGTGCTACTGATCCATGTGCTTGAATATGAAGTTAATATGTCCAGCATGTATATACATTAAATATATTCTTCACTTAAATGATATATTTCCCTGGTTTCTTTCCCTTTGGATTAAATCCTGTATAACTAACTGTGTCATTACACATGCTTGTATATTTGTCCTTTGAAACGATACCCTTGAGACATTGTTGTTTGTTATAGATTATTGCCCTAGTCTCTTTAGGGTTTATGGGCTACCTCCTGTAGTTTGTTACTGTGCGTAGGAAAGGGCCAATCACATCTGACATAGCAGGAAACTGTGAGATGCAAATGTACGTGTACAACCTCACCTAGGTCATGTAGTCCAAATGTCCACTGTCCCTCATCAAATAGTCCGCCCCTCCCAAACAGTCACAATGTACATTGTCATGAGGTCTGAATGAAAACTTGAACAATGCGGCAACATACATGCCAACACAATGTCAACAAGCATCTCCCATTCACATTGCAGAGGGACAAACAACACCTCCAGCAGAGCAGACCAGACAACTCCACAGTGATGCTGAAGAGGACCACCACACTTCCGACACCTACGCCCCACAACAGTCCATGGACATCTTAGGCAATCGCCGTCCAGGAGCAGGGCAGCACTGCTGCATCGAGGATACCCCACCCAGTGCACAGACAACACAGCTGGACGCTCCCAGCAGCCCACCTAAGCACACATCGCATTCCAAGGCCAGGTGTCAGACTGCCAGAAGGGGGTGGGCGAACATGTGCGGGTGGGGCACTACCTCATGGAAGCCGAACCAGATCACATACGTGGGTGTCTAAGTCCCATCAGGGCCCACCAACGCTCCCCAACGGAGACCCACACTGCGACAGAGACACATGCCTTTGCACATTTCCAGTACTGAACCACAACCAGGGCCACGGGATCATCATCCAAACCCCCACGCCGGACTGGCGTACCCCGGCCCAGTTCACTCCTTTTACGTATTGAGTGGGGGACGACAAAGCTACATGTGCAATGTCTCACCCGCTGCCTGCGGTGACATGGCTGCGTCCTCTGTACACGGCACAATGTAATGTTGTAGTGCCCGGGGCACAAATGAATACATCATGAGCACACGGACACACACAGATAGTTCGTTGAACTGGCCACGGGCACGTGCGCTCGACACCTTTATTGACATGGTCACATGTACAGTGACGCATGTGCTGGATGTGTGTGGGGTGAGTGTAAGCCAGCCCTCATGGAGTCGTTGGTGCTGGCAACAACTTGAACAGTGATCACAATTGAAGCAGAAACATAAAACACCAGCACAACAGAAACAACTGTGAAGCATCATGGTGGTAGCCGGAGGGAGTACAGTGTTCACCCAAGATGCAAGCAGAATATTCCTTGATTTGTGGTGCACTGAGTTAGTGACACCTGAAGAGCTGAGCAGGGTATCAAGCTGATGATGGCCCCCACGACAGGTGTGAGCAACTCTGACAGTCTGGCAGTAATACACTTATGACTCTGGCACCTGTCGTTTGGAGTTGGTCCTGGCGGTGGTGGCGTGTGCATCCTGCGGTGATGCGTCGTCCGGGCAGGTCAGGACTTGATTTGATGTGTGAGCCAAGGTGGACCGCAGTTGAGGCCGGAGGCAGCAGACAGTGCAGGGCCACAGACACATGGCGTTGATGACCCCCAGACCATCGACCCAGAGGCCATCCAACATGCCATCAGACTGGGGCCATGGTGTGAGCTGCACAGAGTTAGTGGCCCCGGATGCACAGCGGCTGGCACAGGCCCACCGCCACGGGACGGTGACTTACGGTGCAGTGAGATAGGGCCACGTGAGGTGAGCGGGTCCTCGTTGATGTCGAAGGTGAATGTAGCGGAGGTTTGCGGGGGACAGTGGAAGGTATCCTCCAGGGCATGATGCAGAGGGCAGGAGCCGGCCAGAACTGGCAAATGGAGGAGTGGAATGCTACTGCCTCGTTTTGGCCACATAGTCAGTATCACCGACATGATGATGAAGACAACCCCCAGTCCATGGACTCAGTCACCAACAAATCTCAAGAAGAAAGTGTCCATGGTTGTCGGGGAACAGACTTAGTGGCCCCGGAGCTGGAAGGGGATGCAGTCTGCGACGAGGCCAGTACAATGATATCAGGTCTGCCATAAATGAATCATGACTGAGTTACCAATGTGTGCCCTACTCGACCGATGTGTAGTCCGGAGGCAGCGGCCAGCGCGGGCCAACCGCTGTTCAGCAAGCTCCTCCTGGAACACTGACACACGGCGTTGAAATGGCATGTGGGGATGACTCGTGGTTGACCGAGGCAGTAGCGACAGAGCTGAGCGGGTGTTTAGCCAGCGACGATGCCGTGTCCTGCCTGGTACGGACTGGCATGGATTTGTGTGGGGCCTGCAGGACCGCAGTGTAGTCCAAAGGCATAGTCATCAAGGGCCCACAGACACGTGTAGTTGGGATGCCATGCACATACTTTGTGTCACCACATCGAAGGGAGTATAGTGAGTTAAACTCAGCCATGAAGTGTGTACTCGGCCATTGTGTAATCAAGACTCAGTTCCAAATGTGTGACCTACTTGACCGCAGGTTAGGCCCGAGGCAGCGGTCAGCAGGGGCCCACAGCCACGTGTCGTTGGCCCGCGATGCACAGAGTTAGTGACACCAGAGCAGTTGTCGGCAGTGTTCGATCACCTCCGTAACGATGATCCTTTTCTCCTCCGGACTGAACTGCGTCTTCCTCTTACTCGTCTCCTTGCGTACATTGATATGAACTCCGCCATGCAGATAACAAGACTCAGTTCCAGATGTGTGACCCACTCGACCGCAGTGTAGGGCGAAGGCAGTAGTCAGCAAGAGACCACAGACAGGTGTAGTTTGAATGCTATGCACAGAGTTGGTGGCACCACATCAATGGGAGTACAGTGATATAAACTCAGCCATAAGGTGTGTACTCTGCCATTGCATAATCAAGACTCAGTTCCAAATGTGTGACCTACTTGACCGTAGTATAGGCCGGAGGCAGCGGTGGAGTATGTCAACGAGAAAGGAGTTATGCGGGCCTGTGTCGCGGAGGCTGTGATGGTCTGAGGAGGCTGCCAAGGTCGCGGGCTTCGGGCTTGGAGCTTGCACCAGCACGTGGTGGGCCCTATCGACACACGCCGGTGTCGGCAGGTGAGTAATGAGGCCTGGCTGCACAGGGGCGGGCATGACGGGTTCGGGGACCAGCGGCCCGGGGTGCAGCAGGCGTACAGGATCGCAGGCCACACCGCTCACGGCGTCGGCCTCGTGGCAGGGTGGGAGGCACCGCCCTGGCAGACACGTTGGGCATTCCGGAAGAGAACCACGCCCAGGGCTACGTGCTTTTTATTCACACCCCTACGCTGGCCTGGTGTCCTCCGGGTCAGCCCACTCCGCACACGCTTACAGGGGGGGACGTCACAAGCTACATTTCCGTGATCTTCCCCACTGTCTGGGGTGACATGGTTGCGTCCACTCTCCACTACACTCCAAACACCAGCTGTGCATGTCGACATGGACATGTCTGTGGTCTGCATACTGCAGTCTGGCCAGCACATCCACGCCACACTTGGCATTGTGTACATTCTCATTCATGGGTCACTTGCCTCCTTCGCACATGCCTGGTTCCCACCTCTCCCCACATTCCGGTATTGTGTCGCTGAGGTGCCATGCCGTTGATGGCTCATGTACATGGCTAACCAAGGTTGCCACAGTAAGTTGTGCTGTCGTGTCTGGTGGGGGGGCATGTTGTTTGGCATGTTGTATGTGATTTTGTGACATGTGCAGTGCCAGAGTTGTGAATTGCATGATTGTGGGGTTGAGGTGTGTGGTGTGTTCATTCTGTACTTGCCAACGAGCAGTGCATTCCCATGGGTGCCATCCTGGAAGCGCTGGTTGATGTTGGACTGTCGGAAGATGTAGGGATCATGCACACTGCCTGGGTAGTTGGCTAGGACATTGGTGAGGAGTCCCCTGTGGTCCACTATTGCCTGCACGTTGATGGGATGCGTGTGCTTTCTGTTGCGGTAATTGTGTGTGGTGTTGGCAGGGGGCACAAGTGGGACAAGGGTGCAGTCGATTGCCCCCGACACGTGCGGGGATCCAGCTAAGGCGTATAGTCCTTGCTTGGTCTCCAGCTGTTCCTGCGCATGGTGGGGGACGTATGGGTGCTGGGGTCCATAGCTGGTGAGGGCATCCAGGCCAGGTGTGAGGAACTTGGATGGGGCTGGCTGTGAGACTCCTCCAACTCGGGCGGTTGTTGTTTGGGAGGATACCAGAGGCCAACAGGTGCAGCACAGCCAGCAGCTTTGTCTGCGGAGGGATGTTGGTTGTCCGCTGTGTTGGTACCGTCAGCCTGTGGGCAATGATGTTCAGGATGCGGAGGATGGTTGTCCTTTTGGGCCTGTAGTGGGCATTGGCATTGTCTGGTGTTAGGTCTGCAGGGCTGGTGCATTTCCTGAAGGTCCGCTGTCTTTGTCTGCGCTGCCTCTGTGGTGGTCCGGGGGGGGCAGGGTGGGTCCGTTGGGGGGGTGGCGGTCCTGGGGGTGGTGGCGGTGGGTGTTGTTGCCCCCTCGGGGCTCCGGTGTGCATGGTGAGTGACTCCATGGCATCTGTTGTTCTTCATGTGTGGCTCTGGGCTGGGCTCCCTTTGATGGTGCAGCTTGTCGTCTGACTTTACACCAGGTCAGAGCAGGTGTTAGTTTCCTGCTGCTAACGCGCCTTATCGCCTGTTTTGTGGTCTTGTCGCCGATGTGGCTGGTCGTTGAGAATGTTGAGGTGTGGTGTTGTCGCGGGTTTTTGCTCGGGAACTCCTACTCTACATCTCATTAGCGTTAGTTGCCGTGGGCATCTGTGGCGATGTTTTTTGCGACTGCTTTCGCAGGAAAACTGGTGTTATGGGCTGTTAGCACCAGCTTGTGAATGGGTGATAAATTTAGCGTGACTTTGGCTGCGATAAAGTGCCGATAACTCGGCGATAGCTCCTTGAGAATATGCCCCTCAGTGTTATAATGATTATTATTATTTAACCAGAAGAAAAGGGAGAACAGCAGAAATGGGAGAAAGATAGTGATATGAAATAGCGACAAAGGGACAAAGTATGGATGAAATAGAATCGACAAGACTGAAATAATGAAACATAGGGCGGTGGAAGAAAATGGCATCAAGTGGAATCGAAACTATTCAGCCACGATAACCCGCAACCCTTGCATTCCTCTGGAAATCTTCCAATATAGACGTTTAATCGTAAGATTGCATTGTGATGTAAGGGATAAAGTACCCCCTGCCGTACATTATAAGGATACTGACCAAAGGCTGAATTCCTTTATAAGATTATGGAACTCCGAGGTGACTTGCAATATCCTTTTCATGTACTGCAGGAGGTAGTTTATTCCATATAATACATGGTCACACCGTCACCTTTCCCACAGGCCACTTACAACATTGGTGCGTAGCTCTTTCATATGTAAGAGCAAGCATGTCTGCTAACATGAAGAATAAAAATAAAACCTGCAGTGCAAAATTAAACATATCAAAAACCTGTTAGATATTTGTTGCATAATCACACATGAGCTCCACTGTGCGCGGAGAAGGGAACAAGAGGCGCTGGGTTCCAGGAGCTAGCAGCCTCCAACAATAAATGTTAACCACAACAAGAGCTGCTCCTAGTATAGTGACCACTGTGGAGTTATGGTTATATTGTGAGTGAGGGCATCTCAAAAAATGTGATGGACTGGTCTCACACACCACCTGGTGTCATGCTTCATCATCGGCCAGTCCTCGCCCTCTAAAACCTTGGTTTGATAGAGGCCGGGCATACACCTGACGACAGGGATGCACTTCTAAACTAAGTGGGGAGCCGTGAAAAAGTGAGTGAGAGTAAAAATCATTATAGTTATCAATATGTGTTTTTAATGTGATTGGTAACTATATGATATTAAAATCAATGGACGGTGTATGGGGAAAATGATTGTCCCCTAACCGTAGTGTAAGCGGTCAACATGTTTCTGCCGTGTTGGCCCAGGTGGGTCCAGGGAATTCATCAGGACCTTAGTGTAAAGAATGGGGGGCTCCGTTCTTACCAACTGGTGGCAAGAAGATACCACTGTGCGGGTGTGACCTGTGTCACTCTCCACTATTGGAAAGGCTTCCACGTTCAAGCCCTAAATACCCAAGCTACTTGCCCCATGGGAGGAGGGGAGGGGGAACCCCTGTTGTCAAACCTGCCTCAAGGAAAGTATCCCGCGTTGCTCCTAGGTGACTGCTCCCGGTCCTCCCCGATGTCCAGGTGGTGTGTGAGACCAGTCCATCACATTTTTTGAGAGTTGAGATGCCCTCACTCACAATATAACCATAACTCCACAGTGGTCACTATACTAGGAGCAGCTCTTGTTGTGGTTAACAGATATTTGTTGCAAACAGGTATTAGAAACAGTTAAATACAAGTCATTAAAAAATAAAACGCTGTAGTATATTGTGTGGATACATGCAGAAAGACTCTAGCTTTTCTCTACCTAAGGAGTGCAAAAAATAAACTTATTCTCTATCCTTTTCATTGTAAACTATTAAAATAGACCAGAATAAAGAAAAGCAACCTTCCATTTTTGTTGCTTTAAACAGCTGCTTCAATTATGCTCTATGGCCTGTGC
This sequence comes from Calotriton arnoldi, assembly GCA_963921515.1. NCBI lineage: Eukaryota > Metazoa > Chordata > Amphibia > Caudata > Salamandridae > Calotriton > Calotriton arnoldi. Next base: position 409,451 of record CAWUFW010003328.1, read on the forward strand.
TGCCTTTCCTCTGACTTATCGAATCTCGTAGCACTCACTCGGACAGTCAGCCCGATCGCCGCAACCGCTGATTTTAGAATGCCGGCATTCTAATTCTGCATTGCCAGGTAATTCCCTACTGGCGTCCTTCCTTGTACGCGAAAACCGGCGCCATTGTTCGCGCATCCCCGGTTTCCCGGACGGGAACCTCACTGCCTCCGACCCCACCTCGGCAGAGACATCACTTTTGCTCACCCTCCCCCGATCACTCGCTGGACCATCAGCAGCAATTCCTCCCCTGGTCCCTTCCGCGGCCAGAATTGTTTGGCCCCAGGCAGCGCGTTCTCCCCTCCCTGGCAACTTCCCAGGCAATTGGTCTATCAGTTAGTCCTGATGAGATCCCAATATTCTTACTGGGATTGAAACGTCGTCGACACATACATCTTCGACTCTATACTAATTTTATTTTGTGGAGTATGAGATGTAACTCAGATTGTGACTTTTTCTTTACCTACATTCTCGCATATTGAAAAGTCACCTTTTTAAGTCACTTGCCTGTGGTAAGGAAATCGGCTGATTTCCCTCTACCCTGTCACGGTTTGCTCACTCACCTTTTTGTATATTAATTGTGCGTTCTACCTAATTGTTTATTAAAACCCCAATTTTCATTGTTACATTCGTAAGTCCAATTTTGATTTCTTAAATTGTGATATTGTTTCAATTTAAATTGTATGGGACCACTGTTTTCCTTAGCAGCCTTTCCCTTGGCTGCAGGCTCTGACAGCAGGCATTGTGATGTCAGAATTCAACTGTAATAACTTATAATAGTCGAGTGCTCACATCTTTTCTTTATAATCGGCAACTGAGTGAGTCATAAATCGTCGCATTTAAAGAAATTAGAGACAGGCAAATATGCAGGGATTACAGAATTCTATGTATTATATAGTGAGTAGTTTCTTCCCCATTAGTGTGGTACTTATTAATTGTTATTTCTAATGGCAGTTTAGACTAGCTTGCAGGATTATAAATAATTTAATGAGACTAAATTATTGTTCAGAGCTCTATCTTGGGGACTGATACATTTGCAGTGGTGATTTTATTGCAAGAATTACAAGGAATATCCCTTTATCTAAGTTGCTGATTGTCAGGCTGGTGCCCGCAGATTGAGTGAGAAAATACATCACAGAGGGTCCCTAGCAATCAGTATTCAAGGTGCACGGTCTGCAACAGAAGGTGAGTGTTACTTGGCTCTCCAAGTAGACCCGATTTAGCCAACCCACACTTAACTAAAGAGTGGGCAAGTAGTTACAGTGCAGTATGGCAATCCAAGCCATTATAAAGTAACAATGTCCAGACAAGGATTGTTTGTACACAACACCTATAATAATAACTCAGCTATATACGTATATATTTACACTAAAAACGTTTCAAACTTATTCGAAAGTAGACAAAACACAGTAATGCATGATACAAAAACAGTATTTGATATGCACTACTGCTAGAATGAGTTACAACTTTCACTAAGAGGTCGGCAATGTCAAGAGCAAGTACTAGAGCTGAACAGTTGGGAACAGAACACAGTACAAAACGAACATTGGCTGAATACACTATATTATGGCTGGAAAGGTCTAATGTTCATGAAGCTCTAAGGATCATAAATCTCAGAACAGACTTAGTGAAACTTGCAAGCAGAGAATAAGTGAGAATGAATGTAGCACGGATATTGTACCCAGATTTCGCAAGTGGCTATTGTTCACATACTTCTGTGGGTACAGACACTAGTAACCAAAGGGCTGTCACAACACCTTCCCACCAAAAGTCAATACTTTGTATCACTGAAGTTACCTAAAGTTGCAGGAAAACCTAAATGTTCATAAATTGGATTAAAGGAACAGTAAGGCATCTGTAGCTTATATTTCTGGAAGCGGGCAAGTGGCAGAGAACCAATACCCATTCACTTTTCAGAGTATTCCACAATTTCATGGTGCCACTCAATTAAGCTGGGGTTTTGCTTCCATCCTGACAGAGCATTCTTCAAGTCAGTTGGGTGGGGGTTATGTTTGCCTCCTGATAGAGGACTCTGAGATACCATGGGCCTCTTACTACATGCATAGCTTCCAGTTGAACCATCCAGGCCACTTGTGGCAAAGAAGGTAGAAGGAGGGAATGGATTTCACCACTCTTGGAAGCTCGTGTACTTCAATACCATTCATGATAAATGTTCATGACCATTTACTGGTAATGCTGAAAGCAGGTAAAAGCAGTAACGATCACAAATCCATTTATCATATTGCATACTAATGTTTGTGAACATTTAATTTAATTTAAAAATATACCCATCATCCCTAGTCCCTAACCTAAATTTACTTTGGGAGGCCTGTATACAGCTCCCCTGGGCATACTTTGGCATGGCAAAAACAATGACTTAGCTGTCAGCAGTCGGGGCGTGGTCTAGTGGTACTGTTGGCACAGGACAAGAGTGGGGAGACTGATGGAGTCTCCCTTCTCAGGCTCTCCCAAGGCATGGCCTTAATTCCCCAATCTGCAGTTTTGAAGGGTCCCTAAGTATTATTGGCACCTAAAGTTCTGTGAAAAATAACAAAAGTGGGAACACCTGAAGCAAAAAAGACAGGGATGCACACCGCATGTAGGAAAGCACAAGCCGTGTGCGATGGATCCAGAGGGACTGATGCACTCTTCTGTCTCTCTCCACTTCCACCATTGACCACATACAGCAAGAGTATAAGGGCCAATAGTAGAAATGGGAAAAGGGAATGGGATAAAGCAAATGCCGAATACCACACTCTGACTTGTCACTCTTCTGGCACCAGACACTTGCAGGTCAAAATGGTATCCAATGGCAATTGGAGGTATCTTAGCAATGTGCAACGGAAAGTATACATCTATCCTTAAAAATTAAAAATATATACCTTAACTGTACTGCAATGTAACAAACCCTGTGTGTTCTGGTACAAAGCTTGCAATTCCAGAAAACTAAGCATAACAAGAGCTGAGTACCTTTACTTATGTTCACCTACCCTTCTCCCCTATTGATAAGATAAAAGACTGAACTTCGCAATTATGCACTCTCTGATAAAGACAAGCTTAGTTTCTACTTAACTCTTGTGCCACTGGAAAAGTAATAAACAGGCAATATTATTCTGTGGTTTTTATCTTAACAGTACAAATATCACTTGCAAGAACTTTTTTAACCTTATTCATAATCATGTATTCATGATTTATATCATGCGTAATCATTATCTTCACATGAGAATGAGAGATTAAATGCAACATTTCCTAAAGTCTGTAACAATGCTTAAAGTCATATATTCATATAGTTTTAGGTTTGTTTCTCAACAGAACTTGATTATCAGAATATCCTGAACCCGAGCAACAAACTCCTGGCTGCAACATCACAGTAGCACAATTGTCTACAAAGGAAAATTACACATTGTGATCAAAGATGGCAGACTCCATCTCTAAATGTGAGTATTTATAGAATGGTGGGACATGTAGTTTATCGTTGGGGCACCTTTGCATAGTACATTTTACACACACACACAAAGCCTCACATCAAACAGCGCTGACACTGTGAACACTGACAGCCTTTCCTTCTTTGAAATTAACTGCAGTTTTGCAGTATTCTGGCCCAGTGCCTGCAGAGTCGCAAGATGTTTGTCGTGCCTCCTGACAAGCCTCCTGACACTGCATTAGATTTAGGGACACCATCATGCTTACAGAGAATAAAATAGTTCAGGCTATTTTTACCATAACTGGAGTCCATAATATAGTAATCTAAGAGCATATTTCTTTTTTGCTACTTGATAGTGCAAATAAATGGTGTATGGTAAAGGCAAATGAAGCAACCGCTCCTGGTGACCCAAAGGGCTGGTTTGTTTTACCTTCTGCTTCATTTGCATATGCCCCACTCTGCATCATAGAAGGCAGTGGCTGTCAGGTGCTGGTTTTTCTGGCATTGAATTTGGTACCCCTCTCAATGCATGCCTTTGCTCCCGGCCATTGGTGTGAGTGGTGATGCTGCCTCAGGCTGCACTTCTACTAAGACAGTGCTCATTCTTTTGCTGTGCTTCTGGTAAACAACAGTATCAAAGTGTATTATTATGTGGGGTGGGCAGTCTCTCCTTTCAAGGAATAATAACACAAACATGTCAGGCTGAACCCCAAAGTCACTAAATTACCCTGAGCTCAACCCCCTGGTAGCTATGACACAGAGCAGACAAGCTTAACTTAGGTCAATGAGTTAAGTGTTTATGCAGTACCAAAAGAGAAGTCAAATCAAAACACCAAACAATAAAAATTCCATGTGGAATTAGAAACTTAGGGCCTGATTCACAAACGTAAACTTAGACCAAAAGTCTAAGTTTAGACCTGAAGTCTAAGTTTAGACCTAAAATCTAACTTTACTACTAGTAAAGTTAGACTTTTGGTCTAAGTTAGACTTTTGGTCTAAACCTAGACCAAAAATCTAACTTTACTACTACTAAAGTTAGACTTTTGGTCTAAACTTAGACCAAAAGTCTAACTTTACTAGTAGTAAATTTAGACTTTAGGTCTAAACTTAGACTTCAGGTCTAAACTTAGACTTTTGGTCTAATGTTACCTTTGTGAATCAGGCCCTACGTGTATATGTTAATAAACATATGACATTAAAACGACAAAGCTCAAATAAGGGGAACTGGTGTTATATGGCCATTAGGGTCATTGTCGACATTGCTAAGTTAGCATGAGCACGGCTGCCATGATGCTGCTTTTGCGCACGTTACTACATGACTTTGTTTTGCAAGACTCTGTTTGTGCCTTTCACATGAGAACTGTCTGCTTTCTGTGTTCTCTGCCTGTTCCTGGAGTTTAGTCTGAACATGATGTGCAAGGTCGATAAACAATGCCCCTTGTTATTCTGTTCTGGTCAGTCCCTAGCATGTAGACAAAACATGCTAACACAGCTGTGCTACTGGAAACTCGTACTTTGATATTACAGGGACCCATGTTGTTCTCACACACACTTGAAGAGGGTCCTTTCCAGGGAGAAGAGCTATGCGGTTCCTATGATGTAAAGCTTCCATCTAGGCAGTAAGGTATGGGGTCTGCTGACAAAGCCCAGAGATCTTCTTTTATATAATAAACATCACTTTACAAAGGGGAGGGTGGTTAGGCCTTATAGTCCTTTTTCCACTGTCCATATATAATGACATCCCCCTTTATATTCTATAGACCAGTAACAATGCTAATTGTTCTAGGTTTATGCATTTCGCTGCTGGTAGTGGCTTGTATACTGCATTATAGAGCACGATAGTTAAAATAAACATTTTGAACTATAACAGTGACTCTGACCATTCTTATTGTGGACAAGTACGAGTGAGCGAGCGAAAGGGTATGTCTTGCTACCGCGATTCCTGAGAGTCGGGAGTGTTGTGTTCTGGGTTGTCTAATCATTTGTAGCTTCGTGATTTTGGAGGAGAACGAATGAGACACTATAGCTGGTCGGTTTTGGGAATTTGGGTACTAAGGTGGTAGGTTGGTACACCCCTATGCACCGAGGTCCTGTTTTCCTGCACATAGTTCTGTGTAGGTGCAGGATCCCCACAACACTGGAGGTATGAATTTTTAATTATTAAGTAAAAATGGTGACAGAAAGCACTAAACACCAATGATAGGTTATGTAAGAGGTAAACAGGGACCTAGGCGTGAATTCAAGCTGACCGCATTGGAGTGTGAGTCACATACCCCAAGCAGGTTCACCCAGTCAAGGATTTTACCTTATGACTTGGGGCCTGATTACAAGTAAGGCGATCCCAAGACCATCGCACCCATGGTGGCGGTTGGACTGCCACCTCAGCAGTCAGATCGCCCGATTACAAGGTTGGTTGTCGGACCACAACAAGCATGAAGCAAGACCACAGCCAGGATCCTGCATCACGATGGGGCAGTGGTAGGGGAAGCAGTGATCAATGGCAGTGGTGCCGATGTCGGCATTGCAGTGCAGATCACGACATGCCTTTGCACCCACCTGTTCATGGTGGGGACTCCGTCATGAAAAGGTTGGCAGAAAGGCAGGGAAGGGGCCCTGAACAGGGCCCCAGGGCAAATTTGCCAATGGGGGTTTGCATCGGGGCACATGTTGAGGCCTCCTCTGCTTGCAGTGTTGTGCGTCCACTGTGTGCCATGCATGACATGGTGCATGGTACACAGTGCACTGACGTGCATGCGGTGCTGCCACGGCACTGGCATATGCTTCAGGCTCTTTCTATGAGCTGAAGCATGCCGCCACTGTGGCACCACCGACACAACACCGCCAGCTCGGCTTGTTGGCGTTCTCCCGACTGCCGCAATGGCGGTCTGGCGGTTGGACGCCAAACTCAGAATCAGGGCCCTTAAGGGCATATTATCAATAGACGGCGATAAATATCGCAAAGCGCGCTTAGCGCTTTTTTATTTATCGCCGTCTATCGCTGGAATTTATTAACAACGCGTATTACTGAGGCGATAAATATTCCAGCGATAGCGGGGATATCGCCGTTTTCCATGGAACAACGCTGGTTTTCCAGCGATGTTCCATGGAAAACGGCGATATCCTTGATGATAGGGCCTGTGGTCTTAGCCACACAATCCATCCCCCATGTAAAGTATGCCTTAGTCTGGAATTTAACAGATGTTAAATTCCAGCGTGAAGGCCCAGTTAGCGCGAAAAAAATCAGCGCTAAACCGGACGGGGCTTCGTTGTAAATACAGCGAAGCACCGTCAGCGATATTTTATTATGTAGTTGTAAGGGGCACGCCTACCTTGCATCTCATTAGCGATGCGAGGCGATAGGAAACCGGGCGCTAAGGCAAGGAAACACGCGCTAGCGTGTCCTTGTTAATAAAGCGATAGAATTATCGCCGCTTTTCGCCCGAAAACGGACGCTAAAGCGGCGATAATGTTATCCCCAGCCCTTGATAATATGCCCCCAAGTCTTTTTCCTAGAGCTCAAAATTCTCCAGGTGGGCAAGCCTGATGCTCTAACTGATGAAGTTGCATCAAATCTACAATCTGCTTTAGCAGTACAACTATGCCCCCAGGAATAGTCATCTTCGAGAACATGATTTTAAAGATTGGGAGAAAATCACCAAAGATAAACTACACCTTAAATCTATATTAAATTTAAAATGACAAGAGAAACCTTAAATCCATATTAAATTTAACATGACGAGAGAAGAATTAAGGCAATCAAAATATTTCTGAGTAATGAGTCCCTCATTGTTAAAGCAGCAGACAAAGGGAGTGGAATTGAGGTCATGAACTCATCAGAATACAAAGATGAAGTTAGTACGGAACTGAGCTCTAGAGCTATAAGAAGTTCTAAGGTGATCTAAGTAAGGCAATTTAAGCCATAATTAATGAGATAGCCTTGAATTGGGCTGGATATCGCTCAGAATAAAAAAGAAGCATGGATCCCGGTATTGTTCATATTATCAAAAATACATAGAGATGCTCAAAAACTACTGGGGAGATGCATTGTTTTAGAAAGTGGATCACTCTTAGAACCCTCATCACAACATACCAATTCTTTTCTCAAACCATTCATCAAATCAATTAAATCCTATGTGAGCGACTCCATGCATTTCATTAACATCATGGCAAACACCCCATTTAACTCTGAAACTGACTGACAAGGACATATACCAACAATGCCCCGCAGAATTATAATTGTTTATATTTAATCAGAACTTCTATTTACAAATCAATGGAGTAGCAATTGGTTGTTCATTAGCACCTGAGATGTCAAATATATTTATACCTTAGTTTGAGGAGAAATTCATTTACAGTAATGAAAACCCACACAAACATTAAATTTTACTCAGGGACATATTTTTGAATGAAATATTTCTCAGCTGTTGAGGCTCTGCGTTGGAATTAGCTTAATTTTTTAGACTGGCCGTATCACCAGACCTCAGATTCACTAACGTCAGTAATTGAAGCCAGATCAAGTTTCTGGATCTGTTGGTTTTCATAGAGGACGATAATAATTCTAACAAGCCTGTCGTGAATTTTCCCTTTCGGCAGGGTCACCCCCAAAGGTTTTGCCTTCCTCCTCCCCTTTTTGCTGAATTTATATTGTGGGCATTTGGGCTCTGTGCACCACTGCTAACTAGCGTTAAGGTGCTTGTGCTCTCTCCTTAAAACGTGGTAACATTGGCTTATCCATAATTTGCTTATTTAATTTACTTATAAGTCCCTAGTAAAGTGCACTACCTTTGCCCAGGCCCTGAAAATGACATGCTACTAGTGTGCCTGCAGCACTGATCGTGCCACCCACTTAAGTAACCTTTTAAACATGTCTCAAGCCTGCCATTGCCGTGCCTGTGTGGGCCGTTTTAAACTGCCATGTCGACCTGGCAAGATAAACCTCTTGCCAGGCCCAAACCTTTCTTTTTAATACATATAAGTCAACCCTAAGGTACGCCCTGAACAGCCCAAGTGCAGGGTGCAGACTATTTAAAAAGTTGGACATGCACTTTTAAGTTTTACATGTTCTGGTATTGAAAAACACCCAAAGTCGTTTTCCACCATTTTGCCTTTTCTGAGCTCTGTTTTGCCATCTTCTACTCTCTTTTGCCTTTTCAGCTTGTTTTTCGGCCCTCCGTTTTGCCTTTTCTGCTCATTCTTCTGCCCGTTTTCTGCTAGTTTTTTCACCCTCTGTTTTGCCTTTCCTGTTTGTTTTTCTGCCCTCTGCTTTGCCTTTTTCTGCTAGTTTCTTCCTTCTTCCTGCTGTCTCCTCAAGACATGTCACAGGTGGAGCTGGCACGAGGGAGACTTCGCACCCCAGCACCCAGATACCCCGAGGGGTGACAGGGCCGCTCTCTACAAATGCTGATTAATTGTTTGAAAACCTCCAAGCCTGGTGCCTCCAGAATCGCAATTTAAAATCACAGCTTATGGTGAAGTCAGATTTTAAATTGCAATTCTGAAAATGCCACATTTAAAAAGTTGATTCTCAGAAACAAAGGTCCCTATAAAGTAAGAAATGGATAAGATGGCCACAAAGTCACAATGAAGTTTGAGGCTACTTTAGTTATGCATACAAAATATTTAATTATTAAGAACCAAAATAACAAAACACAAACAAATCAATAATGAGTGAGCAAGGCGTGAAGAGGTAGGGGGAAATCAGCCGATTTCCTTACCGCGAGGCAAGTGACTTAAAAGTGACTTAAGCAATAAAATGAAAATTAGAAGCCACAATAAGGGGTACGTCTTTTGCTCAAAAACAATATCTATACAACATGAGTTAAAGAGTTGGCATTTTCTTACTTTAGCCATTTGGTACCTGCTGTCTGTCTCTGATCACTTGTCTGGGGTGGGTGACAGTTGGGCTTTGTGTATTCCCCCAAGACAGCCACACACAATGGGAGCTTAGGCGTGATTTGATGGGCCATCCTGGTAGGATGGGAGGGAGGAGCTGGTCACAGCCTCACTTACATATGAATAGGCTGTGTTTTGTCTGCACACAAAGGGCTGCATAACCCCCTGTAGTGAGTCTGGAACTAGGGCAGGAAGGGTGGGTCTTCTGTGCGCTTCAAAGACCTGTCTTTGAAGTCTCCCCCACTTCAAAGACTCAACTTGGCATAAGTACTGGACCTCTGACACCATGACTTTAGTACACTTCTGGACCTGTGAAGACTCTGCCAGGAAGAAGGACTTCTGGGCTGTTGAAGGACTGCAACTCTGCTGGAATGCTGCTTTGCTCGATTCATGCCTTGCTGTGCTGCCTTGCTGCCTGCTGTTCCCATGCCTGGGTGAGAAGAACTGGACCTGTATCACTTGAACCCAGAGTGACTCCAAAGACTACCAGGCAGGCCTCCTGATCTGAAGTCTCAGGGACATAAAAGACATAAAAGACTTCAAACCTACATGACTCTGCCATTTTTTAGTCTTCCCAGCCAAGTGGTGACACCCCAGTCCTGGACCCTTGGAAGTAGGCCTGAGGTGCTTGCTTCCTCTGTTGAACCAGTGCATCGCCGCCATTGCGCGGATCAGAACTGGTGCATCACCCCTGTTACATGGATTGAAATCAGTGCATTGCACCTGTTGCATGACCAGAACAGGCTCATCACCTCTGCTGCATGGATTGGCCCCAATGCATCACCTTTAGAACCACCATTGTGCGACGCTGTTCCCGGTGCAATGTCTTTGCTTCCCTGTCGACGGCATCCTCAATGACGACGTCGAATCTCCGCATTAAAGCTCTTCGCTCATTGGAGCAGACGCATCACCACTGCTGAGCGGATCAGGGCCGACACATCGCGACCACTGCGACATTGCTTTGGCTGCGCCCTGCATTCTCGATGTTGATGCAGCCAGGATCAAAGTACTTTTGTTCAGCGGGCATTACATCGCAGTCGGCACGAACCTTCGACTTTGTCCCGTTTCGGCACAACCAGATATCCCAGGTAAGCGCTTAGTGCTTCTAAGGGCTATTTTACAGTTTATTCTTAAATTCAAATCTCAAATTCTACCTATTGGATTTTTGTCATTTTGGTCTTTATATATTAAAATAAGTTATATTTTTCTACCTGGGGTGGTATCTTTTTGTGGGTGTGTTAGAAATGGGTGTCTCTAGTTGGCAATGGTTTGCACCTTTGTCCAAGTAGGGACCCTTCTTCCTAGTCAGGGTAAGAGGGACTCACTTCTAAAATAACTCCTGCTCATCCCCTTGGTTGCTAGGCTCGAGCAGACAGGCTTGTCTCAGAAGCAGTGTGTAAAGCTTTTGTGCACACATACAGTAATACAGTGAAAACACTACAAATGGACACCACACAAGTTTAGAAATCTAAACCAAACAAGACCAAAACAACAAAAAATCCAACACACAATAATCAAAATGTGATCTTTAGAAGGTAAAAACAATTCTGTCCATAGCAAACTATGGATGCGACACTTTCAACACAAAGTATCTTGGATGTGTCAAAATCCTAAATAAAAACAGCCACAGATAAGGTGATGCATTGGTTCCTCACTCCTAGGGAAGATGATGAGTCTGTTCCTTACTTCAGGGGAGGTGATGCATTGGTTCTTTACTGCCACGCAGGGGAGGTGATGCATTGGTTCCTTACTGAAGGGGAGGTGATGTGTCAGTTTCTTACTGTATGGGGAGGTGATGCGTCTGTTTCTTACTGCTGCCCAGGCGTTCTTGTAGACTTGACACCCCGGTACGATGTGTGGGGATCAGAGATGCATCAGTTCTCGATGAGGCGATGGCAACAGTGCTGCGTTGGTCTCTCCAGCCACGGTCCCACGATGCGTTGGTTCTTGCAACTGCACAGCAGGGCCTGCATCGGAATTGGTGAGGTGATCTCAGACTTTGGAGATTGGTGCATCAGATTCAGTGTGCCGCAATTTCTTCAGCCACGGGCAGGCTATGCGTCTGTTTCTTCAGTGGCGATGCGTCGGAAAAAGGGTGTGGATGCATCACGCTTCTCGTAGTTGCGTATCTTTTCCAGCTCCCAACAGCAGGAACAACCTCCAGAAGCCCAACTCAGCAACAGACACCTCTTGGCAGGTCAGAACTCCCAGCAAGGAAGTTCAGGGGAGCTGGTGGTGAAGTCTTTGTGTCCCTGAGACTTCAGAACAGGAGGCAAGCTCTACTTCAAGCCCTTGGAGATCTTCTTCAAGCAGGATATACAGCACACAGCAAAGTATTTGTCCTCTCCTTGGCAGAAACAGCCACTGCAGGCCAACCACAAACAGCACACAGCAAAGGGGCAGCTCTTCTCCTTCAGCTTTCCCAGCTCTTCTCCTTGGCAGAGGCTCCTCTTGAGTCCAGAAGTATGCTAAAGTTCTGGGGTCTGGGCCCCAATATTTGTACAGCATTTTCCTTGTTCTCTTGTGGCAGAGAGGCTCTGTGCTCAGTCAAAACCAGTTCTGTCCTCTCTGGTCCAGCTTCCCGGCAGGAGGTGGAGACAGCATTGTGTAAGGCAGACCAGGCCTATTCAGGTGCAAGGAAATCTCCTGCCCCTACTCGAAATGCAGCCCAGGTCTATTCAGCCCAGGCCTGACTCATCCAGGAAAGGCAAGACACACCTCAGCCCCCCGAGTGTCTGTCTACAGTGAATGCACATCCCCAGCCCCTGTCACTCCAAAGCCAGACAGTCAATCCACAAACCAGCAGAGGCACACAGGATGGCTAAGTAAGAAAATACCCACATTCTAAAAGTGGTATTTTCAAACACATAATATAAAAATCATCTTTACTAAAAGATGCATTTTTATATTCTGAGTTCAGGCATACTAAACTTCAACTTTCTATCTTGTCCCAATGGGAAGTTATACTGATAAGATGTTATAAGTAAACTCCCATTCTATCCTATGGGACAGATTGTCTTTCAATAGTGAAAAACGAAATACACTGTATTTCACTATCAGGACATGTCACACACACCAATGCATGTCCTACCTTACACATACAATGCACCCTGCCCACAGGGGTACCTTGGGCCTACCTTTGGGATGACTCACATGTAATAAAAGTGAAGGTTAGGGCCTGGCAAGGGGATGCACTTGCCCGGTTGACATGGCAGTAGAGACTGCGTGCAGACACTGCAGTGGCAGGTCTGAGAACCCTTTGAAAGGCTGCTTACAAGGGTGGCACAATCCGTGCTGAAGGCCCACTAGCAGCATTTGATTTACAGGGCCTGGGCACACCCAGTGCACTGTTCAAGGGTCTTAGTAGTAAATCAAATAAATCAATCATGGAAGCGCCAATCCATATACACAATTCACAGGGAGAGCATATGCACTTTAGCACTGATCAGCAGTGGTAAAGTGCCCAGAGTCATAAAACCAACAACAACAGGGTCAAAAACAGGAGGACAAAAAGCAAAAAGTCTAGGGATAAACCTGCTGAAAAAGCCAGGTCTAACACAACCCCCTTCCAGCCTAAAGCCAGGGTAGACTAATCAATCCCTTGATGGACTTCCCTGCTTGGGGCGATAAAACCTAGACCTGACCCACAACAGCAGGGGCATGTTCTAGTTCTACGACTTGCTGAACCCAGTTGAATCTCTCTGTCCATACTGCCAGGGCCCACTAAGCTAACCCACGGGGAACCCTCCTTCCCACCTGTGGACCCCATCTGTGCAGCACCTAAACTTACATTGCTCACAGATGGATCCCAGCAGGTGGACAGTACCCACATGGCCTACACAGTGGTGTGGCCCAGTCCACCCCCGGGTGTGACTCCTGTCCCCCTCCAGGGCCACTCTGTTCACCAGGATATCAAGCCACAGTGGCCACTGACAGCTGTCAGTGATGAGACCCAGGCCTTATGCCTCTCAGGGCTCTGTGGCATCAGAGAGTGGGGGGCGGAAGCCACAGGTGCCTGGCACCCTTTGTCCACTCTCCCTCCTGTCAGGTCAGGGATGACATCCTGACACTGACCCACCAGCCCAAGGTCTGTACGCTGAGACTGGACAGGAGATGGGGGTGGGTTCCTCCACACCTTGCTGTCCTCCTTCCTGGGGCTCTGCACCCTCCCACCTGGAGCGGTACCCCCAGACTGTAGAATTGTCAGGGCACCTCTGGTAGGTGTCCTACACAACTCTCCCACCAGTTCAGGTGTGCTATCCTGCAACTGGTATCCTAGCCTTGGGTCTGTACCCTTAGGCTGGACAGGGGTCAGGGGTGACTTTTCCCTTTCCCCGCCCCCTCTACTGGGGCCCTGCACCCTCCCACCTGGTAGGACAAACCAGTAGGGGCACTGTTAGCAGTTGCCCCTTCCTCCAGATCAGGGGGGAACACTCTGAACCTTGCCCTCCAACTCAGGGTTTGCACCCTTAGGCTGGACTTGTGCCTGGTAACCCAGGACTTCTGGGGGAGTATACCACCCCCCCAAGGGAACCACACTCCTCAGGAGTTGTGCAAGAGTCTGCCTGGCACAGGTCTCCAGCCTCCTGTCCACCAGACAGAGCATGAAGACCCCTAGGCCAGAAGTGGCCTCACCAGGGTCAGTCCTGGGGTGCTCTGACCTCAGAGCTGGCAACCCCTGACCCACTGGTTCTTCCACTGGGGACTGCGTCCCCCCTCACCCCTTTCTCTGGACTCATGCACCCTCTCAAATGGAGAGGTGCTGCCAGACACCAGAACTGGTGGGACGCTTGTTACAGCAGCCCTCCCCCAGCTCACCTGACACCTTGGGATCCCCCTCAGGGGAGGGCCTGCCGTCCTCCTGGTATTCCCTCATGGAACCAACCAGGCCTTGAGACTGGATATCGGGCATCTCAGACACAGCCCACTCCCACTCCTTCTCCTCTGAGACAAGACATGGGACCCTACACCCCTCCAACTACTCTAGGACCTATCTGACTTACCACAACCCACCCCTACCTCACTTGGTTGGGGAAAATCTGAGCCACATCCTTCAGGATCACCCCCAGATGCTTCTTTAGACCCTCTGGAATCCACCAAAAGGTCTGCCTCCGGTGCGAGCTCCCTGGGGTCAGAGAACTCACACTCCACCAGGTGTTGGCATAGCTCTGGAAAACAGGGACATAAAATATGCTCTCCAACAATTGAATGACACAGGCCCACACAGGTGTTAATCAAGCTGCTCTTTGAGTCTCCATCCAGTGCCTCGCACAAATACCCCGCATCACTCTCCTGAGACTGGCAAGACAGTGTCTGACTGTCTCTGTCACTCAACCCCACACTCATCTGGGAGGTCTCCACACTCACATACCAGGACTTCTACAATGGGGGAACTCCTCTCCCTGCACCTCTCATCTAGAGTCAGTAGAGTGTCCCTCCCACCACTAGGAATATGATCTCCTGTGCTAGTTCCCCATTCTACTTCAGGGACACTGCGCATCACTGGAGCTACCTCAAAACCCTTAACCCCCCCAGGTGTATGTCAACCCCCTCCTTCAAGTCAGGCGCCACATCTCTGGGTGTGTTTACTCTTCCCTCAGCACTAAATAACACCTTTTTGCTGCCACCATCTGAGCTGGACTCCACCTCCAGCCTTGCCAAGCTCACTTCCTAAGCTACACACATTTCTTTTTCAGCTAAGGCTCGCTCTATCTGCTCGCACTTCCGGTCTAGCTACCTCAGCCTCCGGTCACAAGCGTGAATCCGATTCCCCTCCTCATGAGCCAATATTTCCCATAATGTTTCATCCTCGGGCCACTGCCATCTTGTTATTCTGGCTGGGGGATCCTCCCCCTCAGATTCCTCCTCAGAGTCATCTGATAGTGTTGCTTCCCAGCGTAGCACCTCATAGCTATGCAGCACTGCCTCAAGATCCTGCCTTGCGGATCTCCTCTTCACTGGTAGCCCCCTCTCATTGCAAATGACTTTTAGTTCCCTCATCTTGTAGATGTGCAGGTGCCAAAAGTTGACTTCCATTTTGACAAGGCCCCACAGGTGCAACAACTGACCAGAGTTCCAACAACCAAATTCCAAAGGGAAACAGGGAAAAATAGTATGTGGTTGCGTAATGGTCTGCACTATACTAGAAGTGTACACCAAGCACTGTATGTTTAGGCACAAATGCAAGTCCTAATCCTCACCGCTGACCAACAATGTTAGAAATGGAGATCCCTACTTGGTCAAAGGTGCAAACCATTGCCAACTAGAGACCTCCATTTCTTACAGGGTGTTTTCACTGTTTTACTGTTTGAAGTATTGCACAAATAATTTACACACCTACTCTAAGTTAAGCCGGAATGCTCTGTGCCAAGCTACCAGAGAGTGAATCCTGACTAGGATTGTGGTTTCTGTTTAACTAAGGTTCACACCCCAGTCAACCTACAACCCAATTTCAGACTCACAGATTGCATACTCTTCTGCATCTTAACAGTTTCCATCCACACACACTAACAGAGAACCTGCCCTACTGATAATTTCTGTGGATCTGGAAAAATTGCTGCAGCAGAAAATATTACTTTGTGAATGCTGAAAAGTTTGCTAAATTGATCTGTAGAGGATACCCCAAAATACTTGTTTGATAAGCCCTGAAATGCACAAGGTACATTCCGAGGGAAACACTTCTGACCCTTAATAACAAAACAGAATCATTCCGACTGATATTTATTTGTGCATACAGTCTGACTGCAAATTAAATTCAAAATTCCATCGAGAAACATTGGCACCAATTGTCCTAGCAGAACCATAGTTTTCCTTCAGAAAAGGAAAATAACTAGGACAATCTCTAGTGAGAGCAGATATTCCTACAAACAAAACATAAGAAAAAAAAACACTCTGGGACCTTCTGGAGGTGCAATGCCATTTGAGATGTGGCAATTGTTCAGGTTGTCAATTTATTTCAAATACCAAAGAAATCACTATCAATGGGGTCAAACATATGCAAAAACCCTTTAGTAACTGCTTCACTGACCATGTTGTATATGTAATTACCTTTCCTTGTTCTAATGACTATGTAGAAATTACCACACAACATGTCAGAAAAAAATCTGTCGACACAGATCCTGCATAAATTGCAATGTTGTATCTGCACTCTTGGTTAGTCACTATAAAGAAAGGGATCATTAAACAACAAACACACATGGGCAGTTATTGCACAAATTAAGATAGATAAAAGGGACAGAGCCATTGAAAACGTACTACACGGACTACAATCACAATAAATTCTGACATTTAATGCAGAGCTTATCAATTGTCTTCGGGTACCAAAGAAATCACCATCAAGTGGGGCATGCTGATCTGGTTCATCTCCATAGAACAGAGGCCGATGGGATCGAGGACCAGTGCAACGGACACTCAGGGGTCGATTCCGATCTCGGCCGGAAGCGCACCGAATATGATTCGTCCGGAAAAAATACGAGCCGAACGCGTTTTTCCCGAGCGATTCGAACAGTCGTCCGAGCGAGCAAGTACGATGCGCATTACTGCTAAAATTCCGAGCGAGCCGTACGTACCCATTCCAGCTCCAGTTCCCCGACCGAGCTGGATCCGGAAACGCCGATTCGAGTCGCACGGAAGTAAATACACAGCACCTTCCGGCCGGACTAGTACGATGCGCACTCCGTATGCACCGAAATGGTCGCTACGTCCGGCACGTCAGAGCATCCGGGAGAGCTGCACATAAGCTCCGATTCACGCCACAAGACGATCCACGGCTACGAGATGAACAAGCCAGCTACGAGTACGAGTCGAAGCCACGAGAAACCCGAACGAGACGAACCAACCATGAATCCCATCGCGCAGGTCCTACCAATACTGTACATCTATTACCGGAACCGGTACGGATGCGTACGGCGCAGAAGGTAAGTCAAACACCCACTACACAAACAAACGACACGTACCCGACATATGTCACACACACATAGGGATGCAGAAATGACGTACACTAGCAACAGCAGAACCATAGGGGCGGGATGGCTATCACCAATGCATACACACCCATAGGGGCCTGATGGCTACCACTACCACCACCCCTACTCATGGGGGCCTGGATGCCTACCACTACCACCACCCCTACTCATGGGGGCCTGGATGCCTACCACACCACCACCCCTACTCAGGGGGGGCTGGATGCCTACCACTACCACCAGCCCTACTCATGGGGGCCTGGATGCCTGTCACTACTACCATCCCCACTCATAGGGGAATTGATGCCTACCACTACCACCACCCCTACTCAGGGGGGCTGGATGCCTGTCACTACCACCACCCCTACTCATGGGGGCCTGGATGCCTACCACTACCACCACCCCTACTCATGGAGGCCTGGATGCTTACCACTACCACCACCCCTACTCATGGGGGGCTGGATGCCTACCACTACCACCACCCCTACTCCTGGGGGCCTGGATGCCTACCACTACCACCACCCCTACTCATGGGGGCCTGGATGCCTGTCACTACTACCATCCCCACTCATAGGGGAATTGATGCCTACCACTACCACCACCCCTACTCAGGGGGGCTGGATGCCTGTCACAACCACCACCCCTACTCATAGGGGCCTGGATGCCTACCACTACCACCACCCCTACTCATGGGGGCCTGGATGCCTACCACTACCACCACCCCTACTCATGGGGGCCTGGATGCCTACCACTACCACCACCCCTACTCAGGGGGGGCTGGATGCCTGTCACTACCACCACCCCTCCTCATGGGGGCCTGGATGCCTACCACTACCACCACCCCTACTCATGGGGGCCTGGATGCCTACCACTACCACCACCCCTACTCATGGGGGCCTGGATGCCTGTCACTACTACCATCCCCACTCATAGGGGAATTGATGCCTACCACTACCACCACCCCTACTCATGGGGGGCTGGATGCCTGTCACTACCACCACCCCTACTCATGGGGGCCTGGATGCCTACCACTACCACCACCCCTACTCATGGGGGCCTGGATGCCTACCACTACCACCACCCCTACTCATGGGGGGCTGGATGCCTACCACTACCACCACCCCTACTCCTGTGGGCCTGGATGCCTACCACTACCACCACCCCTACTCATGGGGGCCTGGATGCCTGTCACTACTACCATCCCCACTCATAGGGGAATTGATGCCTACCACTACCACCACCCCTACTCAGGGGGCTGGATGCCTGCCACAACCACCACCCCTACTCATAGGGGCCTGGATGCCTACCACTACCACCACCCCTACTCATGGGGGCCTGGATGCCTACCACTACCACCACCCCTACTCATGGGGGCCTGGATACCTACCACTACCACCACCCCTACTCAGGGGGGCTGGATGCCTGTCACTACCACCACCCCTCCTCATGGGGGCCTGGATGCCTACCACTACCACCACCCCTACTCATGGGGGCCTGGATGCCTACCACTACCACCACCCCTACTCATGGGGGCCTGGATGCCTGTCACTACTACCATCCCCACTCATAGGGGAATTGATGCCTAGCACTACCACCACCCCTACTCATGGGGGGCTGGATGCCTGTCACTACCACCACCCCTACTCATGGGGGCCTGGATGCCTACCACTACCACCACCCCTACTCATGGGGGCCTGGATGCCTACCACTACCACCACCCCTACTCATGGGGACCTGGATGCCTGTCACTACTACCATCCCCACTCATAGGGGAATTGATGCCTATCACTACCACCACCCCTACTCAGGGGGGGCTGGAAGCCTGTCACTATCACCACCCCTACTCATGGGGGCCTGGATCCCTACCACTACCACCACCCCTACTAATGGGGGCCTGGATGCCGACCACTACCACCACCCCTACTCATGGGGGCCTGGATGCCTACCACTACCACCACCCCTACTCATGGGGGGCTGGATGCCTACCACTACCACCACCCCTACTCCTGGGGGCCTGGATGCCTACCACTACCACCACCCCTACTCAGGGGGGGCTGGATGCCTGTCACTACCACCACCCCTACTCATGGGGGCCTGGATGCCTACCACTACCACCACCCCTACTCATGGGGGCCTGGATGCCTACCACTACCACCACCCCTACTCATGGGGGCCTGGATGCCTACCACTACCACCACCCCTACTCATGGGGGGTTGGATGCCTACCACTACCACCACCCCTACTCCTGGGGGCCTGGATGCCTACCACTACCACCACCCCTACTCATGGGGGCCTGGATGCCTGTCACTACTACCATCCCCACTCATAGGACGGGTAATGCATGACACAACCAGCATACTCCAACATAAGGAATGTCAGCAAAAGACATCCCCCCAACATCATGACAAGAGTGTGTAGTCTGTGTCAAATGCCTACAACACTGAACATGATATTGAACATACAATGTGACCCCCTATCACATGTGTCACACCAAAATGTGGGTGACCTTCACAATGCAAGCAGACCATGACCACTGTGGGAATGGGGTCTAAACCCCCATCATCACAGTGACCAAAAGGTAAGTGTGGGGTCCATAGCTGAAGCACATTTTGAACATTGTGGCAATGGGGTCCAAACCCCCATCATCACAGTGACCAAAAGGTAAGTGTTGTCATGGAAAAAGCTGCAACTGCCAAACAGCATGGATGATTCCTGGTCACAGAACAACAAACACATCAGTGGCAAAGTAGTGGTTGTGTCCCATAGCAACATAGATTGGGTGAGGCAAACAGTGCAGTGCAAATAAAACATACCTTTGGCCATTTGCAGACAAACATCACCCATGGGGACTGACGTCGTCTCCATTTATCAATTACACAATGCCAGAAGTGACCATCATAATGCAGACCCACATATCTGCACTAATGGACACACAAATGTAGATATCCTGTGGAGACTGTAGATGTGAGGTGAACAAATACAATACCATGGCAGCAATGGGACATACAAACCATGATTATTGTGCTGACTGATGACCTAGGAGTCCCAGGGACAGCATGGGAAATCCTCCAAACAACATACAGGCAATGGCACACTAAAGATATGCCAATGCAGTGGTGCAGATGCACAAACACAAACAGGCAGCCTCACACTGCATATCAAACACAACAGGTGATGGGGGGAGGGGGGATGCCAGTGTCCCCAGGCAACCACACAACACATGAGGAGGCCTGAATTCCAATTACACAGATGTGTATACAGTGCCATACAAAAGTAACTCATGGATCGGATTCCCCTATGTAGGCAATCAGGCATTGTTAGATGAGAGGGAGCCCAAATTACACATGTCACACAAGCTTGTAGGAACAGCAACTAACACAGCAAGAGACAGACCCACCACAGCACTACCCCCAGGGACCCCACATTGTGGTGACACTAGCCTGCATGATAATCCCAATGTGATGACAAAGGCAGATGTCGTTCACACTGTGAACCACAGCCATGTGTCCTGAGCAACAAACTACCATCACACCTACACAAGCACAAATCAATCAGCACGGCCTGTCAGCCAAGGCCAATATGGAGGTAGGGGTATAGCCGTGCAACAACTCACATTTGCACACACTCAACACCACACACCTTGATCTCCAGCAATGTGCAGCAGTGAAGCTCACATGGACAGGTGACATTGCACATGCACCCATGACAATCCCAGGGGTGGTTGTGGGAACTAAGGTGCAGAAACCCATCACACCTGGCCAATCAACAAGACTCGTGAATGTCTGACACACTGCACAGTACGCCGTACATGGGCATGACGTGAAATCCACCCCAATCAATGGGATCCCAGCCACAGTCACACACCAATGAAGAAGCCAAGGTCACCCACAAAGAACACACGTAGACAACTTCCAACATTGCAGCTCTGAACCTGAGGAGTGGCAGCAGTCACACACACAACGTGTCACAATCACTGAAAGCTTCCACAAACTGTAAATTACATGACTCTTGTAACCAACAAGTGCCAAGGGGAATCCTGACTGTGTCTCATCTGCGTTTGCCCACATCCCCAGCCCTGACAACAAAGACAACTAGGGATGACAACCGGATGAACATTAGTTTGCCATGCACCCACATCACGGAGAAACCAGGTACAAGATGCTGGATGAACACAGGACAACTCAGCAAGCCTCACAAACAGGAACATCCGTAGGGACACAGCCGGTGAAGGAAAAGGGAAGGGAACACACACAGACATGCTTACACAACACACAACACGGGCCCAGGCAATGTCACGGGATTACACACTGCCATGAGGGCACTCCAATCCTGTGGAAGGTCCGCTGTGCCAAACCTTGTCTGTGCACAACTCAAACATGTCAGCAGAACACTCGGTCAGTGAGTCAACAATTACAACACACTGAAGGCTCTGCTCACATCAGCCTGGGTACGGGAGTGTCACTTCAGTCACCTGCATATACCCAATACACGTGTCAAGCAAGTTGCACTGTATACACAGATGAGTCCTTCAACATTGATGTGCTAAACTGCATGTCCAGTGGAGATGGGCACACAGTCAGGGAAATAGAAACATTGAACAGTGGTAAGCACACCAGATGTGCATCAGTGTAAGCCACAGATGTTAAATTACAAATGCAAAACGTACATCCCTGTGTCAAATGCTGAACATTACACCCTCAGACTGCAGCAAAGGATGCTATGGATCCAGACTAGATTAGGACACATATCCCATGGACCACATGGAGTCCATCACAGCAACACTTCATTTTCCTGATCTGAACACTATTACAACAGCAAATGCATGATGATACTCATCTACATCATGTACAACAAAAGCAAAACCACTAGTAAACAAAAAGACGCTTTATTCAGCCAATGTCAATGAAAAATTGGAAGTCCAAAAGAAACTAAGGCCAATGGCCAGTCCACATTCACAGTCTGAACAGGGTGACATGTGACAACTTGTCACCCATTGCTTGCCTGCACTGGTACGGACAGGGGACATCCCCCTCGGAGGGGCATAGATGGGGCAGGCCAGGCACCGCAGGGACAGGATCAGGGGATGCCAGAAGGAGGCAGTGAAGGGGTGGTGGGTGCAGGAGTGTCACCGGCAACTGCAGTGGAGGTGTCTGACTCAGTGGGGGCCGGCACCACTGTAGGGCACAAGTCAGATGGTGTGGGTGCTGGCAGCACTGCAGTGGGCCGGTCAGATGGAGTGGACTGGGTCCCCACTGCAGTGCCCAAGTCAGACGGGGTGGTTGTGGACTCCACTGCAGTGCAAAACTCCAAGGGAGTGGAAGGAGGGGCAGATGAGGTGGGCAGGACAGAGAGGGGGGACCCGGTCTCCACACCAGTGGCACAAACAGGCCGAGCGTCTGGGTTGGGGTGGAAGAGCAAGTGGTAGGGGGGGAGGGCCTAAGCATTTTGGGGATGCGGTATGGGTGTGTGGGGGAACCTGGGGCAGGGTGTGGCGGGGGAACCTGTGGAGTGGTGGCCTGGGGGATGGAGGAGAGAGACTGTGTGGTAGAGCTGCGTGGTGGTGGTGGTGGGGTCTTGCCCTTCCTGTTCCGGGCGGACTTCCTAGTGGGGTCCTCAGTCTGCCTGTGCCTGGGGGAGGGTGTCCGGGTGAAAGGGGCACTCCCCTCTGTGTGTGGTGGTCGCCTCTTCCGCCTGTACGTTGGGTCAGATGGATCTGTGGGGAAGAGGCCAAGCTCACAGAGGAAGAGCTTCTGGGAGGGGGTTTGCAGGTGAGGCAAGGGAAGGGGTTTTGGAGGGAGAGGTAACTGAGGACTGCAGAGTGCTCGTGGGTGCGTGTGTGTGTGTCTGGGCCCCATCCCCTGTGAGTGAGGTATCAGACCCCTGACTGTGCGTGCGTGTGCGTCTGGATTTTGGCGTGTGTGTCTGTGTGCTGCTTGTGTCTGTGCTGGTGGGTGCCTGTGCCGGTGTGTGAGTGCTTGGGACAGGTAGGGTGCTGGGGATTGTCGATGGGGCAGAGGTAGGAGGGGTGAGGGACTGTTGCAGGAGGGACACTGCTGCCGTCAGTGAGGAGGCTATGGAGTGATTGGTCCGATGTAGGGCAGACATGCTAGATGACATGCCCTCCATGAATGACACCAGTTGTGTCAACAGACCCGTGTGTGCATGGAGGACACTCAGCACTGATGTCTGCCCTTCATGGATCTGTTTCAGCAAGTCCACAGACTCCACACTCAGGGCAGCAGGGGAGACAGAGGCAGGGGGTGCGGTGCCTGGCATGAAGGAGACACGCTCCCCTACACGGGAGCCTCCACGGACATGTGTTATGGGAGCAGATGGGAGGGTGGAGATGGTGGTGGTGGCGGGGACAGACTTACTTGATTTTGTCTGTGGTCTGCTGACACCCGCCTCCACAAGGGAGTCCTCACTGGAAGTGCTGTGTTCCTCAGCCAAGGTGGTCGTAGCTGAGGTCTCCTCAGTGTGGCTCCCCTCACCCTCCATACCACTGGGTCCCTCGGTCTCCCCTGCAGTGGACCCAGTCTGGCTCTGCCGCTCCTCTTGGTCCGTGGAGCTGTCTCCTCCTGTGGCCGTGGATGTATCTGCAAACAATCAGGATAAACAGAGCAACATTAGTCACCTGTACTGACCACACACACCACAGTAAGTACAGCACATCACAGAGAAAGCCCTGCCATCATTTGCTAGACATTGCAATAAGTGCTGACACTGATTTGAAGAAGCCCATTGTCTGCCTGACAGTCATTCATGCCACACATATCCTACCTGTCCATGCACCCATCTGTCTGGTGCCTGTTGTATGCGACTAATCATATGTGCACACATGCACCACATACACAGTTGTTGGACATCCAAGAGAACATATGGAAATGTGTCACTCCAAACACATGCCATCTCCTGCCACTGACTCAGTACATGTGTCAGGAAAAGTGATGGGCAGAGTCTCTGTCGATATGCGGGTTTTGCTTCCATCACCAGACACAATGATGTCCTCATGTCCTGATAGACAATGCGACAATGGTGTGCATGCAGGACATATCACACTACTGCTGGATCACCCTTTGCAAGTTGAATGTCATGGCACAGGCCTGTATGGCAAGTCAGTCATAACTGTCTCCTGTCACAGGGGCAGTGCATACACACAACACCAGTCTACACTGTGTCACAATCATGGAAGTTTTGGGAATGCAAGCCCTGTAGCTGACAGGTGCACATGTGCACTCCTGGCCACCCACATCATGAGGACTAAGATGATCCCACGTCAATCAAATGAGACATTTGAGTGACTGCAAACACAAATCCATACACATGAGCCCTTCACCGTCTGATGAGAATGAACCAAAGCTGCCTGCACCTCAATGTTTCATACACCATTGTGCACAGTCAAGGGATCAGAGACCTATGCATTAACCAATGTGCAGATCCTATAGTCACAACTCAGATGGCTGGCCACCCCAAATTGTTAACCACTCCAGGAGTCCAAAAAGCAAGGCAACACCACGGTGACACAGAGGCAGACACCTGAGTGCACTCTTCACAATGCCCAATATGTATGCTGACACACGGGAGTGGGAGAACAGAGTGCCTTCGATGTACGGAGTAGGCATTACAGTCCTGGTCCATGTGCAACATGGCATTACCCTGAACACTAGGCAGGTAGCTATGCATGTGTCACACACATGATGTACATACTTCTGAGGCTCCTACCTTGGTCTCTGCTGCAGCATGGGTGTGTGGCACATACCCCAGACATGTGGTGAGTCAGAGCAGCAATTGGAACACATATTAAAGCCATACCCAGAGTACATGTCAGATCACAGGCATTGTGTGAGCAATTGTACCACCCATGCAGCCCACAACAAAGTTCCTGTAACTGATGCTGTCCCCAACTTGAACCACAGGTAACTGCAAGTACACAGTACCCAAGTGACCTAAGTCACAGACTGTAAGGGCCACACCTGTGTATCAGATGAGGAGGGGGCATGACACAAGTGAGGGACATGAGTCCAGGACGACAAGACAGTTGTACTGTGGAAGTGGAACCAGGCTAAAGGAGTGCATAGAGCATGTTAGTCATAGTACCCAGAAAAGGCTAGCACTTACCCCCTCCTTGCTGCTGTCTGGCCTTCAGCTGCCCATCCAGGTCAGGGAAGACCACCACCAGAATCCGGAGCATGTGGGGGGCCAGGGTCCGGTGTCCGCCCCTCCTGCGAGAAGGCGACAGCTTCAGCTGGACCCTTGCGATCCTCCGGGTCCAGCCACGAAGGTCCTGCCACCTCTTCTGGCAGTTGCGGATCCTGCGCCTGTAGACCCCCACAGATCGTACTGCCCGGGCGATGGTCAGCCAGATCTCCTGCTTCTGGTGGGCATCAACCTGTGAGGATGACAAAGTGAAAAGGCCATTACTACACATGCAACATATCCGTGCATCACACAGTTGGGTATACATGTCTGAATCACAGGGGCATATGATGTACACAGGTAGTGCAACTATGGTTATGAACAGTTGTCCAGCAGTTACTAAATGGTATCATTGCCTGGGAAGTAAAACCTTGTTGGAATGCACTGTTACTGCACTATATCTGTTCAGTGCATGTAACTACACACTTTGGGGGTGACAACTACTCAGTGAGCATGCTAGCCACTGGTGTACACACTGTAAGTCTTGCTAGTCAGACAACATGCACAATTAGTAAGGGAGTGGACAGCACACTCACCTGCTCCCCTGGTTTCCCATACAGCTTGCTGTACTGTGGAACGAGGCTGTCCAGCAGGGCCAGGTTCTCCTCAGTGCTGAAGGCTGGGGCTCTCTCCACAGTACGTGCCATTGCAGTAGCCAGAGGATGCAGAGACAGCAGCAGTGGTGGTGGCAGATGTCGTCCTGGAGCATGTAGTGCAGGCAAGTGAGCTCTCAGGGGGACAGCCAGCATTATATGTGTGCTGCAGAGGCAGATACTGTCCCATGTGTCCAAAGTGATAGGTCCAAGTCGTTTGCATCTTCTGAATCTGGCCAATCCATGGAATTGCACCACTTATACACGCCCACAGCATCCTTCAAAAGTTCAACTTCATGACACCCATGAATTTGCAACATTGTTGTGGGTGGCCAACTGAATTCACTGCATCCGACTCGTAAAAGCTTCGAAAACGCGTCCGTTACCATGTCAGTCCATAGCCAATGCGTGCGCACCGATCGGACCATTGCTGTACGAGGCGTATTACGTCACACAACACGCATCCGTCAACATCATATGCAATGGCCAATGCGTGCGCACCGATCGGTCCATTGCTGTACGACGCGTATTTCGAAACACAACACGCATCTGTCAACATCATATGCAATGGCCGATGCGTGCGCACCGATCGGTCCATTGCTGTACGACGCGTATTTCGGAGCACAACACGCATCCGTCAACATCATATGCAATGGCCAATGCGTGCGCACCGATCGGTCCATTGCTGTACGACGCGTATTTCGGAGCACAACACGCATCCGTCCACATCATATGCAATGGCCAATGCGTGCGCACCGATCGGTCCATTGCTGTACAACGCGTATTTCGGAGCACAACACGCATCCGTCCACATCATATGTAATGGCAAATGCGTGCGCACCGATCGGTCCATTGCTGTACGACGCGTATTTCGTACAAGTCACTCGCATATGTCACCATGGTTGTCACTGGTGAACGTATGCCAGCCACAATTACTTGCCAGGGACTCAGTGGCACACCTACAACACCACAGCCTGTCCACACTGTATCCTAAGGCATGTAAGGCTGCATTACCTGTGTGTGTATGGGGGTCAACATGTGGTTTGTTGGGTGGCACTTGGGGGCAGCCACTCCCAGGCTGTGCACGTGTTCATGGGGACAGAATCCTTTGTGTGTTGTGCACATGACCACTGTGATGTGCAACTGTTCAGTTCAGAGCATGTGGCATGGTCACATTTCCAGGTTGTCACATACACCCCCATGTGGGACGGTATGTACGTCACAGGGTGGCCCATTGCCACAATTGTGATGGCCCTCCACAGTCTGTGTGCATGTTGTGTTTCAGATGCCTCTGTTTCCATGTGCACAATGGGAGACAGTCTCCACATCCACGTTGTTTGAGCATCGACTTTGATGTTGTGCGTGTGTGTGTCACAGACGTCCATGTCTGTCCTGCAGAGGCAACAGGGGCCACTACCTGTGGGAGTCATGGTTGTTTTGCTGACGTGTACATGATACGCCATGTCATGCCAGTGTCCATGTGGCAATACAGGGTCCCTGGGAATCTACCTGTCAAAGAGCTGTGATGCCAGGGGCACATCTGTCCTCACTTGTCACTGTGGTGTGTGTTTGGAGCATGACAGCAGTACATGGGTACTGTGACACAGCCTAATGATTTCCCATAGCACAACCTGGAACTTGTTGTCAACACATGTTGAACTGAGATGTTAGATGTTGGCCATGTAGGTGCCACATATGTCCATACAGAACGGCACACACATCAAGTACTTGTGTCTCGTAATGATGTATCATGTGATATTGAGTATGGTCAATGCCACATATGTGGGGTGACTGACAATCTTTCTTTGTTCACCTATGCACTGCAGGGCACCAGCTGTCCATAGACCATTCCCTGACCTTGCAACCATGGTTGAACGTGACTGCATCCGACGGTACCGCTTCAACAGGCCGCTGATTGAGGAATTGGCGGTGCAGTTGGCCCCACATTTGCAACCTGGCCGGCCATACCCTGCAGCGCTGACCCCCAAGGTGAAGGTGATGGCAGCCCTACACTTCTTTGCCACCGGTACCTTTCAACACACTGTGGCGTCTGCTGGTGGGATGTCACAGACCATGTTCAGCCGTGTGCTACGCGATGTTTTGGAGGCGATGTTGTGATACTTGAACCAGTACATTTATTTCCCTAAACGTCAACAACTCACTGACGTCAAGAGTGACTTCTATGCCCTGGGGAGGATGCCACATGTCATCGGCTCCATTGATGGGACACATGTGGCTTTGGTACCACCACAGGCACATGAGCAGGCATACAGGAACAGGAAACATTACCATTCTATCAATGCCCTGGTGGTATGTCTTGCAGATATGAGCATCTCACATGTGTGTGCACGTTTCCCCGGTTCTGCACACGATGCCTACGTAATGAGGAGTAGTCGCATCCCGAGGATGATGTCACAGATGCAGAACCAGCGTGCCTGGCTTGTCGGTGTGTACTGACTTTGTACCATTGTGTGTGTTCTGCAATGTTGTATTCCACCCTCTTTCCCAACTCAGCTAATGTGCAATTGTCTGTATGTAGGTGACTCCGGATACCCCAACATGCCTTGGTTGCTGACACCCCTCAGGAACCCTGTGACACCAGCCCAGATGCGCTACAATGAGGCACATGGTCGGACCAGGAGAGTGATCGAGCGGACATTTGGTCTCCTGAAGAGCCGCTTTCGCTGCCTGGACAAGACAGGAGGGGCCCTCCCATATGCCCCTGCAAAGGTGTGCAAGATTGTCATCATCTGCTGCATGCTACACAACCTGGCAGTGCAGAAGGAGTTGCCTCTCATCCTGGATGACGATGACAAACATCCGCCACCTGTGGAGGATCCTGGCCTGGGCCACGATGCCAGTGATGATGATGAGGGTGATGTCCGCACACAGCTCATCACCAACTTCTTCAGCTGAATGTGAGTATACAGAGTTGGTATGTCAATGATTTGAGTTTGCATGATATGTGTTGGTGGTGCTCTGTTGCTGTTTGAGTGTGGCCATGTGCTACTTGACTGGATGCGTGCAGCGATGTGTCCTTACAGGTAGTCTGTACTCCCCAACAGTGTTGACATGCTAACTTGGTTTTGTGTAGTTATCTTGTGACATGTATTGGGCTTGAGTATTGCAGTTCTGTTCTTCAGTGCTTTTGACTGTGTGTCATGTCTGTCCTTCACAGGGTACTTTCAGAGTTGTTTGGTCAACTCGGATCCCCCGACACCATGATTCAACTTCCAGGGTGGAAGCAGTCGTTTCCCTACAGGTGATGTGCCACACACCCCTGGACTTTATTTCTTCTACACTTGGTGACTGTGTGGCGACTTTCACGTGGGATTACCTTGCATCTGTAGTGGAAAAAACATGTTGCAAATGTGTAATAAACCTGTGCTTCACTTTGGGATGTGCGTTGTCTGTGGTCACACATCTGACTGACATTTGCTTACTGCACCTGTGGGCTAGTTAACACATACTCTGAATAGGTGTGGTGTCTGTGCATTCCACTGTATTTCCCGGCAACATCAGTGTAGGCAATGAGTCAGATGGCCCTGGTGTGTATGTGTTGTGTAGCCCTAGTGGTGTGTCTACCTCATATGTGTCATGTCGCCATGACTCACATGACAGTGTTGAACTTGCTGTAGCAGTTAGCATGCACAGTGTCATTTAGCAGATCATCATCTCCATGACAAAAACAACGTTGGAATCACAACAGAGGCAAGTATGGTGTATTAGTCAGTTTATTTACATACATGTGTGAGGATAGTGCACAGGATGGTGGGTGCTGTACATTGGGATTGGGATCCAAAGTTCCCAGATGAGTTGGAAGTGTTGGTAGCAGAAATGTCCTGAGTAAAGTCCACAGTCATCTGATACATTAGTCCAACTTAAACTCCCCATGTAATGTGGGAGAGTTGGGTTGCAATCGACAGGGTGAACAGTTTGCACACAAAGGAGAATTTCCAGAACAGGTGTTGGGTTCCTGGGGGATGTACATGGCCATCGGCCTCTCAGTTTTCCTTCCTCGGACGACCCCTCTTCTTTCTGGGGGGACCCTCACGTGCAGGCCGCTGCGGTGCAGAGGACTCTCCACCAGAGTCATCCTCCCTCCCTGTGGCAGTTGCAGTTGTTGCGGCACCAGATGTTGTGGGCACACAGGGAGGTGTGGACATGTTGGTGCTAATCTGGCGGAGGCATGTCAATATGTCCCTCTGCACCGCTGTCAGTTCTTCCAATGTGTCCCACTTGGACTCCATGCCAGACATGTGTGTCTCCACACGGGACATGTGGGAGTCCAAGCGGGCATGATGGGCAGCCTGCTGCTGTTGAATGTCCTTGAGGATCCCCACTACCTGGCTGACCTCTCCGGTGCTATTCTGGTACGCATCAGCAATGCGTACCAGTTGTGGGTCATCATGCAGTCCAGACCCCTCTGCAAACAGCGACCTCTGCCTACCACCCCTCCCACCACCCCTGGCCACACGTGCGGGACCTGTGGTGGCACGCACAAGTGAGCCTAGGCCTCCTTGGGGGTTGGTACTGGGGTTGTTGTCCATTGCTTCACGGTGGGCCGGGGTCCCTGTGCTGTTGTCATTCAGTGTCCTTGGTCTGTCCGTGTCGGCGGGGGTGGTCTGTGTGTTGGCAGATGTTGGAGGAGTGGGTGCAGGGGGTGCAGATGGTGGTCCTGCTGGTGCTGCATGATGACTCACACCGGAGGTGCCAGGTAGGTCTTCGCCATCCGAGGAGGGCAGAGGCTGTTCCACACCAGAGAGCTCAGGGGCCACCGGAGCCTGGGACAGGGACTCCTCATCATCTGCTGCTGTGTCCCCATCATCACCTGTTTTTGGAAGAGACACACAATGTATGTTATGTTTCTACAGGCATCAATGGTTCAAACACCTGACAGTTGTGACTGTACCTCTGGATGCGGGCCTGTACATTGCATTGTCCTAAGTTGTCACAGTCAGAGGTTGATATTGGTGTGGCACATTGTCCTGCCAACCTGAAGCATTTCAATGTGAATGTTGAGGTGTGTGCATGACCAGCTCATGTATTGATTGGCTGTACATGGCCATTGCTACTCAAGGGCCATCACGTGCCTGACACAGGTGTGTCATCCGTGTCCACATTTGTCCTTTAACAGGGACATACGTGCAATTCCACTTAGGATATCTTTCAAGATTGGGACATGTGTGGTTGCCTTTTTTGCCAGTCTTTGTGCGTCACATTGGTGTGTCTGGACAACATGGTCACAGTCCGGTATGCCTGGGATCTCTTGGGAGTATCTGTGTTGTTGTCTGGGTTCCTAGTTCACGTCTCATTTCATACAAGTGATGTTGTTAACGTAGCTAATGATGTTGTTGCTGAGTTTTGTACGTGCAAACGTGATTAATCTTGTCAATGTCCTCCATGGTGATGAGGATTAGGCACGGCAGCTCTCTGGCTTTTGCATTGTCATGTCAGTGATGGCCAGTGGTGTGTGTTGCAGTTCTGCTGCTGTGAGTAGCATGTCTCCTCAAATGCAGTCCAGGTTGGTGCCTGTGTCTACAGTGTCTATGACAGTGAGTGGTGTGTTGTGTGAAGGATGCATATGTTGCAGAACGATGTGGGAGTGGAATGCAGCTCACAACTGCAACTTGTGTGACTGACACCATGGTACAGTGTCCGGTATATTGGTGTGTCCATTGCATTCACTGTCAGGTGTCCCCTGTCAATGATGTCTCTGTGACTTCCTGTGTGTTTTGTGCTATGTAGTATGTCTGATTCTCCACAGTTGTCATCTGCAAGACACACCTTCACAGCCAGGCCAGGGGGCACCCATGGACACTGCATCCCCTGACAGTGTGTGTTAACATAGAGTTGCAATGGCTGTGAGTGTGTACGTGTTTGGGTTGGCCAGTGCATGGGTGTGAATTGCAGGCACATCATTTCTCATGCCCATGTGTCAGCCATCTTGCCAGGGCTTTTACTTTGGGAGTGACTTGTCCCACGTGTGCAATGTGTTTTTGCAGAGTAGGTGTGTGTATGGCCAGCATTGGTGGTATTTGGTTGACATCCGGACCTCCTTCTCCCCCCAGCCCAGTTATCCCACCATGAAGCATGCCACCTTTGCAGTGGGTGCAGGTTAACTCTCAGGATGTCAGTCAGTGGTGTCCTGCTGTTGGTTGGTGCCCATTTCACAGCAGGGCCTTGTGCTCCCCACAACAGAGCACCATTGTCAGACATCTTTGAAGTGGCTTTTCACTCCCTGTGAGGTGTGCATGCTTCAGTGTGAGCTTGCTGGGCCATGTGGGTGGGGGATGTTGAGCTGTGACTACCACTCCCATCATGCTATTGCCTACACCCCCCTTCCCAGCATGCCCATACTTCCTTCCTTTTGACTCTGCTTCCCTGTGGGGTAGTGTGCCTATGCTGACAGGATGGCTGATAGTGTTGTCCTGGCGTTTGTTTGGCTACAAGTCACAAAAGTGTCCCTGTGCTTCACACAGTATAACCCAGTGTGGTGGTTCTTTGTGGGATATTTAATTAGAGTGTGAGGCAATGCATTCTCCCAGGTGAGTTGTGTTGAGTTTGTGTTAAGGGGGTGTGTGAGAATAGCTGCTGGTAACTATGGTCAGAGCTGTCAGTCCTCCTTCCCACCAAGCCAGATATCCCACCATGGAACGTGCTTCCATTGCAGGGAGTGCAAGTTGGCTTTCAGGATGTCAGGCAGTGGTGCCCTGCTGTTGGTTGGTGCACAGTTCCCAGCAGGGCCTTGTGCTCCCCACAGCAGTACCCAGTTTCAGCCATCTTGTCATTCTTTTCCACTCCCTGTGATGTGAGCATGGTTCAGAGTGGTGTTGATGGGCCAATTGTGAGGGTGACCAATATATGTGACTACAACTCCCATCATGCTATTGGCTACACTCACTTCACCAGCATACACACAATTCCTTCCTTTCAGTGAGCTTCCCTGTGAGGTGGTGTTCTAGTGGTGGCAAAATGTCTGACAGTGTTTGTTGGTTAGATTTGTGCCACTGCCTTGCTCTATTTGTTGTTATGTTTGTACATGTCATGACACAGTTACATATCACTATGAGATGGCAGGTATTGTGTTTGTCTAACTAACATACACATCTTGGGATGATTATCTTTTGGTTACTGTGGCTTTGCTAACGGTGCATGGTTTCACTATCCCCTTGACAGTGATGTGTGTGTATTGTCACACAATATTGGGTATATTGGTTGTGTACTCACCAGGCTCTGGGATGTTTGATAGTCCATGTACGCTCTCTGGTGGTAGGATGGCCCGCACCTTCTCCTCCCAGGGCCTGAGGTATACTGGTTTGGCAGGAGGGCCACTGCCGGTGTGATGACTCAAGGCGTAATCCTTCTTGAGTAGGTCCTTGACCCTCCTGCGCACATCATACCACCTGTTCTGGATGTCTTCCTTTGTGCGCAAACATGGTGATTGTGCGTTCACCCTGTCGACGATCCTCTCCCACATCTTGGTTTTCTGCAACATGGGGGTCTGTTAGACCAATGTACCAAACAACTGTGGCTCTACCCTGAGGATTTCATCTACCAGAACTTCCAATTCACTGTCTAGGAACTTTGGATTCTTCTTTGGGGGCATGGTGATGGGTGGTGGTGGGGATTGATGTGTGTGTGAGTGTGCAAGTGAGGGTGGTGAGTGTAGGTTTTGCTGGGTGTATGTGAGGGTGCTATTTGGGAGGTGCTAATGGTGTGTGGCTTGTGTGATGGATGAGTTGTGAGTGTGTCTGTGGTTGCTGTCCTATGGTGTTCTGTGCTGGCAGGTCAGTTGAATTTGCAAAGGATCATGGTAGGGATTTGTAGCCTTTATATGGGTGGAGTTGTGGGTGTGTCTTTGTTCCATGTTTTTTTCCCCTGTATTTATTGACTTTGTCATTGCTTGTTTGGCCCTTTTTTTAAATTTTTTCCTTTGTAGTTTTTAGGCATGTAGGAGACGTTCTTCTGACCGAGTAGGACGCTGCAGTTGGCTCGTGCGAGCTTCTCCGAGTCTTTTAAGCTGTATTTCTGCTGGGTTTCATGTGCGGCGTACGCGTCGGTCGCGGAGTATTGGGTTGCTTCGGCTCCCTGTTTTGTATGCGTGTCGGTCGTACAGCTTGAGCTCCGTGCGACTCGGTCTGGTTTTCCACGCATTGCATCATACTGCGTGGGTCGGAGTTCGCGGGTACGTTTCTGTCGGGTTCATTCCTGGTGCGTGTCGGTCGGTTCGATTCGTGTAGTTTTCCGGCCGGATAGCTGGTTTGCGTGCGGTTCGGTCGTTCGGCTTGTGTTCCGTACGAGTCGGTCGTAATACACATGCATTGCATCGTACTACGCGGATCGGGCAGTGCTGGTACGTGTCGGTCGGACTACATTCCCGTACCGAGTTGGTCGGTATGTTTTCCGGCCAGAATCGGAATCAGCCCCTCAGTCTGTTGCCCGTAAAAGAGCGCATCAGCTTATGATGGATTAAAAGATCAAGGTTGCCTATTTGTGAAGAATGTTCTGCAAGATCTCTAGATTCACCATCTAGTGTCTGTTGTTTGGTGAGAATCATTTAGCTGTGTCTCTCAGAACCGTAGTACCACTTCCTGAAATATCTTTTCTTCTAACTGTGAGGGAAACTATTTCATGGATGAAATGAAATGCTCCTTTGGGTGTCGGCCATCTTGGAGTAGTTGGTGTCTGTCATTGTTTATGCAGGTGAGTATGACGCAGATGTGTGTTCCTTTAAGTAAGGCAACAACACCATTTTGAAGGGGCTACCAATGCATGATGACTATGTGGCTAAAGTATATTTATGTCAAGGGTGGAGTGCACGTAAAAGGAAAAATCTGAAATTCCAAATCAAGTTTGTATTTCAAATGTCAAAAATAACCACTTAAAATATATGGCCAAAAATATAAAGTACATATAAGCAGTTTTGAAAAATCATTAAATCACTAATATTCATATGTGCACTTGTGAATTCCAAATATAAAAGTACATGGAATATGGCATTTACATACATTGTATATACAAAAATAAAGTAATCTTGCAGAAAACATCCAGCATTCTTATAGAAACTACAAAAGGATGGCAGAAAATGTGAACATACTTTGAAGAGGCATACATTACATAAAGGGCATAAGGCCTAGGGCATGCTGAGGTAAACACAAGTTATCTCATGGAAAAAACATGATTAAGTCAGCATAACTCCAAGATAAGGAGACTAGATCTGATACATGAGACTGCTTAAGAGCAGATTAAATTTAACATTTCATCCAGAAGAGCATGGAACCTTGCATTTTCCACGCAAGAACTCAATTACTTCTAAAATATATTTCAAATTTTTAGTTATAATTTCGTAATAGGTTTTTTCCTCATTTGTATCAATAAAATGTATTAATATGATGACTTTTTGGAATAAATGTAATGGTACTTTAAAACTTGAAATTATTTAAGCAGTGAAATATATTCTCGAATGTGCTTAATGAATACGTAATTAATTTGCAGTTCATTCTTGTTATATAATATACAAATTTCCCCCTTGAGATTACCCTTTACTTTCGACTATACGCGGCGGAGACTAATGGAACACAGAGACTTATCATAAATGGCGAAATTAAAAAGTGTTAAAATCGTTGAATGCAACTCCACGAGGCTCTAAGATAAACGAGTTTAGCTCGAGAGCCTCCAGCTCTGTTGACTGGTAGCTCCTGCTCCACCATACGTGACTGATACTTTAACACTTTGCAATTTTGAGACGATTGTTCATTGTAAATATCAGCTAAGTCTGTTATCTAGATGCTCTCTGGATGACCTCCTTCTCTCCACATCGTACACATTGTGTTTTACCCAGTACAACCTTGAAACTGTACTGTGAAGCCTTGGAAAAGTCACTTCAGTGACGAAACACGTGTTGGCTGTCATCAAACATTGCTATTTGAGTGGACTCTGCACATTCATCATTACATTGTGCAGTGTTTGCACCTTGTCTTTTCTGTAAAAATCAGAATGATTTAATATGTCTACAATTCTACTGTTAAACCGTTAAGAATAAGACTTTTGTCTGTATTTTTTTACCTGTGAAAAAGAAAAAGGTCTTTCTGGAAATATTAAAATACTTGTAACTAGATATAACCAACTTGTTTCATGATGCTCTCTGTTGGACAGACATATCTCCATAGATATCACATTTTGAATGTGGAGTGCCCCCTTGAGATTACCCATTGCTTTTTGCCTAATTTGCATTCTCAATGTCACAGAGGTTATAGGAAACACTCCAGGCCTTTTCTTATGTTGCACCAAACTCGGACACATATGCTGCGAGGCCCCCCTGGTGGCTCCGGAGGTCTTGGAAGTCCAAACATTTTTTTATGTCCTTACTTTTAAGGTATCTTAGGATCTCCTCTAGGTCACTTCTAAGGCTCACAGGACCTTACGGACAGAACTTATGGGCAAGAACTCACTCCAGCAGAGATGCACACTAGCACAATTCAGACCAGGTTCAGTTGGTACTGGTCAACTGCTCAGTTCAGGAAAAGGGCCTCTTGGAGCATGTTTTGTCCCTGTAACCAAACAGCAGGTCATCCAACTGACTCTTGAAGCCAACTTCTTTGTCCCAGGTACAAGATGGAGCCTTTCCAGTTGTTCAGGGCTCATCTGAGGTCACAGACAACAGGTTTAGTCTTCTTCTGATGTTCTGCGGGTCCAGAAAGTGTTCCGTGGAGGTTCAACATTTATGGTTGGTGCTAGCGAGTGGATGCAGGTGATTCCTGGACACTCGCTAACCATTGGCAAAAAAAGTTGCCTGTGGGCAACCCTACCCATGTTTTCAGTGGTTCCTGATTGCTCTACTTCAAATAATTCCACAGCATTCTCACTCTAAAATCCACGATGGGAAAACCCTTTTTCATGTGTGCAGAGCTATTGTGTCCACCCAGAGGTGTGGGCAGGAAAATGAGCACTCCCCTCCCCTCCTGTCCCGTGTCCACTCCAAACCTGTTCTAGGGGTAGCTTCCCTCCCACTGGGTTTGGTGCTAGCCCAGCTACTGTGGACCTTGGAGACAAAACCTTTCCTTTCTTTGGCTCTCACCTTACAATAAAATATGAATGGGCAATCTCACCTCTGTCTCTTTCAAGTTAATGAAGTTCCTGGGCCCACCTCAACTGTCCTTTAAGAGCTGATAGTGATCAAATGCCTCACACCCAGTCCATCGTTTCACCAGCCTAAAACCATTGTTCTACTATGGGAGGAGTTTTTATACCTCATGAAAGTCATGGAATGGCTCAGTAGACATTAGCAGGCTAACATAAATTATGCTTCTGGAGCTTCAGTCAGGGAAAAGTTATCTTTCTAAAAGTTAATTTGCCTAATAATTATTAAAAATACAACTCTACCAATGAATTGGACTTTAAGTAAATATGAAGAATATTCTTTGAATGACTAATTGGTCGTTTCTTACCAAAAGTTACAGATTCAAGTTTATAATTTGTACTTTGACATTTTCTAGAATCCAGCTAAAACCCTGAGGGTGAAAATAGCTTTTGAGGTCTAGTGACAGGAGGAACATGCCAACTTTAATTTCCCACATGTTCCACTTTTAAATATCAGGCTTCCTACCTTGGGGGCGACAAGAGGTACTTGGGGTGACTTATTAATATTTAAAAGTAAGGTATCTCACATCCCAAAAAGGGTTAGGTTTGATAAGGTGTTTACTAGGGGTGAGCAAAAATTCATGTAATTTGTCTTCGTATAGTAACAGCAAAATTATGCAAGATGCAATCTGTCATTTTGTGCTATGTTTTAGCACAAAATGTGTCCTTGCATTACTTTTTGGGCACTTTAAGAAATTGGGTTTCTGGTTGAGCAGTAACCACACACCTTGTCAGTGTGAGGCACAAGCAACCCCAAATTAGCCTGTGCTCAACGCTCTGGTAGCTTGGCATAGAGCAGTCAGGCTTAACTTAGAGGCAATGTGTAAAGTATCTATGCAGCACATCAAACAGTAATACATTGAAAACACAACAAAAGAAAAGTCTCACAGCAATTCTGAAATATAGAGCAAAATCTAATCAATAAATCAAGACCAAAATGGAGAAAAAAAACAATCAGTAGAACCAGAGATGTGCAATTTTGAATATTTAGGTGAAAATAGGGCCAAAGATCCCAAAGTATGGTTATCTGGTTGTGGTTGTGTGAGACTGGGAGAAAGTCACAAGTTCAGGCCAACCATGACGGAGTGTGAGTCAGATACATGGACCAGATTAGTCCTGTTGAAAAGTTACCTTCTTAGTCCAGAGCAAAGAGTCACATTCATGGTGGGGGGGGAGTCTGTTATGTCCCTGTGGCTCTGACCAGGAGGCCAGCAGACTAGTCTGTAGAATCACTCAGGGAGTCCTGGGTTTAGGTGCAGGCTCAGGCAGGAGGGCAGCAATCCAGATAGGCAGCAAGGCAGCAGTCCAGCAAGGCTGCAGTCCAGCAGGGTAGCAGTCCAGCAGAGTTGCAGTCCTTTCAGCAGCACAGCAGTCCACTATTTATACAATGTGCCTCCTTTGAAGTGGGAGAAGCTTCAAGAGGTTTCCCTTTGAAGTGCACTAGTTTCCTGCCTCCCCTGCCTTGGCTACAGATTAACTACAGGGAGTTTGCAGCCCTTTGAGTGGAGGCTGGACACAGCCTATTCAAGTGAAAGTAGGACTGTGCCCAGCACCGCTCTCCCAACCTGGCAGTGATACCCATTCAGGCACACCTAAGCTCTCTATTATGTGTGGCTGTCTAGGAAGAATACAGAAAGGACAACTGTCAGCAAATCTCAGTTATGTTACCCAGAGACAGGCAGCAGGCCATGAATGGCAAAGGCAGGAAAAGGCCTACTTTCTAAAAGTGGCATTTTCAAAAACATTATATACAAATCCGACTTCACCATGAGAGAGGATTTTTCATTACAATTCCAAAGACACCAAACATAAACTGAATACCTGTTCCCATTTGGAAATTATCATTCACTAAATGTAATAAGGTAACTCCAATGTTATCCTATGGCCAAGGCAGGCCTTGCAGTAGTGAAAAATGAAGTTTTTCGGTACCGGGACATGTAAAACTTAAAAGTACATCTCCTACTGTTTAAATAAACTGCACCCTGCCCTCTGGGCTGAACAGAGCCTACCCTAGGGGTGACTTACATATATAACCGGAGGCCCAGTAGAAGGTGGAAGCCGAAACTCATCAGCATGGGAAATTAATTTGATTTGTATAAATCAAGCATAATTACATGTACTAAAATATGAAAAACAAAAAATAAATAAAAGGGTGAAAAAAACTCACGGAGGACGGTGTCTGAGGAGTTTATGTGCCGCTGTATGGCAAGTCGAGGAAGATAACACACTGAATGTGAATATATATGTATATATTATCTACTGGCGGTCGCCAGTAGATAGTTATAGTTAGGACCTATTTTCCATAGGAAATCCGCAACATTCTGTTTGAAATAACGTTGGCGCCGGTTGACGAATATTCGCGAAATTTTCCAACTTGTTGGGGCGCTCCGGTCCGCTCCTATCCTGAAAGTATCGGGGTGATTCGTCAAGCGGGGGCCGAGAAAAAAGGGGGCTCCCAAAACGTGTTTTCCCCATTCATTTTTCCATAGGAACCATTCATCGCGGCTAGAGCCCGAACTGCTGAACGGAATTACACCAAATTTGGCAAAGAGGTAGCCCTTGGTTCAGTGTCATGCCTTTTGCTTAAATGGTGTAAATCCGTTCAGTAGTTCCTGAGAAAATCAAAAGTAAAATCACATATATATCTGGGCGGAGCCTAACCACACATGTCATTGTGAGATCTGATTGGCTGTCAGCACTTCATCCTGGAATTGCTGGCAGCCATCTTGAGACCAATATACATGATAGTACCCCATTGAAATGCATTATAGTGAATCAAAGATTTTGAGGGTTACCAAAAGGAGAACTATAAAGGGTGATAACAGACTTTAGTTACATTAGAATTCATTTGTTGATGGTACCATACTAATTTCAGGAATTGTGGTGTGTTCTAAGGTGATTTTACCCTGTGAAAAACCTTCTGCTGGGATATCATGAATCATGTTTGAGAGAAAACTATTTTCACATGCTTGTCCCATAGAGTTTTGGAAGGTGCTCCAGAAGCTAAAATGAGAGCATATTTTCTCTAAATTTACATTATCTTTCTCAGTCATGTGAGAATGAAGTCTGACATTCTCAGTAAAACATGTACATCCAACAAGGGCAGAGACTGTCAGTTGATTCCTTTGTGTTCTACTGCAGCTTCCCAGAGTGTTCTAAAGAACAACTAGAGTGCTAACAGCCTTACTTATGACAAAAGTATGGCACACCTGAAGCCATCTTGATTGGAATAAACTGGTAACTCTTAAAACATTTAATTTAAAAAGGAACAAAATGAGGGGGTTCATTTTGTCATAGAAATTATGGTTAGTGCTGTAGAAAGAAAAATTTGGACATGTTTCAAGTGTGATCTCAAATATCTTCCTGTTATATTTCAACAGGAGCAGCCTGCCAGTTGATGCCTTTGTGTTCTACTGCAGCTTCCCAGAGTGTTCTAAAGAACAACTAGAGCGCTAACAGCCTTACTTATGACAAAAGTATGGCACACCTGAAGCCATCTTGATTGGAATAAACCGGTAACACTTAAAACATTTAATTTAAAAAGGAACAAAATGAGGGGGTTCTTTTTGAAATAGAAATTATGGTTAGTGCTGCAGAAAGAAAAATTAGGGCATGTTTTAAGTGAGATCTCAAATCCTCTTCTATTTCATTAGAAAATTCTGACATGCAGACTGAAACAATCACTTTCAATACCAGCAGTAGACTTCCAGTTAACTCCCTGTTGAGCAGTAGCTTTACTACAGTGATCTAATGAACAACTAGAGTGCTAACATTCTGAATTTATGGCAAATGTGAGACACATCTGAATGTCTTCTTGATGGAATCAAAGTAAAAAACTGAAAGCATTTCCTACTGAGGAGACTGCAGTAAATGAGGAAATTAGGAAACTTCATAACAAAGAAGTCTTCCAAGATGGCCACCTGTGAAAAAAGAGCCCAAATGTAGCACAAATATTACCCAGATGTAGCCCACATATAGCCCAATGACAAAAGTGTGCAAAACACTTTTTATTTTTAGTTTTTTTGCAGTTTTATGTAGTGCAAACTGGTCAGGTATTGGAGCGTTGCAGCTTAAAACATGACCCCCCCAACAGTACAAAAACACCACTGCACTAACCTAAACCCTAAAATACTACCCCCAGCATGACCCCCTACACTACACAAGCACCACTGCACTACCCTAAAACATGACCCCCTACACTACACAAACACCACTGCACTACCCTAAACCCTAAAACACTACCCCCAGCACGACCCCCTACACTACACAAGCACCACTGCACTACCCTAAACCCTAAAACACTACCCCCAGCACGACCCCCTACACTACCCAAACACCACTGCACTAACCTAAATCCTAAAACACTACCCCCAGCACGACCCCCTACACTACCCAAACACCACTGCACTACCCTAAAACATGACCCCCTACACTACACAAACACCACTGCACTACCCTAAACCCTAAAACACTACCCCCAGCACGACCCCCTACACTACACAAGCACCACTGCACTACCCTAAACCCTAAAACACTACCCCCAGCACGACCCCCTACACTACACAAACACCACTGCACTACCCTAAACCCTAAAACACTATCCCCAGCACGACCCCCTACACTACCCAAACACCACTGCACTAACCTAAATCCTAAAACACTACCCCCAGCACGACCCCCTACACTGCCCAAACACCACTGCACTGCCCTAAACCCTGAAACATCACCCCCAGCAAGACCCCCTACACTGCCCGAACACCACTGCCCTAAACCCTGAAACACCACCCCCAGCAAGACCCCCTACACTGCCCGAACACCAATGCACTGCCCTAAACCCTGAAACACCAGCCCCAGCACGACCCCTACACTGCCCGAACACCACTGCACTGCCCTAAACCCTGAAACACCACCCCCTGCACGACCCCCTACACTGCCCGAACACCACTGCACTACCTTAAACCCTGAAACACCACCCCCAGCACGACCCCCTACACTGCCCGAATACCACTGCACTGCCCTAAACCCTGAAACACCACCCCCTGCACGACCCCCTACACTGCCCGAACACTACTGCACTACCCTAAACCCTGAAACACCACCCCCTGCATGACCCCCTACACTGCCCGAACACTACTGCACTGCCCTAAACCCTGAAACACCACCCCCAGCACGACCCCTACACTGCACAAACACCACTGCACTGCCCTAAACCCTGAAACACTACCCCCAGCAAGACCCCTACACTGCCCGAACACCACTGCACTGCCCTAAACCCTGAAACATCACCCCCAGCAAGACCCCTACACTGCCCGAACACCACTGCCCTAAACCCTGAAACACCATCCCCAGCAAGACCCCCTACACTGCCCGAACACCACTGCACTGCCCTAAACCCTGAAACACCACCCCCAGCACGACCCCCTACACTGCCCGAACACCACTGCTCTGCCCAAAACCCTGAAACACCAGCCCCAGCACAACCCCCTACACTGCCCGAACACCACTGCACTGCCCTAAACCCTGAAACACCAGCCCCAGCACGACCCCTACACTGCCCGAACACCACTGCACTGCCCTAAACCCTGAAACACCACCCCCAGCACGACCCCCTACACTGCCCGAACACCACTGCACTGCCCTAAACCCTGAAACACCAGCCTCAGCACGACCCCATACACTGCCCGAACACCACTGCACTGCCCTAAACCTGAAACACCAGCCCCAGCACGACCGCCTACACTGCCCGAAAACCACTGCACTGCCCTAAACCCTGAAACACCAGCCCCAGCACGACCCCCTACACTGCCCGAACACCACTGCACTGCCCTAAACCCTCAAACACCAGCCCCAGCACGACCCCCTCCACTGCCCGAACACCACTGCACTGCCCTAAACCCTGAAACACCAGCCCCAGCAAGACCCCCTACACTGCCTGAACACCACTGCACTGCCCTAAACCCTGAAACACCACCCCCAGCAAGACCCCCTACACTGCCCGAATACCACTGCACTAAACCCTGAAACACCACCCCCAGCAAGACCACCTACAATGGCCGAACACCACTGCACTGCCCTAAACCCTGAAACACCACCCCCTGCACGACCCCCTACACTGCCCAAACACCACTGCTCTGCCCTAAACCCTGAAACACCACCCCTGCACGACCCCCTACACTGCCCGAACACCACTGCACTGCCCTAAACCCTGAAACACCACCCCTCAGCACGACACCCTACACTGCCCGAACACCACTGCACTGCCCTAAACCCTGAAACACCACCCCAGCACGACCCCCTACACTGCCCGAACACCACTGCACTGCCCTAAACCCTGAAACACCACCCCCAGCATGACCCCCTACACTGCCCGAACACCACTGGCCTGCCCTAAACCCTGAAACATAACCCCAGCAAGACCCCCTACACTGCCTGAACACCACTGTCCTAAACCCTGAAACACCACCCCCAGCAAGACCCCTACACTGCCCGAACACCACTGCACTGCCCTAAACCCTGAAACACCACCTCCAGCACAACCCCCTACACTGCCTGAACACCATTGCTCTGCCCTAAACCCTGAAACACTAGCCCCAGCACGACCCCCTACACTGCCCGAACACCACTGCACTGCCCTAAACCCTGAAACACCAGCCCCAGCAAGACCCCCTACACTGCCCGAACACCACAGCACTGCCCTAGACTCTGAAACACCAGCCCCAGCATGACACCCCTACACTGCCCGAAAACCACTGCACTGCCCTAAACCCTGAAACACCAGCCCCAGCACGACCACCTACATTGCCCGAACACCACTGCACTGCCCTAAACCCTGAAACACCAGCCCCAGCACAACCCCTACACTGCCCGAACACCACTGCACTGCCCTAAACCCTGAAACACCAGCCCCAGCACGACCCCCTACACTGCCCAAACATCACTGTACTGCCCTAAACCCTGAAACACCAGCCCCAGCATGACCCCCTACTCTCCCCGAACACCACTGCACTGCCCTAAACCCTGAAACACCACCCCCTGCACGACCCCCTACACTGCCCGAACACCACTGCACTGCCCTAAACCCTGAAACACCACTCCCTGCACCACCCCTACACTGTCCGAACACCACTGCACTGCCCTAAACCCTGAAACACCACCCCCTGCATCGCCCCCTACACTGCCCGAACACCACTGCACTGCCCTAAACCCTGAAACACCACCCCCAGCACGACCCCTTTACTGCTCGAACACCACTGCACTGCCCCAAACCCTGAAACACCACCCCCAGCACGACCCCCTACACTGCCCAAACACCACTGCCCTAAACCCTAAAACACCACCCCTGCATGACCCCCTACACTGCCAGAACACCACTGCACTGCCCTAAACCCTGAAACACCACCCCTGCACGACCCCTACACTGCCCGAACACCACTGCACTGCCCTAAACCCTGAAACACCACCCCTGCACGACCCCTACACTGCCCGAACACCACTGCACTGCCCTAAACCCTAAAACACCACCCCCAGCACGACCCCCTACACTGCCCGAACACCACTGCACTGCCCTAAACCCTAGAACACTACCCCCAGCA
This sequence comes from Calotriton arnoldi, assembly GCA_963921515.1. Lineage (NCBI taxonomy): Eukaryota > Metazoa > Chordata > Amphibia > Caudata > Salamandridae > Calotriton > Calotriton arnoldi. Next base: position 454,279 of record CAWUFW010003328.1, read on the forward strand.
CGACCCCCTACACTACCCGAACACCACTGCACTACCCTAAACCCTAAAATACCCGAACACCACTGCACTACCCTAAACCCTAAAATACTCCCCCAGCACGACCCCCTACACTACCCAAACCTGACTGCACTGCCCTAAACCCTCAAACACTCCCCCCAGCACGACCCCCTACACTACCTGAACACCACTGCACTGCCCTAAACCCTTAACCACTCCCCCAGCATGACCCCCTACACTACCCGAACACCACTGCACTGCCCTAAACCCTAAAACACTCCCCCAGCATGACCCCCTACACTACCCAAACACCACTGCACTGCCCTAAACCCTAAAACACTACCCCCCATAACCCCCTACACTACCCAAACACCAATGCACTACCCTAATCCCAAAAACACTACCCCGCACGACCCCCTACACTACCCAAAGACCACTGCACTACCCTAAACCCTAAAACACTACCCCGCACGACTCCCTACACTACCCAAAGACCACTGCACTACCCTAAACCCTAAAACACTACCCCTACACTACACAAACACCACTGCACTACCCTAAACCCTAAAAACTTCCCCAGCACGAACCCCTACACTACCCAAACACCACTGCACTACCCTAATCCCTAAAACACTACCCCCAGCAGTACCCCTACACTACCCAAACACCACTGCACTACCCTAAACCCTAAAACACTACCCCCAGCAGTACCCCTACACTACCCAAACACCATTGCACTACCCTAAACCCTAAAACACTACCCCCAGCAGTACCCCTACACTACCCAAACACCACTGCACTACCCTAAATCACTACCCCCAGCACGACCCACTACACTACCCAAACACCACTGCACTACCCTAAACCCTAAAACACAACCCCCAGCACGACCCCCTACACTACCCAAACACCACTGCACTACCCTAAACCCTAAATCTACCCCCAGCATGACCCCCTACACTACACAAACACCACTGCACTACCCTAAACTCTAAAACACTACCCCCAGCACGACCCTCTTCACTACCTAAACACAACTGCACAATTTGTTACAGGCGTTGCAACGCAGGCCTTTGGTGCTTACTGGAAGTACCTGGTGGGTTAGTTGGGCCCCAGGGACCCTCAGGATTCAAGGTGACCTAATCCCCCAACTTAAAACGCTCCACGGGGCGCGTTTGCACAGTGGTGAAGGGGGGGGCGGGGCCTCAGGTGACATGTGCGCAAACACGCCCTGTGGTGCGTTTTAAGTTGGGGAATTAATTCCCTTTGAATCCTGAGGGACCCTGTGGGCCAACTAGCCCACCAGGTACCTTCAGTAAGCACAACAGAGTTGCGTTGCAGAGAGGTGAAAAAAGGTGCGTGGCCTCGGAACGCCTCTCTGCAACTCAGCTCTATGGTCCTAACTGTAGGTACCTGGGGGCTAGTTGGGCCCCAGGGACCCTCAGGATTCAAGGGGACTTAATCCCGCAACTTAAAACGCGCCACGGGGCGCGTTTGCACACATGTCCCCTCAGGCCCCCTCCCTTCACCACTGTGCAAACGCGCCCTGTAGCGCGTTTTAAGAGGTAGTTTTAATCCCCTGCCCTATTATGTACTAGGGACTTACAGAGGAGGTCATGCTAATCACAGGGGTACCCCAACGCATAGTGTTCCCTAGTGTATGTAGGTGTTTTCACTGTACTCTAAGTGTCTTTTAGCATAGCACTGGCTCTGGTTAGTCAGAGTCAGTTACCACCAGTACCCGTCTGAAAAAGTTGTGGGCACAGGATGATTTTGCAACAAGGCCTCTTTCTGCTCCTCTGTTGGTTCTTTCTGCACATCTTTTGCTTCTTTCTGTGTTTTTTTTCTTCTTTCTTCACATGTCCTACCTCTGTAGGCATAGTTAGAAACTAGCATTTAAAAAACCTTTGAAATTCACTTAAGAAATCATAGGTTTCAGGCACGTTATAGTTAGAAATTAGCATTTAAAAAACCTTTGAAATTCACTGAAAAAACCATAGGTTTCAGACACGTTATAGTTAGAAATTAGCATTTAAAAAACCTTTGAAATTCACTGAAAAAACCATAGGTTTTAGGGACAGTTATAGTTAGTTGGACATTTCACTCATACAAAACCATAGAAATTCCCCCGTTATAGTTAGTTCAGCTAACTATAACTCGCGCCCACAATGCACTGCTGATGACGTCACATATTACATCACTCATGACATGGTCAGTGACATCACTGATGACATCACTGATGACATCTCAAATGACATCACTGATGACATCATCCATGTGATAATTTCATGCATCTTCTCACACCCTAATATAACTTTTGATACACCCACTCTAAATTACAGACTGCCATTCTCAAAACCATAGACACTCCAACACCAAACACTACATACCCACTCACTGATTCTTAGGTCTACACACACATCCACTCACTCACCCGTACAGTCACTCATACTTACATTCACTCAGTACAGGACTATCATATGCACTCATACACCTATATAAACACTCACACACCGCCACTCATCCATAGAGGTACTCACACACCTAGTCAGTCATGCAAAAAATTAATCACACACCCATTTACTCACCTATACAGTTATACACACACCAGCTCATTTACTCATACAAACACTAGCACATTCTTACGCTCTTATACAATAACTGATACAAGCACACACGCATCCATACAGCCACTCTCACTATCACACACTCTCACTTATAGCCATTTACTCTAACACACATATATACTGCCTTTTACATATGTAGTTACTCGCACATGTACCACTGAGATATACATTCACTCACTAACACACCCATACACACACTCACCCACCCAAGCAGTCCATCACAGATGCACTCTTGAAATCATGCACCCAGTGAATCACCCACTCACACATCTATGTACAGAGTCACAGACACCCCACCCACACAAACACTCAGACAGCCATACAGATACTCAGAGAACCAATCAATAACCCATATAGACACTCATGTAGCTATTCGCAAATCCATGCATCCACTTACCCACCAACAAACAGACGGATACAGACATTCACACAGTTTAGTCACTAACCCATGCATTCAGTAAGATACGTTTAATCACTCACTTGTAGAGTCAGTCACTCACGTACTAAATCATCCATTCAGACACTTATACACCCACTCATTCTTCAATACGCCTTTCCCTATATATATTAAACATATTTACACTTTACAGAAACACACAGTCACTGGATGATGTCATCAGTGATGTCATCAGTGATGTCATTTGAGATGTCATCAGTGATGTCATCAGTGATGTCACTGACCATGTCATGAGTGATGTAATATGTGACGTCATCAGCAGTGCATTGCGGGGCGCGAGTTATAGTTAGCTGAACTAACTATAACGGGGGAATTTCTATGGTTTTGTACGAGTGAAATGTCCAACTAACTATAACTGTCCCTAAAACCTATGGTTTTTTCAGTGAATATATATATATATTCCAAATGCCGATCTGACAAACAGGAGCGCCTCAACCTCACGGGTCGGGGCCTGTCTCAGGTGTGTCAGACACCTCCAATATTCCAAATGCAACCACGTACTTCTTCAACAACGTAGGAACAGGCCACTCCATTCACGCTTTTGAAGTTTCTTTATTTTGATGCAAACAGGTAGGCATTACGCGTTTCGACTCGCATGAGTCTTAATCATATGCCACTGTATACTGGTGGGTTCGTTAGTATTTAAATAACGTGACTTACCAACATTGAAAACGGACTAGTGTCCACACTTTCACTTTTTTAAGGAGGCAGTCAATTTTGAAAATTCAATTCGTTTGTTTTGAGCAACTAAGGTAAGTACAATTCTTTCAGTTATTCAGGTTCAATCCTTTGAACAAAAAGTGTTCATTCCAGTCATGTTTCCCTTTTCGTTGCTATAAATAGTCATTATTTCTTGTAGTTTCGGGACCACATTTCCCATAGTCCTTCATAACTGCCATTTTCCCTCTCGTTTACCTTTCAATGTTGGTTGATGGCAAAACTACCCTTGCTTTCTAGTACACCGAATGCAATTACTGCTTCAACCGGAAAAGTTCCATAAAACGGGTACTATTTTAAACAGGAGAGTCCCGCTACCACCAGATTAATTTCACAGTTTATAACTTGCCTCTCGAGCTGGTATCCTCATAGCATGATGTGCGTAGGAAAAATCCCTCTTGCAAACCCTGGCTGCTGCAAAGTTCACTCTCTCAGTTCGAGGCGGGCCTCTTATCGTGGCCCTTCCGTCAAAACTCCGGTCGTGTCCAGTATCACAGCCGGTGGGCACTCCCTTTCATACAAAATCCAAATGCCGATCTGACAAACTGGAGCGCCTCAACCTCACGGGTCGGGGCCTGTCTCAGGTGTGTCAGACACCTCCAATATTCCAAATGCAACCACGTACTTCTTCAACAATATATATATATATATATATGAAAGGTTTGACAGTATTTTGTTTGATTATTTAAAATCTTACAATATTTTAAAAGTACAAGAATTCATATTATAGTAATAAAAATATAACTTTAGGATAAAAATACACATTATTAGGTTAATCAAAATCAACCATATTATAAAATAAAACGACAATTAATAATGCATACTTCGTAATACCGATTAATCATTCATTAATAACCTATGTTATCTTTTCCGATCAGTCTCAAGGATCTAATTTCTTTCTTACCGTTAATATAAACTTTGCAAAAGCCAAATTCAAAGCTAAGTCATTTGGTTGTAGACATCTTATGAGTGCTTGTCCAGTAGCGGCCCGTGGTGGGAGTGCTGCCGGGCGGTGACGTGGGGCGGGAGGGGCAGGGTGGGGGTATAACTACGGAGTCGGCCGAATAGAGGTAGTAAACATATAAATAAATAAAACGAATTTTGTTGCGCGCGCTAAATTGCATTTGGCGATGCAGCGCGCGCAACGAAATTAGTTTTATTTATTTATATGTTTACTTACCTCTATTCGGCCGAATTCCGTAGTTTACTACCCCACACCCTGCCCCTCCCCTGCCCCACGTCACCGCCTGGCAGCACTCCTACCACGGGCCGCTACTGTGCTTGTCTACAAGTCCGTATTCCGCGAATGCTAAAATGCCACTTAACCGCAATTTTTCTTTCTTCCTTCAAATTTGAGCATATGCAAAGCAAATGGATAATATTCTCTTCTCCCATTTTACATAAACCGCAAGGCATTGGTTCTGTTGTTCGAAGCCATGGCATTACATGACTAGTTCCTGGGAAGAGGCCAAAATTTGCTTTTAAGAAAATGTTTTTTACCTTCAAAGACCAAGGGGTTTCTAAATATGACTGAACCTTCATTAAAGTATACCCCTTCATTAGTGACCATGCATGTGAACTTTTTGCAAAGGTATCTTTGTCTTTATACAAAGATAGGTGATTTGTTATTTTATTAATAGTTTTTTTTACACAATTCTGAAGTTATAGGCATATCCCAAATTTCATGAGCTGAAAATTCATCCAGGGCAGCTTGTAAATATTTCCAAAATTGAGATTTCCGATTTATTTGTATTTCCTGCCACAACCAATTGGACATTTGATTGAAATTATCTGTTTTTATTCTTTTCCACACTTTTATGAATTGGCCTTTCCTTGCAATTAGCTGATTAGTTAGCCCAAATTCTAATCTAATTTGGGCAGGCGATACATTGTGTGAAAGGTGAAAAAGTGATTTGAAGGTTTTTGTCACAGCATTATTGATATTTGCAGAGTTTTTCCCACACAGAGCTTCACTACCATATGTTAGTGTTGGTAATAATTTTTCCGATAATACTTTTAGAAACGGGAGGTAACTCGGTCCCCCTAAGGACTTCTTCAAAGTTCTAAAAGCTGACAGTAGAGTGTTAGTTTTCCTTTGCATAGCAGCCTTGTGTAGGTTAAATGAACCTTCATCATCAAAAAGAACTCCAAGATATTTATACGATCTAACTTGTTCTAGCTGCAGATTCTCGAGGTGCCATTTGTGGTTTTTGTTTATACCTGGTTTTTTTTTACTTCCATTATTTTTGTCTTGTTGTCATTTATAACCATGCCATTTGCTTGAGAATAGCTTGATATCCTATTTATCAGCCGTTGTAATCCCACCTTAGTTTGACTTAATAAAATAACGTCATCTGCATATAAAAGGTTTGAAATGTGGCTACTGGCTAATTTTGGTGGACATGCATTCCCTTCATCCAAGGCTTGCTTTAGGTCTGATAAAAATAGATTGAAAAGCAAAGTGGCGAGAACGCACCCGTGCTTTAGACCCATAGAAGTTAAGACTCTTTTTGAAACACAGGAACCATCACCTATTCGAACTCTAATCCAGGTATCTGAGTAGTTGGATCAATTTCAAAAGGGAAGATGGTATTCCTCGGCCTTTTAACTTTTCTCAGAGTAGCTGTCTATGCACACCATCAAAGGCTGATTTAAAGTCAACAAAACACAGATATACCGGTTGCTTCTTTGCTGTATATTTATCTATTAACACTGATAGTACTAGGATATTCGTTGCAGTCCCCAGTCCTTGTATGAAGCCCGTTTGGTAAGGTGGAATTATCTAGTTCTCATTGGCACTTGTAGTTAGGTTTGAAAGTAGGACCCCCACAAAACGTTTGGCATCTGTATCTTGTAAAGTGATTAATCAGTAATTGCCAGGTTCAGCCTAATCACCTTTTTTGTATATAGGTGCAATTAACGAGTTCTTCCATATTTCTGGTATAGACGATGTTTCAAGGGCTTTCTTAAATACTTTCGTGAGGTATTCTGCCCAAAGAATGGGATTTTCCTTGTATAAATCAAATGGTATCCTGTTGGGACTGGGGGCACCAACTTTTTGTCTTAATTTACATACTTGATTTTCCGTTATAAGTATTTTGAATTCCAAATTCTTAATTTCCGTCCTTATATCATTAGGCCTAATGACCTTTTGTATAATCTCCCGGTTACTATTTAGGTGAATTGTTAAAAATTCTATCTAGTCAGCTTCACTTAATGTAGATAACGCTGTTATTTTGGTCAATCATGATAAGCCATTTTTCAGTTTCCAAAAATCTCTTGAGTTATTCTTTTTACTTGTATACAGCGCCTTAGCTCAAAGTGTTTGTTTTGCTTGATTTTTTTCTTCCCAGATTACCTTCTGCAAGTCAAGTTTAATATTTTTCAATTTTGAGTGCATGACACTTTTTTAAGTGTCTCTGTAGCCTATTGTGAGTTCTTTTTAGGATACGAGTTACGTATAATAACTTGATTTTATTTCTCACATCATCATGATTCCTAGATTTTTGTTTATGGTAAGGTTTTGAGACAAATGTAGCTACTATTTTTTTTATAAAGTAATCCCAACTTTCAATTGCTGTCAGAACTTCCTCTTCAAAGGTTTCCTTAACCAATTTTAGAGCTAATAAGTTGGTAGATACTTTGGAATCATCTTTCCAGTACAGTCTCCTATAATTAACTGTTTTTGTCATTCCAGGTACAGTTGGAAGTTCTTTATGATGTGTGCATTGCAACTTTATGACCAATATTCGCTGGCGATGATCACTACCATTTGTTTTGTCAATTTGATAGGATGATATCTTGTTGAATAAATTTAAAGATGCTATTGTATTATCAATCCTTAATTTGTTGCCATGTGATTGATATGTCCATGCTGGTGGTGTATCTTGTGGGAACCTCCCATTTAAAATTATCAATCCCAGCGATTCCAAATCTTTTAAAAAATAAATTTCGACTTTACCTCCTTGAAAATATCTTACCATAGGTGATGATTGTTGGGGTACTGCCCATAGATGATTCTGTTGTTCAATTGATTCATCTCTTGGATAGGACAATAGAAAATTTAGATTAAAATCCCCCCAGATAATATATTCAGTATATGTGTCCTCGATCATTTGCTGTAATGCAAAGTTGGTGAGATTGGTAGCCATGATGTTCCTTGATCTTAAATGCAGATGAATATATACATTTACGAGTAATAATGTTTTTACTCTGGTTTTATCCATGTATTGTAACTTCACTATTAAAATGTTATTGTTGTTTAAGACTACTTGTTCGTGCTCCAGTTTCAAATCTATGGCTATGAATGTTGCTAAACCCCCAATTGGGTGTCCATATTTGCTATGTTTAATTGCCGGCTCAAAATATCCTTTAAAACCTTCCAGCATTATTGATTTAGATGCCCAGGTTTCTTGAAGAAGTATAATCTAAACGTTGTTAATCATCAAAGCTAGATATTCCTTTTGTATTTTAGAGCGTACCCCGTTTATATTCCAAGAGCATAGTCTTATAGTTTCACTATGATTATGTATTTCTTCCTTATATCTTTTTAAGTTATTCTGTCAAGGTTGAGTTACCCCATGGAGAGCTGTTGTAATCCATCCTGACCTGGCAAAATAAACCTTTTGCCAGGCCCCAACCTATAAATGTTTTGCCAATATCTTTGGCACCGTTTGACGAATCTCCGTGACATTTTCAAAATTAATGGGGCACTTCGGTCAGCTCCTGTCTTGGAAGTTTTGGGATGATTCGTCAAGCAGAGGCCGAGAAAAAAGGGGGGTCCCAAAATGCGTTTTCTCCATGTTAATTTCCAGAGGAAACTTTAGACAAAGCTACAGCCCGAACTGCTGAACAGAATTACACCAAATTAGGCAAAATGGTAGCTCTTGGGTCAGAAAGCGTTCTTTTTTTTCAATAGTGTAAATCCGTTCAGTAGTTCCTGAGAAATTCAAAAATAAAAAATATTGATATCTGGTGTCGCGAACCCTCCTGAGCATGAGCTGGATTCTGATTGGCTGCCAACACTCTAAACCAAAAAGTGTTGGCAGCCATCTTGTGGCACGGTTGAACCGAGTCACAAGAAAAAAGGACATAAAACAAGAAAAGTGGGCAGGGTAGAAACTCCCTGACCCCCTAGGCCTGGTCAGGGGATCCCACAGGGATGCCCAGGGCCAACAAAAGCATTTTTTTTTTAAAAATTGGCTGAATTCGCGTAGGGTGTGCAAATTAGGCAAAAAAAAAAGACGAAGCACGGGTGGGCTTTAATATGTAGCAGGGGCCCGCAGGGGCCCCCGCAGCCCTGGGGACCGCCACCTCCCTGGGGCTTTAATTATTATAGGGCGGGGGCCTCGCGGGCCCCCCTAGCCCCAGGGACCACCACCTCCCCAGGGCTTCAATACAATTAAAGAAGTGTGGGGGTCTCCTGCCCCCCCACACTGCCCGGGGACCGCCACCTCCCTGAGGCACACTGGAATTAAGGGCAGGGGGGCCTCGCGGGCCCCCCCAAGCCCCGGGGACCTCCACCTCCCTGGGGCTCCAATACAATTAAAGAAGTGTGGGGGGGCTCTTGCCCCTCCCCACACTGCCCCTGGGACCACCACCTCCCCGGGGCAATAATTATGTTAATGCAGGGGTCCGTTGTGGGGTCCCGGGGACCACCACCTCCCCGGGGCTACATACATGTAGGAAGGGGGGCCGCGCGGCCCCCCTCCTAGAGCCCTCCATGGCCCTGGGGACCGCCACCCCCAAGGGCCGGCTCCAGCAATGTCCCAGGTTGCCCACCCCCAGGACATTACAGTTTGCAATGGCAGGGCGGGAGCACTGCTCCTGCCCTTTCATTGCAAACTCTGCTTCGCTTCATGGAAGCGAGAGCAGGAAAACTGCTCTCGCTTCCATGAAGTGAAGGAAATTGCTTTTGGACAAGGGGAGCTGCATGCTTGCAGCTCCCCTTGTCCAAAAGCAATGCCGGCTCCCGCAGGAGGCAGGGAGCCGGCAGGGACCTCGGGGGCATTGGGGCTCTCCCCGCAGTCCCCAACGTGAGAGCATGCCCCGGGGGATGGGGTCCCCGGGGCAGATACCGAGTAATGGAAGTGGGGCATTTTTTTCCTCTCGATTTTGGAGTTGCAACTCCATCGCGGCTCTCAGCGAAGACCCCCCGTGTAACGTCGCGTTGAATTCGCGGATTCATCTCAAATAAATAATTTAATAGTATATAATTTAGAAGGTAGTGTTGCATTTGTGAACTTGTTTTATAGAGTTAGTGAGATTGAAGTTAATGATAAGATTAAAATTTATAGAGTTAGTAAAAATATATAAAATTAAAAATTAAAAGTTAAACCTAAGAAGTGTATTGTGTTGTAGTACATTGAATTCCTGCTTTTGCTGATTCGCGACGGGTTCGCGAATCCAAAAAAAAAAGCATATGTATGTTTAAAACAAAATTAGATTCACTATTGTGTTATAGGGTGGCTTTAAAAAGAGCCCTTGTTTTCATTATGAGTTTGTTGTAGCTACATGCAAGTGCAGATGCACAGCTTAAGGTTGTTGAGAAAGACTCTGTTCCCTTGATCTGTGAAGTGTACTCCATCACTTCTGTAGATGTCATCCATATAAAAACGTAGATTGTTTTTATAGATGGAACCCATCCTATGGTCTCTGAGGTAAGCAGAAACAGCTTTATTGACATTCTTTCTAGCTTTCTCAACCTGTGGACAGAATTGATTTGACCACTTCCATTTCGGTCTTTGGCATATATTAGAGTATACAAAGACAGTTTGAGGGAAAAGCAACATCAATGGTGCAAAGGTTTCCTTCATGAGCATTTCCAGTCCTACTCCAGTCAATGTGCCTAGGTCATTGCCACCACAGGGCACAATCATGAGGTAAGGGGGTTGGAGATGCAAAAAGGTTTTAACTAAAGGCATCAATTGGTGCCAAGGTAATCCTCTCTGTGCAATCCATTTAATATTCACATTTTGCAAACCTAGGTCTTTGTCAATACCTCTGTGTTCAGCATACCTTTTGCACCAGAAAACATAGCTGTGCCCAACAATCCATACTGTAAGCATCTTGAAGGGATGTCTGGAAGTAATGAAAAGATGTCTGTAGCTGAGGTAGTCAGTTAGTAGAATGAGAGGTATCTAAAATGGTGGAGAAAATGCTGTTTTTGAAAAAGGAGATAACTGATTGGCTGTTCATGAACATTGTACACAAAAATAGGATGCATGTTACTTTCCTAAAGAAACATGTTTCTTATTGGTTATTAAAAAATGTTTGAAAGGTAGAGTAGATATAATAACGTAATATTTTGCAAAATTCAACCACACCTACTGTTTGCATTTGTAAGCTATTGTAGTGAACTTGAAAATATTTTGAAGTTGTGACCTGTCAGTACAGTTGAATGTTGCAGAAACTGTTACTATGGAAACTGGGATTAAGCAGAATGGGGGAAGGGTTGAAACTTTACTGTGGTTTTAAAATATTAAATTGTAATTTATATATAACTGATATGTTATTAAAGTACGATTTCCCAAATCAGTACTATGTTTAGAAGTGGTGTGTTCTTAAAAAATAATGCTAGTATTATTAGTAATAGGTTTTTGAACTCCCGTATGGATTCTCGGCTCCATCGCGACGCTACACTGTGGCACTGCGGTGGAGTCGCGACTCCAGAAAATTCCAGAACTAGTTTGGGCAGTTTAAGAAGACAGTTAGAAAGGGTGAATATGTCTAACCAATAGAAATGTGTTTCACAATTTGAAATAATGTAGGAAGGAATGTGATTTGTTACTTACATTTATTTGTGTGGAGAAAGAGAGGGAAAGTTTGCCATTACTGGTTTTACCTTGTTGAGAGTGGTGTATTACATTGATTGTCAGCATAAGGAAATCTTTTATGAGTTTCTGATATTTCATATTCTACAATACTATTTGGAAGGTGAGTTATAAATTTGTGAGGTGCATTATGTATTAGCTTTATTTTCAAACTTTAAAAATTATTCAAGAACTGTGATGTTTGAAATATATTATTAAATGTAGAGATGTGTATTATAGTTTGTTTTATTGTACTTACATGTTGTTTGAAATAGATTGTGTATAGTAATATGTGTATATTGGAAGATGGATTAGCGATTATGGTAGTTTGTATTAGTGTGCGGAAATGTACATTTGAAGTATACCGCATAATTTTCAGAGTCTGCTTGAAATGTTTTTTTATTTTTTTATTTTTATTTTTATTCCAGACAAAACAGAGCATTATAGACAGTTAATAACATCTCATAATGGTTTACATTGTTTCCCCCTATCACATTTCAAGGATTTGGACCATAGACATATCACATTTACAGCTTATTACGGACATGACCAGTGGATGTTCCTTTACTTGTGGGCCTACATTGCTTATCTCTGCCCTCGTTCATATTTGTATATACTGTATCGGAGTCTATTACCGATGGATCTATACTCAGCCTCAAGCGGTTCGACCTTCTATACGGTGTTACCCAGTTCCATCAGGGCAATTGCTCATTTGTGTTGTTTGGAGGAACTGGACCAGTGGTTCCCAGAAATCCCGGGGTCTAGAAGCCTGTGGTAATTCTTCTGCGTAAGTTTCCAGTGTCTCTCTGCAGTAAGTCATGTCTGTTAACCAGTCTTTAAGCCTGGGGGGTCGTTTGCTGCCCCATCTTATCGCTATTCGTCGTTTAGCCAGTAAGAGTGCCACAGCCAGGAGTTTCCGTCTCTTGAGTTGTTTAAGTTTCCAGATCCCCAATAAGCAAATCACCGGTTTGTTTGGTATGTGCTCGGCTAGCATTGTCGTCAAGGTATCAGTGACATTCTGCCAGTATTGGAAAAGGTGGGGGCATGCCCATGCCATGTGTAAGAAATCCGCATTAGATGCATGGCATCGTACGCATTTATCGTCTGTTCTGAGACCATATTTATGCAACTTTACCGGGGTGTAGTACGTCTGGTGTAGAAATTTAAAATGTATAATCCGTAAGTTGCCATTTGATGTAAGTAGGTGTAATTGTGTGCAACTGTATTCCCAGTCACTTTCCTCAATCGTGTCTCCTATTGTGTTTACCCATCTTTGTAGTGATTTGTTGGGGCCTTTCCTCTGCTCCTCTATCGATGCATTATATAGGCGCGCTACTAGATTTGTGCGTGTGGGTGCTGTGAGCAAAATCTGTAATGCTCTAAGTTGCTGTGGTTCCTCCGGGAATGAGGTATATAGGTCTTTAATCGCTGTACGCAGTCTCAAATAGGCAAATATTTTAAGGGGCGTTTGGTGTGCGCAAAGTGTCGGGTCAGTTCTGGATATAAACTGGTTATGTGGGAATGAATATACTACCCATGTCCGTTAGTCTAATTTCTTTTAGTAACTGAAACATTTTCTTTTCTTGCGTGACTGAAATTCGGGGATGATTAGCTATGGGCATTGCTGGGGCGTACAATGGGAGTTTCTGTGCTCGGTATGCTAGTGTGTACCAAGCTCTGGACGTGCACTGCACTGTTTGTATCTTATCTCTCGGCGTGTATCGTTGGGGATCTATAATGTACCCTGTCAGGGTGTCTGTGTGCACGCTATCCTGCTCCGCTGCTATATGTGGAATATGTGCATGTGGGTGCAACCAATAATGCGCATGTTGCGCTTGTGCGCAGTAAAAATATAATTGGAAATCAGGTGCTCCGAACCCTCCCAGGTGATACGGTTGTGTTAATATGTTCCAGCTGATTCTCGCTTGTTTCCCTGCCCATGTCAATCGTTGCAAAGCAGTCCGCAATCATGCAAAAATCGCGTTTGTTAGCCAAATCGGTATATTCCAGAATAAATAGAGAAATCTGGGTAAGATTATCATTTTCTGTATGGCTATTCTATCAGCTAATGACAGGGGCATCTTAATCCATTTGTCTACTTGGCCATCAAGTTTGAACAGTGCCTTCCCATAGTTTTCTCTGATCACTATTTCTGGATCTCGATGTATCCAGAATCCCAGGTATTTCACCGGGTCTGTAATCCATTTTAGAGGGTAATCAAGAGTGGGGCGTGGTGTGTTTGCTGTTAGCGGTATTACTACCGACTTATCCCAGTTTATTTTGAGGCCTGAGTAGGCTTCAAATCTAATATATTCTCTAATGAGTGGGTTGAGATATGTATCTGGTTCTCGTGTGTATATCACCATGTCATCGGCATATAAAGAAATACCAATGGGGCGTAAACTAAACTGTAAAGCGGAGTTACAGTGTTTTTGCCTAATTTTGCAGGCTAACGGTTCTAGTATTAATGCGAATAAAATTGGAGAGAGTGGACAGCCTTGTCTTGTTCCACGACTTATGCCAATCGGGTCGGATGTGACCCCGTTTATTCGCACCCGTGACATGGGCTCAGTATATAGCAATTCTATCCAGCGTATGAACGGCTTGGGAAACCCCATTCTACCCAGGACTGTGAACATGAATTTCCACTCCACCGAGTCGAAAGCTTTTGCCGTGTCCAGTAACGCCGCTGCTGCCGGCATATTGGGGTTTAAGCTGTGATACATTGCAAAGATTGTGCGTAAGTTTTGTGATGTTGATCTGGATGGAATGAACCCCGCCTGGTCTGGTAATACTAGAGAGCATAGAAGGGGTTGTATTCGTTTAGCTATTATTTTTGCTAAAATTTTAACATCTATGTTTATAAGAGATAACGGTCTATAGGAATCGCACTTTGTTAAATCTTTATCAGGTTTGGGCAGTGCTATCAAGAGGGCCTCTCGTGACGACACTGGAAGCAGCCCTTCCTCATAGGCTTCTTCATACATTTCGGCCAAATAGGGTAACAATAGGTCTCTATATTCTTTATAAAATTCGCCTGGGAGGCCATCTAGCCCCGGTGCTTTGTTGTTTGGAAGTGAGTTGATGGCCTCGCGCAGTTCATCCTCTGTTATATGGTGACTCAATTGCTCTCGTCGCTCATCGGACAGCCAGGCCAGCGCAATATCTCCTAGATATTCAAATATACCTTCCGTAGAAGCTACCGTTTGTGTGGCATAAAGTTGTGCGTAATATTGTGTGAAGCTTTCTAGGATAGAAGGCGTGTCGTATAATGGGATATCGTGTTCATTCGTGATTTGTGTGATATAAGAAGTAGTGTGCGCAGGTTTTATTTTATATGCCAGGGCTCGTCCAGGTCTCCCTCCCTCTCCATAATTCCTTGCTATGTGCTTACACGAGATATATTTTATCTCGTCCTCTGCCAGTTTATGAAATGTATCTATTTCCCCCCGTATATCCGCTAGCAATTTTGGATCTGGTGTGGCAGCATATGCTGTCTCCAAGCTTCTGATATCCCGTTCCACCATAGTTAGTTGTTGTTGGATGTCCTTAAGTATGCCTGCGTGTTTACTGATGCAATGGCCCCGTATGGTGGTCTTGAAAGCCTCCCACACTGTGCGTGTGCTGCTAACGGATCCCGTATTTTGGTGAAAATACTCCACAATAGCTTGGCGTAATTCACTACGGTAAACCTGGTCCGATAGTGCCGATGGATATAATCTCCATGTGAATTGTCGTGGGGTATGTGTAGGGATAGCTAGCGTAAGTCTTACCGGGGCATGGTCGGACAGTGTTTTGGGTAGGTGCTCCACTTCTGTTGCCCATGTGCTAACCTCCTGTGTGGTTAGCCAGTAGTCGATCCGAGACCAAGTGTTATATGTTGTTGATGTGCAGGTTCCGTCCTTACGTCCTGCATGTCTCAGTCTCCAAACGTCTACTAAGGACCACTCGTCCATTCCCTCTCTAAGCGTCTGAGCCGCCTTCCTGCCATATCTCTCATTTCCAGTTGAACGGTCTAGTGCGGGGTCTAGACAAGTGTTAAAATCCCCCCCCATACAATGGCTTTGGGTTGTAAGTCGCGTAGTTTAGCCCTAATGTGCTCATAGAACGCTGGGTCATCAGTGTTTGGTCCATATACTGTTATAATCGTGAGATCTGTGCCCCCAAAGTTGCCTCGCACTATGACATATCTACCCTGATCATCTTTAATAGTTGCGATAGGAGTAAAAGGAGTATTTCTCTTAATCAGTATCATAACACCCCTGGCGTAATTAGAATAGGAGGCCGCCACCCGGTATGTTGCCCATCTATGCCCTACATTGTTCTCTCTATATTCTGGTATGTGAGTCTCTTGGATACAAGCAACATCCACTTTGTGTCTATCGAGGTAGGTTAGTACTTTACGAATTTTCTGTGGGTTTTGGAGCCCACGTACATTCCAGGTCAAGAGCGTCATCTTCCACTCACCCTTCTGCCTGTCATCCATGTCTACTATTTCTAATACTCCCTGTCTGCTGGTGCCCTAGGTGTAGCCGCTGGGCAAATAAACGTTCGATTGTCTGTCTGTCTCCGTCTGGTATTTTCTGGTTTTCACCCCTCCCTCCTCCCACTTCGCTAATCTCAGGACAGCGAAGGCATCCCCAAATATACATAACATAACTTGTAACCCCATCCCTCTTATACAAATTCAAAAAACAATTTAAACTGTTGTGGTGTACACCAGGGGGCGGGAGTTGCCAGGCCTAGTTTTCCTTCGAGGCATCTACAAGAGGACGCCCTACTTAACATTTCGTTGCACATTGAGCTTCAGACTCTTTACATTACCAGCTCTTGTTTCATCTCAGCCTTGGTGATCATTGTACATATTCTGAGCGTGTAATTACCCTCCCATTTCTCAGTCAGTGATAGTTCGCCATTTCTCCATGGTACTTATTGTTTTGCGATTCCACTCCACTTCCGATAATTGCCGGTGTTCATAGTTTCTATACTTCCCACCAGTTAAGCGGAACATACAGTCTTAACCTGTTGGTCACTATGGACTGGCACCATCTCGGCCTTCCATAGCTTTCTCTTCAACTGTATTCCGTCATCTCTCACTGGCTTCGGTGGGCACCGTTGTCAGTTCCAACACTTGCAAAAAAGCGATGGCCTTTATTCCACATCTGATAGAGCCGTTTGGTCTCCTTGTCTGTCTCTGGGTGATCTCCTCCTCGTGCTTTGTGCCTGTTTCAACTGCAGGTATTTCATGAGCTCTTTAGGTTCGTTGTAAATTTTAGTGGTTCCGTCGTCAGTTACCTTTAGTCTCGCTGGGTACAGCATTGCATAATTGATCTGTAGGTCTCGCAGTTTTTGCTTTGCCGGGCCAAATTTCCTCCGCGCTTCCTGTACCATCTGTGTGAAATCGGGATATAGAGCTATTTCCATGCCTTCGTGGCGTAAAGTCCCCAGTTCACGTGCTTTGCGCAGGGCCGCATCACGGTCTCTAAAATTAAGTATCTTGGCAATTATGGGTCTCGGTCTGGCTCCTGGAGGTGGTTTGGGGGCCAGAGATCTGTGCGCCCTCTCGACTATAAACACTTCCGAAAAGGTATCTCTTCCTAACAGAGTGGTTAGCAGCTGCTCCACATATCTCTCCATCGGTCCAGTGTTGGTGGTTTCTGCTATTCCCATCAAGTGTAGGTTACTTCTTCTTGACCTCGCTTCTAAATCTTCTGCTTTAGCCATCAGCCCTTCTAGTTGTTTGTCCATTTTATTCTGTTTGGTATCCATCTGAGTATTGACATCTTCCACATCCGATATTCGGCGTTCTGCCATATCTATTCTCTCCGTATGGCGGTCCATTCTTTCGGACATGCGGTCTACTCTGTGTGTTAGTGTGTCAATCTTGCCATCTATGTTGGAGAGTGCAGTTTGGATTGTGGCAAACATGGCCTGTACATCATCATTTGTCACGCCATTATGTGTCATCGCAGTCGTTGGTTGTTCTTCTGTGACGTTCTCTGTTGGTTTTTTCGTTTGGTCAAAAGTGAGTTTTGGTTGATTTTTATCTGTTTTCCCCATTTTCAGACTTTTGGTATCCCCTGATGCAGGCTCGTATATCCCAGTTGTAGGTCTCGCTCCCGGCTAGCCGCCAGCTATGGCGCCTTTCTTTGGCCCTCTGTGACTTGTAGTTTGGCTCCCGGCAGGTAGTTGTTCGTTTGGTTCCACAGGTGGACTGCGTTTCCTTCTAGGGTCGCTTCGGCGTCCGTGTTTCGATACCGTTAGTGCCAGATTTAATCGCGCAGTGTTGTGGGGTGCCGGCTAGGTGGATTCTCGCCTGTCAGCTCACCCGCTCCTGTTCCTCGGATATTGATCGTTAAGTCTCAGCGGGAGGATCTCACCGATGCCTCCACCGGCCCCCGCCCTGTGCCTCTGCGCAATCTCAGCCGGCCCCCGCCGGTGTACCCGCCGAGCCCGCGGGGCCCCCCGCAGTCTGCTTCTCAGCCGAGGACTCAGTAGAGTGATATCTCACCAGTGCCGGCGCGCCAGGCCCAGGTCTGCTCCCTGCGTATCTCACCACTTTTGCGTCCCCGTCTCAGCGAGCCGCACCGGAGATCGGTGGTTCGTGGTATTCTCCAGCCGCAATGCGCCCTGGTATGCAGCCTATGCCTCTATTCCCTTCGATGTTGAAGCGATATCAGCGCGGCCCCCCCGCTACGCAGTTTGCACTGCGCGTCGATGCGCATCACCCTCCGCTTTCTCTCACCGTCCGATTACAGGCTGATGTCTTCACCATCGGGGGGGTGGGGGTCGCCAGGCACCAACTGCCTCTCCCAGTTTTCACAGTGCGCGGGAGTGTTCTCCGAGTCAGGGCCCCGGACCGGGCACTCGGCTGCCACCCTCACCGGCCGACGTGCCGTACGTCCTGGATGCGTGAAACACTTCAGCCCGGCGTCCAGTTGCCGCGGCGCGCTTTAGGCCACAGACATTTCCAGTTTCCATGCTGCGGTTCCAAGGTGTTTCAAGTCCATTTTTGCAGTCGATGACATCGAGCGTTTGATTATAGTGGAGTGATCTGTTGGTGCGAGTGTTATCGGCTCATTTGTGCCGTCTGTTCTTATGTTTCTGCGGGCATCCGAGAGGAGCTCTTTCAGCTTGCATCCATCTCGTAGCTCGGCTAGCTCCGCCCCCCGTCTGCTTGAAATGTTAAGTGCAGACTGTAACATTTTAAGATCTGGATGGTCTTGTTACTGAGGTATGTCTCTACTTGCACATGTATTCTCATATGTGTTATGTATCAGATGCTAGATGTATAAAACACAGGTTTACATCTTTTTTTATGTTTATTTTATCTATGATGTCATTAGCAAAAGGTAGAGACACATGCATGCATGCTTTCTGGAATATGGTGACACTTATAACAGAGACATGTGAAGGGTTGCTGGTTTGTATTTGGCTAGGATCAACACTCTGAATAGCAGTAAAATGGTGAAGCAGCAGCAGAAAAATGAGGTTTAAGACATGTTGGCAGAGGGATTAGTGATTAGGTTACTTTGTATGAGTCTGTGGAAAGGTACACTAGTAGTACGCTGCATAAATCTAGGTGTCTGTTTGAAATATGAAGTGCAGTGTCTCAAGTTTTAAGGACTGCATGGTGTTGTGACTGAGGTATGTCTCTACTTGCACATGTATTCTGATACGTGTTATGCATCTGAAGATGCTAGATGTATAAAACACAGGTATACATCTATTTGTATATTTCTTTTATATATGATGCTGCTAGCAAAAGGTACAGACATATGCATGCTTTCAGGAAGATGGTGAGACTTACAGCATAGACATGTGATGGGTTGCTGCTTTATATTTGGCTAGGCCCATCACCCTACGTAGTTGCAGAATGGTGAAGCTGCAGCACATAAGTGAGGTTTAAGACATGTTAGGAGATGGATTAGTGATTAGGCTACTTTGTATGAGTCTGTGGAAAGGTACACTTGAAGTACGCCACATAAATTTAGGTGTCTAAGTAGATATGGTTCTACTTACTCATGTATTCTGATATGTGTTATCTACCTAAAGATGCTACATTTGTAAAATACAAGTATACATCTATTTATATGCTTCTTTTATATATGGTGGTACTAGCAATAGGTACAGACACATACATGCATGCTTTTAGGAATATGGTGAGACTTACAGCAGAGACATGTGATAGGTTGCTGCTTTATATTTGGCTAGGCCCAACATTCTGAGTAGTCGTAGAATGGTGAAGCAGCAGCACAAAAGTGAGGTTTAAAACATGTTGGCAGAGGGATTAGTGATTAGGCTACTTTCTATGAGTCTGGAGAAATGTACACTTGAAGTACACCGCATAAATGTAGGAGTCTCTTTCAAATGTAAAGTGCAGTCTGTCAAGTTTTAAGTTTAAGGTCTGCATGGTCTTGTGATTTATGTATGTCTCTACTTGCACATGTATTCTCATATGTGCTGTGCATCTGAAGAGACTAGCTGTATAAAACACAGGTATACCTCTATTTGTATGTTTGTTTTATATATAATAGTACTAGTAAAAGGTACAGACACATGCATACATAATTTCAAGAATATGGTGAGATTTGGGTAAGCCCAACACCTTGATTAGTCGCAGAATGGTGAAGCTGCAGCACAAAAGTGAGGTTAAAGACATGTTGGCAGATGGTTTAGTGATTAGGGTACTTTGTATGAGTCTGCAAAAAAACACAAGTATAGAACTATTTATATATTTGTTTTATATATGGTGTCACTAACAAAAAGTACAGACACATGTATGGATGCTTTCAGGAATATGGTGAGACTTACAAGAGAGACATGTGAATGGTTGCTGTTTTATATTTGGGTAAATCCAACACTTTAGGTGTTATTTTGAAATGGGAACATCAGTCTGTGAAGTTTAAGGGACTTTATGGTGTTGTGAATGATGTATGTGTCTACTTATACATCTATTGTCTGATCTGGTATTATACATGTGAACCTGATTGGTTTGGGTAGTAGAGAAATCCTTTAGTTCTGCTCTCTCATTCTGTTGCGGAGGTTGTGATGTCTTCTAAATGAAGGAATTGTGCAGTGTCTGACAGCTTTGCAATGCAATTGAAAGTAGTTGTTTATTTATAGATGAGAATATTTGTATATAATTATTTTAATAATATAAAATTATTTTTAGAAACTATTTAAACTTTTCTTTTTTTTCAGATATTCACCATTATTAGTAAGAAAGATTGAGTATGGCAAGAAAAGATCAAAAGAAAAGACAAGAAAAAAACAGTACTATTTAAAGGAGAGAGAAAAGCAGAAATTAGATGAAGATCAAAATGTGACATTGAAGAAAAAGACTTCTGGTAAGAGAACTAAAGAATTTGTTAAAAGACTTTTAAAGCATGCAATGAATTTTCAAAATGTGGAAAAGAGGAAGTAAAGTTCTACAACCAATTGGAAGGAAACGAATAAAGGACATATTAATGGAAATCATGTTATGGGAAAACAATCCATGTTGAAAGAAGGGTGAAAGAATATAAAGACATTAGGAAGAGAATGTATAAAAGTAGAGTACTACAAAATCTATTGAAAGATTGTAAAAAATATAAAAGAAGATTAGTAGCTTACAAGAAAAAGCAACATATTGAAAGTGTAGTAGAAAAAGCTTTTGAATTGAAACAAAACTTATTTATATTGGTATTGAAGAGAATGAAAACATTGAATAAAACAATGCAGTTTATGAAGGAGAAAAGCAAAAGAAAAAGGCTGGTTAATAGAAGTAATTTTTTCAAAACTTTTACTGGTGAATGGATGCACACTTCTAGTACTGAGCCTTTCTTTAATGAAGAAAGCTATTTTCAACAAAACACATTAGTTCATGCAGTTGATACTAGTGGTCGATTTTATGAAGTGAAAGATGGTTGTGCAATTCCAAAAGAAAAGATGGTTCTTAGGAATGTGGAAGAATTAATAGTTGAAGAAGTTCAAGGGAGGCGTACACAAGCTCCGGTATATGAGTGGGACTGCATCAGTATTTGTAGTATTCGACAGGAATCTATTGACATATTACGAGTTTTTTTACGAGAATATGCCAAAAAAAGTCTTAAACAGAAGATTAAGATGTTACAAGGACTAGATCGATGTAAAGTAAGAAAATATACTAACTTGCAAGGTCATTCTCTGGCTTGTCTTTCAAGAAAAGTGTGTCAAAGTACTTTCCATTATTTAAGAATGCTAGCAGTTCACCACTCAGAAATGCGGAAGTTAGTAAGGAGACTCTACTATGTAAAATTCCTGCATTATGTTTAAGTGAAATGAACACAGCTCTTTTGCATGGTTCAGTATCAGATGTAAAAAAAAGTTTGTGATGATATACAGTTTCGTTCTTTGGTTCACAAGAGGAGTGTAGAGAATGTGAGAGCTTGATAAGTGTTGGTGTTGAAGATCAGGTGGAAGATATTAGTACTGACAAGTTTGCAGAAGAAATTATAAAGTTTAAGATAGTTTCATCTGAAAAACCAAACTATGGGGCACATTACGATGGCGGGCGGACAAAGTCCGCCCGCCACTGCAACGGAATGCGGGACTGTCCGCAAGGGGTGCGGCGGTCCCGCCATGGATATTAGGATGCCACCGCCACGGTGGCATCCCGTATTCTTCGCATTGCGGCGGGCGGTGCTGTCAGCAGCACCCGCCGCAATGCAAGAAATGCATGTTGTGCATTTCAATGCACAACGTGACAGGCACCGCGCGGTGCCTGCCACCTTGTGCATTCAAATGTAGGGGGGTACCCCATGTGCACCCCCCCCCCCCCCAACCCCCTGGGGGCCCGCAACATGCCCCCAGAAGCAAAGTCCACATGCCTTTCCATGGCGGCAACACCGCCATGGAAAGGCAGCTTTCGCCAACATCCTAATATGGATGGCGGTGTCTTGCAGACACCGCCACCATATTAGTGTCCTTTACCGCCCGGTCCCCTGTGGGACCGGCGGACGGTCTTTCCATCCGCCGGGCTCCCCCCGCCATCGTAATATGGCGGGGGAAATGGCAAGCGGATGGTGGGAAATGGCGGGCGGATCGCCACCGCCATATGGGCGGTGGCGATCCGCCCGTCATTGTAATGACCCCCTTAGTTCGTATTTGTTGTTGACATACTTACTATAGACGTCAAACTAGGAATGTTGATCTATATTTAAAAAGTGAAAAGGAAAACAATGATAAGTGGGAGCAATTTGGTGCTTATTTTTTGGTGGAAGGTTGTTTTGAGTTGGCTACTGATCAACTTATTTGTAAATATTGTTACAACAAATTAGAAGAGAACAAAATGCCAGTTAGAGCTGTACATAACAAGTTAGAGTTGGTAGCCATTACTCTGGAACTGGCAGATTTAAATACTAATGAGTCCATTCTTATTCAATTTGTGCACCTGTTTCAGGCTATAGTTCACATGGAGCCTAAAACAGGTAAGCTGCCTCCAACAGATATACAAAGAGGTCTGAAAGGAAGAGTTAGATTTTAACAAAAATATTGAAACTGTTGGTATAGAGAGGGAGGAAAGTGAGCCTGTAGTTATTCTAGTTAATGTTGTACCAACAAAGAGTCAAACGTTATGGCAAGAGTTTGTTGATGTTAACAAACTTCAGAAGGCTACATTGTATCTGGTGCAGAATAATATTTATTATAAGAATGTAAGCGTTGATGAACAGGAAATATGTTTAGAAGATGAAACAGAAATTTCAAGTGGCCAAATAGAAAAAGTGGACAGTTCTAGGAGTGAAGAGATGTATGAACATTACAGTATACATCCTCTACATTCAAAAGAAGTGATAGGAAACAATATTGAATTATTTCAAATGAAGAAAGCGAAGGAAACTCCCATGAGAGCATGGGAAAAAGTTTAGAAGCACGTTGTTTTACACAGCTGTTCCCCACTGGAGAAGGTGGACGATACGATGCAGTACAGATTCCAGCTTCAGAATACCGTTCGACAATATTGTACTCAGAAGATCCAAGATTTCGACAGTGTATTCCATATATATTTCATCTTCTCTTTGAAAGTGATTTGTCTGCACTTTCATATGCAGAGAACCATATATTAATAACAGGAGTTCATCTTCCACATGTTTCTGCAAAGGAATTCATGGATAAAGTTCAACAAAGAGATTAACAGTTAGAATCTCAGTTAATAAATTTTGAATCACTGACATAATAATATCAAAAGAAACATTATCGAAATACAAATATTTCGACGCAAAAATATCGACATCAAAAATATCGATATTGTATACTTAATTATAAAAATACACTAATATCGAAACATTATCATAATGAAACTATATCGACTACACAAATATCGCACACATAAATATCGCAATACAAATTATCGACGGTTATAAATAAGTATAGGACATGTCCAAAATATCGAGAACAAAAATATAGACAGCAATATTATCGTTTTTTTAAAAATATCGACAACTCAAATACACATTAAAACTACTACTTTCAACACCAAAAATACAATAAATGACATAAATACACATAAAATTTATATATAAACATATCTATCAAAATAATAACAACATAAATTAACCCCTTGGCATTACCGCCGCGGCGCTGGGGGTGTGGGGGGTGAGCGCGGTACCGCCATGCTCATGACGGAACCATGCCGTCATGAGTCACGGGCGAGCTGTGCTCATGACGGCGTGGTTCCGTCACGACCCCGCCCACTCACTAATTCGCCCGCACAGGCGGGGAATCAGTACCCCGTGGGCGGAGCGGCAGCAGCATGACGGAACCACGCCGTCATGAGCACACACCGCCCGTGGCTCATGACGGCGTGGTTCCGTCATCCGCAGGGAAGGGGTTAATAATAACATAACAACTACACAAATAATATTTACAAACAAATAATAGCAACATATTCAACATTTAAAATATATATTATACATTTCTTTTTAAATAATAAATTCAACATCTCCTTCCTCACCTAAAAAAAACCTTTTCTCTCAATTTGCATTTTCCATACAAGTAAAACAATTACAAAACAACAAAAAAATTCAAATTAACCAATAGAAACACAGAAGATCGAAATAGACCAATGATTTTCAACAAACAATTAAGAACACCCTATATAAACAAAAAAATATGTCTTCTTTTACACCTTAAACAAAAATAATTAAGGAAGGAGAAACTCTGCCGGATGTTCACCACTCTCAAACACACCTCTAAAATAAAGCCTACTACACCTAGGAAAAAGTAAGTAAATAAGCATTTCTAAATAAATTGTTAAATTAAAATGTAACACAGATTTCAATGGCTAACTTAAATTACTAACTCATATATTTTATCTCTTTATATTTCAACAACAGATATTAATTGCAAAAACGAGAAAAAAGATTTCACCTTACAAAAACAGACAACTAACAAAGTAAATATACTCTAAAAATAACTTGTTAAATCTCACTAAAAGGGAACTCAACACCTAAAATGTCCTAACCGCCAAAACGACCCCATTTATACTTTTAAACTTTTTAAAAACGTTTGTAAAATGAAACTAAAACGTTAATAAAACTATACTCTGTCATAAACACCAAGATCACCATATATAAATTGTAAAACATGAAATAAAATATGCTTTACTTTCTTTTCACAGAGCACTTCAAACAAACAACATTTGTTGAACAAAGAACATCTCCATTCAACTACAACTAAATAACAGTTGGTAAGTATATAATTAAAATGCATTTATTACTATTCATATAAACATGTATAATATTCTTTTACATATACTTTCATGTACATTTTTTATAGATTTTACCACCTCACAATGACTGAAGAGGCCCAATTTATAACATCTCAGAAAGGGAAATTCTTATTGTGTTATATGGGGTACGTCTACACCCAAGAGAAGCAAACAGGCCTTAAAGTGAACTGGAAATGTTCAAAATAGTACTCAAACAAATGTTATTGTCGTGCTACCACCAGGGAAACAACTGTATTATATACAAGGGAGAATAACCATCCACCAAATATTTCTGAAATTGAAGTGAAATCAACCCTTGAAAATATTAAAGAATTAAGTAGCACCTCACAACTTCCTACAAGTGTTATACTTAAAGAACTATTACCTAAAGTACCCAGAGAAGCAACAGGTCAATTACCATCAATTGCTTCTATTAAAAGAACAATAGCTAGGATCAAAAAATCAACAACACCAACAATACCTACACCTAACAATTTTGAGGATGTCATAATTCCCCCAGAACTTAGTATAACACACAATGATGAACCTTTATTTTCTTTGACAACAAAAATAAAGATAAAAGGATTATTATGTTTGCTACAGCAAACAATATAACTAAACTTCAACAATGCCAAACATGGATGATGGATGGCACCTTCAGCATATGCCCTAAACCATTCTACCAACTGTACAGTATCCATGGGCAATATCATAACACTTGCATTCCATTAATATATGCTTTATTACCAAACAAACAGAATGCAACATATACTGAAATGTTAGGTAAAATAAAGCAAGAAACAAACGACTTTTTCCCTCAAAGAATAGTAATAGACTTTGAACAAGCCATGATAAATTCTATCCTCAAATTATACCCCCACACATCTATACAAGGATGTTACTTCCACTTCAACCAATGTTTATGGAGACATTTACAGAAATCTGCACTTAGGGGTCATTACGATGACTGGCGGATCGCCATTCCCCTCCGTCTGCATGCCATTTTCCCCCGCCACATTACGATGGCGGGGGGGAGCCCAGCGGACGGAAAGACCGTCCGCCGGTTTTCCGCCGGTCACACAGGTGACTGGGCAGAAAAGGGCAGTAATATGTGGCGGTGTCTGCAAGACACCGCCATCCATATTAGGATGGCTGCGGAGAGCAGCCTTTCCATGGCGGCAATGCCGCCATGGAAAGGCATACGATCTTCGCTATTGGGGGCCCGCTGCGGGCCCCAGAGTGTTGGGGGGTGGGGGTGCACATGTGGGGTACCTATGGTACCCCCTGCATTGGCATGGACAAGGTGGCAGGCACCGCGCGGTGCCTGTCACCTTCGGCATGCCAATGCACGACGTGCATTCCCAGCATTGTGGCGGGCGGTGCTGTGAACACCGCCCGCCACAATGTTGGGAATAGGGGATGCCACCACCACCGTGGTGGTGGCATCCTAATACTCGCGGCGGGACCGCCGCTCCTATGGCGGATGGTCCCATTCACCGCTACGGTGGCGGGCAGACAAGTCCGCCCTTCATCGTAATGTGCCCCTTAGTGTGGAATATGCAACAAATATTACCTTTGCATACCAAATAAAACACCTAATAGCCCTGGCCTATGTGCCAGTCACAGATGTGGCTGAGCACTATAACATTTTAATAGAAAGTCCATTTTACCACCAAAATGAAAAAAATTATCTCCCCTCCTAGATTATTTTGAGGATACCTGGGTGGGGAGATTACACAGATCAGGCCATAGACGGCAACCTAAATTCCAAATTCCTTGGTGGAATGTGTACCTAACTACACTTAACCAAGAAGCCAAAACAAACAACGCAGTTGAAGGTTGGCATAATGCCTTCCTATCTTCTACAGGACGAAGCACTCCTACCCTACATAAACTATTAGTTGCCATACAGAAAGAACAAAGCTTCCAAGAACTAAGAATGCAACAATCTATCATACAATTAATGCCAAACCTATCTAGACAAACTGCTCAAATGTATCAGTATCTTCAACAACAAGTACAGCTATATCCTTCAACAAGAGGCCTAGAGTACTTAAATATGATAGCAAAAACTCTAGTCTGAAACATGAAACAATTTTAATTTACAAATCTCAAAAAACAATTATTGGAATAAAAACAGTGCATTCTTTTAAATCAACCAAATAATTATTTTGTCTAATATATATTATTATTTTATAACAACATATATAGAGACAAAATAATTAAACAACAAAACAACTAAACAACTACAGTATTTAAAATAACATAATTTCCCTCCCACAATAAAAAATGTTAAAAACACTTACCTTTTCCACTGCTGTAATACGAAAATCCACATCATCCAAAATAATCCATGTAGTTCACAATCCATATTTTTTAAAACAGACCCCGATAAAATGCAAAAATACAACTGTGTCAAAAAGTAGATCCTCCATGTAAAAATCGACAATCCAATAACCATAAAAAACCCGAAAATTCGTAAAAAGTTAAAAACCGCTCCATGAAAACCGAATAATAAAGGAAGTGTAAAATAAATATTAGTTGATATAACTAATACACACTTTCTTTAAAAAAAAAACCGCAATGCTCCGTTTTCCCAAAATGCTTTGTCGTAAAACCTAAAATAGAAAAACAAACATTCCCACCCACACAAATGTACAAATAATACACTTGAAAACACCACTACAAACATTATTAACACAATATTAACGTAAACTAAACATAAATAGAAAATTACTAACTAGGCCGCAAATACGAAACACAACGTTAATAATTAATACCTAACTAAACGACTAAAAACACTATAACTTCTAAAACATAACTCCACGCACCCTAATCACAACACTACTACTTTCAAAACACACTTAGGGGCCGATTCCGATCGGAGGCGCACCTAACACTATTCGCCCGGGAAAAAAC
Source organism: Calotriton arnoldi (assembly GCA_963921515.1). Taxonomy (NCBI): domain Eukaryota; kingdom Metazoa; phylum Chordata; class Amphibia; order Caudata; family Salamandridae; genus Calotriton; species Calotriton arnoldi. Next base: position 482,536 of record CAWUFW010003328.1, read on the forward strand.
CCAGGCGAATGCGTGTTTCCCGACCGATTCGTACATACGTCCGAACGAGCAAGTACGATGCGCATAACTGCCCAGATCCCGACCCAGTCGCACTCACCCAATACAGGTGCTGTTCTCCGACCGAGCCTGATCCGGAAACGCAGAATCGAGTCGCACGGAAGCCAAAATGCAGCCCCGTCCGGCCGGACTAGTACGAAGCACTCCGTACGCGCCGAACCCGTCGCTACGCACGGCATGTCAAAGCATCCGGGAGAGGCGCACATAAGCTCCGATTCACGCCACAAGACGATCCACGGCTACGAGACGAACACGCCAGCCACGAGTACGAGTCGAAGCAACGAGAAAGACGAACGAGACGAACCAACTATGAATCCCATCGCGCAGATCCTACCAATACTCTACATCTATTACCGGAACTGGTACGGACGCGTACGGCGCAGAAGGTAAGTCAGACACCCACCACACAAACAAACTACACGTACCAGACATACAACACACACACATAGGGATGCAGAAATTACTCACACCAGCAACAGCACAACCATAGGGGCGGGATGGCTATCACCAATACCATATACACCCATAGGGGCCTTGATGCCTGTCACTACTACCACCCCTACCCATGGGGGGCTGGATGCCTACCACTACTACCACCCCTACTCAGGGAGGGCTGGATGCCTACCACTACTACCACCCCTACCCATGGGGGGCTGGATGCCTACCACTACTACCACCCCTACTCAGGGGGGGCTGGATACCTGTCACTACTACCACCCCTACTCAGGGGGGCTGGATACCTGTCACTACTACCACCCCTACCCATGGGGGGCTGGATGCCTACCACTACTACCACCCCTACCCATGGGGGGCTGGATGCCTACCACAACCACCACCCCTACCCATGGGGGGCTGGATACCTGTCACTACTACCACCCCTACCCATGGGGGGCTGGATACCTGTCACTACTACCACCCCTACCCATGGGGGGCTGGATGCCTACCACTACCACCACCCCTACTCAGGGGGGGCTGGATACCTGTCACTACTACCACCCCTACCCATGGGGGGCTGGATGCCTACCACTACTACCACCCCTACTCAGGGGGGGCTGGATACCTGTCACTACTACCACCCCTCCTCAGGGGGGGCTGGATACCTGTCACTACTACCACCCCTACCCATGGGGGGGCTGGATGCCTACCACTACTACCACCCCTACTCAGGGGGGGCTGGATACCTGTCACTACTACCACCCCTACCCATGGGGGGCTGGATGCCTACCACTACTACCACCCCTACTCAGGGGGGGCTGGATGCCTACCACTACTACCACCCCTACTCAGGGGGGGCTGGGTACCTGTCACTACTACCACCCCTACCCATGGGGGGCTGGATGCCTACCACTACTACCACCCCTACTCAGGGGGCTGGATACCTGTCACTACTACCACCCCTACTCAGGGGGCTGGATACCTGTCACTACTACCACCCCTACCCATGGGGGCTGGATGCCTACCACTACTACCACCCCTACTCAGGGGGGCTGGATGCCTACCACTACTACCACCCCTACTCAGGGGGCTGGATGCCTACCACTACTACCACCCCTACTCAGGGGGGCTGGATACCTGTCACTACTAACACCCCTACCCATGGGGGGCTGGATGCCTACCACTACTACCACCCCTACCCATGGGGGGCTGGATGCCTACCACTACTACCACCCCTACCCATGGGGGGCTGGATGCCTACCGCTACTACCGCCCCTACTCAGGGGGGGCTGGATACCTGTCACTACTACCACCCCTACCCATGGGGGGCTGGATGCCTACCACTACTACCAACCCTACTCAGGGGGGGGCTGGATACCTGTCATTACTACCACCCCTACCCATGGGGGGCTGGATACCTGTCACTACTACCACCCCTACCCATGGGGGGCTGGATGCCTACCACTACTACCACCCCTACTCAGGGGGGGCTGGATACCTGTCACTACTACCACCCCTACTCAGGGGGAGCTGGATACCTGTCACTACTACCACCCCTACCCATGGGGGGCTGGATGCCTACCACTACTACCACCCCTACTCAGGGGGGGCTGGATACCTGTCACTACTACCACCCCTACTCAGGGGGGCTGGATACCTGTCACTACTACCATCCCTACCCATGGGGGCTGGATGCCTACCACTACTACCACCCCTACTCAGGGGGCTGGATACCTGTCACTACTACCACCCCTACCCATGGGGGCTGGATACCTGCCACTACTACCACCCCTACCCATGGGGGCTGGATGCCTACCACTACTACCACCCCTACTCAGGGGGGCTGGATGCCTACCACTACTACCACCCCTACTCAGGGGGGTCTGGATGCCTACCACTACTACCACCCCTACTCAGGGGGGGCTGGATGCCTACCAACCACACCACCCCTACTCATAGGATGGGTAATGCATGACACAACCAGCATACTCCATCATAAGGAATGTAAGAATAAAACAGCCTCCCAACACCATGACAAGCGTGTGTCAAATGCCTACAACACTGAACATGACATTGAACATACAATGTGACCCCCCTATCACATGTGTCACACATAAATGTGTGTGGCCTCCACAATGCAAGCAGACCCTGACCACTGTGGCAATGGGGTCCAAGCCCCCATCATCACAGTGACCAAAAGGTAAGTGTGGGGTCCATAGCTGAAGCACATTTTGAACATTGTGGCAATGGGGTCTAAACCCCCATCATCACAGTGACCAAAAGGTAAGTGTGGGGTCCATAGTTGAAGCACATTTTGAACATTGTGGCAATGGGGTCTAAACCCCCATCATCACAGTGACCAAAAGGTAAGTGTGGGCTCCATAGCTGAAGCACATTTTGAATATTGTGGCAATGGGGTCTAAACCCCCATCATCACAGTGATCAAAAGGTAAGTGTTTACATTGAAAAAGCTGCAACTGCCACCATCCCCACCCTTAGGGGGATGGATGCCTACCACTACCACCACCCCTACTCAGGGGGGCCTGGATGCCTACCACTACCACCACCCCTACTCAGGGGGGGCTGGATGCCTACCACTACCTCCACCCCTACTCATAGGACGGGTAATGCATGACACAACCAGCATACTCCCACATAAGGAATGTCTGAAAATTACATCCCTCCCAACACCATGACAAGCATGTGTAGTCTGTGTCAAATGCCTACAACACTGAACATGACATTGAACATACAATGTGACCCCCTAGCACATGTGTCACACATAAATGTGTGTGGCCTCCACAATGCAAGCCGACCATGGCCACTGTGGCAATGGGGTCGAACACCCCATCACCACAGCGACCAAAAGGTAAGTGTGGGGTCCATAGCTGATTCACATTTTGAACAGTGTGGCAATGGGGCCTAAAGCCCCATCACCACAGTGACCAAAGGGTGAGTGTGGGGTCCATAGCTGATGCACATGTTGAACAGTGTGGCAATGGGGCCCAAAGCCCCATCACCACAGTGACCAAAAGGTGAGTGTGGGGTCCATAGCTGATGCACATTTTGAACAGTGTGGCAATGGGGCCCAAAGCCCCATCACCACAGTGACCAAAAGGTAAGTGTGGGGTCCATAGCTGATGCACCTTTTGAACAGTGTGGTAATGGAGCCCAAAGCCCCATCACCACAGTGACCAAAAGGTAGGTGTGGGGTCCATAGCTGATGCACATTTTGAACAGTGTGGCAATGGAGCCCAAAGCCCCATCACCACAGTGACCAAAAGGTGAGTGTGGGATCCATAGCTGATGCACATGTTGAACAGTGTGGCAATGGGGCCCAAAGCCCCATCACCACAGTGACCAAAAGGTGAGTGTGGGGTCCATAGCTGATGCACATTTTGAACAGTGTGGCAATGGGGCCCAAAGCCCCATCACCACAGTGACCAAAAGGTAAGTGTGGGGTCGATAGCTGATGCACCTTTTGAACAGTGTGGCATTGGGGCCCAAAGCCCCATCACCACAGTGACCAAAAGGTAGGTGTGGAGTCCATAGCTGATGCACATTTTGAACAGTGTGGCAATGGGGCCCAAAGCCCCATCACCACAGAGACCAAAAGGTAAGTGTGGGGTCCATAGCTGATGCACATTTTGAACAGTGTGGCAATGTGGCCCAAAGCCCCATCACCACAGTGACCAAAAGGAAAGTGTGGGGTCCATAGCTGAGGCACATTTTGAACAGTGTGGCAATGGGGCCCAAAGCCCCATCACCACAGTGATCAAAAGGTAAGTGTAGTCATGGTAAAAGCTGCCAAAGCCAAACTGCATGGATGATTCCTGGTCACAGAACAACAAACACATCAGTGGCAAAGTAGTGCCTGTGTCCCATAGCAACATAGATTGGGGGAGGCAAACAGTGCAGTGCAAAGAAGACATACCTTTGGCCATGTGCAGACAAACATCACCCATGGGGGCTGACACTGTCAACATTAATCAATGACACAATGACAGAAGTGACCATCATAATGCAGACCTACATATTTGCACCAATGGGCACACAAATGGAGATATCCTGTGGAGACTGTAGATGTGAGGTGAACAAATACCATACCATTGCAGCAATGGGACACACAAACAATGATCATTGTGCTGACTGATGACCTAGGAGTCCCAGGGACAGCAGGGGAAACCCACTAAATAACATACAGCCAATGGCACACCGAAGATATGCCAATGCAGTGGTGCAGATGCACAAACACAAACAGGCAGCCCCACACTGCATATCAAACGCAACAGGTGAGGGGGGGGGGGTGTGCCAGTGTCCCCAGGCAACCACACAACACATGAGGAGGCCTGAATACCAATCACACAGATGTGCATACAGTGCCACACAAAAGAAAATCATGGGTCCGAATACCCTCTGTGGGCAATCAGGCATTGTTAGATGGGAGGGAGCCCAAATTACACAGGTCACACAGGCTTGTGGGAACAGCAACTAACACAGCAAGACACAGACCCACCACAGCACCACCCCCAGGGTCCCCACATTGTGGTGACACTGGCCTGCATGACAATTCCACTGTGATGACAAAGCTAGATGTCGTTCACGCTGTGAACCACAGTCATGTGTCCTGAGCAACAAACTACCATCACACCTACACAAGCACAAATCTATCAGCATGGCCTGTCAGCCAAGGCCAACATGGAGGCAGGGGTCCAGATGTGCAACAACTCTCATCTGCACACACTCAACACCACACACCATGATCTCCACCAATGTGCAGCAGTGAAGCTCACATGCACTGGTGACATTGCACATGCACCCATGACAATCCCAGGGGTGGCGGTGGCAACTAAGGTGCAGAAACCCATCACACATGGCCAGTCAACAAGACTCGTGAATGTCTGACACACTGCACAGTACGCCGTACATGGACATGACGTCAATACCACAACAACCAATGGGATCCCGGCCACAGACACACACCAATGAAGAAGCCAAGGTCACCCACAAAGAACACACATAGACAACTTCCAACATTGCAGCTCTGACCCTGAGGAGTGGCAGCAGTCACACACACAACGTGTCACAATCACTGAAAGATAACACAAACTGGAAATAACATGACCGGTGTAACCAACAAGTGCCAATGGGAATCCTGACTGTGTCCCATCTGCGTTTGCCCACAAACTCAGCCCTGACAGCAAACACACCTATGGGTGACACCCTGATGACCAGTAATGTGCCATGCACCCACATCACAGAGAACCCAGGGAGATGACTTGGGGGGAACATAGGTCAACTCAGCAAGCATCACCAACAGAAACATCACTAGGGATCCCAGCCTGCCTAGCAAAATGGAAGTGAACACACACAGACATGCTCACACAACACACACCTTGTGCCCAGGCAATGTCACAGAAGTACACACTGCCATGAGGGGACTCCACTCCTGTGTAAGGAAAGCTGTGCCATACGTTGTCTCAGTAGGGCTCTATCATGTCAGCAGAACACTTGGTCACACAGTCAACAATTAGCACAAAATGAAGGCTACCGTCATATCAGCCTGGTCGTGGGAGTGTCACCGAAATCATCAGCACAGATCCAACACACATGTATAGCAAGTTGCACTGATAACACAGATGATTCCTTCCCCATTGATGCCCAAACCTGCATGTCCAGTGGAGATGGTCACACGGTCAGGGAAGTAGACTAATCGAACAATGGCAAGCACAACAGATGTGCAGGGGTGTAGGCCACAGATGTGATATTGCAAATGTAAGTAGGAAATCCCATTGACAAAATTGAAAACATGACACCCTCATATTGCCGCAAAGGATGACATGGATACACACCAGGATAGGACACATTCCCCCTGGACCACATGGTGTCCTGCACAGTAACACTTCTTTTACCTGAGATCAAAACTCACCATCACTGCAGCAAGGGCACGGTTAGCAACATCAACATCATGTACATCAGAAGCAAAACCACTAGAGAACAGAAAGTATCTTTATTCAGCATTTGTGTGTTAACGGAGTTAAAGTCCTGAAATACAACAAAGGCCAATGGCCAGTCCACAACAAAGTCCAAACAGGGTGACAGTGGCAGATATTACCCTTCGCATGCCTGCAATGCTACACCCCAGGGACATCCCCCTCGGAGGGGCATACGGGGGGCAGGCCAGGCACCGCAGGGACAGGATCAGGGCTCACCAGAAGGAGGCAGGGAAGGGGTGGTGGGTGCTGGAGAGTCACTGACAACTGCAGTGGAGGTGTCTGACATGGTGTGTGCCGGCACAACTGGGGGGCATGACTCAGATGGTGTGGGTGCTGGCACAACTGCAGTGGGCTGGGCAGATGGAGTGGACAGGTTCACCACTGCAGTGCCCAAGTCAGACGGGGTGGTAGTGGACTCCACTGCAGTGCCTATCTCCAGGGGAGTAGAATGGGGTTCAGGTAAGGTGGGCATGACAGACGGGGTGGACACCGTCTCCACACCAGTGGCACAGACATGCGCAGCGGGGGTGTGGTGCTGGAAGAGCAAGTGGCAGGGGAGAAGGCCGGATCATTTTGGGGATGGTGTATCTGTGGGTGGGGGTACCTGGGGCAGGGTGTGGTGGGGGCACCTGTGGAGTGGGGGGCCTGAGGGATGGAGGAAGGAGACTTGGTGGTTGAGCTGCAGGGAGACGGCGGGGTCTTGCTCTTCCGGGTCCGGGGGGACTTGCGGATGGGTGCCTCAGTCGGTCTGCGCCTGGGGGCGGGTGTCCGGGGGTGAGGGGCACTCCCCTCTGTGTGGGTGGGCCTCCTCTTCCCGCTGTATGCTGGATCAGCTGGATTGGAGGGGAAGAGGCCGAGGTCACAGAGGAAGACCCGCTGTGTAGGTGGTGTTGCAGGTGAGGCAAGGGAAGGGGCCTTGGAGGGAGAGGTATCGGAGGACTGCGGAGTGACTGTGGATGCCTGTGTGTCTGTCTGTCCCCCATCCCCTGTGGGTGTGGTATCAGTCCCCTGAGGATGCCTGCGTGCACGTCTTGTTTTTGGAGTGGGTGTGTCTGTGCTGCCCGTGTCTGTGTGTTTGGGTGAATGTGCAGGTGTGCATGTGCTTGGGACAGGTATGGTGCCAGGAAGTGTGGATGGGGCAGAGGTAGGAGGGGTGAGGGACTGTTGGAGGAGGGACACTGCTGCCGTCAGGGAGGAGTCAATGGACCTATTGCTCCTCTGTAGGGCAGACATGCCCGATGAGATGCCCTCCATGAACGACACCAGCTGAGTCAACAGAGTGGTGTGGGCATGGAGGACACTCAGCATTGCTGTCTGCCCTACATGGAGCTGGCGAAGTAGGTACACAGACTCCTCACTCAGGGCAGCAGGGGACACAGGGGCAGGGGCTGCGGTGCCTGGCACGAAGGAGACATGCTCCCGAACACGGGAGCCTCCACGGACCTCTGGAATGGGAGCCGATGGGAGGGCGGTGGTGGTGGTGGCGGGGACAGCAATACTAGCTGGTGTGTGGTGGCTGCTGACACCCGCCTCCACAAGGGAGTCATCCTCTGAGCTGCTGTGGTCCTCAGCTGAGGTGGATGGTGCTGAGGACTCCTCGGTGTGGCTCCCCTCGCCTTCCGTGCCACTGGGTCCCTCCGACCACTCCTTGGCTGCTGACCCAGTCTGGCTCTGTGGCTCCTCCTGGTCCGTGGAGCTGTCCCCTCCTGTGGCCGTGGATGTATCTGCAAACAATAGGGAAACAGACAAACATCAGTCACCTACACTGACCGCACACACCACAGTAAGTACAGCACATTACAGAGCAAGCCCTGGCAGCCTTAGTTGAACATTGCCAAAAGTGCCCAAACAGAGTAGGAGAAGCCAATTGTCAGTTATGTTATGTTATGTTATAACAACTTGTATAGCGCACTACTACCCATAGGTGTCTGATGGTCAACCATGGAACTCACATCCCTCCTGGCCTTGCACCCATCTGTCTGGTGTCTGTCGGATGGCAATACCCCAGTGTGGACACATGCACCACCTACACAGTAGTTGGACAGTGCAGAGAACACGGTGAAGTATGTGAACATGCACACATCACAACTTTTGCCACTGAGTCAGTACAGATGTCCGGATAAAGGGATGGCCAGGGTCTATTTTGAAATGCATGTGATGCATACCAGCACCAGACACCATGATGCACCCATGTCCTGATAGTCAATGCCACAATGGGGTGCATGTAGCACATGTCACTCCCCTGCAGGATCACTCATAGGAAGTTCAATGCCATGGCACAGGCATGCCTGCAAAGTCATACATCACTGTCTCCAGTCACATGGGCAGGGCAGCCAGACAACAACAGTCTGCACTGTGTCACAAACATAGGTCATGGGGAATGCAAGTCCTGGAGCTGACAAGTGCACATGTCCATCCCCCACAAACCACATCATCTGAACTCTTATTTGTCCACGTCATACCAATTGGACATATGGGAGACCTGAAACACAACCCTCGGAACCTGAGCACCTCAAAATCTGCTGTGATTGGGAAACAGCTGCCTGAACTTCGCATTCACATACCCCAGTCTGCACGGTCAAGTGATCAAACACCTATATGTCACACAAGTATCGTCCCCTATGGTCACATCTCCGTTGGCATGCTGAGCCCTAACTGATAACCACCCCAGTAGTCCTGACAACGTAGCCACAGCACAATGACAGAGAGGCAGACACCTGAGGGTACATTTCACTGAGCACAACGTGTCAGCTGATACACGGGAGTGGGAGTACAGAGTGTATTGTATGGCCTGGAGTAGGCATGACTGTCCTGCTCCACGGGAATGAGGGATGAGGCCTGGACAGTAGCCAGGTGGCTAGGTATGTGTGACACACTTGATATACATACTCCTGAGGCCCAAACATTGTTCCCACCCGCAGCATGGGTGTGTGCCAAATACCCCAGGCACATGTGGTGAATCAGAACAGCAATTGGACCACATATCAAAGTAACACGCAGATTACATGTCAGAACTCAGGCATTGTGTAGGCAATGGACCCACCCATGAAGCCCACCATAGAGTTACGGAAACAAATGCTGTCCCCCACCTTGAGCTAAGCAAAATGCAAGGAGACAGTACCGGTACCCAAGTGACACAATTTCCTGACTGCAAGGGCCACACCTGGGTATCATATGAGGAGTGGGCAGTGCACGATTGAGGGACATGGGTCCTGGACCACATGACTGATGTACTGTTGAAGTTAAAGCAGGCCAGAGGAGGGCACATAGCATGTCAGACAAAGTTCACAGTGCAGTCATGGACTCACCCCCTCCTTGCTGCTATCTGGCCTTCAGCTGCCCATCCAGATCAGGGAACCACCGCCAGGATCCTGAGCATGTGGGGGGTCAGGGTCTGGTGTCCGCCCCTCCTGCGAGGAGGCGACAGCTTCAGCTGGACCCGTGCGATCCTCCGGGTCCAGCCCCGAAGGTCCTGCCACCTCTTCTGGCAGTTGCGGATCCGGCGCTTGTAGACCCCCACGGATCTCACTGCCCGGACGATGGTCAGCCATATCTTCTGCTTCTGGTGGGCATCAACCTGTGGGGATGACAAAGTGAAAAGCCCATTGCTACACATGCAACATTTCCATGCATCACACATTTGGATATACATGTCTCAATCACAGGGGCACATGATCTACACAGGCAGTGCAACGATGGCTATGTACAGTCTGCCAGCAGTTACTACATGGTATCATTGCCTGGGAAGTAAAACCTCATTTAAATGCACTGTTACTGCACTATACCTGTTCAGTGCATGTAACTACACACTATGGGGGGTGACAACTACTCAGTGAGCCTGCTAGCCATTGGTGTGCAGACTGTAGGTCTTGCTAGTCAGACAACATGCACATTTAGTTAGGCAGTGGTCAGCACACTCACCTGCTCCCCTGGTTTCCCATACAGCTTGCTGTACTGTGGAAGGAGGCTGTCCAGCAGGGCCTGGTTCTCCTCAGTGGTGAAGGCTGGGGCTCTCTCCACAGTACGTGCCATTGCAGGATCCAGAGGATGCATATACAGCAGCAGTGATGGTGTCAGATGTCGTGCTGGAGCATGTAGTGCAGGCAAGTGAGCTCTCAGGGGAACAGCCAGCATTATATGTGTGCTGCTGAGGCAGATACTGTCCCATGTGTCCAAAGTGATAGGTCCAAGTTGTTTGCATCTTCTGAATCTGGCCAATCCATGGATTTGCACCACTTACACATGCCCACAGCATCCTTCAAAAGTTCAACTTCTTGACACCCATGAATTTGCAACATTGTTGTGGGTGGCCAACTGAATTTACAGCATCAGACTCGTTAAAGGTTTGAAAACGCGTCCGTTGCCATGCCAGGCCATAGCCAATGCGTGCGCACCGATCCGTTCATTGCTGTACAACGCGTATTTCGAATACAACGCGTACCCGCTCACATTGTATGCAATGGCCAATGCGTGCGCACCGATCGGTCCATTGCTGTACAACGCGTACCCGCTCACATTGTATGCAATGGCCAATGCGTGCGCACAGATCGGTCCATTGCTGTACAACGCGTACCCGCTCACATTGTATGCAATGGCCAATCCGTGCGCACCGATCGGTCCATTGCTGTACAACTCGTACCCGCTCACATTGTATGCAATGGCCAATGCGTGCGCACAGATCGGTCCATTGCTGTACAACGCGTACCCGCTCACATTGTATGCAATGGCCAATGCGTGCGCACCGATCGGTCCATTGCTGTACAACGCGTACCCGCTCACATTGTATGCAACGGCCAATGCGTGCGCACCGATCGGTCCATTGCTGTACAACGCGTATTTTGAATACAACACATACCCGCTCACATTGTATGCAATGGCCAATGCGTGCGCACAGATCGGTCCATTGGCGTTCGCACAGATCGGTCCATTGCTGTACAACGCCTCCCTGTACAAGTCACTGGCATATGTCACCATGCCTGTCACAGGTGAACGTATGCCAGCCACATTTACTTCCCAGGGAGTGAGGGGCACACCTACAACACCACAGCCTGTCCACACTGTATCCTAAGGCATGTAAGGCTGCATCACCTGTTCCGTGTATGGGGGTCAACATGTGGTTTTGTGGGTGGCACTTGGGGGCAGCCACTCCCAGGCTGTGCACGTGTTCATGGGGACAGAATCCTTGGTGTGTTGTGCACATGAACACTGTGGTGTGCAACTGTTCATTTCAGAGCATGTGGCATGGTCACATTTCACGGTTGTGTATGTGTATGTCATGTCACATACCCCTGAGTCCCATGTGGGATGGTATGTACATCACAGGGTGACCCATTGCCACAATTGTGATGGCCCTCCACAGTCTGTGTGCATGTTGTGTTTACAAAGTCTCTGATTCCATGTGCACAATGGGAGACAGTCTCCACATCCACGTTGTTTGTGCATGGACTTTGATGTTGTGCGTGTGTGTGTGTCACAGACGTCCATGTCTGTCCTGCCAAGGCAACAGGGTCCACTACCTGTGGGGGTCATGGTTGATTAGCTGAGGTGTATTCATGATGCACCATGTCATGCCAGTGTCCATGTGGCAATACAGGGTCCCTGGGTATCTACCTGTCGCTGAGCTGTGATGCCTGGGGCACATCTGTCCTCACATGTCACTGTGGTGTGTGTTTGGAACGTGACAGCAGTACATGGGTTGTGTGACACAGCCTAATGATATCCCATAGCACAACCTGGGACTTGTTGAGGACACATGTTGAACTGTGATGTTAGATGTTAGCCATGTAGGTGCCATGCATGTCCTTACGGAACGGCACACGCATCATGTACTTGTGTCTCGTAATGATGTATCATGTGATATTGAGTCTGGTCTATGCCACATATGTGGGGTGACTGACAATCTTTCTTCCTTCACCTATGCACTGCAGGGCACCAGCTGTCCATCGGCCATTCCCTGACCTTGCAACAATGGTTGAACGGGACTGCATCCAACAGTACCACTTCACCAGGCCACTGATTGAGGAATTGACGGTGCGGTTGGCCCCACATTTGCAACCTGGCCGGACATACCCTACAGCGCTGACACCCAAGGTGAAAGTGATGGCAGCCCAACACTTCTTTGCCACCGGTACCTTTCAACACACTGTGGCGTCTGCTGGTGGGATGTCACAGACCATGTTCAGCCGTGTGCTCCGCGATGTTTTGGAGGCAATGTTGGGATACCTGAACCAGTACATCTATTTCCCTAAATGTCAACAACTCACTGACGTCAAGAGTGACTTCTATGCCCTGGGGAGGATGCCGCATGTCATTGGCTCCATTGATGGGACACATGTGGCTTTGATACCACCACAGGCACATGAGCAGGCATACAGGAACCGCAAACATTACCATTCGGTCAATGCACTGGTGGTATGTCTTGCAGATATGAGCATCTCACACGTGTGTGCCCGTTTCCCCGGTTCTGCACACGATGCCTACGTGATGAGGAGTAGTCGCATCCCGAGGATGATGTCACAGATGCGGAACCATCGTGCCTGGCTTGTCGGTGTGTACTGACTTTGTACCATTGTGTGTGTTCTGCAATGTAGTATTCCACCCTCTTTTCCAAATCAGCTAATGTGCAATTGTCTGTATGTAGGTGACTCCGGATACCCCAAAATGCCGTGGTTGCTGACGCCCCTCAGGAACCCTGTGACACCAGCCCAGATGCCCTACAATGAGGCACATGGTCGGACCAGGAGAGTGATTGAGCGGACATTTGGTCTCCTGAAGAGCCGCTTCCGCTGCCTGGACAAGACAGGAGGGGCCCTCCCATATGCCCCAGCAAAGGTGTGCAAGATTGTCATCGTCTGCTGCATGCTACACAACCAGGCAGTGCGGAAGGAGTTGCCTCTCATCCTGGATGACGATGACCAACATCCGCCACCTGTGGAGGATCCTGGCCTGGACCACGATGCCAGTGATGATGATTATGATGAGGGTGATGTCCGCACACAGCTCATCACCAACTTCTTCAGCTGAATGTGAGTATCCGGAGATGTCATGTCAATGATGTGAGTTTGCATGATATGTGTTGGTGGTGCTCTGGTGCTGTTTGAGTGTGTCCATGTGCTACATGACTGTATGCGTGCAGCGATGTGTCCTTATAGGTAGTCTGTACTCCCCAACAGTGTTGACATGCTAACTTGGTTCTGGGTGGGTATCTTGTGACATGTATTGGGCATGAGTATTGCAGTTCTGTCCTGTTCTTCAGTGCTTTTGACTGTGTGTCATTTCTGTCCTTCACAGGGTACTTTCAGAGTTGTTTGGTCAACTGTGATCCCCCGACACCGTGAATCAACTTCCAGGGTGGTAGCTGTCGTTTCCCTACAGGTGATGTGCGCCACACCCATGGACTTCCTTTCTTCTACACTTGTTGACTGTGTGCCCACTGCCAGGTGGGATTACCTTGCATCTGTAGTGGTTACAACATGTTGCAAATGTGTAATAAACCTGCGCTTCACTTTGTGATGTGCGTTGTCTGTGCTCACACATCTGACTGACATTTGCTTACTGCACCAGTGGGCTAGTTAACACAGACTGTGAATAGGTGTTGTGTCTGTGCATTGCACCGTATTTCCTGGCAACATCAGTGTAGGCGATGAGTCAGATGGCCCTGGTGTGTATGTGTTGTGTAGCGCTGGTGGTGTGTCTCCCTCATATGTGTCACGTCGCCATGACTCACATGCCGGTGTTGTACTTGCTGTAGCAGTTAGCATGCACAGTGTCATTTCGCAGATCATCATCTCCATGACAGAAACAACGTTGGAATCACAACAGAGGCAAGTATGGTGTATTAGTGAGTTTATTGACATACATGTGTGAGTATAGTGCACAGGATGGTGGGTGCTGTACATTGTGATTGTAATCCAAAGTTCCTAGATGATTTGGAAGTCCTGGTAGCAGAAATGTCCAGAGTAAAGTCCACAGTCATCTGATACATTGGTCCAACTTGAACTCCCCATGTCATGTGGGAGAGTTGTGTTGCATTCGACAGGGTGAACAGTTTGCGCACAAAGGTGATTTTCCAGAACAGATGTTGGCTTCCTGGGGGTTGTGCATGGCCATCGGCCTCTCAGTCGCCCTTCCTCGGACGACCCCTCTTCTTTGGGGGGGACCCTCAATTGCAGGCTGCTGCGGTGCAGGGGACTCTCCGCCAGAGTCATCCTCCCTCCCTGTGGCAGTTGCAGTTGTTGCAGCACCAGATGTTGTGGGCACACAGGGAGGTGTTGACATGTTGGTGCAAATCTGGCGGAGGCATTGTAATATGTCCCTATGCACCGCCGTCAGTTCTTGCAATGTGTCCCACTTGGACTCCATGCAGGACATGTGGGAGTCCAAGCGGGCATGATGGGCAGCCTGCTGCTGTTGAATGTCCCTGAGGATCCCCACTACCTGGCTGACCTCTCCGGTGCTAGTCTGGTACGCATCAGCTATGCATACCAGTTGTGGGTCATCATGCAGTCCAGACCCCTCTGCAAGCAGCGATCTATGTCTACCACCCCTCCCACCACCCCTGGCGACATGTGCAGGACCTGCGGTGGCATGCACAGGTGACCCTGGGCCCCCTTGGGGGTTGTTGCTGGTGTTGGTGTCCGTTGCTCCACGTTGGGCCGGGGTCCGTGTGCTGTTGGTGGTCCTTGGTCTGTCCGTGTCGGCAGGGGTGGTCTGTGTGTTGGCAGTTGTTGGAGGGGTGGGTGCAGGGGGTGCAGCTGGTGGTCCTGCTGGTGCTGCATGATGACTCACTCCGGAGGTGCCAGGTAGGTCTTCGCCATCCGAGGAGGGCAGAGACTGTTCCACACCAGTGAGCTCAGTGTCCCCCGGAGCCTGGGACAGGGACTCCTCCTCGTCTGCTGCTGTGTCCCCATCATCACCTGTTTTTGGGAGACACACACAATGTATGTTATGTTTCTGCAGGCATCAATGGTTCACACACCTGACAGTTGTGACTGTACCTCTGGATGCGGGCCTGTACATTGCATTGTCCTAAGTTGTCACAGTCAGAGGTTGATATTGGTGTAGCACATTGTCCTGCATACTTTGAGCATTTCAATATGAATGTTGAGGTGTGTACATGGCCAGCATTGGTTGTATTTGGTGGACATCCGGCCCTCCTTCTCCCCCCAGCCCAGTTATCCCACCATGAAGCATGCCACCCTTGCAATGGGTTCAGGTTGACTCTCAGGATGTCAGTCAGTGGTGTCCTGTTGTTTGTTGGTGCCCAGTTCCCAGCATGGCCTTGTGATCCCCACAGCAGTACCCATTGTCAGCCATCTTGTCAGTTCTTTTCCACTCCCTGTGAGGTGTGCATGCTTGAATGTGAGCTTGCTGGGCCATGTGGGTGGGGGATGTTGAGTTGTGACTACCACTCCCATCATGCTATTGCCTCCACCCCCCTTCCCAGCATGCCCATACTTCCTTCCTTTTGAGTGGACTTCACTGTGTGTGAGTGTGACAGCAATGGCAAGATGGCTGACAGTATTGTCCTGCTGTTTGTTGGTGCCCAGTTCCCAGCATGGTCTTGTGATCCCCACATCAGAGCACCATTGTCAGACATCTTTGAAGTGTCTTTTCACTCCCTGTGAGGTGTGCATGCTTCAGTGTGGGCTTGCTGGGCCATGTGGGTGGGGGATGTTGGGCTGTGACCACCACTCCCATCATGCTATTGCCTCCACCCCCTTCCCAGCATGCCCATACTTCTTTCCTTTTGAGTGTACTTCACTGTGTGTGAGTGTGACAGCAATGGCAAGATGGCTGACAGTGGTGTCCTGCTGTTTGTTGGTGCCCAGTTCCCAGCATGGTCTTGTGATCCCCACATCAGAGCACCATTGTCAGACATCTTTGAAGTGGCTTTTCACTCCCTGTGAGGTGTGCATGCTTGAGTGTGAGCCTGCTGGGCCATGCGGGTGGGGGATGTTGAGCTATGACCACCACTCCCATCCTGCTATTGCCTCCACCCCCCTTCCCAGCATGCCCATACTTCCTTCCTTTTGAGTGGACTTCACTGTGTGTGAGTGTGACAGCAATGGCAAGATGGCTGACAGTGGTATCCTGCTGTTGGTTGGTGCCCAGTTCCCAGCATGGCCTTGTGCTCCCCACAGCAGTACCCATTGTCAGCCATCTTGTCAGTTCTTTTCCACTCCCTGTGAGGTGTGCATGCTTGAATGTGAGCTTGCTGGGCCATGTGGGTGGGGGATGTTGAGTTGTGACTACCACTCCCATCATGCTATTGCCTCCACCCCCTTCCCAGCATGCCCATGCTTCCTTCCTTTTGACTCTGCTTCCCTGTGGGGTAGTGTGCCTGTGCTGACAAGATGGCTGACAGTGTTATCCTGGGGTTAGTTTGGCTACAAGTCCCATGTGTGTCCCTGTGCTTCACACAGCATAACCCAGGGTGGTGGTTCTTTGTGGGATATTTGATTGGAGTGTGAGGCAATGCATTCTCCCAGGTGAGTTGTGTGGAGTTTGTGTTAGGGTGTGTGTGAGAAGAGCTGCTGGTAACTATGGTCAGTGCTGTCAGTCCTCCTTCCCACCCAGCCAGATATCCCACCATGGAACGTGCTTCCATTGCAGGGAGTGCAAGTTTGCTTTCAGGATGTCAGTCAATGGTGTCCTGCTGTTGGTTGGTGCACAGTTGCCAGCAGGGCCTTGTGCTCCCCACAGCAGTAGCCAGTGTCAGCCATCTTGTCAGTTGTTTTCCACTCCCTGTGATGTGAGCATGGTTCATAGTGGTGTTGATGGGCGTATTGTGAGGGTGGGCAATATCTGTGACTACAACTCCCATGATGCTATTGGCTACACTGACTTGACCAGCATACACAGAATTCCTTCCTTTCAGTGGGCTTCCCTGTGAGGTGGTGTTGTAGTGGTGGCTACATATCTGACTGTGTTTGTTGGTTAGATTTGTGCCACTGCCTAGCTGTATTTGTTGTTGTGTTTGTACATGTCATGACACAGTTACATATCACTATGAGATGGCATGTATTGTGTTTATCTGACTGACATACACATCTTGGGATGATTATCTTTTGGTTGGTGTGTATTTGCTAAGGGTGCATGGTTTGACTGTCCCCTTGACAGTGATGTGTGTGTATTGTCACACAATATTGTGTACATTTGTTGTGTACTCACCAGGCTCTGGGATGTTTGATAGTCCATATACGTTCACTGGTGGTAGGATGGCCCGCACCTTCTCCTCCCAGGGCCTGAGGTATACAGGTTTGGCAGGAGGGCCACTGCCGGTGTGTTGGCTCAAGGCGTAGTCCTTCTTCAGTAGGTCCCTGACCCTCCTGCGCACGTCATACCACCTGTTCTGGATGTCTTCCTTTGTGCGCAAACATGGTGATTGTGCGTTCACCCTGTCGACGATCCTCTCCCACATCTTGGTTTTCTGCGACATGGGGGTATGTTGGACCAGTGTACCAAACAGCTGTGGCTCTACCCTGAGGATCTCATCTACCAGGACTTCCAATTCACTGTCTAGGAACTTTGGATTCTTCTTTGGGGGCATGGTGATGGGTGGTGGTGGTGAGTGATGTGTGTGTTGGTGTGCAAGTGAGGGTGTGTGAGTGTGGGTTTTGCTGGGTGTATGTGAGGGTGCTATTTGTTGAGGTGCTGATGGTGTGTGGCTTGTGTGATGGATGAGCTGTGAGTGTGTGTGTGGTTGCTGTCTGTTGGTGTTGAGTGCTGGCAGGTAATTCGAATTTGCAAAGGATCATGGTAGGGATTTGTGTCCTTTATATGGGTGGAGTTGTGGGTGTGTCTTTGTTCCATGTCCCCCCCCCCAGTATTTATTGGCTTTGTAATTGCTTGTTTGTCCCTTTTTTTTGTGTTTTTTCCTTTGTACTTTTTGTGGATGTAGGAGACGTTCTTCTGACCGAGTAGGATGCTGCAGTTGGTCTTGTGCGAGCTTCTCCGACTCGCTCACGCTGTATTTCTGCTGTGTTTTGTGTGCGGCTTACGCGTCGGTCACGGTGTATTGGGTTGCTTCAGCTCGCTGTTTTGTATGCGTGTCGGTCGTACGGCTTGAGCTCCGTGCGACTCGGTCGGGTTTTCCATGCATTGCATCGTACTGTGCGGGTCGGAGTTCGCGGGTACGTTTCGTTCGGGTTCCTTCCTGGTGTGTGTCGGTCGGTTCGTTTCGCCTTTTTTTCCGGCCGGATAGCTGTTTTCCGTGCGGTTCGGTCGTTCGTCTTGGGTTCCGTGCGAGTCGGTCGTAAATCGCATGCATTACATCGTACTTGGCGGATCGGGCTGCACCGGTACGTGTCGGTCGGAATAGATTCCCGATCCGAGTCGGTCGGTACGTTTTCCAGCCCAAATCGGAATCGGCCCCTTAAAATAGTTTAATATAAAAGAAAATTAGTCCTACCTTCCCAACCGCGAGCTTCTTTCTTCCCAAATGAGCCAAAACAACAACGAGCGGTTACAAAATCAAAGGCCCAAATAAAGATGTCAACTATAAAAATGTTAAATAAATGACTAAACAATTTATTGAATATTAAATAATGATTTAAAAATTACTGTTGCATTCTAATAAAATAATTAAAAATATACCTTATATTTTTAAATATATTATGTGTATTTTATCTATTGTAAAATTATAATAATAAATATTATGACATAATAATATTTAATATTATAATTATAAAAATGTATATATGTTAAACAACAATTACTAAAACATTGTATTAATATTCTTTATTGTTTAAAAAATATGTAAAATGTTAATAAAATAAAAAACTGTTCTAATGTGTAATAATTATTAATATTAATATTTTAATATTAATAATAAAAATATATTTAGTTTGTATAATAAAATTAAACTATGTTATTGTTTTGTGAACTTTATTGTAAAATATTTACAGTATATTATGTGAATAAATACTTACCAAATTTTGTAACAGTTGTAACAATATTAAAATTGAGAAACAATATGTTGTACTTATTAAAAAATATGTACCAATTTACAAAATTTTATTTAAAAAAATTGAAATGCATCATGCTATATTTGTAAAATATATACAATTGTAAAATATAATTTCGTTCATTATAAAATTTTTGTTACAATAATTTACTTGTTAAAATATACATACTAATAAAAAAAGAATTCTTTGTAGTAAATACAGTATCCTACAAATACTTATATTTTGTGATTATTTTTCTACTGTTCAATAAAAAATAACATTTTGAATGAACGTATCACTTCTATGTTTTATATAATAAAATTGGTGAAATAAAACAAATGTCTATTTTTTGAACTACCTTTTCATTGCTATCACTTCTAATGTACATAAAAATCTGTTTTTCTTATAATAAATTTATTTAAAGTATATGATTTTAATAAAATAAAATATATATAAAAAATATATTCTTGTTCAACATATAACTAAATATGTTTACCTTAAATAATATTATTACACTATATTTAAAAAATACTCACCTAAATTATAGTTACAACTCTACTCAACATAAACACCCAATACTATTTTTTATTTAATTAACCTTTTTACTACTCAAAGTACACTCTGTATTTAATTATAATAGATGCTGGACACTGACCCTAATTAATTTACTATTCCAACTCCAGTCTAAAATTAATTGGGGTAGATGCTGGACACTGACCCTAATTAATTTACTATTCCCATTCCAGTCTATATTTAGGGGCCGATTCCGATCTCGGCCGGAAGCGCACCGAACGGGATTCGCCCGGAAATAATAGGAGCCGGGCGCGTTTTTTCCGACCGACTCGTACAGCTGTCCGAACGAGCTAGTACGATGCGAATGTACGCGTTGTTTCCGACCGACTCGTTTCCGGATCCCAACCGCTCCAACCGACTCGTACGGACACGAATCGCACCACGCAATGGAGACGTTCTCCGACCGAGCGAGTACGATGGACGCATCGGACAGCCGGATCGAGTCGGAGCATCTGGCTCAAAAAAGCTCCCGGATCCGGACTTGGGGGGTCCGTGCCGGACCCCCCTGCACCCATAGCCGTACGAGTCAAACACAGGGGGGACCCAAGGGTCCCCCCTAAACATGCATGTACGGCGCGAGTTGCACCGATGTGTACTCACTGTAGGGGGCGCACTTGTTTGCGACGTACCCATTCAGTCAATGGGAGCCCATGTACACGTCGTACGACCGGCTCCCATTGACTTCAATGGGAGTCCGACCGAATTGGGTCCGGGGCCGCATCGTACTCGCTCGTCGGACTGTAGGAGTCCGGCTCGGTCAGAAATCTCTCCGGATCCGGCTCGGTCGGAGAGTTTTCCGACCCAGATCGGAATCGGCCCCTTAATTGGGGTAGGTGCTGGACACTGACCCTAATTAAGTTACTATTCCAACTCCAGTCTAAATTTAATTGGGGTAGGTGCTGGACACTGACTTTAATTAACTTACTAATCCCATTCCAATCTATATTTAATTGAGGTCGGTGCTGGACACTGACCCTAATTAATTTACTATTCCCACTCCAATCTATATTTAACTGGGGTAGGTGCTGGACACTGACCCTAATTAATTTACTATTCCCACTCCAGTCTAAACTTAGGGGCCGATTCCGATCTCGGTCGGTAGGGCTCCGAATCGGATTCGGCTTTACCGGATCCGATTCGGAGCCCTATTTCCCGACCGAATCGTACGTGCGTCCGGGCGAGCGAGTACGATGCGTGCACTCGCGAAATCTCCAACCGACGCGTTCGCAGGACCCGACCGCTCCGACCAACTCGCACGGGGACGACTCGCACCGCGCAATGGAGACGTTCCCCGGCCGGGTAAGTACGATGCGCACCTCGACCGCTCCGACCGACTCGCGCAGTCCGGCTCCAAGGAGCTGTCGGAGCCGCACTTTGGGGGTCTGTGTCGGACCCCCTGGAAGCGTAGCGCGCGAGTCGCACACAGGGGGGACCCATGGGTCCCCCCTACCCGTGCATGTACGGCGCGACCCGCATCGACGCGAACACGCTGTAGAGGGTGCCCTTGTTCGCGTCGTGCCCATTGAGTCAATGGGAGCCCGTGTACGCGTCGTACGACTGGCTCCCATTGACTTCAATGGGAGTCCGACCGAATCACGTCCGATGGCATACGTGCGCATCGTACTCGTTCGGTCGGGCTGCTAGGGTCCGATTCGGTCAGAAATCTCTCCGGGTCCTGCTCGGTCGGGGAGATTTCCGGCCTGAATCAGAATCGGCCCCTTAATTGGGGTAGGTGCTGGACACTGACTTAATTAATTTACTATTCCAACTCCAGTCTAAATTTATTTGGGGTAGGTGCTGGACACTGACCCTAATTAATTTACTATTCCCACTCCAGTCTATATTTAATTAGGGTAGGTGCGGGACACTGACCCTAATTAATTTACTATTCCCACTCCAATCTATATTTAATTGGGGTAGGTGCTGTACACTAACCCTAATTAATTTACTATTCCCACTCCAGTCTAAAATTAATTGGGGAAGGTGCTGGACACTGACTTTAAATAATTTACTATTCCAACTCCAGTCTATATTTAATTGGGGTAGGTGCTGGACACTGACCCTAATTAATTTACTATTCCAACTCCAGTCAATATTTAATTGGGGTAGGTGCTGGACACTGACCCTAATTAATTTACTATTCCCATTCCAGTCTGTATTTAATTGGGGTAAATGCTGAACACTGAGCCTAATTAATTTAATATTCCAACTCCCATCTAAATTTAATTGGGGGAGGTGCTGGACACTGACCCTAAGTAATTTACTATTCCAACTCCAATCTAAACTTAATTGGGGTAGGTGCTGGACACTGACTTTAATTAACTTACAAGTCCCACTCCAATCTATATTTAATGGTGGTAGGTGCTGGACACTGACCCTAATTAATTTACTATTCCCACTCCTATCTATATTTAATTGGGGTAGGTGCTGGACACTGACCCTAATTAATTTTCTATTCCCACTCCAATCTATATTTAATTGAAGTAGGTGCTGGACACTGACCCTAATTAATTTACTATTCCAACTCCAGTCTAAAATTAATTAGGGTAGGTGCTGGACAGTGACCCTAATTAATTTATTATTCCAACTCCAGTCTAAAATTAATTGGGGTAGGTGCTGGACACTGACCCTAATTAATTTACTATTCCCACTCCAATCTATATTTAATTGGGGTAGGTGCTGGACACTGACCCTAATTAATTTACTATTCCAACTCCAGTCTAAAATTAATTGGGGTAGGTGCTGGACACTTACTTTAATTAACTTACTATTCCCACTCCAATCTATATTTAATTGAGATAGGTGCTGGACACTATTCTACATTAAGTTAATTTTCTCACTATAATAACTATTAAATAAACAAATTATATACCAGTACATAATTTTATTAATATTTTTATTTCTTTATAACATATTTCCTAAGACTTCCTATAAAAATAAATGTTTAAAAATATATTTACACTTCACTAAATTTAAGAAAATAGAAATATATTTATAATACAAATTACATTAATTTTTTTAATATTTTAAACATTTATAAATACATATGTTTCAAAATGTAACAACCTTATCTCCTATAAACACTACATTATACTTATTAATGTTACTTAAAATTAGATTTGAATATAAAAATAAAACATTGTTTCTTATACAATTTATACAAATTAAATTAATATTTGTACGTAAAACACCTCACCCTTATAATCAATAAATTCAACATCCAAATCATAAAATATTTTTTTATTAAAAATGTATTTAATAATTTATATTTATAATTTTAAAATTGTTCCCAATTTTTTTTATACTCAACATCCCACTACAAAATTTTAATTCAAATTTCCAATTTTTAAATAAAATTTTTTATATTAATTTTTAAATTATCCAAATATTTTTGAAAACAATCCCCAAATTTTCCCCATATAAACACAACATACCAATGCTAAAAGTTAACTTTAAAATGAGAAATTTAAAATATATTCATAGATAAAATTAAACAATTATACAAATTAATTTGGTATTTTTATAAGACACCCCACCGTTATCCCCTATTAACACAACATCCCACTCCTAAAATTTTAAATGAAATTCGAAATTCAAATTAAGGGGTCGATTACGATGGCGGTCGGAAAAGCATACCGACCGCCATGGTAGCGGCAAAAAACCGCCTGCATGGCCAACGGGAAAAACGCCGGATACATTATGATGAACCGGCAGAATAATCCGTCCGCGGCGGCGGGAGACAACGAAAAACCGCCCGCACTCACCGGACCAGCTGAAAATCCGACCGCAACGGCCGGATACTCAGCGGAAAAGCCAAGAACCGCCGCCATGCACACGGAGTAACCGCCCGTGACATTATGACATCCCCGTTACCACCATGGTACCTACCTATGAATCCGACCGCATCGTGCGCGAACAGTGATGAATCCGATAGGTGGCGGAAGGGCTGCAGCATAGCCACCGCTGCCGAGGAACCGCTGCGGAGGATCCGCAAAAAAAATGGCGGACGTAGATAAAAACACGAAAAAAAATACAAACAATGCACACAGTGAAGTAGACCTGTCCCAATACAAACCAAAAGTGCCCAATGACAACAGCCCCAGAAATTTCAAAATAACCAATCACAGGACAACACACACAACACACCTGACAGCAACATACCAGCTTGCCACACCCCCATAGCCGAGCATAAAACCAGCCCCTCCCTGACCACAATCCTTTGCTACACTCCACAACTGAAGGTCCCAACCCCAGAGAACAAAGGAGACGCAAACCTGCACACATCACCACCACAACACACACACCACCTACACCACCCACAACACCCACAACACCCACACAACTGCACCACAGAACATCTGAACAGCACACACCATGGCACCACACAAAATGCCAAAATTCACTGATTCAGAGCTTGCAGTCATGGTAGATGAGATAATAAGAGTTGAACCACAACTCTATGGCAACATGGTCCAACACACCCCATTAGCCACAAGAACCCAAATGTGGGTGAGGATTGTCAATAAGGTCAATGCAGTAGGGACCACCCCCGCAACAAGCAGGAAATACAGAAGCGGTGGCATGACCTGAAGACCGTGGTGAAGAGGAAGAGGGCCAAGAACCGTCAGCTGGCTGACGGGACTGGTGGAGGCACTCCCATCCCACCCAAACCATACAGTCCGTGGGAGGAGAAGGTCCTTGGAATCCTACATCCAGAGAGTCTTGAAGGAATCCGCGGGGGACTGGAAGCTGGTAAGTACAAACCAATGTATATCATCACATTGCCATGTACCGTCTTGCACAACTTCAAACCTACAACCCCTAGGCCAAAGGACATTCGTCTGACCCACAATACCCAAAACAGGTCACACAGATGTAACCACCACTCAACCTGATAAAGCACAAAGCTAAACAAAATTAACTGGGTTGCATGTGTACAGACAAAAAGCACTACAACACACACCAGGCCCCCTCTCCCACCCCTCAGCAGGATGGAGCACCCCACCCAGAAGCATGTGTCAGCCATTGAACGCTCCCCCACCACCTAACAGGTAGGTAGCCATCTTCACAGGGATGGGGAATGTGTATCTGGAGGCAGCACAACAACTCCCAACAGGCCCCCTCTCCCACCCCTCAGCAGGATGGAGCACCCCACCCAGAAGCATGTGTCAGCCATTGAACGCTCCCCCACCACCTAACAGGTAGGTAGCCATCTTCACAGGGATGGGGAATGTGTATCTGGAGGCAGCACAACAACTCCCAACAGGCCCCCTCTCACACCCCTCAGCAGGATGGAGCACCCCACCGAGAAGCATGTGTCAGCCATTGAACGCTCCCCCACCACCTAACAGGTAGGTAGCCATCTTCACAGGGATGGGGAATGTGTATCTGGAGGCAGCACTACAACACACACCAGGCCCACCTCTCACACCCCTCAGCAGGATGGAGCACCCCACCCAGAAGCATGTGTCAGCCATTGAACGCTCCCCCACCACCTAACAGGTAGGTAGCCATCTTCACAGGGATCGGGAATGTGTATCTGGAGGCAGCACAATAACTCCCAACAGGCCCCCCTCTCACACCCCTCAGCAGGATGGAGCACCCCACCCAGAAGCATGTGTCAGCCATTGAACGCTCCCCCACCACCTAACGGGTAGGTAGCCATCTTCACAGGGATGGGGAATGTGTATCTAGAGGCAGCACAACAACCCCCAACAGGCCCCCTCTCCCACCCCTCAGCAGGATGGAGCACCCCACCCAGAAGCATGTGTCAGCCATTGAACGCTCCCCCACCACCTAACAGGTAGGTAGCCATCTTCACAGGGATGGGGAATGTGTATCTGGAGGCAGCACTACAACACACACCAGGCCCCCTCTCCCACCCCTCAGCAGGATGGAGCACCCCACCCAGAAGCATGTGTCAGCCATTGAACGCTCCCCCACCACCTAACAGGTAGGTAGCCATCTTCACAGGGATGGGGAATGTGTATCTGGAGGCAGCACAACAACTCCCAACAGGCCCCCTCTCACACCCCTCAGCAGGATGGAGCACCCCACCCAGAAGCATGTGTCAGCCATTGAACGCTCCCCCACCACCTAACAGGTAGGTAGCCATCTTCACAGGGATGGGGAATGTGTATCTGGAGGCAGCACTACAACTCCCAACAGGCCCCCTCTCACACCCCTCAGCAGGATGGAGCACCCCACCCAGAAGCATGTGTCAGCCATTGAACGCTCCCCCACCACCTAACAGGTAGGTAGCCATCTTCACAGGGATGTGGAATGTGTATCTGGAGGCAGCACAACAACTCCCAACAGGCCCCCCTCTCACACCCCTCAGCAGGATGGAGCACCCCACCCAGAAGCATGTGTCAGCCATTGGACGCTCCCCCACCACCTAACAGGTAGGTAGCCATCTTCACAGGGATGGGGAATGTGTATCTGGAGGCAGCACAACAACCCCCAACAGGCCCCCTCTCCCACCCCTCAGCAGGATGGAGCACCCCACCCAGAAGCATGTGTCAGCCATTGAACGCTCCCCCACCACCTAACAGGTAGGCAGCCATCTTCACAGGGATGGGGAATGTGTATATGGAGGCAGCACAACAACCCCCAACAGGCCCCCTCTCCCACCCCTCAGCAGGATGGAGCATCCCACCCAGAAGCATGTGTCAGCCATTGAACGCTCCCCCACCACCTAACAGGTAGGTAGCCATCTTCACAGGGATGGGGAATGTGTATCTGGAGGCAGCACAACAACCCCCAACAGGCCCCCTCTCCCACCCCTCAGCAGGATGGAGCACCCCACCCAGAAGCATGTGTCTGTAAGTAAAAACCAAAGTGACACTGCACAGGTAATCAGACAGTGCATGCACCCCACCATCACTCAACAAAAGCATTGAGAGACATGACAACATGAGGCTCTACTTCACACAAAAATAGAATAGAAAAGCACAGCCATTGACAGGATGCAGACAGCTCAGCGTACGTAACTGTGACAGAAACAGAACTGTGACTCTCAACAAATATGTCCAAGCAAACGGGCCTCTGACATGCATCACCCAGACTTCCCTCTGTAGCGTACATGGGTGCTGATCATGAAGGACCATGGGAAAAACAAACTAGCATGGTCTGCTGTATAAAGAAATACAAGCACAGGACATGTCAACGGTATGCATGTGATGACAATGGCTAGTCCATGCACACAGGTAATGTCTGCCAGGCAGAGTGATCAGCAAAGATACTGAACATCAACTTGTAGTCATGCCAGTTGTCAGATGACAACCTCACATTGAAATCACCAATACTAGACGTGTGGCATGCTAACCAATCACAGGTCACACCATTTGTGAAATGATGAATGTAACTCCACTTCATGGCATGAGGCACATCACTGTGCAGACATATAATGTGTGAAAAAGGCAACTGTGTGTAGCATAACATGTAAATAAGAGACATCAAACACAGCAACCCTGAGGTGTGTAAGGCAATTACCATCTACTTCCTGTCCCACAGGTGACCAACAACTGACTGCAGAGGAAGACAACCTCAACCAGCACAGCCAGTCACCAGCTCCCGAACATCTCCCCTCGGATGCAGACTCCCTGGATAATGAGGAGGAGGAGGACCAACCCGGACCATCTGGTGTGGCAGGGCGTAATGTGTCCCAGGACCCCACAGCCCCACCACCCTCAGCAACAACATCAACGCAGAGCCCTGCTGCAACGACCTGTGCCACCACCACCTCCACCACCACTACCACTACCACTGCTGCCTGCAACACTCGCCCTGCTCCAGAGGCCAACCAGACCACAACAACTGCGGAGGTACGGGAGAGTAGGCCGGTGCCCACAGGAGGGAGGCAACAGGGCCGTGACAGCAGGCCAGGTATGAGGACAAGGCTGACACAAAGGGAAGAAGACCCTGGCACTGAATCACTGGCACACATTCACAGAGTTGTGGGGGCCTATGAACACGCCCAGGGACAGTTGAGGCAGGCTCAGCAGGATGCCCGTGAGCAACAACAGATGCTGCGCTCAATTGACAACCGCATGGGCCAACTCGTGGCCTGCATGGGCCAAATCAGGGACCTCCTGGGCCAGCTAGTGGGGGTCCTCAGGGACAGGCATGCGGCACCGCCAACACCTACAGCTCCCTCCGTTGTGCCGCAGGATGACAGACCCCCATCCTCCTCTGCGTCCAGCGAGCATGGGGACTCATCAGACACCACTGGCCATGCACCTGTGTCCCCCCTGCCAAAAGAGCAAGGGGCCGCCCGAAAAAATCATTGGGAGCATCCCGTGGCAAAGCACCTGGCAAAAGCCAGTCAAGTAGCCAGCCATGATGGCACCCCTCTTCACCCTGCTGTGTACCCTGCAGACTGTCCCCACACACAATGCCGTGGGAATGGCAAATGACTGTTGGACTGTGTTACCATACTGATCTAGTGTATACTCTATTGTCTCATCTACCATCACTGACAAATCTGTTATTCACCATTCACAAATCTGTAAATATCCACATCTACATCACATGTATCCACTGTAAATAAACACTAATAACGCACCAATGTAGTTGTCACTGTTCCATGTTCATCACAGTATGTTAACTCACACCCATGATTACAATGTCACAGGAGCAGGGATACTCCGCAGGCAAGTAGAGGCTGAAGGGACCTAGGAAAACACAACAGAACATCAGTTGCTACTCAGGTGGTGGACTAACAACCATCACACAACACATCACATCAAGGTACGACAATCTGCACATGTCACAAGGAGCAACTGTACCAACATAGACATCAAGTAGCTGTGTCAAAAGATCCCTTACCATACACATCTGCAGCCAGCACTGACTCTGCAACATGCTGTAGTCACAAAACTCACATACACATATTCACCAAGCACAACATCATCAGACAACAGCCAGTTTTGACATTGCCACTGACCATCAAGTGAAGTAGTTGTTGATGAGCTGCTGACGCTGTCCAACACCTTCCTCCTCTCCACTATCCTCGTCACTTGACATTTGGGTGTTTGCAGGTGGGGGCTGTGGCTGGTCATCATCATCCTGGATTAAGGGGATCCCCTTCCGCACGGCCAGGTTGTGTAGCATGCAGCATGCTACCACTATCTGACACACCTTGACAGGTGAGTACTGCAGAGCCCCTCCGGTCTTGTTGAGGCATCGAAAACGCGATTTCAGGAGTCCAAATGTTCGCTCAATGACCCGACGTGTCCTCCCATGGCATTGTTGTAGCGCACTTCAGCTGGTGTCCTGGGATTACGAAGTGGACTCAGCAACCAAGGTCCGTTGGGATATGCAGAGTCACCTAAGTGTGAAAGACACATACAGATTGAGTGTCTGACATGTGTCCGAGGACAGTTGGCACACAAACAGCACACGACTCGACCCTTTGTACTCACCCACAATCCATGCCCGCTCCGGCGCCAGATTGGCCATCAGCTGTGGTAAAATGCTGTTGCGCATTATGTGTGAATCGTGGGCTGATCCTGGAAACTTTGCACAAACGTGTGAGATGACCATATCTGCCTGGCACACCACCTGCACATTGATGGAATGATAATGTTTCCTATTTCGGTAAATATGCTCCCGTGCTTGGGGTGGAATCAGGGAAACATGTGTGCCATCTATTGCACCAACTACATTAGGAACGTGTCCAAGTGCATAAAATTCGCCCTTCACATCCGCCAACTCCTGCCGCCTGGGGAAATGTATGAATTGGTCCCTGTGTTGCATCATAGCCAACAGGACATCACGTAGCACCATGCTGAATGTTGGTTGGGACATCCCCCTGCAATGCCCACAGTTTGCTGGAAGGATCCCGTAGCCACGAAATGTAGGAATGCCATCACCTTTGCCGTTGCCGTGAGTGCTGTTGGGTATGTCCTGCGTGGAAGCAGGTGTGGCTCCAATATTGCACAAAGTTCCAGGAGGTTTGTCCGATCCAGACGGAATCGCCTTATGATGTCGGTATCCTCCATGTTAGCCAGCAGGGTGAAGGTACGAAACACATTAGGTCGCCTCCTAGGTGAGATGAAAGGGGACACGTCATAGCAACATAAATTAGGATGTGCACAAATTCATAAAGTCCGTCCTGTCACGGCGCTAACATTGACTGTCATCCCTGAAAGCACACAGTGCAATTCAGTGTTGTCCCAACATGAGGCAGATTAATTGTACAACTGTCATGGATGTGCACAGTCAGTAGACACAATACGAACACTGTCTATGTGAATGCCAAGAGTCACATATCGAGCTGAGGTGGACTCAGCCTTGGGTGTACATGACACAGGACATGTGTGAAGCAGAGACACTGCTGGCTTCCACGTTGCTGCTGTACCTGCCACACCTCCTTGGCCAATAATTGCAGGGGACACATCAACAACACAATGTGGATAGATCATTGGGATTGTCTTTGTACTCAGTGCCACTTCGAACACACTCAAATTCAATGACATTCACATCCCAAACCCATACATGTGCCAATGTCATCAGTACACAGGCCATATCTGCTGCTGACTTGAATACAAAGTCGGACAGTGACAGATGATGTCACGCCTGTGCAGAGTATGTGTACCACTGTAACAGGCCACCATTACCCCACTGCCCAATACTCTCTACAAGCACACAGATAGCCAATGTGGCACACATTAACAATAGATGAGGGACGTGATCAGCAGGGCCTGTATGCACCCTTCATCTTCCCCCATTTTGGACATTTACATGCAGCATCAAGGAGGGACTGCCCAAGGACACATGTGCACCACAACACATACCATGGTGATACACATCCAGCTGTTTCAAGACACAACAGTGCCACAACACAAACATACAACACTACATGGACAATGCCAAGCCAGTATGCCAACAAGTCTACGCATGAACAGACTGTATGCATTACAGATGGACAACTGGCTCAGACACCTGACACCAGTGGATGTAATTTTACACCACATGTCCCAAAGGACATGCATCCTGACCCTCATTCCACACAGGCTGTCAGGCCCAACACAGCATACAATCAATATCCCACATCTAACAAACATGCTGGCTGTGCATGAGTAGTGGGACACTGGTACCTCACATTGACCAAATGTCGGAGTTGGATGAGTGTCACAGGCACAACAATCAAGGTACATCTCACCTGTCTTGGGTGCCCACTCCATCCTGATACACCAGCAGATGTGATCCACCCACACAGTGCTGGAATAGATGGTGAGCAAGGATGGCTAGCACCCCATAGCATGCACATACACTAGTGTTGGTGGCAACACACTGCACACGTGTGCCACTTGTGCTGACCATCCAACATTGCAGACAATTCCCGCTAATCAGTGCACACACATTGCACAGGCAATACTGGACACCCATAGCCTGTGGACAAATGTCGCATACTATATTCCATACAGTTAGCACAATCCACAACCGTGCATGCAGTCCATCTGCCAACGCAACATTCCTGATGTGAACAATGGACATGCACTGGTGGCAGGTGAGTAGCACCGGAACACAGCACAACACTCAAAAACATAGTTTAACTAAGCACCATTGTTGAAATGTACATGTCACTGATTCACATACAACAGTCCAAACAACATGAGCACAGACCTGACACTACCACATAGGTCCCTGTGGTTACAGGTGGCAGACATGTAGCAAAGACATCTGCTCTGGCCGTCTACCCAAGTGACAAACAATAATAATGCAACGGATGCCAGGTGTGGTGCTGAAGTACTCGTCATCCTTTAGCAGGTCGAGCCCCCCTGTACATGTGGACATACACTGCAGGAGTTGCCAGTGTGTAGAAAGACATTACATGCGGCATGTAATTGGTCTTAGCAATAACACAACAGGGTGACATCTGTTTCCAATGATGACAGTCATGCTGAATAAATGAGTTCATCTGGGTTTTCAGTGTAACACATGGGCTCAGGTGTGAGATAGTGGTCAGAATGGGTGGCAGGTACGACATTGTGTGTAAATATTGCTCAACATAATGGTGTACAGTGTTCCATTTGGTGTGAGACGTTACACATTGGCTGACATTTGTGACAGGAGACCATATCAATGTTATCCAGTGCCATGTGCCACTGTACGTATCCACTGTGCGTAGTACAGTAATGACCATTGATCCACACACAACAAGAACTGTCCGTAGGTGCCTTAAACATGCCCCATAAACACAATGACGCACAGAGTGTACGATGTGATGCTGCATATTCCCCATAGCGGACGCACATACTGTCCGTGAATTGGGTGGCAGAGCATGTCAACCACCATTTGAACCTTTGTCGATGCCCACCACTGACGCAAGTGTTTCATGTGCTGCACATGACACATTGGTGTTAGTGATGGCCCTCTACATAGCTGCAGATGGCGTTTGTCATGCTCGACCAGCCACATCCCGGTCACCCATGTCACTCTATGGCAATCAAACAGCGGTAGCGCCGGCCAGGACCCGCGGTGTGTCACCGCCATGAACCATGCCCTTGCAGCCAATGGGGACCGCTATCGCGGTGGCATGATGCAGATTCAAAAATCGCGGTAGGCGTGCTCCGCCCCGCGGAGGCGGTCATTGGATGCTTTTGAAGAAGGCTGACCTGGAACACCAATGGCAGAAGACTATGACCACTGAAACGAGTCCAGGGCCCTATATATGTGTGGAAGGGAGCACCACATTTCCACTGCTCACAGAGCCTGCTGCCTGGGACCCCTCACCTGCTGCTGCCTCCAGGGACTGCTGCCTGAGACCCCTCACCTGCTGCTGCCTCCAGGGACTGCTGCCTGACACCCCTCACCTGCTGCTGCCTCCAGGGACTGCTGCCTGGGACCCCTCACCTGCTGCTGCCTCCAGGGACTGCTGCCTGAGACCCCTCACCTGCTGCTGCCTCCAGGGACTGCTGCCTGACACCCCTCACCTGCTGCTGCCTCCAGGGACTGCTGCCTGGGACCCCTCACCTGCTGCTGCCTCCAGGGACTGCTGCCTGAGACCCCTCACCTGCTGCTGCCTCCAGGGACTGCTGCCTGACACCCCTCACCTGCTGCTGCCTCCAGGGACTGCTGCCTGACACCCCTCACCTGCTGCTGCCTCCAGGGACTGCTGCCTGGGACCCCTCACCTGCTGCTGCCTCCAGGGACTGCTGCCTGAGACCCCTCACCTGCTGCTGCCTCCAGGGACTGCTGCCTGGGACCCCTCACCGCCCACTGCCGCCGCTGACGTCTCATGTCCACAGTGATGGCTAGGACGGAGAAGATCCGTGCCAGTCCATTTACAAGCGAGGAGCTGGATGTCGTGGTGGACGAGGTGCTGACACAGTACCCACGGCTATATGGTGGCCCAAATGTTGTGGTAAGTCTCCAACAGTGGGGGTGTGAGTGCAAGGGGGCACACATGTAGTCGATCAGATGGTGTATGTGCCTGAGAGTGTGGGGTTGTGTAATGCACTGGCTGACATGCTGTTTCCTAGTTGTTAAGGGGTGTATGCAACCCACACATTAAATGCATGGACATGAAGGGTGGATGGACATGTGTTGTGTACACATCCATATGGTGTGACAGCTATCTGGTGATGCATGTTTCGGGACAGTTATGGTTCATGTGACTGTTTTTGTGGCTCCTCGTTGTCCATCTCTGTGTGATTCTACCTGGCATGGACTGTCCACGCCCAATGTGACAAGGACACATCACTGACTGTACAGAGTGTGATACGTGTGTGGTTGGCATGCGTGTACATCAATGACCCATATCTGCCGTGTGGAGATGAGTCTGTGTCATGCCACTGTTCAGAGAGAGAGGTTTTACCATGAGAGTGTGTCACTGATGTTTTCCCCTCTTGTCTCCCACACCTGCAGCTCAAGGTACACCAGCGTAAGGCCGTGTGGAGGTCCATTGCAACCAAGGTGCGGGCTCTGGGAGTGTCAAACCGCCGGCGCACCCACTGCCACAAAAGGTGGGACGACATATCACGACTGGCAAAGAACGTTGCCGAGATGACACTGGGGATACTCCCTCGCAGTGGCAGGTTGTCACGACGCAGCTTGACACCACTGATGTGCCGCATCTTGGCTGTGACACAGCCTGAGCTGGACGCACGTTTGAAGGAGCATCAACAGCAAGCTAGGGGTGAGTATTCTGTGAGGGTTGATTTTGTCTGTGAGTGGCTGCATGTGTACCAAGCCTGTACCTGCGCTGGTGTACGTGATGTGGTTACTGTGATGCAGTGGGTTGTAAGTGGCCCCTGTGCTGGGTGTGGCAGTCACGGATTTTACATACATGCACTTACTGATGTTTTTCCAATCCTGGGAATTTCAATGGCATTGTGGGTGGTGTGCTGCAGGCCTGGTCCATTGGTGTTAGTGTTTGTACGCCCCAACATGCATGATGTTGTGCTGTCTGCCCATCACATGGCTCAGCTATGCCGTGTTTAGATGTTTGTACGCACTGTTTGAGGTAGTGAAGTGTGTCTGCATGGTGAGAATGCACAGGGTGGCCTGCAACATGTAGACTTTGTCATCCTCAGTGTTGCTTTGCTTGAATATGTTTGTCCTGTTGCTGTCACTTTGCTGACCCTACATGTCTCTCTGTTATGCAGCATCTCCCGTGGGCACGGAGGGACAGGGGACGGACACCAGTGGTGGTGAAACAAGCACAACAGCTGCACAGGAGCCCAGTGACACAGATGTGACCAGCGCCTCGGAGGGGGATAGGAGTATGCTGGAGGAATCACAGCCCGAGACACAAAGTTCAACATCATCTGATGTGACGGCGGTGGTGCAGACATCTTGGAGGACACAGGGAACGGAGAGTCTGCTACATCTTCCAGCACACAGCGTGCAGTGCCCACCCTCCCAGCCACTTCCTCTGTTGCTGCCCGTGTTCGCACCACAAAGAGGGGAAGAGTGTCCTTCATTCCAGGCACCGCTGCCCCTGCCCCTGTGCCCCCTGCTGCCATCAGTGCAGAGTATGTGGACCTTATGCGCCAGCTGTGTGTGGGGCAGACAGGGCTCCTCAATGCATTGTCAGACCACGACCGCAAATTGGCACAGGTGTTAGCTTTCATGGAGGGAATACATTCAGACATGGGTGGGCTGCACCGCACTGTCCAGACAATGTCCTCCACAATGGCGGCTGCACTTCAACTGGCTCAATCTCGTAGTCCAATTCCAGTCCCTTTGTCCACCCCCATGCCAGTGGCGACGTCTGACGACGGTGACCACGCTTCACACACCTCAACGTCACGATACTGCACACGTAGCACACAGCAGCAGCAGCCCAAGCGGTCAAGGTCACAGACACCTTCCCCTACGAAGAAAAAAACAACCCCAGAGCGCAAAGGGAAGAGCCCGTCAGGCGTTGCAAAGGCACATGATTCAAGGAGGAAGTACTCAGGGTCACAAGCCTCAGAGCAATCCCCGGCCACAGACTCTGTTGTCCCAAAAACGTCTCGCAAAGGCATGCAGACACTCTCCATGCCCACTGTGAAGGTGGGGCCTGGCAAGGCTACACATAGTAAGGTATCCAAGGCTGTTTCACCAACTACCTCTACTCCCATTCCAAGTCCAGTGAAGCAGGGACAGGAGGGCACTGTAGGGGGCACACAGGGTAAAGAGGGGATGGAGGGGCAGAGGCAATGCTAGGCTAAGCGTCCTTCTGGATCCAGCACATCCCCAGGGGAGGTCCAGCGTGTGCACCTGCGGCAGCCTTGGTGATGAGTGTGCCGTTTGTGTCCACACCACTTCCCATTGATACCAAGACAGGCAAGCCATTTAGAATCCCCAAGAAGTGGAAAGGCACCCCTCCACTATCTCCCTCCCACACTGTGTCCCACGTCGGCCTGAGTCCACCTCCACGTGCCACTACACCACCTGGTCCAAGCAGCCCTCCAGCGTCCAAGGCCACTGATAGCTCTTCCTCAGCTGGGCGTCTCACTCCCCAGTCAAGTGGTCCAACAGTGCCCGACACACAGTCAGCTCCCAGTCAGACTGACAGCCAAGTATGAATGTTGATCAACGTCACAGACCTATCTCTCCCACACCGGTACCTGTGCTGCCCATCGTGACACACCAGACTATGTTGCTGACCATGGCGGAGTTTGGTGACACACATTCCCTGTGCAGCTTCTCATTGACTCTGTCAGCACCTTGGACTGGCCACTGGCCTTGCAGTTTGCCCCCTGCCTGTGCAGCTTCTCATTGACTCTGTCAGCACCTTGGACTGGCCACTGGCCTAGTTTGCCCCCTGCCTGTGCAGCTTCTCATTGACTCTGTCAGCACCTTGGACTGGCCACTGGCCTTGCAGTTTGCCCCCTGCCTGTGCAGCTTCTCATTGACTCTGTCAGCACCTTGGACTGGCCACTGGCCTTGCAGTTTTCCCCTGCCTGTGCAGCTTCTCATGTTCAGGCTCTGCATCTTGTGCCTTGGTCTTGTCTGATATTGTTGCCTATCAGTGCTATTTGTGAATAAAAACTGTTGCTCATGTTGTCAGTTGTGTCATTGTCCTTACTGAATAAGGCTTTTCCTGTATGTCTAACATTTACTGGGCCACATGCTCTGTGTGCCACTTCAACTGTGCCACTGGCTTGTTTAACTTATCATTTTTTTACAGGGGTGACGGGGACTTCAGTTCTTCATGACTCGGATACTTGTGGGGTCAGTGATGTTGTTTTCGGTGACATACCAGACTCATGTTCCTTCCTTGTTGCTGTTGGCTATGTTTTACTGCATCCTGGTATGTGGGCACTGCAAACACATAGAGGGGTCATATACACGGGATTGCAGGCAGGCTGACCAGGCTCAACATGTATGTGCGTTCTTGCTTTCATGTATGCCTAGCAGTGTAGATGTGTAGTCATGTTGTGATGGCAGTCATCCTAGTCACAACGGTTACTTACATGGTGTGCATTTGGGTGGTCAAGGGTTGTTCGGTGTGTTGGTTGTGGCTTTGTCGTGTGTGTTGATGTGTGTGTTAATGGCGTGTGACTCATGGCTGTGTGGGACTGTTGTGTGTTTGTGTGCACACACTGCTTGTTGTGCATTCAGTGCTGTGGGTGTATGTTGCCTTGTGCTGTCCTAGTGTACATCCCCTGATGTACTGCTGTGTTTGCTATGTGCTTTGTGGTGTTGTGCATCTGTTGTGTGTTTGATGTGTCTGTGTTGTTCTGTGATGGTGCACTTCTTGTCTGTGTTGTGGTATGTAGCCTATGCATTTTTCCTGACTGATGAGGTGGTGCACTCCTGTTGTGTGTGTGCTCCCATTGCCTTCCCTAGTTTGGCTGCACAGGTGATGTGTGTTATATTTGTGGTTCTGTATGTGTTTCTGTTTTGAATTGTGTTTGCCATTTTTGTTTTGGTGCAGACGTTGGTACTGAAATCCCTGTGTGTGTGTGATGTTTGTGGATGCCCCCAGGGGGTTTGATTGTTTGTCTGTATCTTGTCTGGACATTATGTAGGCCCTTCTGTGTGTCTGGCATTGGGGTTGTGTGCTGCAGATATGAGGGGGTATGCTTGGGGACTCCTACTTGTGTTTGACAGTCATTGAGTGTGCCAATGTGCCCTGTGTGTTGTGGTGCTGGCATACTCATGTGTACTTGCTGTTCACTGTTTGACTTGAGGTCCTTCCTTTCATCCCTGTCCCTATACATGGGTTACCTTGCTGTCTCCCTGAGTTGTTGCACTGAGGTGACTGTTGTTTGACTTCACTCACTGTGCCAGCCATGTGCTTGGATGGGGTGTGGATGTTGTTCTAGGTTCCTTGTCCTGCATGTGTCTGTTCACCTGGTTGTTGGTTGTCTCCTTGCCCTCCCATTTGTGTGCACATCATTTTTGCTTTCCTCTATGTTGTGCTCCATTGCTGGTGGCATGTAGTCTGTGTATGTGGCTGTGTGTCGGTGTGG
This sequence comes from Calotriton arnoldi, assembly GCA_963921515.1. NCBI lineage: Eukaryota > Metazoa > Chordata > Amphibia > Caudata > Salamandridae > Calotriton > Calotriton arnoldi. The sequence continues at coordinate 520,459 of CAWUFW010003328.1, forward strand.
GGTATGTCTGTGTGAGTTGGCAGGGTGTGTGTCCAGTAGTCTGTATGTTCCTTGTGTGTGTGGATGTTAATTTTGTGCTTGTATTCAGCTTTCTTGCCATGTATGTGGTGTTGTGGTGTGTGTGTGTGTTGTCCTGGGCCTGTGCCTCTGTGCTGTGTGTTAATCTACACCCAATGCTGCTGTGTCTGTCTCCCTAGGTGTTAGTTGTGTGCTGCTGGGTGTGGATTTAGCTCGCTTGGTGTTGGACATGGGGGTGCACAGGGGGATTGGCATGTTTCTTGCTGTGTGCGGCGGAGCTGTGGGTGGTGGGTGGTGGTGGTGGCCTGTGGTCTTTCTGGCCTGACCATTGCTGTACATGCATTCTGCTTTGTGCGATGGATTTCCCGCATACTCACCGCTGCGGTGTCATCAGCAACACATTACATTATGTTCGCGGTAATTTGGTGGGCTTGATGCAGGGTGTGAATTGGTGCCAGATGAGACATGTGTGGGTACACTGATGGATGTGTTCCTGTCCACACCAGTGTGTCTGGTGTGGCCAGGTGCCCTGTTTCAGCCCGTGGAATTTGTGTTCTGTTTTGTGTTGTATTGTGTTTTTTTTACGTACCTGCGGCGGCGTCCGCGGCGGGCGATGTTGACCTGGTGATGTATCACGTACAGCACCGGGATGACGTGTAGTGCTGGATCCATGGCGTTCGGCTCCGGGTGGAGGGCTCCGAAAGTCTCGTTTCACGCTCCGCTGTCGAGATTCTGCCGTGTCTGGAAGGGCGGTTTCTCCCCTGCGGTTCGACTGGTTGTTTGGCGCATCCTAATTTGTTGAGCGGACGGGACGTCATTCCGCACGGCGGTGAGTCTCCATTGGCTACCACCGGCGTGGTGGCGGGCGCAATTTCATGGCGGTCGGTGTTGCACCGCGGAGGTCGGGAAATGGGGCATATTTGCCCTTCATAATATGGCGGCCGTGTGGAACCGCTGCTGGCGGGCGGTAAAAGGCATTTTTCCGCACCGCCGGCACCGCGGTACTGACACCGACCGCCATCGTAATCGGCCCCTAAATTTTGATTTTGATTTTTTTAGAATTTAACGAAATTATGTTAATATTTTTAAAAACACTCCCCACCCTTATCCCCAATAAACACAACATCCCACTCCTAAATGTTATAGTGAAATTCGAAATTAAATTTAAAAAATGTTAATTTTTTATTTATTTAAAGAAATTATATTAATATTTTTAAAACACTCCCCACCCTTATCCCCTATAAACCCAACATCCCGCTCCTAAAATTTTAAATGAAATTCGAAATTCAATTTAAAATTTGATTTTTAATTTTTTAGAATTTAACGAAATTATGTTAATATTTTTCAAAACACTCCCCACCCTTATCCCCTATAACCCAACATCCCGCTCCTAAAACAATATACAAATAAAACATTATTATACACATTTTAAACACAATTTAATACTTAACATTCACCATAAAATATTTCGAAAAACATACAAAAACGATATTTTCACATGTCGATATTTGTGCTTTTGATATTACTTACATCGATATTTACCTACACACCTCAAATCGATATTTTTTACATCGATAAACAGAACATCGATATTTAACACTGTCGATATTATCAACTCAATATTTCTGTACGTCGAAATAAAAATCTCGATATTTTGTCTGTGCACCTAAATTTTATGGCGTGTCAACGTGGTACCAATGAGTATTGGTATCATCGTCATGGAGAACTTAAATGTATGTTAAGAAACTTAGGTACCCCTACATGGTTTGTGACACTTTGGGGCCGATTCCGATTCTGGCCGGAAAACGTACCGACGACTCGGTACGGGAATGTAGTCCGACCGACACGTACCGGCGCTGCCCGATCCGCGTAGTACGATGCAATGCATGTGAATTACGACCGACTCGTACGGAACACAAGCCGAACGACCGAACCGCACAGAAACCAGCTATCCGGCCGGAAAACTACGTGAATCGAACCGACCGACACGCACCAGGAATAAACCCGACAGAAACGTACCCGCGAACTCCGACCCGCGCGGTACGATGCAATGCGTGGAAAACCAGACCGAGTCGCACGGAGCTCAAGCCGTACGACCGACACACATACAAAACAGGGAGCCGAAGCAACCCAATACTCTGCGACCGACGCGTACGCCGCACATGAAACCCAGCAGAAATACAGCTTGAAAGACTCGGAGAAGCTCGCACGAGCCAACTGCAGCGTCCTACTCGGTCAGAAGAACGTCTCCTACATGCCTAAAAACTACAAAGGAAAAAATACAAAAAAAGGGCTAAACAAGCAATGACAAAGTCAATAAATACAGGGGAAAAAACATGGAACAAAGACACACCCACAACTCCACCCATATAAAGGCCACAAATCCCTACCATGATCCTTTGCAAATTCAACTGACCTGCCAGCACAGAACACCATCAGACAGCAACCACAGACACACTCACAACTCATCCATCACACAAGCCACACACCTTTAGCACCTCCCAAATAGCACCCTCACATACACCCAGCAAAACCTACACACACACCCTCACTTGCACACCCACACACACATTAATCCCCACCACCACTCATCACCATGCCCCCAAAGAAGAATCCAAAGTTCCTAGACAGTGAATTGGAAGTCCTGGTAGATGAAATCCTCAGGGTAGAGCCACAGTTGTTTGGTACATTGGTCCAACAGACCCCCATGTCGCAGAAAACCAAGATGTGGGAGAGGATCGTCGACAGGGTGAACGCACAATCACCATGTTTGCGCACAAAGGAAGACATCCAGAACAGGTGGTATGATGTGCGCAGGAGAGTCAAGGACCTACTCAAGAAGGATTACGCCTTGAGTCATCGCACCGGCAGTAGCCCTCCTGCCAAACCAGTATACCTCAGGCCCTGGGAGGAGAAGGTGCGGGCCATCCTACCACCAGAGAGCGTACATGGACTATCAAACATCCCAGAGCCTGGTGAGTACACAACCAATATACCCAATATTGTGTGACAATACACACACATCACTGTCAAGGGGATAGTGAAACCATGCACCGTTAGCAAAGCTACAGTAACCAAAAGATAATCATCCCAAGATGTGTATGTTAGTTAGACAAACACAATACCTGCCATCTCATAGTGATATGTAACTGTGTCATGACATGTACAAACATAACAACAAATAGAGCAAGGCAGTGGCACAAATCTAACCAACAAACACTGTCAGACATTTTGCCACCACTAGAACACCACCTCACAGGGAAGCTCACTGAAAGGAAGGAATTGTGTGTATGCTGGTGAAGTGAGTGTAGCCAATAGCATGATGGGAGTTGTAGTCACAGATATTGGTCACCCTCACAATTGGCCCATCAACACCACTATGAACCATGCTCACATCACAGGGAGTGGAAAAGAACTGACAAGATGGCTGACACTGGGTACTGCTGTGGGGAGCACAAGGCCCTGCTGGGAACTGTGCACCAACCAACAGCAGGACACCACTGACTGACATCCTGAAAGCCAACTTGCACTCCCTGCAATGGAAGCACGTTCCATGGTGGGATAACTGGCTGGGTGGGAAGGAGGACTGACAGCTCTGACCAGTTACCAGAAGCTTTTCTCACACACCCCCTTAACACAAACTCTACACAACTCACCTGGGAGAATGCATTGCCCCACACTCTAATTAAATATCCCACAAAGAACCACCACACTGGGTTATGCTGTGTGAAGCACAGGGACACTTTTGGGACTTGTAGCCAAACAAACGCCAGGACAACACTGTCAGCCATCCTGTCAGCACAGGCACACTACCCCACAGGGAAGCAGAGTCAAAAGGAAGGAAGTATGGGCATGCTGGGAAGGGGGTGTAGGCAATAGCATGATGGGAGTGGTAGTCACAACTCAACATCCCCCACCCACATGGCCCAGCAAGCTCACACTGAAGCATGCACACCTCACAGGGAGTGAAAAGCCACTACAAAGATGCCTGACACTGGCCTCAGCTGTGGGGAGCACAAGGCCCTGCTGTGAACTGTGCACCAACAAACAACAGGACCACACTGTCAGCCATCTTGCCATTGCTGTCACATGATGGGAATGGTAGTCACAGCTCAACATCCCCCACCCACATGGCCCGGCAAGCTCACACTGAAGCATGCACACCTCACAGGGAGTGAAAAGCCACATCTAAGATGTCTGACAATAGTGCTCTGTTGTGGGGAGTACCAGGCCCTGCTGGGAACTGGGCACCAACCAACAGCAGGACACCACTGCCTAACATCCTCTAAGCCAACTTGCACTCCCTGCAATGGAAGCACGTTCCATGGTGGGATATCTGGCTGGGTGGGAAGGAGGACTGACAGCTCTGACCATAGTTACCAGCAGCTTTTCTCACACACCCGCTTAACACAAAGTCCACACAACTCACCTGGGAGAATGCATTGCCCCACACTCTAATTAAATATCCCACAAAGAACCACCACACTGGGTTATGCTGTGTGAAGCACAGGGACACTTTTGGGACTTCTAGCCAAACAAACGCCAGGACAACACTGTCAGCCATCCTGTCAGCACAGGCCATTGCATATGATGTGGACGGATGCGTGTTGTGTTTTGAAATACGCGTTGTACAGCAATGGACCGATCGGTGCACACGCATTGGCCATTGCATATGATGTGGACGGATGCGTGTTGTGCTCCGAAATACGCGTCGTACAGCAATGGACCGATCGGTGCGCTCGCAGTGGCCATTGCATATGATGTGGACGGATGCGTGTTTTGTTTTGAAATACGCGTTGTACAGCAATGAACCGATCGGTGCGCACGCATTGGCCATTGCATATGATGTGGACGGATGCGTGTGGTGCTCCGAAATACGCGTCGTACAGCAATGGACCGATCGGTGCGCACGCATTGGCCATTGCATATGATGTGGACGGATGCGTGTTGTGTTTTGAAATACGCGTTGTACAGCAATGGACCGATCGGTGCGCACGCATTGGCCATTGCATATGATGTGGACGGATGCGTGTTGTGCTCCGAAATACGCGTCGTACAGCAATGGACCGATCGGTGCGCACGCATTGGCCATTGCATATGATGTGGACGGATGCGTGTTGTGTTTTGAAATACGCGTTGTACAGCAATGGACCGATCGGTGCGCACGCATTGGCCATTGCATATGATGTGGACGGATGCGTGTTGTGTTTTGAAATACGCGTTGTACAGCAATGGACCGATCGGTGCGCACGCATTGGCCATTGCATATGATGTGGACGGATGCGTGTTGTGTTTTGAAATACGCGTTGTACAGCAATGGTCCGATCGGTGCGCACGCATTGGCTATGGACTGACATGGTAAGGGACGTGTTTTCAAAGCTTTTACGAGTCGGATGCAGTGAATTCTGTTGGTCACCCACAACAATGTTGCAAATTCATGGGTGTCATGAAGTTGAACTTTTGAAGGATGCTGTGGGCGTGTATAAGAGGTGCAGTTCCATGGATTGGCCAGATTCAGAAGATGCAAATGACTTGGACCTATCACTTTGGACACATGGGACAGTATCTGCCTCTGCAGCACACATATAATGCTGGCTGTTCCCCTGAGAGCTCACTTGCCTGCACTACATGCTCCAGGACGACATCTGCCACCACCACTGCTGCTGTCTCTGCATCCTATGGCTACTGCAATGGCACGTACTGTGGAGAGAGCCCCAGCCTTCAGCACTGAGGAGGACCAGGCCCTGCTGGATAGCCTCCTTCCGCAGTACAGCAAGCTGTATGGGAATCCAGGGGAGCAGGTGAGTGTGCTGTCCACTGCCTTACTAATAGTGCATGTTGTCTGACTAGCAAGACTTACAGTGTGTACACCAGTGGCTAGCATGCTCACTGAGTAGTTGTCAGCCCCCAAAGTGTGTAGTTACATGCACTGAACAGGTATAGTGGAGTAACAGTGCATTCCAACAAGGTTTTACTTCCCAGGCAATGATACCATTTAGTAACTGCTGGACAACTGTTCATAGACATAGTTGCACTACCTGTGTTCATCATATGCCCCTGTGATTGAGACATTTATATCCAACTGTGTGATGCACGGATATGTTGCATGTGTAGTAATGGCCTTTTCACTTTGTCATCCTCACAGGTTGATGCCCACCAGAAGCAGGAGATCTGGCTGACCATCGTCCGGGCAGTAAGATCTGTGGGGGTCTACAGGCGCAGGATCCGCAACTGCCAGAAGAGGTGGCAGGACCTTCGTGGCTGGACCCGGAGGATCGCAAGGGTCTAGCTGATGCTGTCGCCTCCTCGCAGGAGGGGCGGACACCGGACCCTGACACCCCACATGCTCCGGATTCTGGTGGTGGTCTTCCCTGACCTGGATGGGCAGCTGAAGGCCAGACAGCAGCAAGGAGGGTGTAAGTGCTAGCCTTTTCTGTGTACTATGACTAACATGCTCTATGCACTCCTTTAGCCTGGTTCCACTTCCACAGGACAACTGTCTTGTCGTACTGGACTCATGTCCCTCACTTGTGTCATGCCCCCTCCTCATCTGATACACAGGTGTGGCCCTTACAGTCTGTGACTTAGGTCACTTGGGTACTGTGTACTTGCAGTTACCTGTGGTTCAAGTTGGGGACAGCATCAGTTACAGGAACTTTGTTGTGGGCTGCATGGGTGGTACAATTGCTCACACAATGCCTGTGATCTGACATGTACTCTGGGTATGGCTTTACAATGTGTTCCACTTGCTGCTCTGACTCACCACATGTCTGGGGTATGTGCCACACACCCATGCTGCAGCAGAGACCAAGGGGGGAGCCTCAGAAGTATGTACATCATGTGTGTGACACAAGCATAGCCACCTGCCTAGTGTTCAGGGTAATACCATGTTGCACATGGACCAGGACTGTAATGCCTACTCCATACATCGAAGGCACTCTGTTCTCCCACTCCGTGTGTCAGCATACATATTGGGCATTGTGAAGAGTGCACTCAGGTATCTGCCTCTGTGTCACCGTGGTGTGGCCTTGCTTTTTGGACTCCTGGAGTGTTTAACAATTTGGGGTGGCCAGCCATCTGAGTTGTGACTATAGGATCTGCACATTGGTTAATGCATAGGTCTCTGGTCCCTTGACTGTGCACAATGGTGTATGAAACATTGAGGTGCAGGCAGCTTTGGTTCATTCTCATCAGACGGTGAAGTGCTCATGTGTATGGATTTGTGTTTGCAGTCACTCAAATGTCTCATTCGATTGACGTGGGTTCATCTTAGTCCTCATGATGTGGGTGGCCAGGGGTGCACATGTGCACCTGTCAGCTACAGGGCTTGCATTCCCAAAACTTCCATGATTGTGACACAGTGTAGACTGGTGTTGTGTGTATGCATTGCCCCTGTGACAGGAGACAGTTATGACTGACTTGCCAGACAGGCCTGTGCCATGACATTCAACTCGCAAAGGGTGATCCAGCAGTAGTGTGATATGTCCTGCATGCACACCATTGTCGCATTGTCTATCAGGACATGAGGACATCATTGTGTCTGGTGATGGAAGCAAAACCCGCATATCGACAGAGGCTCTGCCCATCACTTTTCCTGACACATGTACTGAGTCAGTGGCAGGAGATGGCATGTGTTTGGAGTGACACATTTCCATATGTTCTATTGGATGTCCAACAACTGTGTATGTGGTGCATGTGTGCACATATGATTAGTCGCATACAACAGGCACCAGACAGATGGGTGCATGGACAGGTAGGACATGTGTGGCATGAATGACTGTCAGGCAGACAATGGGCTTCTTTAAATCAGTGTCAGCACTTATTGCAATGTCTAGCGAATGATGGCAGGGCTTGCTCTGTGATGTGCTGTACTTACTGTGGTGTGTGTGGTCAGTACAGGTGACTAATGTTGCTCTGTTTATCCTGATTGTTTGCAGATACATCCACGGCCACAGGAGGAGACAGCTCCACAGACCAGGAGGAGCGGCAGAGCCAGACTGGGTCCACTGCAGGGAGACCGAGGGACCCAGTGGCACGGAGGGTGAGGGAGCCACGCTGAGGAGACCTCAGCTGCGACCACCTCGGCTGAGGACCACAGCACTTCCAGTGAGGACTCCCTTGTGGAGGCGGGTGTCAGCAGACCACAGCCAAAATCAAGCAAGTCTGTCCCCGCCACCACCACCATCTCCACCCTCCCATCTGCTCCCATCCCACATGTCCGTGGAGGCTCCCGTGTAGGGGAGCGTGTCTCCTTCATGCCAGGCACCGCACCCCCTGCCTCTGTCTCCCCTGCTGCCCTGAGTGTGGAGTCTGTGGACTTGCTGAAACAGATCCATGTAGGGCAGACATCAGTGCTGAGTGTCCTCCATGCACACACGGGTCTGTTGACACAACTGGTGTCATTCATGGAGGGCATGTCATCTGGCATGTCTGCCCTACATCGGACCAATCAGTCCATGGCCTTCTCACTGACGGCAGCAGTGTCCCTCCTGCAACAGTCCCTCACCCCTCCTACCTCTGCCCCATCCACAATCCCCAGCACCCTACCTGTCCCAAGCACACACACACCGGCACAGGCACCCACCAGCACAGACACAAGCAGCACACAGACACACACGCCAAAATCCAGACACACACGCACGCACAGTCAGGGGTCTGATACCTCACTCACAGGGGATGGGGCCCAGACACACGCATCCACGAGCACTCCGCAGTCCTCAGTTACCTCTCCCTCCAAAACCCCTTCCCTTGCCTCACCTGCAACCCCCTCCCAGAAGCTCTTCCTCTGTGAGCTTGGCCTCTTCCCCACAGATCCATCTGACCCAACGCACAGGCGGAAGAGGCGACCACCACACACAGAGGGAGTGCCCCTCATACCCGGACACCCCCTCCAGGCACAGGCAGACTGAGGACCCCATTCGGAAGTCCCCCGGACCAGGAAGGGCAAGACCCCACCACCACCACCACGCAGCTCCACCACACAGTCTCTCTCCTTCATCCCCCAGGCCACCACTCCACTGCTTAGGCTCTCCCCCCCTACCACTTGCTCTTCCACCCCCAACCCAGATGCTCGGCCTGTTTGTGCCACTGGTGTGGAGAACGGGTCCCCCCCTCTGTCCTGCCCACCTCATCTGCCCCCCCTTCCACTCCCTTGGAGTTATGCACTGCAGTGGAGTCCTCAACCACCCCGTCTGACTTGGACACTGCAGTGGGGACCCAGTCCACTCCATCTGACCGGCCCACTGCAGTGGTGCCAGCACCCACACCATCTGACTTGTGCCCTACAGTGGTGCCGGCCCCCACTGAGTCAGACACCTCCACTGCAGTTGCCGGTGACACTCCTGCACCCACCACCCCTTCACTGCCTCCTTCTGGCATCCCCTGATCCTGTCCCTGTGGTGCCTGGCCTGCCCCTTGTATGCCCCTCCGAGGGGATGTCCCCTGTCCATACCAGTGCAGGCAAGCATTGGGTGACAAGTTGTCACATATCACCCTGTTCGGACTGTGTATGTGGACTGGCCATTGGCCTTAGTTTCTTTTGGACTTCAAATTTTTCTTTCAAATTTGCTGAATAAAGCCTCTTTTTGTTTACTAGTGGTTTTTCTTTTGATGTACATGATGTAGATGAGTATCATCATGCATTTGCTGTTGTAATAGTGTTCAGATCAGGAAAATGAAGTGTTGCTGTGATGGACTCCATGTGGTCCATGGGATATGTGTCCTAATCTAGGGGCCTATTACGATGGCGGTCGGAAAACCTCCCCGACTGCCATGGTAACGTGAAAAGACCGCCCGCCGCTACAGCGGGAAAACCGACGGCTAGATTAGGATCCCCAGCGGTAAAACCACAACCGCGGCGGAAAGGAGACCCGAGAATCCGCCGTACGCCTGCGGAAAGGGCCCAAACCCGTCCGCGGCGGTCGGATTCGCAGCGGAAACAGGCCAAATGCCCGCAACCACAGCGGAGACACCGCCATCAAAATTATGATATTCCCGACATCCCCGCGGTGCAGTGCGCTGTTTCTGACCGCCGCGGTTGACAACAGTGAAGAATCAGTGAGACGGCGGAAGCACCATAGCCGAGCCGCCACTGCGGACGCTCCACCAAAAAAATGGCGGTCGCCAGAAAAACACACAACATGGCCATAAAGTGCACCAACCATACAAGGCATGCACCCAAAAATAGCTAACACAGCCCAAAGACACACCCCAATGGGAAACTCCAAAACTACAAATCCCAGGTACACACACACACCACACCTGCAACCAATACCCCATCCTGACACACCCACAGACACCAGTATAAATCCAGCCCCCAACAGACCACAATCCTTTGCAAAACTCCACAACTGAGGGGACATCCACCACAGATGACAGGAGAGGCAAATCTGCACAACACACACACATCACCACCACCACCACCACTCCCACACCTGCACCTCTAACACCTTTGCACAGCACACACCATACACATCACAACCACCACTACCACTCCCAAACCTGCACCCTAAACACCTTGACACATCACACACCATGTCACCACAGAGAATGCCCAAATTCACTGAGAGCGAGTTGAGGGTCATGGTCGATGAGATAATCAGTGTAGAACCACAATTGTTTGGTAACCAGGTCCAACAGACACCACTAGCAACAAGGACGCAAATGTGGAGAAGGATAGTAGAGAAGGTCAATGCAGTAGGGCCCGTGCCACGCAATAGAGATGAAATCATGAAGAGGTGGCACGATCTGAAGGCAGTGGTCAAAAAGAGGAGAGCCAAGAACCATGAGCTGGCGCAGAGGACAGGCAGTGGCCCTCCCGTTCCACTCAAAACATTCACTGAATGGGAGGAGAAGGTGCTTGGCATTCTACATCCAGAGAGTCTCTCAGGAATACCCGGGGAGTGGAGGCTGGTAAGTACAAACAAATGCCTAACATCACACAAATGTACTGTCTTGCCCTATCACAAAATAATACCTTCTAGGTACAAAATCATTCATGTGCACAACACTCCTCCCTACACATCTCTCACAGATACAACAGACACTCCCCCTGAAGCCCCCCAAAGGTAGTCAGCAACATCACCATGGGTACATGTGTACATGCTGCCAGCACTACAACTCCCACCAGGCCCCATTGTCCCACAGCTGAGCAGGATGGAGCACTGCCACCACCCAGAAGCATGCCTCTGCCATTGTGTGCTACACCCTCACCTAACAGGTAGGTAGCCATCTTCACAGGGAGGTGGGTGGGTGTTTGGGAGGCCTGCACTACAACTCCCACCAGGCCCCCTTGGCCCACAGCTGAGCAGGATGGAGCACTGCCCCCACCCAGAAGCATGCCTCAGCCATTGTGTGCTACACCCTCACCTAACAGGTAGGTAGCCATCTTCACAGGGAGGTGGGTGGGTGTTTGGGAGGCCTGCACTACAACTCCCACCAGGCCCCCTTGTCCCACAGCTGAGCAGGATGGAGCACTGCCCCCACTCAGAAGCATGCCTCAGCCATTGTGTGTTACACCCTCACCTAACAGGTAGGTAGCCATCTTCACAGGGAGGTGGGTGGGTGTTTGGGAGGCCTGCACTACAACTCCCACCAGGCCCCCTTGGCCCACAGCTGAGCAGGATGGAGCACTGCCCCCACCCAGAAGCATGCCTCAGCCATTGTGTGCTACACCCTCACCTAACAGGTAGGTAGCCATCTTCACAGGGAGGTGGGTGGGTGTTTGGGAGGCCTGCACTACAACTCCCACCAGGCCCCCTTGGCCCACAGCTGAGCAGGATGGAGCACTGCCCCACCCAGAAGCATGCCTCAGCCATTGTGTGCTACACCCTCACCTAACAGGTAGGTAGCCATCTTCACAGGGAGGTGGGTGGGTGTTTGGGAGGCTTGCACTACAACTCCCACCAGGCCCCCTTGGCCCACAGCTGAGCAGGATGGAGCACTGCCCCCACCCAGAAGCATGCCTCAGCCATTGTGTGCTACACCCTCACCTAACAGGTAGGTAGCCATCTTCACAGGGAGGTGGGTGGGTGTTTGGGAGGCCTGCACTACAACTCCCACCAGGCCCCCTTGTCCCACAGCTGAGCAGGATGGAGCACTGCCCCCACCCAGAAGCATGCCTCAGCCATTGTGTGCCGCACCCTCACCTAACAGGTAGGTAGCCATCTTCACAGTGAGACGGTGCAGTGTGTTTGGCTATCCGTCCCACAAAATGCAACATGCATGCTGTCCCACCACTATGGAGGATGGGACACTACACCCCCAATAAGAAGCATGTGGCAGGCAATGTATGCTACCCACCCAACTCACAGGTAGGTAACCGCATCTCACAGGTCGTGGTGTGTGGGGCTGGGAAGCTTGCACAACAACTCACACAGGCCCACCTGACCGCCAGCACACAAGACCCATTACTTCCTGGCACCAACATGCATGTGTCAGTCATTGCAATGTACACTGCAAAAGAACTGGCATGTGGACATATCATGCTGACTTGTCCCACACTGGACCAAGATGGAAGCCCTCATCCTACACACACGGAGAGGTCTCACAAATACAAGGAAAACACAGCAAACACAACATATCCACAGCCACAACACAAAGCCAGATATGCATTTAAAAAAACATGTTGGCATAGGACACCAGGCCTCTCAATGCACAACTGCACACCCAGATAGCATTGGCAACTATAGTGTGCACACACCTAAGAAAATGAAACTGTGACAGCAACCAAAGTGTGAATGACTGAAACACATGTCGATGGAACTCCGAGCACAACCATGCACACCACTACATGCCATCTGACAGTAGCAGTGGACCAGACCACCTAGGATCGACTTAAAGCAAACTTAAGCATGTCTGGAATTGCAAATACAGATATCTACACCACATTGAAAAGGTATGCATGAAACTACAATGCTCACTCACTGTGCAGAGAGAACTGCTAGAAGGGCTCTACAAGTGACACATACGCGTAAATGGATGACATATGATTGATCAATAACAGGATGCCAACATGAGACTGTCAATGTCAAAATATTATATTGTGCATGTCATGTCTTGACAACTCCCAAAATGGACAAGTAATGTATGTACCACAACAGCTTGTAATGCATCACTGGATGTCGGTCAATGCTAATTTGTACAGTGAACAACTGCTGGATGTACAAACAGTTGATGTAACACTGCTAACACAAACTTTGATGGGTGCAACACAATGACCATTTCTCATCTGACCCACAGGTGACCAAGAACTCACTGCAGAGGATGACACCACCCTGCAGAGCCAGTCCTCCCCCCCCCCGGAACAGAGACAACTGGATGAGGACTCCCTGGATTCCTTGGATGAGGAGCTCCACGCTGGCCCATCTGGTGTGGCAGGCCGCAACCAGTCCCAGGCACCCATTGTCCCCCCAACCACATCAGCTGTAGCCCCTGACCATCCTCTGACAGCTGCTGTCACGGCCTGTGTGTCACCCACTACTACCACCACCACCACCACCACCACAGCTGTCCGCAACACCCACCCTGCCCCAGGGGTTGAGCAGCCCACCACATTGACTGCGGAGGCCAGGGAGAGGATGCAGCGGGCCAATGTGAGGACCGGACAGAACCGTGGCAGCAGTGCAGCTGGTCGGGACAGGCTCATGCAGAGGGGGACTGATCCTGGGACGGAAGCCCTGGGCCACATCGACAGAGTCCTTGGGGCATACCAACAGGCCCAGGGACGAATGGGCCGGTTAGAGGAAGAATCTTGGGAGCACCTCCTGCTGCGGAGGTCCATGGACACACGCATGAGACAGATTGTGGACCTCTTGGGGCAGCTAGTGGCGGTTCTGAGGGACAGGCAAGCGCAACATTCTACCCCTCTGCCTCCCCCCGTTGGGCAGCAGGATGACACTTCATCATCCTCCCCTGCGTCCACAGAGGGGGTGAGTCCTCAGACACCACTGCCCCTGCAGCAGTGGCCCCTCCAGTGAAGCGCAAGAGGGGCCGTCCAAGGAAAGGCCAGGGGGACTCACGTGCCCAAGCACCTGCCAAACGCTAGTCCCCAAACCAGCCATGATGGCAGACCACTGCACCACTGCATTGACCTTTTGGACTATCCTTCACCACACTGCCATGTGAATGGCATCCATCTGTTGGACTGGGTCTCCACATCATTGTGGGGACTACTCAAGTATCTCATTTACCTTGACTGTCAACTCACTTCTTCAATTACCCCCTTCACATTTTCTCCACCCTTGCATGTCACAGTTGTTAATAAATACACCTTACACACATGTTGTTGTGTCTGCTACATCTTTAATACAGGATGTGCAACCTTCACCGCGTAGGACATGGTCCAGGGGAATGGAATGTAGGTAACAAGTGAGATGCTGAAGGGACCTACGGAAAACCGCAGAACAAGAGTCACTTGTATGGGTGTGGCATTGCACACATCACACAGCACTTGTCAACAAGGTACTCAGATCTACAAACTTTACACAGAGCAACAGTCACCATAGAGACAATCTGTTTCACACTAACCAATCACACATACATTGGCAGGCAGCAATGAGTCAACACCAAGCTGCAGTCAGCAAGCTCACATACACCCACACAGCAACAGCGACACCATCAGACCATTTTGTCCCTTCTACATCGTCACTCACCTTCAAGTGAAGTAGTGGGTGATGAGCTGTCGACGCATGTCGACCCCTTCCTCCTCTCCACTGCCCTCGTCACTGGATCCGGCTTGATTTGCAGGCGGCGGCCTTGGCTGCTCATCATCGTCATCCAGGATCAGGGGTATTGCCTTGCGAATGGCCAGGTTGTGGAGCATGCAGCATGCCACCACTATCTGACACACCTTCCCTGGCGAGTACATAAGGGCCCCCAGTACGGTCCAGGCACCGAAATCTTGATTTTAGGAGACCAAATGTCCGTTCTATCACACGCCGTGTCCTCCCATGGGCATCATTGTATCGCACATCAGCTGGCGTGACGGGGTTCCGCAATGGGCTCAGCAACCACGGGCGGTTTGGATATGCCGAGTCACCTGTGTGTGAGAGACACAGATTAACCTTGCAGTCCCAAAATGCAACACAACAGCATGTCACACACACACACCACTCTAATCCACCATACATACTCACCCACAAGCCATGCACGCTCAGGAAGCAGATTGGCCATCAACTGAGGAACGATGCTGCTGCGCAAGATGTGGGCATCATGGGCTGAGCCGGGAAACTTGGCACACACGTGTGAGATGATCATGTCCGCCAGGCACACCACTTGAACATTTACCGAGTGTGAATGCTTCCTATTGCGGTAAACCTGTTCACGTGCCTGTGGTGGCACAAGCCCAACATGTGTGCAATCAATTGCACCAATGACATTTGGGATATGTCCAAGGGCATAGAAATCGCCCTTCACAGCCACCAACTCAGGCCCCCTGGGAAAATGGATATATCTGTCTTTGAACAGCATCATGGCCGACAGGACATCCCTCAGCACCATGCTGAACATCGGCTGTGACATCCCGCCTGCACTTGCGACCGTGTGCTGGAATGAGCCCGTTGCAAAGAAATGCAGGCATGCCATCACCTTAGCTGTTGCGGTGAAAGCTGTTGGATATGTCCGACGTGGCTGCAGGTGGGGCTCCAACATGGCACATAGGGTCTGCAGGGTTTGTCGGTCCAGCCTGAATTTGCGGATTATTTCCTCATTCTCCATGTCTGCCAGGACTGTGAACGGATGATGGATATTGGGCCTCCTCCTCCTAGGACAGATCACAGTGCACAGATGTCAATGCAGAAGCCCATGAAATGTGCATCACATCAATTTCTTCTCCAGACACATTCCCAAGTCTTACAACATGCACCATTAACCGACAGGGCACTTCACAAGTAGGTTCACATCAGGCACACTACTCGTATACCTGTCCCCTTACCAGCAGCAATTATCTGTGCACCCCTCCGGCTCATTCGCATGCACAGTGTGATATACTAACAGATATGTGTGCATACCTGTGAGTATGACCCCCAGCATATGTTAATAATTGCAATACTACCCGAACACACCATGTTGCTGGCCCTGATACACCTCCCAACACAGGTTGCACATGGCACACATCAACTACACACTGACCACCGGCTGAGCGTGGGGGACACGTGTGTGCATGTGCATTGGACAATGTGCCAGTTGCTGATGCCCCTAGTCCAGTCAATGAGACGACATTGTGTGTTACATTGCACACACAGACATTGACCATTATCTCCATATGCTATGCAACACAGTAACTGGACAGTCTACATTTCATTACACAGCACATGTGACATGTGCGAGTGTATGTGCCCATGCAATGTATTGGTGACCCATATATGGTATGTGTTGGTGACGTGGAGTGACATGTCCCTTTTGTGCATTTGCCCTCATGAGGACCCTTCAATTGTTGAGACACTGGGCACTGTATATGTTGGCCTATGCAGAGAGCTGGAGGACACGTTAGGTGCAGCACAGCTACTCCAACACTATATTAATGCTCACTCCAGGCACTGTCTGGCAGACATATGGCGGTGCCTACCGCCTGGCCACTGAGGTGTGGCACCGCCCATAACCCATGCACGTTCGCGGGAGACACCGCCAGTTATGTATGTGACAATTGCGGTCACCATGCACCGCTACCCAAATCACGGTCACTCCAGGCACTGTCTGCCAGACATATGGCGGTGCCTACCACCTGGCCACTGAGGTGTGGCACCGCCCATAACCCATGCACGTTCGCGGGAGACACCGCCGGTTATGTATGTGACAATTGCGGTCACCATGCACCGCTACCCAAATCACGGTCACTCCAGGCACTGTCTGCCAGACATATGGCGGTGCCTACCGCCTGGCCACTGAGGTGTGGCACCGCCCATAACCCATGCACGTTCGCGGGAGACACCGCCAGTTATGTATGTGACAATTGCGGTCACCATGCACCGCTACCCAAATCACGGTCACTCCAGGCACTGTCTGCCAGACATGTGGCGGTGCCTACCGCCTGGCCCCTGTGGTGTGTCACCGGCATGGACCATGCCCCTGCAGCCAATGGGAAGCAGCCTCGTGGTAGCCTGATGCGAGTTTGAAAATCCCCGCGGAGGCGGTCACTGGAGGCATTCAAATGATGCACCACCGCGGTAGGGCGCACTTGCATCCTACGGTGTGTCACCGGCATGGACCATGCCCCTGCAGCCAATGGGAAGCAGAATCGCGGTAGCCTGATGCGAGTTTGAAAATCGCGGTAGGCGTGCACCGCCACCGCGGAGGCGGACATTGGATGTATTTGAATGAGGCAGACCTCGTACACCAATTGCAGCACCCTGGGACCACTGACACAGCCCCAGGGGCCTATATATGTGTGGGAGGGCGCACCACATTCCCACAGCTACCAGGGACTGCTGACTGACAACCCTCCACCTGCTGCTGCTGCCTCAAGGGACTGCTGGCTGCCACCCTGCACCTGCTGCCTCAAGGGACTGCTGGCTGCCACCCTGCACCTGCTGCCTCAAGGGACTGCTGGCTGCCACCCTCAACGTGCTGCTGCTGCCACATGTCCATTGTGATGTCGAGGACTCAGAAGATCCGTGCCAGTCCCTTCACCAGTGAGGAGCTTGGGGTCCTGGTAGACGGGGTGCTTGCACAGTACCCAAGGCTTTATGGCGGCCCTAATGTCGTGGTAAGTCTCCCAGACTGTGAGTGAGAGTGCAGGGTGTGCACACGTGGGGTGGAGGTGCTTCGGTATGTGTCAGTGGTTGTGGGGCTCTGACATGCACTGCCTATCATGTTTACTACAGCGGGAAGGGCTTGGTGGGCTCTTTCACACGTTACCCTGCATGCCTATCCTGAGTAGAGGGACATGTCCTGTAGTGTCAGCCATACAGTGCAGCTGCATTTTGGTGATGCAGGAGTCTGGCCAGTTGGCGTTTGTGTGAATGGCTGTGATGCTCCCAATTGACCCACTCAGTGTCAGTCGACCTGCCCTGCACAGTCCCCACCGAATGCCACATGTCCACATCAATGCATGTACAGTGTGTACCATGTGTACCATGTGTGTTTGGCTCACGCCTCTTCATCTAAGTCCCATCTCTGCCATGTAGATTGCACAGGAGCAGGCGTGGGAGAAGGGTGTGTGTATGACAGTTGTTGTCACTCTATGTGAGTTCCAAGACACAGTGAGGATTTCACAGGGCTAGGACACTTGGGTCTGCGCAGTGTTGGATACAGTGAGTCCAACAACATGACACATGTTTTGCTATCTTCTCTATGTGTAGTTGTAGGTAACTGCAGACAGTAGCTGCAGGCAGACTACACGTTGCTTGGTGTGTTGGTATCCTGCATGTGAATGGGATGTGGAGGTACTGTGTCCACTATCGAACATGCATGCCTGTACGTCTGATTGACCAATGACATTGCATCATGTTCAGAGCAATTGTTGGCTATGTGACAGTTGTAGCTGGAGTTTTGGATGAGTCACTGTCATGCTACTGCATTTTCGTTGTGTTGTTATTGTGCACTGTGTCACTGGCACATCACCCCTCTTGTCTCCCATGCCTGCAGCTGAAGGTCCACCAGCGTAAAGCCGTGTGGAGGGCCATTGCCTCCAGATCTGGGTGTGTCAAACCGAAGGCGCACCCACTGTCATAAAAGGTGGGACGACATCTGCCGGCTGAGCAAGAACGTGGCCGAGATGACGCTGGGGCTGCTCCCTCGGACTGGCAGGTTGGCTAGGCGCAGCATGACACCACTAATGGCCCGCAACCTGGCTGTCACACAACCTGAGCTGGACAGACGACTGAGGGAGCATCAGCAGCGAGCCAGGGGTGAGTATGTGTTGCAGGCTGCCTTTGGCTGGGAGTGGGTGCATGTGTCTACAGAGTGTGCAAATTGTCAGCTGTGTGACGTTGGTTGTGTGGTGCAATGTTTTGTGAGTGGCCTCTGTGCTGGGTGTATGTGCCATGCTTTTGCCCAAACGGCACTTCATGAAGTGAGTTTTAGCACTGTGCATCTCTCTTACATTTGGAGTTGTGGCCTTCAGGTACCTTCTGCTGTGGGGTGGTGTGTGAATTCTGATGGATGGTACTGCCAGTGTGCCAACTGTGAATGCGTTTCAATGAATGCGTGCAATTCCAGACCTCAGATGTCTGCCAGTCAGACATCTGAGGCCAATGTGCAACAGTAGATGTGCCCATGGACTCGATATGGTGGATGGCATGTGTGCAGGGTCATTGTGGGCTGGTATGTTGTAGTCTGTGTGGTCCCCTACTGCTCCACACATGTAGGTGATGTGCACCATGTCGTGGTGTTCATCCTTGCCAACATCGGGACAGTGTGTGTGCACAGGCCATTTTGGGGCTGTGTCTGATGTGAGCCAACTGCAGGATGGTGTGCTGTGTGAATCACATGGGTCACTTATGGCAGGACGTGTGGCGGACATGCACCGTTGTGTCGAAATTTTGGGTGTCTAGATATATGTGGGCACAGGGTGGCATGCAATGTGCTGCACTCCTCTTTCTAGGATGCAGATGTATTGGCACGTGTTAGTTCTGTTGATGCCACTCATCTCACAGTACTTCTCTCTCCTATGCAGCAGCTCCTGTATGTGCAGAGGGAGAGGGGACGGACACCAGTGGTGAGGCTTCCACTGCAACAGCTGCACCGGAGCTGACTGACACAGATGTGACCAGCGCCGAGGAGGGGGACAGGAGTCTGCTGAAGGACTCACAGCTGGAGACACAAAGCTCTACCTCATCTGACGCCAGCGGTGACACATCCATGTTGGGGGGTACAGAGAACGGGGACTCTGCCTCCTCTTCTGCCACACAGCGTCCAGTGCCCAGCCTCCCTTCAACCTCCACTGGTGCTGCCCGTGTCCACACAAGTAGGAAGGGAAGAGTCACCTTCACCCCAGGCACAGCTGCCCCAGCCCATGTCAGCCCTGCTGCCCTCAGTGCAGAAGCAGTTGAGCTATTGCGCCAGCTGTGTGTGGGGCAGACAGCACTTCTCATTGCCTTCCAATAAGTTGGGGCAGGTTATAGCTTTCATGGAGGGCTTACATTCCGACGTAGGTGGTCTACACCGCACTGTGCAGTCCTTGTCATCAACTGTGACAGCAGCCCTGCAACAGGCACATAGTCAGGGAGCGGCTCCCAGCACTCGGTCCGGCCCCATGTCACTGTGCACCTCTGACGACAGTGACAATGCCCAACGGACCCCAAAGTCCCGATACAGAACCCGCAGCACACAGGAGCAGCAGCAACCCAAGTGTACTAGGGCACAGACACCATCCCCACATAAGAGTAAGGCCACCCCAGAGCGCAGAGAGAAAAGCCCATCAGGCGACAGCAAGGGCCACAAAGCAAAGAAAAAGCATCAGGGTCACAGGCCTCACCTTCCTCCCCTGCCAAAGACTCCCCTGTCCCAAAGACGTCTCGCAGAGGCAAAAAGACAGTTTCCACACCCACTGAGAAGGTGTTGCCTGCAAACATTACACAGGATGAGGGCCCCATGGATAATCCATCCTTGACCTCCACTCCCATCCCAAGCCCTGTGAAGCCAGCACGGGAGGACACTGTAGGGGGCAAAGCTGGTGGACAGAGGGAGGCAGGGCAGCGGCAAACACCAGGCAAGCGCACAGCGGGTTCCAGCATGTCCCCAGAGGGGGGTCACCATCCACACCAGAATCAGCTTTGGTGTGGGGTCACCTGTTGTGTCTGCCCCAGTTCCCCTCAATCCCCTGACAGGGAAGCCTTTCAGGATCCCCAAGAAGTGGAGAGGCACCCCTCCACAATCTCCGGCACACACTGTGTCTCACCAGGGCATGAGTCCACCTCCCCGGGCCACCACCCCACCTGGTCCAAGCAGCCCCCAGCTACCACATGCACAGTTGGCTCTTCCACAGTTGTTACTCCCACTGCCCAGGGTAGTCCGCCAACAGACCCCAACACACAGTCAGCTCCAAGTCCAACAGACAGCCCCATCTGAGTGGTGGTCACCCTCACACACCTGTCTGTCCACAGGGGTGCGTGTGATGCCCATTGTCAGACCCATTACTCTGTTGCTGGGCATGGCATGGTAGAGTTGCATACATTCCCTGTGTGGCTTCTGATGTAACTACTCTGCACATTGTACTTTCCTTGTGTTTCACTGCTGTGTGCCCCCTGCCTGTGCAGCTTCTCATGGACTCACTCTGCACTTTGTCCTGCCCACTGGCCTTGTTGTTCACTGCTGTTTGCCACTTGCCTGTGCAGCTTCTCATGTACCTCACCTGCACTGTGTCCTGGCCACTGGCCTTGTTGTTCACTGCTGTTTGCCACTTGCCTGTGCAGCTTCTCATGGACTTAATCTGCACTGTGTCCTGGCCACTGGCCTTGTTGTTCACTGCTGTTTGCCCCTTGCCTCTACAGGATCTCATGTACCTCACCTGCACTTTGGACTGGCCACTGGCCTTGTTGTCGACTGATGTCCTGGACTTGCCTGTGCAGCTTCTCATGTACCTCACCTGCACTGTGTCCTGGCCACTGGCCTTGTTGTTCACTGCTGTTTGCCCCTTGCCTCTGCAGGATCTCATGTACCTCACCTGCACTTTGGACTGGCCACTGGCCTTGTTGTCGACTGATGTCCTGGACCTGCCTGTGCAGCTTCTCATGAACCTCACCTGCAATGTGTCCTGGCCACTGGCCTTGTTGTTCACTGCTGTTTGCCCCTTGCCTCTGCAGGATCTCATGTACCTCACCTGCACTTTGGACTGGCCACTGGCCACTGGCCTTGTTGTCGACTGATGTCCTGGACTTGCCTGTGCAGCTTCTCATGTACCTCACCTGCACTGTGTCCTGGCCACTGGCCTTGTTGTTCACTGCTGTTTGCCCCTTGCCTCTGCAGGATCTCATGTACCTCACCTGCACTTTGGACTGGCCACTGGCCTTGCTGTTCACTGATGTGTGCCACTTGCCTGTGCAGCTTCTCATGGACTCACTCTGCACTGTGTCCTGCCCACTGGCCTTGTTGTTCACTGCTGTTTGCCCCCTGCCTGTGCAGGATCTCATGGACTTAACCTGCACTGTGTCCTGGCCACTGGCCTTGTCGTTCACTGCTGTTTGCCCCCTGCCTGTGCAGCTTTTCATGTAAATACTGTGCATATTGAAATGCCCACTGGCTTTGCTGTTGCCCACATTTGTTGGCTCTATATGCAAATAGTGAATAAACACAGTTGGTCCTGCAGTGAGTTGTGTCAGTGTCCTTCCTGTATGAAGTTGTTTCTGTGTGTGCATGGTTTACTGTGTCACAGGCTCAGTATGCCACTTCGACATTGCCAATGGGTTGTGTAACATTTCATTTTTTGGCAGGGGTGGGAGGCACGTCATTTCTACATGACTGTGATACTTATGGGTGCAGTGCAGGTGGTTGGCAATGAAGTCTTGTAGTCATCTTCCTTCTTGGCTCATGTTATCTATGGTGGACACATGTCAGGTTTGTGGGCAATGGCAGCACAGGGTGGGAGTTTGGGCACAGGCTTACAGGCAGGCAGGCCAGGGTAATGGGGTCTGTGTGAGCTTCCTTTCTGTGTGCCAATCAGTGTCGGTGTATGGACATCTTGTGGTGATGAGTTATCCAGGTCCCATGGCTTACTTCCAATGTGTGCACTTGGGTGGTGGAGAAGTGTATGGTGTGAAGGGGGTGACTTTGTTGTGACTGTGGATGTGTGTGCACATGCATTGTCAACTACTGCCATGTGTGACCCTGGAGTGGTGTGCCTGTATGTGTACTTGTTTAGCCCTGTGGTTGTGTTTTGTGCACATGGCAGTATTGTGTGTTGCTGTTGTGGGAGGAGGTATGTGTGACATATCCTACTTGTGCTTGGCTGTCATGTAGTGTGTCGCTGGGCCCTGTGTGTTGTGCAGCAGACGTTGTCTTGTCCAGTATTTGGATGCCTATGTGTGGCTGGTCAGTGTTTGTGTTCAGGGCCTTCCTTACATCCCTGTGCCTATACATGGGTGTCCTTGCTGTCTCCAGGTGTTGTAGCATTGGGGTGACCGTGGTTTGTGTTGACTGACTGTGCCAGCCATGTGTGCTGTGATGGGCTGTGTGTGTTCTCACATGTGTCTTGTCTTGCATGTGCATCACACATGCTTGATGGTTTAGTCACTGCCCTTCCATTTGTGGGCACCTCACTTTGGCTTTCCTATATGTTGTCCTCCATTACTGCTGGCATGTGGTGTGTGTATGTAGCTGTGAGTCTGGGTGGTGTGTGTGTGTGTGACTTGTCAGGTGGTGTGTGCAGTGAAGTGTTTGGTCCTCATCTGTGTGTGTGTACATTTTGTGCCTGGCCTCAGTGTTCTTGGCTTGTGTGTGATGTTGTTGTGGTGTGTGTGTTGGCTGGGGCCTGGGCTTCTGTGCTATGTGTTCCTTTGCAAAGGGTCCTGCTGTGGCTGTATATGCAGTTGTTGGGACGTGGGGCATGGTGTGGCTGTAGTTGTGTTGTTGTTGTGCAGGAGTGGCACTTGTGAGACACATGTAGTGTCCCTTCAGGGCGGTTGCTGGTATGTTGTGGATGTAATTGTGGCTCTGTGCAATTTGTACGGTGCCCTTGGCATGCGCTGGCCCTGTGCTCTGCGTTGTGTGCATGGTTTCATGCACACTGACCGCGGCGGTGATGTGACCGGGACATTTGTTCATGAATGCGGTACATGGGTGGGCAGTATGTGGCGCGATGTTTTTGTGACAGGTGGGACATGTGTGTGTGCAGTGCTGGCTGTGTGCCTGTCCCCACAGGGGTGTGTGGTGTTCCCATGCAATGTTTTTCCCCCCTGGAGCTGTGTATTGTGTTACTTGCACTGTTGTGTCTGTACGTACCTGCGGAGGCGTCCGTGGCGGTGGATGACTTGCAGGTAGTGGATCATGTACAGCACCGGGAGAGCATGTAGGGCAGGATCCATCGCGGTGTGTCCCGGGTGTTATTTTTTCTGTCTCAGCTGTGATGTCTCCGCCGTATTTCACTGTGCGGTTTCTCCGTCGCGGTGCATTGGCCTGTTTCCGGCATCGTGATGTCTTCGGCGTACGGGACGTCATTCCGCATGGCGGTGTGTGGTGATTGGCCCACTCCGCCGCGGTGGCGGGCGCTGTTCGATGGCGGTCGGCGTCACACCGCGGCGGACGGTAAATGCCTATGTTTTCCCATCCTAATATGGCGGGCGTGAAGACCGCTGCTGGCGGCCGGAAAAAGGCCTTTTTCCGCACCGTCGCCACCGCGGTCGTGCCTCCGCCCGCCATCGTAATGGGCCCCCTAGTCTGGATCCATAGCATCCTTTGCTGCAGTCTGAGGGTGTAATGTTCAGCATTTGACACAGGGATGTACGTTTAGCATTTGTAAATTAACATCTGTGGCTTACATTGATGCACATCTGGTGGGCTTACCACTGTTCAATGTTTCTATTTCCCTGACTGTGCCCATCTCCACTGGACATGCAGTTTAGCACATCAATGTTGAAGGACTCATCTGTGTATACAGTGCAACTTGCTTGACACGTTTTTTTCGGGTATATGCAGATGACTGAAGTGACACTCCCGTACCCAGGCTGATGTGAGCAGAGCCTTCAGTGTGTTGTAATTGTTGACTCACTGACCGAGTGTTCTGCTGACATGTTTGAGTCATGCACAGACAAGGTTTGGCACAGCGGACCTTCCAAAGGAGTGGAGTGCCCTCATGGCAGTGAGAAATCCCGTGACATTGCCTGGGCCCGTGTTGTGTGAGCATGTCTGTGTGTGTTCCCTTCCCTTTTCCTACACCGGCTGTGTCCCTACAGATGTTCCTGTTTGTGATGCTTGCTGAGTTGTCCTGTGTTCATCCAGCATCTTGTACCTGGTTTCTCCGTGATGTGGGTGGATGGCAAACTAATGTTCATCAGGTTGTCATCCCTAGTTGTCTTTGTTGTCAGGGCTGGGGATGGGGGCAAACGCAGATGGGACACAGTCAGGATTCCCCTTGGCACTTGTTGGTTACACAAGTCATGTAATTTACAGTTTGTGGTAGCTTTCAGTGATTGTGACACGTTGTGTGTGTGACTGCTGCCACTCCTCAGGGTCAGAGCTGCAATGTTGGAAGTTGTCTATGTGTGTTCTTTGTGGGTGACCTTGACTTCTTCATTGGTGTGTGACTGTGGCCGGGATCCCATTGATTGGGGTGGATTTCACGTCATGCCCATGTACGGCGTACTGTGCAGTGTGTCAGACATTCACGAGTCTTGTTGACTGGCCAGGTGTGATAGGTTTCTGCACCTTAGTTCCCACAACCACCCCTGGGATTGTCATGGGTGCATGTGCAATGTCACCTGTCCATGTGAGCTTCACTGCTGCACATTGGTGGAGATCAAGGTGTGTGGTGTTGAGTGTGTGCAAATGTGAGTTGTTGCACGGCTAGACCCCTACCTCCATATTGGCATTGGCTGACAGGCCGTGCTGATTGATTTGTGCTTGTGTAGGTGTGATGGTAGTTTGTTGCTCAGGACACATGGCTGTGGTTCACAGTGTGAACAACATCTAGCTTTGTCATCACAGTGGGATTATCATGCAGGCTAGTGTCACCACAATGTGGGGTCCCTGGGGGTAGTGCTGTGGTGGGTCTGTCTCTTGCTGTGTTAGTTGCTGTTCCTAAAAGCTGGTGTGACATGTGTAATTTGGGCTCCCACTCATCTAACAATGCCTGATTGCCCACATAGGGGAATCCGATCCATGAGTTACTTTTGTATGGCACTGTATACACATCTGTGTAATTGGTATTCAGGCCTCCTCATGTGTTGTGTGGTTGCCTGGGGACACTGGCACACCCCCCATCACCTGTTGTGTTTGATATGCAGTGTGAGGCTGCATGTTTGTGTTTGTGCATCTGCACCACTGCATTGGCATATCTTTGGTGTGCCATTGCCTGTATGTTGTTTGGAGGATTTCCCATGCTGTCCCTGGAAGTCCTAGGTCATCAGTCAGCACAATAATCATGGTTCGTATGTCCCATTGCTGCCATGGTATGGTATTAGTTCACCTCACATCTACAGTCTCCTCAGGATATCTACATTTGTGTGTCCATTAGTGCAGATATGTGGGTCTGCATTATGATGGTCACTTCTGGCATTGTGTAATTGATAAATGGAGACGATGTCAGTCCCCATGGGTGATGTTTGTCTGCACATGGCCAAAGGTATGTTTTATTTGCACTGCACTGTTTGACTCACACAATCTATGTTGCTATGGGACACAACCACTACTTTGCCACTGATGTATTTGTTGTTCTGTGACCAGGGATCATCCATGCTGTTTGGCAGTTGCAGCTTTTTCCATGACAACACTTACCTTTTGGTCACTGTGATGATGGGGGTTTGGACCCCATTGCCACAATGTTCAAAATGTGCTTCAGCTGTGGACCCCACACTTACCTTTTGGGCACTGTGATGATGGGGGTTTAGACCCATTTGCCACAATGTTCAAAAGGTGCTTCAGCTGTGGACCCCACACTTACCTTTTGGTCACTGTGATGATGGGGGTTTAGACCCCATTGCCACAATGTTCAAAATGTGCTTCAGCTGTGGACCCCACACTTACCTTTTGGTCACTGTGATGATGGGGGTTTAGACTCCATTGCCACAATGTTCAAAAGGTGCTTCAGCTGTGGACCCCACACTTACCTTTTGGTCACTGTGATGATGGGGGTTTAGACCCCATTGCCACAATGTTCAAAAGGTGCTTCAGCTGTGGACCCCACACTTACCTTTTGGTCACTGTGATGATGGGGTTTAGACCCCATTGCCACAATGTTCAAAAGGTGCTTCAGCTGTGGACCCCACACTTACCTTTTGGTCACTGTGATGATGGGGGTTTAGACCCCATTGCCACAATGTTCAAAAGGTGCTTCAGCTGTGGACCCCACACTTACGTTTTGGTCACTGTGATGATGGGGGTTTAGACCCCATTGCCACAATGTTCAAAAGGTGCTTCAGCTGTGGACCCCACACTTACGTTTTGGGCACTGTGATGATGGGGGTTTAGACCCCATTGCCACAATGTTCAAAAGGTGCTTCAGCTGTGGACCCCACACTTACCTTTTGGGCACTGTGATGATGGGGGTTTAGACCCCATTGCCACAATGTTCAAAAGGTGCTTCAGCTGTGGACCCCACACTTACCTTTTGGTCACTGTGATGATGGGGGTTTAGACCCCATTGCCACAATGTTCAAAAGGTGCTTCAGCTATGGACCCCACTCTTACCTTTTGGTCACTGTGATGATGGGGGTTTAGACCCCATTGCCACAATGTTCAAAAGGTGCTCCAGCTATGGACCCCACACTTACCTTTTGGTCACTGTGATGATGGGGGTTAAGACCCCATTCCCACAGTGGTCATGCTCTGCTTGCATTGTGAAGGGCACACACATTTTTGTGTTACACATGTGATAGGGGGTCACATTGTATGTTCAATGTCATGTTCAGTGTTGTAGGCATTTGACACAGACTACACACTCTTGTCATGATGTTGGGGGATGTCTTTTGCTGACATTCCTAAATGTTGGAGTATGCTGGTTGTGTCATGCATTACCCGTCCTATGAGTGGGGATGGTAGTAGTGACAGGCATCCAGCCCCCCATGAGTAGGGATGGTGGTAGTGGTAGGCATCCAGCCCCCCATGAGTGGGGATGGTGGTAGTGACAGGCATCCAGCCCCCCCTGAGTAGGGGTGGTGGTGGTGGTAGGCATCCAGGCCCCCATGAGTGGGATGGTAGTAGTGACAGGCATCCAGCCCCCCATGAGTTGGGGTGGTGGTAGTGACAGGGATCCAGCCCCCCATGAGTAGGGGTGGTGGTAGTGGTAGGCATCCAGCCCCCCCTGAGTAGGGGTGGTGGTAGTGGTAGGCATCCAGACCCCATGAGTGGGATGGTAGTAGTGACAGGCATCCAGCCCCCCATGAGTAGGGGTGGTGGTGGTGGTAGGCATCCAGGCCCCCATGAGTGGGATGGTAGTAGTGACAGGCATCCAGCCCCCCCTGAGTAGGGGTGGTGGTGGTGGTAGGCATCCAGGCCCCCATGAGTGGGATGGTAGTAGTGACAGGCACCCAGCCCCCCATGAGTTGGGGTGGTGGTAGGCATCAAGCCCCCATGAGTAGGGGTGGTGGTAGTGGTAGGCATCCAGGCCCCCATGAGTAGGGGTGGTGGTAGTGGTAGGCATCAATTCCCCCCTGAGTAGGGGTGGTGGTAGTGGTAGGCATCCAGGCCCCCATGAGTAGGGATGGTAGTAGTGACAGGCATCCAGCCCCGCATGAGTTGGGGTGGTGGTAGTGGTAGGCATCCAGGCCCCCATGAGTAGGGGTGGTGGTAGTGGTAGGCATCAATTCCCCTATGCGTGGGGATGGTAGTAGTGACAGGTATCCAGCCCCCCATGAGTTGGGGTGGTGGTAGTGGTAGGCATCCAGCCCCCCCTGAGTAGGGGTGGTGGTAGTGGTAGGCATCAATTCCCCCATGAGTGGGATGGTAGTAGTGACAGGCATCCAGCCCCCCCTGAGTAGGGGTGGTGGTGGTGGTAGGCATCCAGGCCCCCATGAGTGGGATGGTAGTAGTGACAGGCATCCAGCCCCCCATGAGTTGGGGTGGTGGTAGTGGTAGGCATCCAGGCCCCCATGAGTAGGGATGGTAGTAGTGACAGGCATCCGGCCCCCCATGAGTAGGGGTAGTGGTAGTGGTAGGCATCCAGGCCCCCATGAGTAGGGATGGTAGTAGTGACAGGCATCCAGCCCCCCATGAGTTGGGGTGGTGGTTGTGGTAGGCATCCAGCCCCCATGAGTGGGGGTGGTGGTAGTGGTTGCCATCAAGCCCCTATGGGTGTGTATGGCATTGGTGATAGCCATCCCGCCCCTATGGTTCTGCTGTTGCTAGTGTACGTCATTTCTGCATCCCTATGTGTGTGTGACATATGTCGGGTACGTGTCGTTTGTTTGTTTAGTGGGTGTTTGACTTACCGTCTGCGCCGTACGTGTCTGTACCGGTGCCGGTAATAGATGTACAGTATTGGTAGGACCTGCGCGATGGGATTCATGGTTGGGTCGTCTCGTTCGGGTTTCTCGTGGCTTCGACTCGTACTCGTAGTTGGCTTGTTCATCTCGTAGCCGTGGATCGTCTTGTGGCGCGAATCGGAGCTTATGTGCGGCTCTCCCGGATGCTCTGACGTTCCGGATGTAGCGACCAGTTCGGCGCGTACGGAGTGCGCATCGTACTTGCCCGGCCGGAAGGTGCTGTGTATTTACTTCCGTGCGACTCGATTTGGCGTTTTCGGATCTGGCTCGGTCGGGGAACTGGAGCTGGAATGGGTACGTACGGCTCGCTCGGAATTTTAGCAGTAATGCGCATTGTACTTGCTCGCTCGGACGACTGTTCGAATCGTTCGGGAAAAACGCGTTCGGCTCGTATTTTTTCCGAACGAATCGTATTCGGTGCGCTTCCGGCCGAGATCGGAATCGACCCCTTTGCTGTGCTGAATATGCATGGGACGATTTACTTGAATTTCTACGAGAAGCAAATTCAAATGTAAAAAATATTGAATTGAAAACACCTGGAGAACTATGTTCCTTGGATCCTGTAAATTTGTGCAGATATTTTAATCTTAGCTTTGAAGCTATGATGTCTTTTATCTGCAATAAAAGTAATCCACCTCTTGGAGAAGTTACTGCTTTCTTTTGGAGAAAGGAGTACCAAGCCAGAGGTTCTCCTCATATACACATGTTACTATGGATCATGAATTCACAAACATTTTGAACTGATACTGATGAAAGTGTTTTGTCTTTCATTGAAGAGTATGTTACCTGTGCTATTCCAAGGGAAGGAGGAGAAAATACTTTGAGACAGAAAGTTTTGCGGTTTCAAAGTCATCGATGTGGCAAATACTGTCGACGAAAAAGTCCAAGGGAAAATTTTATACAAAGTGTCGTTTTGGATTCCCATGTCCAATAATTTCAAAAGGAAGAGTGAATAGTTTTATGTCAGCAGTAAGACATACAATAACTTGGAATTCTCCAAAGAATACATACAACTTATAAAGAACTGAAGATTCAAAGTATATTAATGACTACAATCCAGTGATTTTGACAATGTGGAATGCAAACATGGATATTCAATATGTTGCAGATAATTCAATTGCTGTTGCTCGCTATGTTACATCATATATAACTAAATCTGAAAAGACAGAGATGAAAGAAATGTGGGAAGAAATTTCACAGGAAAAGAGTCTTAGCAAGAAATTGTACAGCTTTAGCTTGAAAATGCTTTCCCACCGAGAGATTGGATCCTATGAATGTTCAGATCGGTTGAGCTCTGCCAGTTTATATTCAAAGTCAAGAGGAATTATTTGGATAAGTTTAGGTCTTGCCTGCACATGAAATAGAGTATTGAAAACATTACAAGAAATCGAATATTTAGCACTGAATGAACCTGAAAGTACAGATATTGTTAAAACTAATATGTTGGATACACACTATCCCAAAAGGAGTCCATATCTGGAAAACGTATGTCTCTATGAAATACTTCAACATTATAGCTTTAAAAGAAACATTTCAGAAAATATAAATGAAGAAAAATATGCAGTAATTGGTTGTGATGAATGTTTGGTAAAACATGCCAAAGGAAATCTTATTAACCACTGAAAACTCATGGGCCGATTCCGATCTCGGCCGGTAGGGCTCCGAATCGGATTCGGCTTAACCGGATCCGATTCGGAGCCCTGTTTCCCGACCGATTCATACGCGCGTCCAGACGAGCGAGTACGATGCGAAATCGCCGACCGACTCGTTCGGGCGTCCCAACCGCTCCGACCGACTCGTTCCCGGGTCGAACCGCACCGACCGACTCGCTCAGACACGACTTGCACCGCGCAATGGAGACGTTCCCCGGCCGGGTAAGTACGATGCGTGCCGCGAGCAGTCCGACCGACACGCGCTGTCCGTTTCGAAAGAGCAGTCGGAGCCGCACTTTGGGGGTCCGTGTCGGACCCCCCTGTATGCGTAGCCACGTGAGTCGCACACAGGGGGGACCCATGGGTCCCCCCTACCTGTGCGTGTACGGGGGCCGATTCTGATTCGGGCCGGAAATCTCTCCGACCGAGCCGGAACCGGAGAGATTTCCGACCGAATCGGACCCATGCAGCCCGACCGAACGAGTACGATGCGTCCGTATGCAATCGTACTCGAGTCGGTCGGACTCCCATTGAAGTCAATGGGAGCCGGTCGTACAATGCGTACGCGGGCTCCCATTGACTCAATGGGTGCGAGGCGAACAAGGGTGCCCCCTACAGCGGGTACGCGTCGATGCGAATCGCGCCATACAAGCACAGGTAGGGGGGACCCGTGGGTCCCCCCTGTGTGCGACTCACACGGCTACATGTACAGGGGGGTCCGACACGGACCCCCAAAGTGTGGCTCCGACTGCTCTTTCGAGCCGGACGGCGCGTGTCGGTGGACTGCTCGCGGCGCGCATCGTACTTACCCGGCCGGGGAACGTCTCCATTGCGCGGGGCGAGTCGTGTCCGAGCGAGTCGGTCGGTGCGGTTCGACCCAGGAACGAGTCGGTCGGAGCGGTTGGGACGCCCGAACGAGTCGGTCGGCGATTTCGCATCGTACTCGCTCGTCCGGACACGTGTACGAATCGGTCGGGAAATAAGGCTCCGAATCGGTTCCGGTTAAGCCGAATCCGATTCGGAGCCCTACTGGCCGAGATTGGAATCGGCCCCATAGTTGTGAAACTCGAGATAAGAGGGAATTTTTCTATTTAGCACTTCTGCAACTGTTCAAGCCTTGGCGTAGTGAAGCAGAATTACTTGGAGATTTTGACTGCTATGAAGATTCTTTTAATGCATGTAAAGATAGTGCACAATCTTCCCAACTTATCTACAAATGTTAAATGATGAGATTGAACAAGAAACTACTATTGCAGCTGAAATAGCTAGAGACAGTTCTCAAGATAGTCAAAGTTCTGGTCCACTAAGTCAAGATCCACTAGAACGACCAATTATTGAAAATGAAGCAGCAATAGCTATGAATGAAGTAGAAACTGCAATATAACAAGCACAACAGGATATTATTCAGTTGGAAAAGTTAGAAGAACAACTAAACATTGAACAAAAAGAAATATATCTACAAGTGACAGAACAGATACAGCATGGTTTGCAACATGAAAAAAAGAATGCCAATGCTCATTGTTCAAACCTATTCTAATGTACATCAGTGGTCAAGCTGGAACAGGAAAAAGTTTCTTAATTAAAGTTTTGACCAGTTATTTATACAAAACTACAGGATCACATTTATCTTGTGTTGTAACAGCTCCAACTGGATTAGCAGCACACAACATTAAAGGGATTACTTTACATTGATTACTCAATCTACCAATTGAACATGAAAATAAATTGGAATATCACAAGCTATCTGGAGAAGCTTGTTATGAATTCTCAAGAGTACTGAAGAAAATGAAACTTCTAATCATTGATGAGGTGAGCATGGTCTCAAACTTAATGCTTGCCTTTGTGCACTTGAAAATGCAACAGATTTTAAAAACAGATTACGATGTTTTGTTTGGAGGAAAACATGTAATTGTATTCGGCGATCTACTACAACTTACTCCTGTAAAAGGGCAAACTGTTTTTAAAACACTTGTTCATGAAGATACTAAAAGATCTTTGGGCAGTATTGGAAATGTGAACATTTGGTCTCATTTTGGATATAAAGAACTTATTAAGAATTTGGGACAAGCAAGTGATGAACATTATGGAAATATTCTTCAAGATATAAGAATTGGTGTCTTGACGAAAATTGGAGACCAAAATAAAAAAAAATTGTTGCAAATCAAATATTTATTTCAGGAAGAACTTTTATAGCAGTGGCCATTATTTTCCATGATGGACCTACTACAACATCTGGACACTATACTGTGTATTTGAAGTGTAATAAAGGATGGACATATTGCAATGATGCCCACTTGGAATTTAAACCGAGATTACCTTATGAATTACCAAATTCATACTTGTTATTTTTGAAGCCAAAGTTTTGAATACATTATTCGGCCTATTGGGAAGATGTCAACATGAATTAACAAATTTATATTGGATTTTTACTAAGAAAAAGTTTTGAATACATTATTCGGCCTTTTGGAAAGATGTGAACAGAACGTGGACAGCATTGAAACAATCAGTATCTATAGTTAGTGTTAATATTTGTGCTAGTTGATATTGGATTTGGAAAATTGTCTTTAAAAGCAATAGTTTATATATTTGTTGTCTATATTGTACCAGATATAAATGAGAGTATACATTTTAGGAATTGTACTTCAGAGTTATAAAAGACTGTATAAGTTGGACGTAATTGAAACTGTAGATAGGTAACCATATAGGTATACATATTGGCAATAATGCTTTGCGGTAATTTGTTTTTTTTCACAATCTCATTGATTGCTTTTTTCCCTGCTGTTGTATGATGATACTACGTTGAAATCACTGTGTATGGTGAAGTTCAGTAGAATCTGAGAACAGCAAAAAGGGGAAACTGAAAATGTTATGTAATTCTAAAATTATGTTGTGTTCTTAAAAGTGTAATATTTTAATTTCTGTAATGCATTACATTATATAAAAAAAATTCTTCTTCTTTACTGTAGGTAATGGTGAAGTTTGAAAAGTGTTTTATTTCATTTTATGACAATACTATTCTAAAATAGTTCAACAGAGTTATGTATCTAAATTACTAAAAAAGGTAAGAACACATAACATAATATGCATGATAACATTCATTTATGTATTATTTATTTCTAATAAAAATAATGTTGAATCTTTACACTATTTAAAAACTTTCAGATATCATCAGACAGGTACTAACCCTGCACTCATGCAATCAGCCAGGCACTACGCATGCACTCATCCAATCATTCAACCACTACTCTTGCACTCATGCAATCACCCAGGCACTTCTGTTGCACTCATTCATTCCCTCAAACACTACCTATGCACTCATCCATACACTCAGACACTACTCATGCACTGCTCCAATAATCTACGCACTACTTCTGTACTCCTGCAATCAGGCAGACACTACTCATGCACTCATGCTATCATTTGGACACTACTGTTGCACTCATCCATTCCTTCAAACACCACCCATGGACTCATCCATGCACTCAGGCACTACCTATATACTTCTCCAATCTCCAAGGCACTACCCTTACACTCATCCAATAAGCAAAGCACTATCGATACACTCATACAATCACTTAGACACAACGGTTGCACTCATCCATTCCCTCAAACACTACCTATGCACTCATCCATGCACTCAGGCTCTATCCATGGACTGCTCCATGCACCCAGGCACTACCCATGAACTCATGCAATCACTCAGGCACTACTGTTGCACTCATGCATTCCCTAAAACACTACCTAAGCACTCATCCATATACTCAGACACTACCCATGCACTGCAGCAATCATTTAGGTACTGTCTCTGTACTCCTGCAATAAGGCAGACACTACCCATGCACTCATGCTATCCTTTAAATACTGCTGTTGCAGTCATCCAGTCCTTCAAACACTACCCATTGACTCATCCATGCACTCAGGCACTACCTATATACTGCTCCAATCTCCGAGGCACTACCCCTACACTCATCCAATAAACCAGGCACTATCCATGCACTCATACCATCACTTAGACACTATGGTTGCACTCATCCATTCCCTCAAACACTACGTATGCACTCATCCATGCACTCAGGATCTACCCATGCACTTCTCCAATCTCTGAGGCACTACCCCTACACTTATCCAATAAGCCAGGCATTACCCATGCAATCATTCAAACACTACTGCTGCACTCATCTATTCCCTCAAACACTACCCATGCACTCATCCATACACTCAGGTACTACCCATGCACTTCTCCAATCACCCAGGCACTACCCCTGCACTCATGCAATCAGCCAGGCACTACTCATGCACTCCCACTCAGGCAGTTCTATTGCACTCACCTAATCCCTCAAACACTACCCATGTACTCATCCATGCACTCAGGCTCTACCCAAGCACTGTTCAATGCACCCAGGCACTACCCATGTTCTGA
The DNA here is from genome assembly GCA_963921515.1 of Calotriton arnoldi. Lineage (NCBI taxonomy): Eukaryota > Metazoa > Chordata > Amphibia > Caudata > Salamandridae > Calotriton > Calotriton arnoldi. The sequence continues at coordinate 555,618 of CAWUFW010003328.1, forward strand.
AGCAATCACTTAGATAAAACTGTTGCACTCATCCATTCTCTCAAACAGTACCCATGCACTCATCGATGCACTAAGGCTATACCCATGGACTGCTCCATGCACCCAGACACTACCCATGCACTCATGCAATCACTCAGGCACTACTGCTGCACTCATGCATTCCCTCAAACACTACCTATGAAATCATTGATACACTCAGGCACTACCCATTGACTGCTCCAATCACCCAGGCACTACCCCTGTACTCATAAAATCATCCAAACACTACTCATGCACTCCTCCTAACATTCAGGCACTTGTATTGCACTCACTCATTCCCTCAAACACTATGCATGCACTCATCCATGTACTCAGGCACTACCAATGCACTCCTCTAATCATCCAGTCACTATCTTTGCACTCATGCAATTACTCAGATACTACCTATATACTCCTCGAATCACCCAAGCACTACTCATGCATTCATACAATTAGCCAAGAACTACTCATGCACACCTTCAATCACTTAGGCACTTGTATTGCACTCATCTATTCCCTCAAATACTACCCATGCACTCAGGCAATACCCCTGCACTCATGCAATCACTGAGGCACTACCCATGCATTCCTTCAATTACCCAGGCACTACACATGCACTCATCCATGGACTCAGGTACTTCCCAAGTACTGCTCCAATAATCCAGGCATTACTCTTGCACTCATGCAATCAACCAGGCACTTCTGTTGCATTCATCCATTCCCTCAAACAGTACCTATGCACTCATCCATGCACTCAGGCTCTATCCATGGACTGCTCCATGCACCCAGGCACTACCCATGAACTCATGCAATCACTCAGGCACTACTGTTGCACTCATGCATTCCCTAAAACACTACCTATGCACTCATCCATACACTCAGACACTACCCATGCACTGCTGCAATCATTTAGGCACTATCTCTGTACTCCTGCAATCAGGCAGATACTACCCATGCACTGATGCTATCATTTAAACACTGCTGTTGCAGTCATCCATTCCTTCAAACACTACCCATGGACTCATCCATGCATTCAGGCACTACCTATATACTTCTCCAATCTCCGAGGCACTACCCCTACACTCATCCAATAAACCAGGCACTATCCATACACTCATACAATCACTTAGACACTACGGTTGCACTCATCCATTCCCTCAAACACTACATATGCACTCATCCATGCACTCAGGATCTACCCATGCACTTCTCCTATCTCCGAGGCACTACCCCTACACTCATCCAATAAGCCAGGCATTACCCATGCATTCATTCAAACACAACTGCTGCACTCATCTATTCCCTCAAACACTACCTATGCACTCATCCATACACTCAGACACTACTCATGCACTGCTCCAATAATCTACGCACTACATCTGTACTCCTGCAATCAGGCAGACACTACTCATGCACTCATGCTATCATTTGGACACTACTGTTGCACTCATCCATTCCTTCAAACACCACCCATGGACTCATCCATGCACTCAGGTACTACCTATATACTTCTCCAATCTCCAAGGCACTACCCTTACACTCATCCAATAAGCCAGGCACTATCGATACACTCATACAATCACTTAGACACGACGGTTGCACTCATCCATTCCCTCAAACACTACCTATGCACTCATCCATGCACTCAGGATCTACCCATGCAATGATGCATGTACCCAGGCATTACCCATGCAATCATGCAATAATTCAAACACTACTCCTGCACTCATCTATTCCCTCAAACACTACCCATGCACTCATCCATACACTCCAGGCACTACCTATGCACTGCTCCAATCACCCAGGCACTACCCCTGCACTCATGCAATCAGCCAGGCAATACTCATGCACTCCTCCAATCACACAGGGAGTTCTATTGCATTCATCTATTCCCTCAAACACTACCCATGTACTCATCCATACACTCAGGCTCTATGCCAGCACTGTTCCATGCACCCAGGCACTACCCATGCTCTGATGCAATCACTTAGATAAAACTGTTGCACTCATCCGTTCCCTCAAACAGTACCCATGCACTCATCCATGTGCTCAGGCTGTACCCATGGACTCCTCCATGCACCCAGGCACTTCCCGTGCACTCATGCTGCACTAATGCATTCCCTCAAACAGTACCTATGCACTCATCCATGCACTCAGGCTCTATCCATGGACTGCTCCATGCACCCAGGCACTACCCAAAACTCATGCAATCACTCAGGCACTACTGTTGCACTCATGCATTCCCTAAAACACTACCTATGCACTCATCCATATACTCAGACACTACCCATGCACTGCAGCAATCATTTAGGCACTGTCTCTGTACTCCTGCAATAAGGCAGACACTACCCATGCACTCATGCTATCCTTTAAAAACTGCTGTTGCAGTCATCCATTCCTTCAAACACTACCCATGGACTCATCCATGCACTCAGGCACTACCTATATACTGCTCCAATCTCCGAGGCACTACCCCTACACTCATCCAATAAACCAGGCACTATCCATGCACTCATACAATCACTTAGACACTACGGTTGCACTCATCCATTCCCTCAAACACTACGTATACACTCATCCATGCTCTCAGGATCTACCCATGCACTTCTCCAATCTCCGAGGCACTACCCCTACACTTATCCAATAAGCCAGGCATTACCCATGCAATCATGCAATCATTCAAACACTACTGCTGCACTCATCTATTCCCTCAAACACTACCCATGCACTCATCCATACACTCAGGTACTACCCATGCACTTCTCCAATCACCCAGGCACTACCGCTGCACTCATGCAATCAGCCAGGCACTACTCATGCACTCCCACTCAGGCAGTTCTATTGCACTCACCTATTCCCTCAAACACTACCCATGTACTCATCCATGCACTCAGGCTCTACCCAAGCACTGTTCCATGCACCCAGGCACTACCCATGCTCTGATGCAATCACTTAGATAAAACTGTTGCACTCATCCATTGTCTAAAACAGTACCCATGCACTCATCCATGCACTAAGGCTATACCCATGGACTGCTCCATGCACCCAGACACTACCCATGCACTCATGCAATCACTCAGGCACTACTGCTGAACTCATGCATTCCCTCAAACACTACCTATGAAATCATTGATACACTCAGGCACTACCCATTGACTGCTCCAATCACCCAGGCACTACCCCTGTACTCATAAAATCATCCAAACACTACTCATGCACTCCTCCTAACATTCAGGCACTTGTATTGCACTCACTCATTCCCTCAAACACTATGCATGCACTCATCCATGTACTCAGGCACTACCAATGCACTCCTCTAATCATCCAGTCACTATCTTTGCACTCATACAATCACTCAGACACTAGCTATACACTCCTCGAATCACCCAGGCACTACCCATAAACTCATGAAATCAGCCAGGCACTACTCATGCATTCCTTCAATCACTCAGGCACTTGTATTGCATTCATGCATTCCCTCAAACACTATGCATGTACTCATCCATGCACTCAGGCACTACCCCTGCACTCATGCAATCACTCAGGCACTACCTACGCACTCCTCTAATCATCCAGTCACTACTCTTGCACTTATGCAATTCCTCAGATACTACCTATATACTCCTCGAATCACCCAAGCACTACTCATGCATTCATACAATTAGCCAAGAACTACTCATGCACACCTTCAATCACTTAGGCACTTGTATTGCACTCATCTATTCCCTCAAATACTACTCAGGCACTACCCCTGCACTCATGCAATCACTGAGGCACTACCCATGCATTCCTTCAATTACCCAGGCACTACACATGCACTCATCCATGGACTCAGGTACTTCCCAAGTACTGCTCCAATCATCCAGGCATTACTCTTGCACTCATGCAATCAACCAGGCACTTCTGTTGCACTCATCCATTCCCTCAAACAGTACCTATGCACTCATCCATGCACTCAGGCTCTATCCATGGACTGCTCCATGCACCCAGGCACTACCCATGAACTCATGCAATCACTCAGGCACTACTGTTGCACTCATGCATTCCCTAAAACAATACCTATGCACTCATCCATACACTGAGACACTACCCATGCACTGCTGCAATCATTTAGGCACTATCTCTGTACTCCTGCAATCAGGCAGACACTACCCATGCACTCATGCTATCATTTAAACACTGCTGTTGCAGTCATCCATTCCTTCAAACACTACCCATGGACTCATCCATGCATTCAGGCACTACCTATATACTTCTCCAATCTCCGAGGCACTACCCCTACACTCATCCAATAAACCAGGCAATATCCATACACTTATACAATCACTTAGACACTACGGTTGCACTCACCCATTCCCTCAAACACTACGTATGCACTCAGGATCTACCCATGCACTTCTCCAATCTCCGAAGCACTACCCCTACACTCATCCAATAAGCCAGGCATTACCCATGCATTCAGTCAAACACAACTGCTGCACTCATCTATTCCCTCAAACACTACTCATGCACTCATCCATACACTCAGGTACTATCCATGCACTTCTCCAATCACCCAGGCACTACCCCTGCACTCATGCAATCAGCCAGGCACTACTCATGCACTCCTCCAATCACCCAGGCAGTTCTATTGCACTCATCTATTCCCTCAAACACTGCCTATGTACTTATCCATGCTCTCAGGCTCTACCCAAGCACTGTTCCATGCACCCAGGGACTACCCATGCTCTGATGCATTCACTTAGATAAAACTGTTGCACTCATCCATTCTTTCAAACAGTACCCATGCACTCATCCATGCACTCAGGCTATACCCATGGACTGCTCCATGCACCCAGACACTACCCATGCACTCATGCAATCACTCAGGCACTACTGCTGCACTCATGCATTCCCTCAAACACTACCAATGAAATCATTGATACACTCAGGCACTACCCATTGACTGCTTCAATCACCCAGGCACTACCCCTGTACTCGTACAATCATCCAAACACTACTCATGCACTCATGCAATCACCCAGGCACTTCTGTTGCACTCATTCATTCCCTCAAACACTACCTATGCACTCATCCATACACTCAGACACTACTCATGCACTGCTCCAATAATCTACGCACTACTTCTGTACTCCTGCAATCAGGCAGACACTACTCATGCACTCATGCTATCATTTGGACACTACTGTTGCACTCATCCATTACTTCAAACACCACCCATGGACTCATCCATGCACTCAGGCACTACCTATATACTTCTCCAATCTCCAAGGCACTACCCTTACACTCATCCAATAAGCAAAGCACTATCGATACACTCATACAATCACTTAGACACAACGGTTGCACTCATCCATTCCCTCAAACACTACCTATGCACTCATCCATGCACTCAGGCTCTATCCATGGACTGCTCCATGCACCCAGGCACTACCCATGAACTCATGCAATCACTCAGGCACTACTGTTGCACTCATGCATTCCCTAAAACACTACCTAAGCACTCATCCATATACTCAGACACTACCCATGCACTGCAGCAATCATTTAGGCACTGTCTCTGTACTCCTGCAATAAGGCAGACACTACCCATGCACTCATGCTATCCTTTAAATACTGCTGTTGCAGTCATCCAGTCCTTCAAACACTACCCATTGACTCATCCATGCACTCAGGCACTACCTATATACTGCTCCAATCTCCGAGGCACTACCCCTACACTCATCCAATAAACCAGGCACTATCCATGCACTCATACAATCACTTAGACACTATGGTTGCACTCATCCATTCCCTCAAACACTACGTATGCACTCATCCATGCACTCCAGGATCTACCCATGCACTTCTCCAATCTCTGAGGCACTACCCTACACTTATCCAATAAGCCAGGCATTACCCATGCAATCATTCAAACACTACTGCTGCACTCATCTATTCCCTCAAACACTACCCATGCACTCATCCATACACTCAGGTACTACCCATGCACTTCTCCAATCACCCAGGCACTACCCCTGCACTCATGCAATCAGCCAGGCACTACTCATGCACTCCCACTCAGGCAGTTCTATTGCACTCACCTAATCCCTCAAACACTACCCATGTACTCATCCATGCACTCAGGCTCTACCCAAGCACTGTTCAATGCACCCAGGCACTACCCATGCTCTGAAGCAATCACTTAGATAAAACTGTTGCACTCATCCATTCTCTCAAACAGTACCCATGCACTCATCCATGCACTAAGGCTATACCCATGGACTGCTCCATGCACCCAGACACTACCCATGCACTCATGCAATCACTCAGGCACTACTGCTGCACTCATGCATTCCCTCAAACACTACCTATGAAATCATTGATACACTCAGGCACTACCCATTGACTGCTCCAATCACCCAGGCACTACCCCTGTACTCATAAAATCATCCAAACACTACTCATGCACTCCTCCTAACATTCAGGCACTTGTATTGCACTCACTCATTCCCTCAAACACTATGCATGCACTCATCCATGTACTCAGGCACTACCAATGCACTCCTCTAATCATCCAGTCACTATCTTTGCACTCATGCAATTACTCAGATACTACCTATATACTCCTCGAATCACCCAAGCACTACTCATGCATTCATACAATTAGCCAAGAACTACTCATGCACACCTTCAATCACTTAGGCACTTGTATTGCACTCATCTATTCCCTCAAATACTACCCATGCACTCAGGCAATACCCCTGCACTCATGCAATCACTGAGGCACTACCCATGCATTCCTTCAATTACCCAGGCACTACACATGCACTCATCCATGGACTCAGGTACTTCCCAAGTACTGCTCCAATAATCCAGGCATTACTCTTGCACTCATGCAATCAACCAGGCACTTCTGTTGCATTCATCCATTCCCTCAAACAGTACCTATGCACTCATCCATGCACTCAGGCTCTATCCATGGACTGCTCCATGCACCCAGGCACTACCCATGAACTCATGCAATCACTCAGGCACTACTGTTGCACTCATGCATTCCCTAAAACACTACCTATGCACTCATCCATACACTCAGACACTACCCATGCACTGCTGCAATCATTTAGGCACTATCTCTGTACTCCTGCAATCAGGCAGATACTACCCATGCACTGATGCTATCATTTAAACACTGCTGTTGCAGTCATCCATTCCTTCAAACACTACCCATGGACTCATCCATGCATTCAGGCACTACCTATATACTTCTCCAATCTCCGAGGCACTACCCCTACACTCATCCAATAAACCAGGCACTATCCATACACTCATACAATCACTTAGACACTACGGTTGCACTCATCCATTCCCTCAAACACTACATATGCACTCATCCATGCACTCAGGATCTACCCATGCACTTCTCCTATCTCCGAGGCACTACCCCTACACTCATCCAATAAGCCAGGCATTACCCATGCATTCATTCAAACACAACTGCTGCACTCATCTATTCCCTCAAACACTACCTATGCACTCATCCATACACTCAGACACTACTCATGCACTGCTCCAATAATCTACGCACTACATCTGTACTCCTGCAATCAGGCAGACACTACTCATGCACTCATGCTATCATTTGGACACTACTGTTGCACTCATCCATTCCTTCAAACACCACCCATGGACTCATCCATGCACTCAGGTACTACCTATATACTTCTCCAATCTCCAAGGCACTACCCTTACACTCATCCAATAAGCCAGGCACTATCGATACACTCATACAATCACTTAGACACGACGGTTGCACTCATCCATTCCCTCAAACACTACCTATGCACTCATCCATGCACTCAGGATCTACCCATGCAATGATGCATGTACCCAGGCATTACCCATGCAATCATGCAATAATTCAAACACTACTCCTGCACTCATCTATTCCCTCAAACACTACCCATGCACTCATCCATACACTCAGGCACTACCTATGCACTGCTCCAATCACCCAGGCACTACCCCTGCACTCATGCAATCAGCCAGGCAATACTCATGCACTCCTCCAATCACACAGGGAGTTCTATTGCATTCATCTATTCCCTCAAACACTACCCATGTACTCATCCATACACTCAGGCTCTATGCCAGCACTGTTCCATGCACCCAGGCACTACCCATGCTCTGATGCAATCACTTAGATAAAACTGTTGCACTCATCCGTTCCCTCAAACAGTACCCATGCACTCATCCATGTGCTCAGGCTGTACCCATGGACTCCTCCATGCACCCAGGCACTTCCCGTGCACTCATGCTGCACTAATGCATTCCCTCAAACAGTACCTATGCACTCATCCATGCACTCAGGCTCTATCCATGGACTGCTCCATGCACCCAGGCACTACCCATGAACTCATGCAATCACTCAGGCACTACTGTTGCACTCATGCATTCCCTAAAACACTACCTATGCACTCATCCATATACTCAGACACTACCCATGCACTGCAGCAATCATTTAGGCACTGTCTCTGTACTCCTGCAATAAGGCAGACACTACCCATGCACTCATGCTATCCTTTAAAAACTGCTGTTGCAGTCATCCATTCCTTCAAACACTACCCATGGACTCATCCATGCACTCAGGCACTACCTATATACTGCTCCAATCTCCGAGGCACTACCCCTACACTCATCCAATAAACCAGGCACTATCCATGCACTCATACAATCACTTAGACACTACGGTTGCACTCATCCATTCCCTCAAACACTACGTATACACTCATCCATGCTCTCAGGATCTACCCATGCACTTCTCCAATCTCCGAGGCACTACCCCTACACTTATCCAATAAGCCAGGCATTACCCATGCAATCATGCAATCATTCAAACACTACTGCTGCACTCATCTATTCCCTCAAACACTACCCATGCACTCATCCATACACTCAGGTACTACCCATGCACTTCTCCAATCACCCAGGCACTACCGCTGCACTCATGCAATCAGCCAGGCACTACTCATGCACTCCCACTCAGGCAGTTCTATTGCACTCACCTATTCCCTCAAACACTACCCATGTACTCATCCATGCACTCAGGCTCTACCCAAGCACTGTTCCATGCACCCAGGCACTACCCATGCTCTGATGCAATCACTTAGATAAAACTGTTGCACTCATCCATTGTCTAAAACAGTACCCATGCACTCATCCATGCACTAAGGCTATACCCATGGACTGCTCCATGCACCCAGACACTACCCATGCACTCATGCAATCACTCAGGCACTACTGCTGAACTCATGCATTCCCTCAAACACTACCTATGAAATCATTGATACACTCAGGCACTACCCATTGACTGCTCCAATCACCCAGGCACTACCCCTGTACTCATAAAATCATCCAAACACTACTCATGCACTCCTCCTAACATTCAGGCACTTGTATTGCACTCACTCATTCCCTCAAACACTATGCATGCACTCATCCATGTACTCAGGCACTACCAATGCACTCCTCTAATCATCCAGTCACTATCTTTGCACTCATACAATCACTCAGACACTAGCTATACACTCCTCGAATCACCCAGGCACTACCCATAAACTCATGAAATCAGCCAGGCACTACTCATGCATTCCTTCAATCACTCAGGCACTTGTATTGCATTCATGCATTCCCTCAAACACTATGCATGTACTCATCCATGCACTCAGGCACTACCCCTGCACTCATGCAATCACTCAGGCACTACCTACGCACTCCTCTAATCATCCAGTCACTACTCTTGCACTTATGCAATTCCTCAGATACTACCTATATACTCCTCGAATCACCCAAGCACTACTCATGCATTCATACAATTAGCCAAGAACTACTCATGCACACCTTCAATCACTTAGGCACTTGTATTGCACTCATCTATTCCCTCAAATACTACTCAGGCACTACCCCTGCACTCATGCAATCACTGAGGCACTACCCATGCATTCCTTCAATTACCCAGGCACTACACATGCACTCATCCATGGACTCAGGTACTTCCCAAGTACTGCTCCAATCATCCAGGCATTACTCTTGCACTCATGCAATCAACCAGGCACTTCTGTTGCACTCATCCATTCCCTCAAACAGTACCTATGCACTCATCCATGCACTCAGGCTCTATCCATGGACTGCTCCATGCACCCAGGCACTACCCATGAACTCATGCAATCACTCAGGCACTACTGTTGCACTCATGCATTCCCTAAAACAATACCTATGCACTCATCCATACACTGAGACACTACCCATGCACTGCTGCAATCATTTAGGCACTATCTCTGTACTCCTGCAATCAGGCAGACACTACCCATGCACTCATGCTATCATTTAAACACTGCTGTTGCAGTCATCCATTCCTTCAAACACTACCCATGGACTCATCCATGCATTCAGGCACTACCTATATACTTCTCCAATCTCCGAGGCACTACCCCTACACTCATCCAATAAACCAGGCAATATCCATACACTTATACAATCACTTAGACACTACGGTTGCACTCACCCATTCCCTCAAACACTACGTATGCACTCAGGATCTACCCATGCACTTCTCCAATCTCCGAAGCACTACCCCTACACTCATCCAATAAGCCAGGCATTACCCATGCATTCAGTCAAACACAACTGCTGCACTCATCTATTCCCTCAAACACTACTCATGCACTCATCCATACACTCAGGTACTATCCATGCACTTCTCCAATCACCCAGGCACTACCCCTGCACTCATGCAATCAGCCAGGCACTACTCATGCACTCCTCCAATCACCCAGGCAGTTCTATTGCACTCATCTATTCCCTCAAACACTACCTATGTACTTATCCATGCTCTCAGGCTCTACCCAAGCACTGTTCCATGCACCCAGGGACTACCCATGCTCTGATGCATTCACTTAGATAAAACTGTTGCACTCATCCATTCTTTCAAACAGTACCCATGCACTCATCCATGCACTCAGGCTATACCCATGGACTGCTCCATGCACCCAGACACTACCCATGCACTCATGCAATCACTCAGGCACTACTGCTGCACTCATGCATTCCCTCAAACACTACCAATGAAATCATTGATACACTCAGGCACTACCCATTGACTGCTTCAATCACCCAGGCACTACCCCTGTACTCGTACAATCATCCAAACACTACTCATGCACTCCTCCAATCATTCAGGCACTTGTATTGCACTCATTCATTCCCTCAAACACTATGCATGCACTCATCCGTGTACATAGGTACTACCCCTGCAGTCATGCAATCAGCCAGGCACTACCAATGCACTCCTCTAGTCATCCAGTCACTACCTTTGCACTCATACAATCACTCAGACACTAGCTATACACTCCTTGAATCACCCAGGCACTACCCATGCACTCATGCAATCAGCCAGGCACTACTCATGCACTCCTTCAATCACTTAGGCACTTGTATTGCACTCGTCCATTCCCTCAAATACTACCCAAGCACTCCTCCATGCACTCAGGCACTACCCCTGCACTCATATAATCACTCAGGCACTACCCATGCACTCCTCCATGGACTCAGGCACTACCCAAGCACTCCTCCAATCATCCAGGCATTACTCTTGCAGTCATGCAATCACCCAGGCACTTCTGTTGCACTCATCCATTCCCTCAAATACTACCTATGCACTCATCCATGCACTCAGGGTCTACCCATGGACTCAAGTAATCACTCAGGCACTACTGTTGCACTCATCCATTCTCTCAAACACTACTCATGCACTCATGTTATCACTCAGGCACTACTCATGCACTCCTGCAATCACCCAAGCACTACCCATGCACTCATTCATGCATTCAGGCTCTACCCATGCACTCATTCAATCACTCAGGCACTACTATTGTACTCATCCATTTTCTCAGACACTACCCATGCAGTCCTGCAACCACCCAAGCACTATATGGGCACTCATTCCCTCAAACACTATGCATGCACTCATCCATGTACATAGGTACTACCCCTGCAGTCATGCAATCAGCCAGGCACTACCAATGCACTCCTCTAGTCATCCAGTCACTACCTTTGCACTCATACAATCACTCAGACACTAGCTATACACTCCTTGAATCACCCAGGCACTACCCATGCACTCATGCAATCAGCGAGGCACTACTCATACACTCCTCCAATCATTCAGGCATTTCTATTGCACTCTTCCATTCCCTCAAACAGTACTCATGAAGTCATCCATGCACTCAGGCAGTACCCATGCACTCATACACTCACCCAGGCACTATCCAAGTACTCCTGCAATCACTCAGGCACTATCCCTGCACTCATGCAATCACTCAGGCAATTTTTAAATTTTTAAGAAGTTTATGTGGTTCCGTAAGACCCGTTTTGTTTATTTTTAACAATTTTGGATTTTTTTTGTATTTTCTAAGTTTTTTCTTTTTTTGGTGTTTTTGACTTTTTTTTTCAAACAAAACAAAATTCAACAGTCCAATATGACTATTTGAAAAAAAAAGAGGAAAAGGAAGATTTGGAAGCATATAAAAACAAAATTAACACCTGTGTGTTTTTATTGCATTGAGAATAACATCAATGCATTGCTCCCCAACACACAGTTTTGCGTCACATTTTTTGCAATTAATGGAAGCATCCACTAGCTCTGGGAAAATATGTGGCCGAGGTGAAGGTGGAACTCCTGCACTTGATGTTGATGGTGCATTGGTGTCAACCTGGGCAGCTTGTTCATTTTTCTCCCGCACCATGAGTTCCTTTGCCAAATGAACAGGGTGAATTGTCTTGAGGTGCTTCTTCATCGAGAATGTTCCGCATGAGTACTTTTTTCTGGTCCTCGAGAAAGTACTCTTTTGCACAGTTTGCAAGTGACTTTTCTTGCGTTCACCTTTTTCTCGCCCTCTGGCAATGTAAAAAAAGCCCACATTTCTTTTTTTTACAGGCTCCTCCACATCATCAAGCTCTTCCTGGAGATCTTCCTCAGGATGACTGGGTGCCATAATGAAGAAAAACAGTCAAAGCACACCCAAAAAAAAGAAATTCCAACAGCCTCCAATAAACAGGTCTTGACAGGAAGACACATCCAAAATAAGAGAAATAAAATAGGTGTTAGATCCTCCCTCTAACAGAATGAAAAGGTTTTAAACCAATCAAAAGCTTTCTTTCCAGGTCACATGGAGCCGTGTAGGGTGCGTGCACCCATCGCGTACAAGTCGCGCACCCATAAAATTTTGTATACATAATTGTAAAGTATAAATTGGTGTTTATAAAATATTTTGAAAAGTATATTAGTGAAAGTGTTTATACAAAACTGGTATTTAAAGTTTGTACAGTGATATTTCACACTTTTAAAATTACCTGCGCAACCCCGGAAATACGTGCTGGTACGGTTCGTGCACCGTAAGCGCATACGTCACGCACTCTTAATATCTTGTACAGTTAATTCTAAAGTATAAATTCCTGTTTATAAATTGTTTTCTAAAGTATATTAGTGAAAGTCTTTAAGCAAAACTGATATTTAAAATTTCTACAGTGATATTTCATACTTTTGAAATTACGCCGGAGTCGCGACCCCTGCATGATCCCGGAAATACGCGGCAGCAGGGTTTGTGAACCCTCAATCTGCGCTCCCATCGTGTGGGTTTGCGTAGGGTGCGCGACTTCTTTTTAAAAATTAAAAGAAAAAAGTTATCATAACAATACAATAAAACAACTTTCACAGTATTAAAAGCATTATTTCAAGTAAATATAAATTTTAATTGTTCAAATAAATAACAGAATACATTTTTAGTAGTCTATGATATATATATTTTAAAAGAGTGGTTATAATTATTAAAGAAGATTTTAGAAAAACTATGACTAATTTTAAAAAGAAAAGTTCAAAAAAATACTTCCAAACTATTTTAAATAAAAGGAATTCTATAAAACACTTAGAAATACCGTAAAAAAGCTAAGATTACAGTAATTTTATACTTAAGATTTAGCATTTAAAAAACCTTAGAAATTCACTGAAAAAACCATAGGTTTCAGGGACGTTATAGTTAGGAATTAGCATTTAAAAACCCTTTGAAATTCACTGAAAAAATCACAGGTTTCAGGGACGTTATAGTTGGGTTGACATTTCACTTGTACAAAACCAGAGAAATTTGGACGTTATCGTTCACATGGATGATGTAATCAGTGATGTCATCAGTGATGTCATTTGAGATGTCATCAGTGATGTTACTGACCATGTCATGAGTGATGTAATATGTGACGTCATCAGCAGTGCATTGCGGGGGCATGAGTTATAGTTAGCTCAGCTAACTATAACGGCCGAATTTCTCTGGTTTTGTACAAGTGAAATGTCAACCTAACTATAACGTCCCTGAAACCTGTGGTTTTTTCAGTGAATTTCAAAGGTTTTTATAAATGATAATTCCTAACTATAAGGTCCCTGAAACCTATGGTATTTTCAGTGAATATATATATATATATGTTTTTTCAGTGAATATATATATGTATATATATATATATATAACCAAAAACGCCCAGAAGCTTGAGGCCGCACATATATATATACATATATATAAAAATATATATGGCAGTGTAAAACTGCACACACATGGCAGACCTTAAACATATTTTAAGGGCTACTTAAGTGTGTGGAACAATCAGTGCTGCAGACCCGTTAGTAGAATTTTATTTACTGGCCCCAGGCACAGGTAGTGCCACTTTACTAGGACCTACAACAAAATTGAATATGCCAATTGGGTATAAGCTAATTCTACCATGTTTTAGGGAGAGAGCACAAGCACTCTAGTACTGGTTGGCAGTGGTAAAGTATGCATAATGCTAAGGCCAGCAAGAACAAAGTCAGCAAAACAGGAGGGTTGAATGCAAAAATTTAGGGGGAAAACATTTAAATTAAACAAAAGACCCTTCAACAACAGCTGTTCGCATTCAGTTGTTCCTGTGTGTTTGTGGTAAGTTTTTACAGCAAATTGTGCATTCACTGTACATGTATACAGCAAATGGCACATAATTATGCATAATGGTGAAATTTCAGGAATTTCGTGTTACTCAAAATTTCCAAAATTATGCAAATCTAATTTAGTTTTCGCCCAGGCCTAGTTTAATGGCTGCTGTAGTCAGGCTACACAAGATAAGCCTGAACCCATATTTACAGGCCCACTCTGCAGATGGCATAATAGGTGCTGCACTCCGCAAGTAGCATTTAAGTTCCAGGCCCTGCATCTATATCCTAAACCATATACTAATGACCTATAGGCAAGTTAAATATCTCAATCAAGGATAAGCCAATTTAACAATGTTTATTGGCAGAGCACAGACACTTTAGTCCTGTTTAGCAGGGCTAAAGTACACAGAGCTCAAAAACAAACAAAATAGGGTCCAGAGTAAGGTAAAAAGAAATCTGGGATGACCATAGAGAAAAGGCAAATTTTCTACAAGCTCATTGTAGTGAACATGTGGAGAGTTATGCAAGCTGGTAGAAGTTGCCAAGACCCGAAGGAGCTGTGTTGAGGAGCAAGGGAAGAAGCATTCCCATGGTCCCGAAAGGAGAGGAGCCAAAGAATTTAATCACTGATTCAATCAACCATTTATAAAGCGTGGCAATTCACACATGAGGGTCATGAGGTGTTGGAGGAGTAGGCTGCTGCATGGAGGTTGGTTCATTCAAACATCCAGGTCTTGAGTTGTTTCCTGAATTGCTGGAGTGACAGTGCTGTCCTGAGGTGAAGGGGGAGGTTATTCCATGCCTTGGCCACCAGGTGCTAGAAGGAGTGTCCTCCACTGCTAGTTCGGCGGATATGTGAAGTTCTTGCGAGGGATCAGGAAGCGGATCTAAGGTGTATGGTTGGTTGGTGGAAAGTAAGGCGTTTGTTGATGTATGCTGGTCCTTCGTTGTGTAGGACCTTGTGAGCATGGGTTAGCATCTTGAACCGGCATCTCTTCTGGATCGGGAGCCAGTGTAGTTTCTTGAAGTGGGGTGTGGTGTGGGTCATTCTCGGGAGATCGAAGATGAGACTTGTCGATGAGTTTTGAATTGCCTGGAGTCTTTTCTGGAGGCGAGCAGTGACTCCTATGTAGTGTGTTTCCGTAGTCCAGTCTGCTGGCGATGAGGGCCTCCGTGACGGTCCTTCTGGTGTTGACAGGGAGCCATCTGAAAATCTTCCAAAGCATGCGAAGGGTGTGGAAGTAGATGGTCGAGACTGCGTTGGCTTATTGCTTCATAGACAGCTTGCTATCCAGGATAATGCTGAGGATGCGTGCGTGGTCTGTTGGGGCGGAGGGGTAGGCCGAGATCTGAGGGCCACCATGCGTCGTTCCGTGGCGAGTTGTTGTTCCCAAAGATGAGGACTTCTGTCTTGTCTGTGTTGAGGTTGAGGCAGTTGTCCGTCATTCAGTCTGCGACATTCATCATGCATCTGTGGAAGTTGGCTTTGGTGGTGGAGGGGTCTTTGGGCAGTGAGAGGATGAGCTAGGTGTCATTGGCATAGGAAATTATGTTGAGTCCATGCGATCGGACGGTGTCAGACAGGGGGGCCATGTAGGTGTTGAAGAGGACGGGCTGAGGGATGATCCTTGGGGGACTCTGCAGATGATCTTCTTGGGCTTTGAAGTGAATGGTGGAACACAGATACTCTAGATTCTACCAGGGAGGTATGAGGTAATCCAGTTGAGGGTGTCTTCCTGGATCCCAATGTGGTGGAGTCTGTTGATGAGGATGTGATGGGAGATGGTATCAAAGGAGCTGACAGGTCCAAGAGGATGAGTCTGCTGTTTCTCTGCAGTCCAGGATGGCTCTGATGACGTCGGTGGCTTCAATCAGGGCTGTCTTGGTGCTATAGTTAGCTCAAAATCTGGTTTGGGAGGGGGGACCAGGCGGTTGTGGTGCTGGGTGAGTTGCTGGTTAATCACTTTCTTGAGGACCTTTGCTGGATAGGGGAGCAGAGAGGTGGACCAGTAGTTCTTTGGTTTGGCTGGGTCGGCAATAGTTTTTTCAGAGGGGCCTCATTTCAGCTAGTTTCCAGTCCTCAGGGAAAGAGGTCAAGGTGATGGATGTATTCAGGACTTTCCTGAGTTCGTTACAGATCGTGTTCCTTCTGAGGTTGAAGATGTGGTGGGTGCAGGGGTCCGTTCATGATGGAGATAGTGTCTTGCGTGGTGAGGAGGTCCCAGTGGGTGAGCAGGTGTTCGGGGTTTATGTTCGTGGGTGTGAGTTGGTTGTTACTGTTGGCAGTGGAGTGTTGTTGTTTGAAGTTTTTGTAGATGGCTGAGATCTTGTAGTGGAAGAGGACAGTGAGGTTGTCACCGAGGAGAGTAAGACCTCCGACCCTCGGTCTAGGTCCACTCTCTCCCCGCAGCTCCGCTGTGCCATCCTTTGCCTCCTTGGGAGGTTCAAGGCTGCTGCCCGCTCCTGCGCCTGCTGCCTGCTCCAACTGGGACCAGACTGCCTGCAAACAGCGTAACCTTTCTCAGCCGTTTTTTTTTCTTAATTTTTCACTGTTGTGCCACTGTTATTGTACCCATCTGTATCTTGCTCTAATTCCACCACTGTTTTTATTTTCTCGTGCCTGCCTGTTCCTTTCGCCTTTCGCCGCTGCTGCCCCTGCGGCCCCTCCCTCCCGGAATTCCCCCCCAGAATTCCCCTGCTACCGCCTCCCAGCCTCTCCTCCCTCCCACCTCCCCTACTTAATGGCGGCCGCTGCGCGGTTGCACCGCCGGCGCACCAAAGGCAAGCCCGTCTGCGCCCGTCCGTGACTCGACCGCGGCCAGCGCCAGGAACCCTGGACCTCCCACTACCCATCGCTACGACACCACCACCCTCCTCCCACTCAACCCTGGAAGACTTAGAGAATGCCAACAGGCCTCGTCGAACACGACCCACGGCCATTTCTCCTGCCTCCACTGCCGCCAGACCCTCACCGCCACCCCGGCCTCCAACACCGCCGACGCCAGCACCGGCGACACACTAAAATGCATCCTCCTCAACGTACGCTCCGTACACAAACACGCCATGGAAATCTGGAACCTACTCGACTCTCTCTCGCCTGACATCGCCTTCTTCACAGAGACCTGGAGCAATGCATCTTCCGCCCCCGACATCAGCACCACCATCCCAGACGGATACAAGATCCAGAGGAAAGACCACCCCAACCACCCAGGAGGGGGCCTCGCCATCGCCCACAAGAGCACCCTCTGCCTCACCACCTCCAGCGAAACCTTCCCCTCCGCCGAACACCTGCACTTCCAGACCCAGACCACCCCCAAAGCCACACTCCGAGGAACCCTCATCTACTGACCCCCTGGCCCCCGAACACCCTTCGCCACCACCATCACCGACTTCATCACACCCCACGCCATCGCCTCAACAAACTACATACTCATTGGAGACCTGAACTTCCACCTCGACAATCCCAGCGACCCCAACTCCACTATCCTTCGTGACAACCTCGCCAGCATCGGACTTAAACAACTCGTCAACAAACCGACCCACAGAGCAGGACACACCCTCGACCCATCTTCGCGGCAGGAAACAGCGTCCAATTCAGTCACACAATGGCACCCAAACCAGCCCCACGCCCACCTTGAAGGAACTGGAGCAAGGTTACCGACGAGCAACTTAACTCCACCCTCACCCGAGACAACCACACCTGGGCACCCGACGCAAACGACGCAAACGACACAGCCAGAGAACTCCACACCTGGATCTCCAACTGCGCAGACGAGCTCGCCCCACTACGCAACCCCGACAGACAACGCCCCAGAAAAGCCACCTGGTTCACCACCGCTCTCCAAGAAGCCAGACGCACCTGCAGATGCCTGGAGAAGAACTGGAGAAACACCAAGACAACCGAAAACCACACCACCTACAAGGACGCCATGACGGACTACCACAACCAGATCAGAGCCACCAAGAGGAACTTCATCCACAACAAATTCCTGGCCAACTCCACCAACTCCAAGGAACTTTTCAGTGTCATTCAAGAATTCACCAACCCACGCAGCGAAGCAACAGACATCACCCCATTCCAAGACCTCTGCGACAAGCTTGGAACCTATTTCCACCTCAAGATCAAAAACCTCTACGACAACTTCATCGACAATCCACCAGGCGCCACAGATGGCCCCCCGCCCCCCAGAAACACCAGCCAGCCCACCATCTCCAACTGGACACCGATCACGGCCAAAGACACCGCCTCGACCATGAAAAGCATCCACTCGGGGGCCCCCACCGACCCCTGCCCCCCTCACATCTACCACAGAGCCGCGGCTGCCATTGCACCAAAACTACAACGTACCATCAACACCACCTTCAAAACAGCCACCTTCCCAGACGACTGGAAGCGCACAGAAGTCAGACCCCTGCTCAAGAAGCCCAGAGCTGACCCCACCGACCTCGAGAACTATCGGCCCATCTCGCTCCTCCCCTTCGCAGCCAAAGTTGCAGAGAAAACAGTCAACTGGAAACTGACACGATTCATTGAAGAGAACACCATCCTCGACCCGTCCCAATACGGAATCCAAAGCAACCACAGCACGGAGACCAACCTACTCGCCGCCACAGACGACATCCGCACCCTCCTGGACCAAGGCCACTCCGCAGCTCTCATCCTACTCGACCTATCAGCGGCCCTCGACACCGTCTCCCACCCACACTAGTCGCCAGACTACACGACGCAGGCATACAAGGAACAGCCCTGGACTGGATCCGATCATTCCTCACCGAAAGAAGCCAAAGGATCAGACTCCCACCCTTCCTCTCCGACCGCACGAAAATAACCTGCAGAGTCCAATAGGGTTCATCACTGAGCCCCACCCTCTTCAACATCTACATGGCCCCCCTCGCAGCCATCGTCCGACAACACGGCCTCAACATCGTATCCTACGCCGACGACACCCAGCTCATCCTCTCCCTCACCAAAGACCCCACCACTGCAAAACTCAACTTCCAGAAAGGAATGCAAGACGTCGCAGTCTGGATGACCAACAGCTGCCTGAAGCTCAACGCCGAGAAGACAGAAGTCCTCGTCCTCGGAACCACCCCTTCTGCATGGGACAGCACTTGGTGGCCGACCGCCCTCGGAAGCCCACCTACCCCCTCAGACCATGCCAAGAACCTCGGCATCGTACTCGACTCATCACTCACCATGAACCGACAGGTCAACGCCATCACCTCCAGCTGCTTCAAAACCCTCCGCATCCTCCGCAAGACCTTCAAGTGGATCCCCCCTGAGTCAAGGAAGACAGTCACCCACGCACTCATCACCAGCAGACTGGACTATGGAAACGCACTCTACGCCGGCATCAACAAGTCCCTACTCTGCAAACTCCAGACAATACAGAACACCACTGCCAGACTCGTCCTTGGCATCCCCCGACACAAACACATCAGCCAACACCTACGAAGTCTCCACTGGCTCTCCGTGGAGAAAGAGTCACTTTCAAAATCCTCACTCACGCCTACAAATGCCTACACAACAACGGACCCAAATACCTCAACGACAGAATCAACTTCCACGTACCCAAAAGAAACCTCCGATCTTCCAACCTCTCACTGGCCGAAACCCCGTGCATCCACAGAGCAGGCGGAAGATCCTTCTCTCACATTGCAGCCAAAACCTGGAACGAGCTACCGGCAGACATCAGACGCGCCCCCTCCCTGAACACCTTCAGGAAGACCCTCAAGACCTGGCTCTTCGGCTAAACAGATCTGCGGACCCCCCCCCCTCAGTGCCTTGAGACCCTCACGGGTGAGAAGCGCACTTACAATTCCCTGATTGATTGATTCCCGGGAGGGTGTAATGTCCTTTTTGGTGGCTGCAGGTTTGGAGAACTCCTTCAAGATGGCGAAGAGTTCCTGTCTGGTGCTCTTTCCGTCTGTGAGGAGTGGGAAGTTGAGGTGTTCCATTATAGGGATCGGGTTGTCTGGGGATGTCATCCAGCGGATGGTGCCCATGCAGATGATGGCGATTCCACCTCTGTGTTTGTTGGTTCAGTCCTGGTATGTTATCTTGTAGCCTTCGGGGATGATGACTGGGATGTCTGGTGTGGAGGTTGGGTTTAGCCAGGTTTCTGTGAGGAAGGTGAAATCTGGGGTGAGGGATGAGATTGTGTCCCAGACCTCTATGGCATATTTGTTGAATGTTCATGTGATAAGTAGAATGCACTGGAGTTTCACTGTGCTGTTCTCGGTTTACGTGGTGGATGTGGTGGCATTTGCAGTGTCTCAAGTTGCATTGGTTGCTTTGGTGATGAAGGTGAGGCGGCAGTGTAGGCAGGAGAATGATCCTATGGTGGTGTGTGGGGATGTGCGGCAGCAGTAGTTGTTGGGGTGTCCTGGGCTCAGAGGTCTGTGGTGGCGTTGCATTCATGGGGCAGAAGGGGCCTTGGTCCAGGCGCGGTCCAGGCGTGGACAGGCACAGATGGGCTTGCCTTTGGCGTGAAGCATCCTCCATAAGTAGTCCTGGGAGGTGGGAGCTGCTCTTGAACTGTTGGTTGTTACACACAGAAAGTTTTTAATTGAGGACCAACAGTAAAGATGGCTAGTTGTGGTATCAAGGGCTTTTTGCAATGACGTTTTAAGGCATGGGCAAAGTGGGCTCTAGCTCAGTGCCCTCACCTTTCAAGGGGCACCCTCATTAAGCTTTAGAGACAGTTCAAACTGTATAGAGTTTTACAGTAACACTTAACTTACTTTTTTCAGCCATCCCAGCCCCTACTTGAGAGATAGTGAGAGGGATAAAGAAAAATACCCATCAGATTGTGGTTAAATCTAGCATGTGGTTTAACGTTTTGAGGTTTATAGGCCCAGTCCACCTGCCCATGCCTTTATGCAGCATGTGCCCCCAAGTGTTCAGTAAAGATTAGCATTGTGTGATCCCTCTGTGACTGAATTTAGCTGGTGCCAGACCAGTGCAAGCGCAGTCTGCTGCATCATGACTGCAAAACTAGTCCCATGCAGCATAGCCTGTGCGGTAAACAAGACCACCAACAAGCACCGCAACCTTGAAAAGTGCGGACAGACTGCACCACATCGTGGCTAGAAGGCTTGGTCGGATCACTAGTCTTTGTGCTTTTCTTGTGCAGTACACCTGGAGTCTGCTAGTGCCAAGGTAGAGTCTGGAGACATTAGCCGATCTAACATAACGTCTATAAGCACTTCTAAACTGATTATGGTAACTAAAATAGTGTCCCAGACTGATAATTTGCAGAAACATTCGCTGACAGACATTTCTTAGGAGGTCATTTTTTCAATCTCTGATCGAAGTTAGAAAATAATTTATTGAAAGACCCAATAATATCCTTGCTTTGGAACGATATTATTTTATTAAATGAGATCAGAGCTATCAACCCCCCTCCCCCAGCTGAAAATATTTCCCCTTTCATACTTCTAGTTCTTCTAGTAAAATGTTATATCTTTAGCAAGGCTGGTACATGGGCACCTTATGTGAAGCTTTAGGAACTATGTATGCTTGCAACATAAAGAAACGTATTTAAATGCAACTTCCTTCTCAAAAGCATTGTGCTATGCATTAAATAATTCTACCTATGTATTAATCTTCTAATATAAGATATTATAGCTCATATAAGGTGCTTGGGGGGAACCTAGCACAGAGACAAATATATTCTTTCTCTGATATACGGTGTGTGAGCTACTACCTTGCAAAAGAATACGGTTGAATATGAATTGTTAGAACTCACTTTGCTTTCCACCCCCACCCTTCCTGTTTAAGAATCCTTGTTTCCTTTGAATTAGCTCCCCATGTTTGTTGAATTTTAATGATAAAGATTTCAACCTCATTATAAGCGCTCACCAAGGGGGGAGGTTCTCCCTGAACCAACTCTATACTTTTCATCCAATTTAGCATAAAATCCTCAGGAATATCTGCCCTGAGGGAATATTTATATTTGCAATTCATTCCAATTTGTGCATTGTGTATCAGATGTAAGAAACAGGGCCAAATACCCTCGTTAGCAAAAGAGAATATTCAGCAGGGGACTCCCTGCACCTTTAAGCTATTGTTGGATAAAGAGTGAGGAAATATTGTATTTAGCTAATTAGACCTGGCAAAAATGTGCATTTGTCTTTGTAACATGCAGTTGACAATGTATTGTTAATGTGATGCTCCCAAAGCAAGACATTTCCTTAATATTCAGCAGTATTCTGCTGAATGTTCATGCTCTTGCTTGCTGCGTGTTTCGAATATCCTCACATGGCCTATTCCCATTACGGCATTTCAGTGTATGGGAATTCTGACAAAAGGTTGTTTGTTTTTGGGTGAAAGTGAAGGTCTATTTATTTTCATTTATTTAAAAAAAACAGTAATGAAACATTTGTTTGTTTTTTCTGTTAGCAGCAAGGCTGATATCATTGAAAATTTGAATCATGAGATTCGCCTACTGCTCAGCAATTAGACTGGAAAAAACGTAAATGTTTGCCTTTTTCATTAAACTATAGCATTCAAGAATATGCTTAGTGGTTTGTTTTCAACTAATAAACAATTTAGATAGCTGTTATGTGGGCAGTGCTTAATTTGAGCCAGTGGTTTCCAGTGCTCAGCACAGACCCTTAATTGTTAACACCGGCACTTATGACAGTCTGCCACAACAGTTGTTTATTCATTCAATATACATTAATAATGCCTAGTATCTGCCCCCAAGCCATTGTTATAGCTTTTGGGGACTGGTATGTCTGAATTGTCACATTTGTAGGAGTGTGATGGTTAGTAATTGTGTTCGTTTTGTCATTGGTAGCACTGGCAGAGGCAAAGGGTGCTGTAAGCTGCAGGGGCCTCCTAACAAGGGCCCTGGCTTATGCTTATTGTAGCCAAGAGATCTAACCCATGCTAACTATGAGGATGTTCATTACCTTTGGGTGTGAGGAAGCTTCAGTGCGGCTCCTCTGCTCAGGCGAAGGAGCGGTGCTCCACTGCCTTTCATAGTAAAAAAAAAATAATAATAATAAATGATAATAACTCTTTTGCCGTCCAAACATTTGTGAGCACTTTGCATATTCTCCATGCAGGCTGCATTACAGCCTGCATGGAGAACATGCCCAGGGTACCAGTTCTAACCATGGTGCTCAGACCAATCACAACGCTGGGCTACGTGGAGCCTGGAAGCCCAGGTGCTTCCTGTTTCCACTGAAGAAGCCAGGAAGAGGATAGAGGAGAAGCGGCGGCGGCCGGCCAGCCGGTAGGTAAGTGATTTTTTATTTTATTTCTTTAACCCTCTTTCCCCCTTACTCCCCTCCCCGCCCCACTGCTACTTCCCAGGAGCAGCCGCCCCTGGGAAGCTTATGGTATGCGTTAAAGTCTGCTGTGAGCAACAAACGAAGATGGCTCCATTTTGTGTGGTTTACTTATAATCTACTACATTGGACAATATATATGTTGTGGTGAACTATCTTTGCATCCTTCATTATTGTTACCCTGCATGGTACACAGAATTTTAATGCCGCTCCTTTCCACTGTTGGTGCACATTCCTCTGTTCGTCGAACACATCGGTAAGGTCACATAAGGCTGCCAGGACACACAAGCGTGACACCATTTTGGATTGCATCAGGATTATTATAAATGCTACTTCATTCTCCTTACTAATTGTTCTACATCTTACTGTGCCATCATATTCTTCAGTCACAATCATTGAGTGACAGTCAGCAGATTTCATATTATGCGCCTAGTTTCTAAAACAAATAATTAATTACAGTGCAAAAAGAAAGATAATGGCAACAAGGTATTTTTTCATTTATTATATTTCAACTTTTGAAGATGAAGACTTATCTCAAGAACACAAGAAAAATATACTTTTAAATGGTATGGGCCTCATTTATGAGAACTGATGCATTGCTGCGGTAAAGCAGCGATGCGTCAAAAAAAGTTGCGCTGTGGTACACTAGTTTGGAACGCCTTGATGTGTAGTATTTATGGTATTCCGCACTATGGCATAAGTTCCCATGGTATGTCACCAGAATTTACGCTTTCATGGGATGGCTACCGCAGAGGACACTGACACAAGTGTAGGCAAAGTAACGCTAGGCTGGTTTGCGGGTCGTAAACTAACGTTTACGTGCCGCATATCACAATTGAGTCACATTGGAATGCATCATGTGTCCTAAATCCCGTAAAAAGTGATGCATTTTGAAAAAAACATTTTCCCACACCTCAAAACAGAAAGTTGGAGCAGGCAGCAGCAGCCAGGGCAGCAGCTTCAACAACCCCATCCAGAATGTCCAGACAGATCCCTAGGGGAACAGGAGTAATTTTAGTAAAGCTGACAATCAAATGCTGATAACAGAGGTGACAACGTATGAATATGAACTATTTGTCACCTCAAAATTGCCATTAGGGAAGAAAGAGGCCATTTGACAGTTCATAGTGGACAAGATTAACAGTGTTAGGCAGGCTAAGAGGACAGTGCGAGCATGCAAGAAGCGCTGGCACGATTGCAAGCGTAGGACCAGGAGAAACTGGCCACGTTCAACATTCTGTCAATAAAGTGTTCTTTTTGCAATTGTCACCACGAGTGGGACGGGTATCCCTAGACATGGGTCCCTTACTCTACATGACACTGGAGTCAAGCTACCCTGGCTGATGAGGCGAGAAACCCCTAAACCAGTCCCAGGATGCTTGTTTCCAGTCCAGGGAGGACCTGGCCTGGCAAATCGGGCTGGACTGTTACCATTGGGAGCAGGGTCAAGACTGATTTGCATATAGCTGGGTTCAAACTGGAATGGCATGGTGAGCAAAAAAACGATGGATTTAGGCCCAGATCTCTGTACTGGGGTGAATGTATGACATTGTTCTGCATTCTGTCCATCAACTGTTGTTTTTGCATTTGTCACCCCGAGTGGGACGGGTATGCCCAGACGTGGGTCCCGTGCTCTCCATGCCACTGGAATCAAGCTATCCTGGCTGAAGAGGGGTGAAACCCCGAAACCGGTCCTAGGATGCTTGTTTCCAGTCCACGGAGGACCTGGCTTGGCAGTTCCGGCTGGACTGTTCCCATGAGGCACAGGGTCAAGACTGATTTGCATATGGCTGGGTTCAAACTGGAATGGCATGGTGAGCAAAAAAACGATGGATTTAGGCCCAGATCTCTGTACTGGGGTGAATGTATGACATTGTTCTGCATTCTGTCCATCAACTGTTGTTTTTGCATTTGTCACCCCGAGTGGGACGGGTATGCCCAGACGTGGGTCCCGTGCTCTCCATGCCATTGGAATCAAGCTATCCTGGCTGAAGAGGGGTGAAGCCCCGAAACCGGTCCTAGGATGCTTGTTTCCAGTCCAGGGAGGACCTGGCTTGGCAGTTCCAGCTGGACTGTTCCCATGAGGCACAGGGTCAAGACTGATTTGCATATGGCTGGGTTCAAACTGGAATGGCATGGTGAGCAAAAAACGATGGATTTAGGCCCAGATCTCTGTACTAGGGTGAATGTATGACATTGTTCTGCATTCTGTCCATCAACTGTTGTTTTTGCAGTTACTTGTTTTACAGCTCACTCCAGCTCTGCCAAGTATGTCCATTCCATGTCGGATTGGCAGCACCAGTCTATACTGGGACTTATAGTGGAATGTATAACATGAGTCATCAGAACTACAAGTCCCACAATATAAAGCAAAAAACATAGACAGGAACAACACATTATGCATGGATACTTGAACCCTGTCCAACCTGACAGTGACAATGCAGGCCACCTGGCACCATGAGGCCAGTCTATTTTACTTGTGCCCATGCAGCCAAATCTAGGCTGTAAACAATGGAATGAAATGAGGTTGTCAGAGGATAAAGTCCTCACCTGAAAAGGGGGTCAGGTGTGGGCAATGTCAAGTATCACCACATAGAAACATTTGAAGAGTCATGTGCATAGTCACTAGCATGAAGATACATTGCACGCAGCTGTCCCGATGTGCGGGCTGAGAGCACACATGTGTGGTCTGCCATGGTAAAGACCAACCTAACTCCAGTCATGTACAAATTCATACTGGGGTTTGGGTTGAATCCAAGTGATGCACACCAGAGGACCATGGGTCTTATTGAGAGGAATTTGGTGTAGGGCTGCCCTATGCCAAAGTTAAAGGGCATCAATGCACTGTATTTATGCAATAAACTGCATTCCTGTCTTTTCTTCCTGCGCTTGTGTAGCCACGACCCGTGCAGGTAAGAGCGGTGGGGCTGTATGGGCCAGGTTGGGGGGATTTCGACAGAATACGACAAGGGAAAATTAATGATGTCCACCCGGCCCCACCGCTCTTACCTGCATGGGCCGCGGATGCACTTGTGCCATTTCTGAAGCCTAGTGCCAACGCAGGCACTACTGCCTAATGGTGCAAGAGTGCCTACGTTGCATGCAGGATAGTGTTTTGTACAGGAAGGGGCACCTTCCTGCACAGAAAAAATCCTAAGAGGTGTCTTCCTCATACTACGTCTGCTGCATGATGCAGCACACATAAAAAGAGGAAAAAACAAGGCAAAATAAAGAAATGGCTCCTTGTCGTCACGTTTGGAGGCATAAGGAGTTTTGCAGTTCCCAGGTTTTCATGTTTTTGTAAATCTGGGGCGGCATAAAAATCCATGGATGCTATTGGAAACACCCACTGCAACGCCTGAGGCAGACCTCCCGGGCACAGAGTAAGGCGAGGCAGTGGTTTGCACTGCAATGCCCTAATCAACATTTATGAGGCCACTCAAAGCCATGCAGGGTGGCTTTGCGTGGCTTCAGAGATTGGATTCAGCACCCTGCATCACTTATGTACCACTTCACGTTGTGCAAAGGTGATGCCATTTCTCATTAATAAGCCCCCCAAGTATGTTTGTTGAAAGAATAGATGGTGTGTGAGCCCAGTGGGCCCTTGTTAGTGCAGTGCACTGTAGGTGCTGCTGAGCACATTGAGCTGGTACTGTGTCTGAATGGGGAGACATTGCATAACAAGGAGGTGAGAAGTGACATGTGTACTGCAAGTTAGCCTGAGAAATACACATGCGCTGCTGTGCCTGATAGTGCAAACTTGTGTCACAGCTGGGAAGGAATGACAAAGAAGAAGGCATTGGTGTACTACATCCTACATGTGATGTGGACCTGGGTGAAGATGTAGCACTTGTTAGGAGGGTGCCGGAAAAAGAAATGTCTTCTCATGCCACTATGTCAAAGCAGGAAGATGTGAAACAGGGAATTATGAAGTGACAGGATGAGTTAGGTTGCCATGACTATGGGCAGGATTCAGGGATAGTTGGAGGGTGAGGTGTATGGGCATAGTTGTGTGGCAAACCTGGGTAAGTACATGTCACATAATATCATCACTACTAAAATGTGGGGTACAGCTTGACCCAAAGCCCTCAAATACAGGCAGCCATGTCGGTCAATTGGATATGGTGACTCACATCGTTGGTATTGGTGTCACATGAGAGTCAATTTATTATGTGGGTGTCATCAATGTGTGACAGTAAGTGGAGTCCCTGGGACTCAATGAGGATTGCGTGTGGAGTCATGTGCATGTACAAGTGAGCAGGGCTGAGTCAAACAATGTGGAAAACTCTGCAGAAAACTAACTCCGACAATGATAAAATGGAGTGAGCTTCAGTGCTAGCAATCTACCTAGTTTGACTGGGCCTATCCCCCCAGAGTTGGTAGACAGTTACCACCGCTCTGAACTATGGAGCCAAGTGTTTTAGTAATGCCAATACACGAGTATACTCAAATAGGAAAACCATGGTAAGTATATGCCCTACACATCCCTGCAGTTTAGCGAGGTTGGTAGCTGTGTAGACTTATGTGCATGCATGTGAAATATGAGCTCTTGTCCTCATGAATGCACAATGTGCATGCAAGAAAGCAGAACAAGGTAGACTGCTGTGGTGTACTGTGTGAAAGGAAGACTGCAGGATCAAATCAAATACATGACCAAACCCACATCCATTTGTCTGGAGCTGTGGGCTGAGTAGAGGCCAGAGGGAATGCAGGCACCCTGGAGACTTTGTGCAATGTGCACAGTAGAGGTGTCAATACGTGAAACCGCATTCAGAATAGTCATGATGAAAAAGAAAGCTAACTACCAAGGCAGATGTGGACCTTAGCAAGCTGTCTAACTGTGTTACAATGTGTGGTATGACATGAAAAGTCACCCTTGTCACACAATGGTAGTGTGAACAAAGCTGAGATACTGCCATCTGAAAGTCAACTACAGTGCAACATGGCCACAATTACCACGTGTCACACATGTCCTACACATCAACGTTGAACTCAAAGGTAATGAGAATAAAGTCTGTATGACACCTAGATTATTCATGTAAACATCTAGCATAGATCACCATTAACATATCTCTATTTCATTGCAGAGGGAGAAACAACACCTCTTGAACAGCTGCCTGTCCTGGATGACCAACCTACTGGCGATAACATCCTGCCCCCCAAGGATGATAACACCTTTCGGCAACTACTTGACTCCATTGAAACACCGTCTCCATTTGCAGGAGGGCATGATAGTGTTGCAGGGTCTCAAGGGGAACCGCCTACATAAGGACATACCCCTTCTCCCAGCCCAAATCAAGCCCTGGACTTCAAGGACCCCCAAGTGGTCTTCCAAGAGCAGGTGGTAGGAATTCAGCAGCGGCTGGTAGATGAGTTGCGGGTGGGGTTGGAGACCATCATGGGCACCCTAGAGGGAGTCCGAAGGTCTTTCAGACCTAGCAAGGCCACCTCAGAGGCAATAAAAGGCACCTACCCTCCGCCCATTTATTGGAACAGTCCCTGGCTGACATCGCTGGTGTCATGAGGCAGAGGCAAGAAAAACAGCCCTGCTGATGTTACACCAGTGAGGTTGCCACCCAGCAGGGGGCTATTCACATCCTTGAATCTATGGAGCGGAAGCAGGACTTCTATATAGCAATGGGTGCCTTCCACTGTGACTTTGTTGCTGTGCTGACAAGCCAGCAGTCCCTTTTCTGCGCTCTGCTGCCTTTCCTGTTGGCACAGGCAAATGCTGCTGGGGACAGGGTAACCACATCTTCTGCCCCTGATGTGTGTGTGACTCACATGCCTCCTGCAACAACACTACCACCCTAATGGGAGGCACCACACACATCAGAGGATAAAGATGGGGACTTCAACCTTCTCCAGCGGACAAATCCTCGCTAACATTTGTTTGTGCCACTTGGCCAGTTTCTCATTGAACCTGTGTTTATGATCATGCCACCACCCTTGTCACCTGGCACTGCCCCCTTTTCGCATGCCCACCTATTGATCGGGTCCATTGTCGACTGCCAAAGTGGCCTACCTTCCCTAATGGCAATTTGACCTCCTACTCACTGGAATACTCCTCTCCTCAACATGTCACATGAGATGTAACCCCCATGGCCTTTGTCTGGACATCCTTTAGCTCTCAAACAATGTTGGGTTTATATCTGCAATAACTGCTACTATGAATTAGCCTATGAATACACCTGTAAACAAATGCACTACCTTGAGTTGTATGGCTGTTGCAAATCGGACTAACTAGACCATGGCGGATGTGCAGACATAAAAGGTATTACCTACAATTTCTAGGAAATTGCACTACAGTCCCTATCACTTTTTCTTGTTGAACAAGGTCAATCATCATGGACCACCACAGCCATGGCATTATATTGCAAATCCCTTTGAACTATTGACTGTCATGGTGTGGCAATAAGCATTGGAACCTTCAGTGCCACAGAGTCAAATAGGCCAAGTAATTACACTATTGCTAAACTGCACAAAATGGGTCCTATGATGCGGGTAAGCCACTAACATAAGCTCACACATCCACAGATATCATGCTCAGTTATCATGACAATGTTATCATGCACATATGTCAGCTGCAATGCTTCAACTGAAGATATCCTATGAGTACTATCATAATGCATGCACTGACAATAAACGGATATTCATGGCCAGAATCCTTCTGTATAGTGCTACACCTTCTGTGTAGTGCTACACCTTGTATGTCATTAAGCATGAACTACAACTACTAAGTATTTGGGGGCCTGTCTCAAATCAGAAATGGTTTAGTAAGGCACACAGGGATACTTAGGGTCATTGTGCCACTTTGGCCCTGAGAGCCCTCACATGCAATGAGTGTGAGTGAAACGACACATGATTTCAATTGTACCATCTACACACATAACAATATGGAGGAGTCACAGCACAGACTCTAGAACAAAGCTACACATCCTAAACTAAAAGGAAACATCAGACAATTGCGTATTCTAACTTAGCAAGTAGTTGCACAAATCTGCATGCAGGAAGTGCCACACTTAGCATGTATTCAATGCCAAGGATGAAAAGACATTTCCGGACTGGTGGGGGCCACTTTCATGGATACGAACCGGCAAACAACAATGACCTACTAGTTCAATGCTGCAAGGGTGAGTGCCTAAGTGCCAGGCACCAGTGTGTGTCCCACCACAGGCATGAATGGGTCCCGTGGGGTGACAGATCCATCCCTACTATACATGTAGCATAACATACACACACAGTGCTACAGTAGGTGACTGTCTCTGTTGGGCTGTGTGTCCATTAGGCCTGGGTGTAGTTCTGCTCTGCGGAAGTCCGCGAAGTGAACAAAAAACTTGCTGCGCTATGCAGAGTTCCACAAGCGGTGGAGTGCGTTAAGTTGCACCGGTCGCGCTGATTTTTAGCGCTGGTTGTTTTTCCAGCACGAATGGCACCATGTGCAGTACAAGAGGATGCTGCTTCTTTCTGTCACTCGAGTAGATGTTCTACTCAAACAGCAGCTTTCTCAATGCAAATGGAAAGTTTTCAATGCGAGCAGTTGCGGCCATCCGTGACTGTCCGCATTGAGAAATCTCGCCGGGAGGTGGTCTGGAGCCAGATTTTCCTCACCCACGCTCACCAACTTAACGTTGGCAAGCGAAGAAAAAGCTCAGAGCGGAGTTTTTCGGAACTCCGTGTGCTATGTGAAGCGCAGAGTGGGAAAAACTCTGCAAACTCCATGAGCGGAGTGGAATATCATGTCCAGGCCTAGGGTCCATTCACTCAGAGTGAATGCTCTGACTGTGCCCAAAGACTGCAGAAGATACCTTAAATGACTCCATTGCAACATTCACTGATTATTGTCCAAAGGCGTCTCACACAGATACACATATCTACAAACACTGCAGGGAATCCCAACATCATGTGCTCAAATCAACCTAAGCAAATATGACAATTCCTATGCAGTAAATCATTACGCAGTCGTGAAAGATAGAAAAGATATTTTATATAAGAATTTTTCAATGTTTGCAACTAAAATTACCTTCCCTACTCTATCACTATCTAAACTAATATTAAGCTAACTTACCCTGCCTATCCTACACTAATTTATTTTGAGACTACCTTAACCTATGTAAACTTAACTTAGAACCTGATTTAGATCTTATTCAGAATCGGTCCTGCCGTCGCTTTTCCGTCGGATTCACTGTCCGCCTAGTAGGCGGTCTGCCTGCTCTATTTAGATGTTGGCATGTCGATGGACAAAAGACCATCACAGTGCTTCCATCTGTGCCAGATTATTTTACCTGTTTCGACAGTGCCATAGGCAAAAGCGACTGTCGGAGGGGGTACAGCCAGTTTGTCCACCGGGCCACTCATGATGTGCATTCCCGCCGATGTAACTGTGGCGAGGAAACCTTCAACCCTGAGTTAGTGGATTGTAATGGATATAAGGCCAAAACTTACTTTCTTTCTGTTTCACACTTCCTTTTCTGTCATGAACCCAATTGTCCAAGTTCTGCCTTGCTGCTGCTACTTGACCATGAAGCAAATCAACCCCATTGTCAACGAAATCGAAGGTAAGCTTCTATTGGAATTTTTTACCTTTTGACTTGTCAGTTTACATTCCTAAACTGTAAAATCATAAACATGTGCATTACACATTATTTGGATAATTGAAATGTAATATAATGTAGAAATTGCACTTGATAAGGTGAAACATTTGTTTTAAAATAACTGTAAACTCAATGTTAGTTCCAAACTTTGATCAATTATTATATTTATCAGTGTAACAGTTACCCTTGTCTAGTGCATTTCCTGTATTTTAATAAATGTTGTTTGTGCCATTATTATTTTAAGGTGCAATGCATATGTGTTTAATTTCATCTCTTATCAAGTACAAATAAACACATCTGTGTTAACACTTAAAAAAAAAAGTCAAATCCATTTGTTGCTGTAAATGTCCAACATCATAATGAATGCTTGCACCAAATTTTAAATGTCCATCACATACTTTTTTTTACTTGTGTATGGACTTTACAAATTAGACAATTAAAAAATTGTTGCATTTTCTGTCATAATTTTAAGTTAAAATATGTAAATCTCAGTTTAATCATTGAACAGTTCTAGGAATCAAAGAATAGTAAATGGAAAAATAATGTCAGGACCAACTTGGCAAAATTTAAATATGTTTTTATGAAGAAATGAGATACTTCTCTCAAATCAATATATGTTATTGCAAAACATAAAACAGTAGAACAACTGCTTGTCACAGAGACATGACGTTTTAGTGTTGCCCAGAATTTGCCTCCTAAACAGACTGCCAAAGGAGAACCTCCTCAGGAAGGGGCATCTAGTGCGTATAGAGCAGGCACCTCAAGGATCTTTCTTGGGAGGGGTGGGTTTGGGTTTCACAGGGGTTATGGTCAGGTAAAGCATGAATTCAGGAGGAGAAGTACGGGTAGGAGGGGTGGGAGAGGACTGGGTTTGGGAGGTAGAAGGAGCTGCAGTGTGTGATGTGCATGTGTCTGTTGGTTTTGCATTTGTATGTGGGTCTGGTGTATGTTGTGTATATTTTGGTGTTTGCTTTCTGGCAGGTGTATGTTGTTGAGGAGAATGTATGCATTTGTGTATGGTGGGTGTTGTTTTGCGTGTAGGTGAGGGTGTTGTTTTGGATGAGTATACTGTTGAGGTGGTTAGTGTGGTGCCTGTAAGTGTATGTTTTGCTGTTGAATGTGAGTCTGGTGTATGTGTTGATGTTTGTGGTTTCTCAGGTGTTTTATATTCAGGAGAGTGTGTGCATTTGTGTTTGGAGGGTGTTAGTTTGCATGTAGGTGCGCATTTGGATGAGTCTGCTGTTGAGGTGCTTGGTGTGGTTGTGGTGCTTGTGGGTATGCTGGTGGTTGTAGGTGTGGTAGTGGTTGTGGGTGTGCTGGTTGTTCTGGGTGTGCTTGTGGTGCTTGTGGGTGTGGTGATGCTTGTGGGTGTTGTGGTGGTTGTGGGTGTACTGGTGGTTGTGGTGCTTGTGGGTGTGGTGGTTGTAGTGATGCTTGTCGGTGTGGTTGTGGTGGGTTTGGTGGTGGTTGTGGGGGTTGAGGGTGCAGTGGCAGTTGTGGTGCCTGTGGGTGTAGTGGCAATAGTGTCTGTATGTTGTTTGGGTGCTTGCTTGTGCTTCTTTGTGTATGTGTGTTTATGTGTGTGTATGAGTGTGCTAATTGTGTGTTGTGGAGTGGGTGCCTTCAAAGAAGTGAGTGTGTTTGGGATAGGAGTGGGACTTAGGAAATGGGATGATGAAGTGTCCTGAGTTGGGGCACAAGGCTGGGCTGGTTGGAAGGCTGTGATCAGTGAGGATGATACTCCTGCAAATGATCTCTGCAGGCCAGACATAGAACTATGAATGGCTTCCAGGTATGCTACCATTTGTTGCATTTGGCAACTAAGGCCCTGGATGCCATTCAGTAGTGCAGTCTGCCCTACAGAGATGCTGAGTAAAAGGTCAATAGCCTCCTCACTCAGCGCAGATGGGGTGACAGGTGCAGGGGGTGAAGTACCTGTGGAGAAGGAGACCCCAGCCCTTTTAGGGGGGTGGGTTTGGCTAACTGGGGGGGAGTTAAAGGAAGGGTGGAGATGGGTCTTTGGGTGGCAGACAAATATGCAGGTGGTACAGTACCTGTAGGCTTTACCACCACTAGGGACTGGTCGCTTGTGGAGGCCTCCAAAGAAGTTGATGAGCTGGTGGCCTCCGTTCCAGTTCCCTCACCCTCAATGCCACTGTGTCAATTGGTGTCTGTGGCTTCACCACTGGAAACACAGTGGCCAGCTGCTTCCCCGCTTATGTGGCCACTGTCCCCTTCACATGATCCTGAAGATGCTGAAAATACCTATACAATAGTTTTATAGTATCTGTGTAAATAGAACTGACAATGAACTTTTTTCCCAAAACATTTCCCACATTTTCAGATTTTACCTGCTTCAAAGCTTTCAAACTTTGGTTCATTTTTATCATTATGACATAAATGTAAGGAACATATTCAGAAACCATTTGGTCAAATTTTTGTCAGTTCCCAGTATTACTCCTATATCATTTATGATCTTGTCTCTTAACAATTTTAAATTCACTCCAGGAACTGTTAAACACATCTGAATGGTTCTGATTTGTTGTTTAGAATAGGGAACCTATGTCACAAAAAATGATATAAAGGAAAAAGACCTTTGTACAGTGTGTGTACAAGGCAAAAACAGCTGAAATATAAGTACTTATAAAAATTCAAATATGAATCAATGTGTGTTAACCATTACTGCAATGTTGTACCAAAATTTGTATAATCTGAAAGCCTATTCCTTTTGTTTAGGCATTTCACAATGGTAACACTTACTTCGAGTAACTTAAGTATTTTTCAAATGTCAAAAACATTAAATGAATTCAGTACTGAAGTTGCTTAGTAATGTATCACACCCTATGTATTCCCTTATGCTAGGGTCAATGCGTGGGTTCAGACCCATGCAACTAGCCTATTGTCTGGGCTACAGTGTAGTAATTTGTGGAAGGCAGGTAAACACACCTTAGACTCACTTTCCTTGCTCCTCTTTTCATATATGACACCCTTGATGAATTTGTATGCGTAGAATGTCATTGGTATCAGTGCGCCTCTGTGTGAGTAATTGTCTTAATTGGGCCGACATTATCAATGACAATATATTTTCACTAAAACACATACTTATTGTGATGAGTAGAAACATTACAAACCTTTTGTTGGTCCTATGGTGTATAGTATGCTTGGGTGAACGTAGGTAACTGCGGAGTAGGCACACTTTTTGTCAAATATATTGCAGTGCTGTGCAAATGAAATCCACCATGGTTTTCACGAATATGCGCAAAGTCTAAATTCATAGTATCTGTCTGCATTCCAGCCATAGGATGTGTTACAGATGCTATGCACACTCAGGGAAGAACAGACACTGGCTGCTTCTGCCAGTGTATAGTGTATGTGGCATCCAGATCACCGATTTAACTGGATAGATATGAAAGGTATGCTGTCAGGCCAATATAACACCTGTGATTGTCGGGCAAACATTATTTAGCAGACTAAAATAGCCAATACCCAGCATGTAATGTTGTGGTACAGACACATCTGCTGTCTGGGCTTTGTGTCTGGAACTTTATGTGTGGCACATGCACAATGTACCTGGCTAAAAGCGTTTGCAAAAACACTTTGACTATAGTTTGAGCATCACAAGTCCAGCTTGAGTAGGTCAGACAAATGTGATTAACCACAAGGGCCACTATGCATCGCAATTCACTGCATCACATTACTCTGCAACAGAGAGGGGTTCCTTGAGCTATGAATGTGGGTAGCCATTCACACCAGATGGTCATATGGGCATGTACTGACAAAGGAACTCTTCAACATCATCCAGCAATTCACCAAGCCCCACAGCGAAGCCACCACCGTCACTCCCTCCCGAGACCTCTGCAACAAACTGGGCTCCTACTTCCACCTGAAAATCAAAGCCCTCTACGACAACTTCAGCAAGCAGACTCCAGAAACCACCCTTCCCACCAGCAATGACAGCCGGCCCACCATCACCGCCTGGACCCCAGTGACCACTGAAGGCACCACTACTACCATGAAGAGCACCCACTCAGGAGCCCTCACGGACCCATGCCCTCCGCATATCTTCCACAGAGCCACCGCCACCATTGCGCCCCAGCTACGATGCACCAACAATGCCACTTTCAAATCCAGCACTTTCCCAGAAGACTGGAAACGCGCAGAAGTCAAGCCCCTCCTCAAGAAATCCTCCGCAGACACAACGGACCTGAAGAACTACCGACCCATCTCTCTCCTCCCCTTTGCAGCCAAAGTCACCGAGAAGATCGTCAACACCCAGCTGACTAACTTCATTGAAGAGAACTCCATCCTCGACCCTTCCCAATCCAGATTCCGCTGCAACCACAGCACCGAGACCGCCCTCCTCGCCACCACTGACGACATCTGCATGCTCCTCGACCAAGGCCTCACCGCAGCCCTCATCCTACTCGACCTCTCCGCAGCCTTCGACACTGTCTCCCACCGCACCCTCGCAGCCAGACTCCACGACGCCGGAATACGGGGAACTGCCCTCTACTGGCTCTGCTCCTTCCTCGCCAGCAGAACCCAAAGGATCAGACTCCCGCCTTTCCTCTCCGAACCCACAGAGATCAACTGTGGAGTACCACAAGGATCTTCTCTCAGTCCCATGCTCTTCAACATCTACATGGCCCCCCTTGCCGCCATCGTCAGACAGCATGGACTCAGCATTGTATCCTACGCCAATGACACCCAGCTCATCCTCTCCCTCACGAAGGGCCCCGAAACCACCAAACTCAGCTTCCAAGAAGTAATGAAAGATGTCGCAGCTTGGATGAGTAGCAGCTGTCTGAAACTCAATTTGCAGAAGACAGAAGTCCTAGTCCTCGGACCCTCCCCCTCTGCATGGGACAACTCCTGGTGGCACTCCGCCCTCGGCACCGCGCCCACCCCCACGGAAAATTCCCGAACCCTCAGCATCATACTTGATTCCTCCCTCACCATGACCCGACAGATCAACGCCGTCGCCTCCATCTGCTTCTACACCCTCCGCATCCTCCGCAAGATCTTCAAGTGGATCCCCACCGAAGCCAGAAAGACTGCCACCCACGCACTCATAACAAGCAGACTGGACTACGGAAATGCCCTCTACGCTGGAATCAACAGATCCCTGCTACGCAAACTCCAGACCATCCAGAACACCGCAGCCAGACTCGTCCTTGGCATACTTCGGCATGATCACCCAACACCTGCGAGACCTCCACTGGCTCCCCATCGACAAGAGAGTAACCTTCAAGCTACTCACCCATGCCTACAAATCCCTCCACAACAGCGGACTCAAATACCTCAACGAAAGAGTCTCCTTACACGTACCCAAAAGGAACCTCTGCTCCGCCGACCTCATCCTAGCAGAAACCCCGCACATTCGCAGAATGAGAGCGGGTGGAAGAGCCTTCACCTACAACGCAGCCAAAGTCTGGAACGAGCTCCCAGTCAACATCAGACTCTGCACACCTTCAGGAAGTGCCTCAAGACCTGGCTCTTCGACTGAACCAAAGCTGCACCCACCCCTCCCCCCAGTGCTTTGAGACCCTCACGGGTGAGTAGCATGCTTTAAACCCCCTGATTGATTGATTGATTGATTGATTGACACCACACAAACATGCAATGCATCAGTGAGTACTACCTTGACTGGAGTGATATTACATGTGGTTTGACCTTGACATCTTATATTCACTTTGATTTTCTTTGAGTCCAGTGAACAGCAGCACACATAGATGGAGCACTAGGACTCACAGCATTGTTTGGAATACAGTAAGATGCACCAACATTGTCACATCCATTCCTGCATGTAACAGTTGCATCCTTGCCTCATGGGGCACATGTGCCTGCATTGGGCCAAGGTAGCCAATCCAGCACAGGCACAGGTCAAGAGTCAACATTTTTAAGTGTTATGTTATATACCATACTAATCTTGTTATGTGCTAGAAATCATTGTTGTGGCATAGGGAGACTATCTGTGCTGCACTGTGGCCATGGCCTTATATGTCCTTCTGTTTACAGTAACATGACATCATGTAAACGTTACTGGGGGAGACATATTTAAGAGGCCAACATACATCATGAAGCACATGACACACACTGTTATGTTATTTGATTCTTGGTATAGCGCACGCCTCATCCCGAAGGGACATCTTTGCGCTGTGCACTCAGCCATTGCACACTGCTTGGTACTACACTCACTTTGGACCATGGCTGAGGGTGTGTAGCTCAACACACTGTAGCTGCACACACAATCTCTGCTCGTGCAGACTGTTACACATTGCTGACTTGCTGTTGTGTATGTTGTGCACAGGCACATGTGTTGCGCACATGGTGTTATCATGAACACATATATGAAAACATGATGTATATCTGGGGTGAGTTTTTCACACAGAAAAGAGAGAGGTGGAGAGGTGTGGTGCAGCGGCCAGGGCAGCTGACTTCGGAGCACAGGGCTCACGGTTTGATCCCCGGCTCCGGCGGCAGCTCAGCTCAGCACCATGTGACTCTGGGCAATAGCTCACTTAATTTCCACGACGGCCCCCAGCGCCTTGAGACCCGTAAGGGTGAGTAGCTCACGCTTTACAAATACGGATTTACATTTACATTTTTTACAGCAAAAGACCTTTTGAAAAGGTGAGTGAGCTAGCTATCAGTCATCACTGCAGTGAAACATGGTTAAGTAGTCCATTTTACTTGTGATGTTCAATTTTCAAGATTCTTCCATTCACACATGATCTGTATCTTACTCCTGTCAATGTTAGTATCACCACATATACTCGGAGAGCAGGCCTTTGTGTGTGTATCCTAGTTCAAGGATCATACATTCCCTGACACAGGCTTTTGTTACGGCACACACTGAAATTACTTTTAGTCTTTGTGTGAATAGTATATTTGTGATCTGCTCAACTATGCAGAAGTTCACTCAGGTCAGAGGTACACAACTATTGCAATGCTAATGTAAATTAATATCAAAATCACTTCGTCTGACCATGTGCAATGAGTTGTGTGCATGCACAGACATTTTTGTCTTACTATTGATCCAAGTGAAATCACACTCTTGACATCTCAGTATCCTTCAGGTGTTCAGATGTTTGCATATAACCTATCCAATTTCATAGTGCTCTAGCCATTTATGCACTGTACAATGTAATCTGGTCATGTTGTATTTTTAAGGCTTTTGGTGCACATTGCATTGCTGAGCAATGCACGGCAAAAGAGTCTTATATCGACTGTAGCATGATGAGGTAAATGTGACATTGTAGCCAGGAAATTGTTCCCATGAGCTTTGTTTAGTGGTTCTCCACACATGCATTTATTTGTTCTTTCCAAGTGACTGATTTTACATGTTTGCATGACAGTGGGCCTTTGTTCATGGCAACTGTCACTCATGTTCTCTGATGGTATCTGCAACAATATGAGTTAAGGGAAAAACACCGTTAATCAGCATGGGAACAAATAGGTGAGCCACACTGTAATGTGAGGTTATTCTCAGGTATGGTAGATTGTGGTTTTTATTCCTAACTTCACTGAGTACCATCTGTTGTACACTTTGCTGCTGCAAAACACAGCACAACTGTTAGCTGTGCAGCTCTTCACTGCTCAAGTGCAACGGGAGAGTAATGATCAAGTTGGATCTTGTAATGTGGCATGGCTGGCCTGTCCTTTAATGCAGTACACTGCGTCACATTGCAGTTCTGTATGTGTGCAAATGATAGATGTGTGGCGTGGCACAATGCTGTTCAACAGGTCTGATGACATGATAGTTACATTTCAAGACCTATTTCTAGTTAACGAGATGTGGGTGAGTTGATGTTTACTGGGACTGTGACATACACCCCAACACAAGTAATGGATTCAAACATTTACTTCCATGTTGATCCTTCAAATTATGTATAGACATGATTTCCATCTCTGTACATGTGCATCGTTTAAAGAAATTTTGCACAATGTGTGTGCGTCACCTATTCCCAGCCACTCTCTTCCATCCTCATCCTCATCCTCCATTAGCTCCTGCTAATCATGATCCACGTCCCACAGGATATAGATGTTGTGGAGAATGGCACAAATAAGTATGATCTTGCAGACCATAGGGGGCGAATATAGCAATCTCCCCCAGACATGTCCAAGCATCTGAAGCGGGACTTTAGCACTCCAAAGCTTCTCTCAACAATGTTCCTGGTCTTGGTCAGTGGCTGATTGTAGTATTGTTCCGCGTCAGTGTGGGGATGTCCTATTGGGGTCATGACCCATGGCGGGAGACCATATCCTTGGTCAGCTGAATTTTAAACAGAAATTACAATTGTCAATTTATTTGCTCTCTGTTACAGCTACTTTCATACTCAAACACATATCGCACAGTAATTTGCAAAACATGTTACTTATACAGTTGGCCACAGGTTTACACATGTTTCTTCAAGTTATCTGTGTAATTGCTAATGTTGAGCAAGGCCTGATGCATTGTACACTTCTACATCCTGACTTTCTGTTTCTTTATTCGCTTACTGCGATGGAGATTTACAGATGTTCGTGATAACTCAATGTTAGGTGCACTCACTACATGTGTGAAGTGACTGTTTATTAATCTGATATTTATTTATTTGATGCTCCCTAGGTAGTTTGTGACATTTCCAACATGTGTGACACTCACACATACATATGTCCATGTTGAGCCACAGCTTTAGTTTGTGGCTTACCTTACATTGGCACTGCTGTTTCATTGTTCACTTCCTCTACCATGTGATTTTGGTGCATACATTTGGCGCAGTTCATACATGTGACAAGGATTGGTAGGCTATTTCTTTTCAGCATTCAACTTAAAAGTGTTGCCTGCTAAGTTGTCATGGTGCACTTTGATTGACACATATGTGTTGCAATGTGGGTCATCTTTATGTGGGACAGACTGATGTTGTTACAAGGAGCTGTCTAGTCCGAAAGTACACACAATACATGGGTTTTTGACATGTATATGTATGACTCCAACTTGTAGGGGCATGTGTACTTCTATGCATTCGTTTTGTACTCAGTGCTGGCGCTATTATATATTGAGATTGCTAACCTGAATATACTGTGGTGCCTTGTCCAGCTTAGAACTTATTCTATGTCGATGACAGATGTATGACATGTTTGGCTGCATTGTGTTTGACTTTGTAAGCTTCTATGTGCTGGATTCATATGCTTTTGATTTAGGCTACTTACTCACAGAGCAGATGAGCCATCTAATTGGTTACATCAGTCAATACGGTGGTGAAGCTATGTGTATGTGTGTACATAGACTGTTAGTATTGCTGAGACATATGATTTTATATTTGTAAATGTTGATGTCACAATGTTGACCAGTAATGATATTTGCACATGTCTGGGTCCTACACTGCTATGGTATGCCACACATGGCCTTTCCACATACTTCTTCCTGTGTTGCTCCAATAACTTTAATCAACATAGATTTATGCTGCTGTGTGTGACACACTTTCTCATGTCCACAGTACTTGTTCTCACACCACTGACCTTGTTGACCTTTGACTGATACCAATAGTTGGTACGCCATAGAGGAGACACTGATCTCAGACTTATCTCTTGTGTTGCCTTAGAACACATGTTGGCTTGTCTGTCATGACAAATGGTTTTATTTGCGATTTGTTACACAGTCCAGTTGATGTGGTTCTATCCATGCACACAGAGTTAACTGAAACATTGCTACTTACTGACGTTCTATCGCTACTGCCATTGACTGATTGATAAGTGCATGATAATGTGGGACATTATTA
Source organism: Calotriton arnoldi (assembly GCA_963921515.1). NCBI lineage: Eukaryota > Metazoa > Chordata > Amphibia > Caudata > Salamandridae > Calotriton > Calotriton arnoldi. The sequence continues at coordinate 598,283 of CAWUFW010003328.1, forward strand.
TCTACATGTTGCAGTGTGTTGATCCCACTATGTGCACATAACACTGTGGCCCAGATAATTGGGAAATTGGCACTGTAGGGTGCAGCAAGTCACCTATTCGCACCGCATTGCGTCATTGACAAAGGGCAGTAATGCACAGAAATTTGGCCATACCACACTTTTCTCACATTTCAGACTACATGAGACAGAATTTGCTACCTAACACTTACATAGGCACCCTTGGACCATGGTGCAAGGGTGCCTGCATTGACACTAGGCAGCTGAAACGGCACTACTGCAGGGAGAAAGGACCGGAATGCACAGTTTAGCATTAATACGGTGCATTTCTGCCCTTTCACTTTGGCGTAGGACAGTGGGACAAGTTGACTTGCTGCGCTGCCCTATGCAAAAGATCCCTAAAATGAGGGCCATTGAGTGCTGATCGTCTATGTATGTGTGCAACAGAATGCTGCACACATAGGTAGAGGGAGTGACTTGGATGACTTCAGTTGTTTTTCTTTGTTACACATAACCTGGGGAGACATATAATCTGTGACATTTCAAAGTTTACCTGATATGGGATACATGACATGCATCATGAACCATGTGCGTTGCATGGAGACACCCACACAACACTCATGGTACTTCTACCTTGCACACAGCGATGGTACATCGCATTTTGCCCAATGTTGCATTGCTCGATGCCTTTATGCCATTCAAAGGCACACAAAGTGGCTTTGTGTGTCTTAACATGTATGACTTGGAGATTTGCTTTACATATGTACCATGATGCATGGTGCATATATGAGGCACACTCCTCATACATATGGCCCTATCACCATCAACAGACACAGAGGGGCCGATTCACAGAACTAATCTGAGACAAAATCCTAAACGTACTACTTTTGGTATTCACAGAAGGCATTTAGTAGTACTAAAGTTAGGACTCCTAACTTTACTACTACTAAACTGAGACAAAATCCTAACTTTACGACTTTCAGGTATTCACAAAGGCATTTAGTAGTAGTAAAGTTAGGAGTCCTAACTTTACTGCTACTAAATGCCTTCTGTGAATACCACAAGTAGTAAGTTTAGGATTTTATCTCAGTTTAGTAGTAGTAAAGTTAGGAGTCCTAACTTCACTATTACTAAATGCCTTCTGTGAATGCCAAAAGTAGTAAGTTTAGGATTTTATCTCAGATTAGTTCTGTGAACTGGCCCCTATGATGGCTAATACTGTGCCTGTCTGCTAGTAGTTCTGTTATGTATTTCAGATTTGCTTACCAACAAGTAGGTCATTCCCATATTGCCCACTCTTAAAGGCTCATTGATGATGCAGTGCCTGAAGATGTAGGCATCATTCACACTCACTGGGTATTTTGTCAGCACATTGGTGAACATCCCCCAATTGTCCAGGATGGCCTGGACATTGATAGAGGATGCGTGCTTCCTGTTCCGGTACAGGTATGATGTTGCTGCAGGAGGGTACCAGTTGCACGTGTGCAATACAGTTTCCTTACAACTCGCAGCTGCAGAATGAGCACCTCCATGGTGTAATGGAGCTTTCAAAAGTGATTTTATGTGGCATGTCTTTATGTACCACAGCTAATGCATCATTTCCAATGCCTGGGTTGCTGAGGCGCAGGACTTTTGCTGCATTTCAGGCTCTGCGCGCCGCTTACCGATGACGTTTTACACATTGTTCAACCAGTAAATATCAGTGCATCAGTTTTAGGCTAGATTTTACAACTGAGAATCTACCTTGAATATATTATTCTCTACGTGACGCAGCTGGTTCTAGTGCAGGCAATTTCCAACACAGGCCTACCAAAACTGACGCATTCTGTGACATGCGCAAAATGTGTAAATATAGAGTACTGCCTGTGCCGCCATCGCGTCAAAAATAGTGAATCAATGGCGGCGTGGGCCTCTTATAAATAAGCTCCGGTATTGGTACAGGGAGACTCAAGATTTATAATACTATAAAAAATGTATTTCAAAGCAAACAAGAATCAAAAACACAGATTATGTGTTGTCTTAAAAAAAAAATTGACTTGCCATTTTGGCCCTCGACACGATGAATTTATCAAGCATCTGATAATAATGCATACCAACAACCTGAACATCCAGGACATACTGGCGATTCCTGATTTAACAAAGAGGGCATTCCAATAATGAAAAAGGAGGAATTGATTGGGAGAAGTGCTAAAGCTACTGAGAGTCATCAGAAAGATGTTGTGAGCAAAACCAAGCAGGGAAAGTACAGCACTCGGAATCAGGCTTTGTGTGAAAATAAACCTTTTAAGAAATGTGACCAAACTAACGGCCTGATTTAGATTTTGGTAGTCTGTCGTTCTGTCCACCACACGGTGGTTTCAGCCCGTCTGTCATGCTAGTAAATGTTCTCCTGCCCAATTTATATATTCAGTGAAAACACCTCCATCAGCCTTTGTGGATGTTTAGCCATTGGACCAGCAGTTGTTCTCACCAGTGGCATGCACTCGTCTGTCGTCGGACAGTACCCCAAGGACATTGGAGTGGAGATTAACCACCCACGAAATTTAAATGTATCCATCATCACAGCAATGTTGCAGGTGTCCTGACTTGTCCTTCAGGGAGAATTAACAGCCAGCAAAAAAGTCAGGGAAAAATCCAGGTCTCTGTACAAGCCATGAATACTGTTCCTCAGGCTCCCATGAGTTGGATCCCGTAGCCCTCTACTCATACTGAGCTGGTCCTAATGCTCCATTTTCCATCCTGAACTTCTCAAGTGCTCTTCACTCTGACATATGATGATCATTAGGCCACAAACAAGATCACCCTTTTCACTTTTCTTTCTCCTCACAAAATTGCCAGGCATTGCACTGATTCAAGAGACACATTTACCCCAACAGGAGTCAGTGAAATTAAAAAGGGATTGAGTGGGTAGAGTGATACATGCCTGCAATACTGAGGGGGCAGGCTAGGAGGCTCCTAGTACAGCCTCTAATGGAAAGTATAGCATATCCATCTTCTTCACAAAGTCTCTCCCAGTACATGTCACCAAGACATGAGTTTGTGAAAATCTCAAAACATAGATCTGTCCTAATTCTCTGTATTGCCCTAATGGAAAAACGTTATCCTTCTTTCTATGTTATCTAGGATACTTGCAGAGTTTGGCAGAACCAAAACAATGGTAGATAGTCTAGTACTTTACAGTGTATCCAATCAGATTGGATATGATTCCAAAGTGTAAGTCAATAGACAGTTGCTTACTCTTTGGCCTATTTTTTGATCTTTTGTCTGATCACACATTAATTGGTTTCTGGAGGGTCTTGCACCCCAAGACAGAGCTTATTCTGTTGATTTCTGCATCATTGCATGCATAATATGGCTACTTATGTCCTGCATGACCTGACAGTGGCAACTCAGACCATACTCTGCTCTAACTACTAAAAATGTATATATTTTCATGCTCCCTGAGACAAAGAACTGGTTGAAGTCATATTTCATGAATGTCCTCCTATCGAACAAAAACTCAGTTGACCATGAGCAGATCTTAAGGGCAGCAAGTAAGGTGTGTTTGAGAGACCAGATCATGGGAGACTCTTCCTTATGTAATAAGCAAGCCCAAAAAGCACAAGCGTCACTGTAAAGATGAATGTAACTCCTCGGTCTTGGCCATACTCTCCCTCTGGGTCCTCACCTCTACCCTCTCAGAAATGTATTCTTTGATAAAGAAACTGATCTGGACCTCAGCAGGACCAAAAGTCACCTCAGCCAAACTCCATGCATCCACAATAAAGCCTGAGTATGCCTCATAGGAGATCACAATATTTAGTGCATCAGCTAGCACACATTGCCAGACTTAAACCTCATTGTGGAACCAAACCACTCTGGCTACAAATATAAAGAAGTCTATTATTCACTGATGGAGACCTGGATAGAGTCTATGATGGGAAACCCGTGACCTTAGAAGTTCTTAACTCAGTTATGAACACCATGGTCTATCTAGCGTACCACTCATAGACTCCTAGGTGTAACATGCTTAGTCTACGATGATGCCCTGTCATGGGGCAATATGAGTGTCAATATCGGCATTCAGATTATATTTTAGGCATAGTGGGCGAATGCTAGTATCCCTAGTATTAATGATTTACTAAATCAAGGCCAGCTAAAATCATTCCAAACTCTTTGAAAATAATTTGGATTACATCCTCTCTAGTTGTGGAAGTGTAGTTCACTTTTCCACTGCATGTGCACTGCACCACGTAGACCTTCAAATGCAAGCTACCTCACCAATACATAAATACTTCAGGGTCTTAAGCAAATTTAAGGCTCTGAGAGAGCAGCATCTGGTACGCCCACATCCGTTATCAGGCCAAGATCAACCAACGCACAGCTGGTGTCAGGAGGGCTAGCAATTCCTATGGAGAGACACCCAACACACTCCCCAGGGAAGCCCACCGCCCACCAAGGAGAACTATCCTCGGATCACTGTCCTACTGGTACTCTCTAAGGCCATTGTCCGGAACCGCCTTCCAAGAGGCTGACTAACCCTACTGGGTCAACTGGGAGGGCCTCTCGGGAATGTGCAATTCTCACCTGGCACACCCCTTCCTCCAGCAATACCCCTCTCACCCAGCGGTCAATCTGGAATCTCTCTGGGAACCTACTCATCAATATGTGAATTTTGGAAATTCAAACATATTGTACGCCTCTTCTTTTTCAGGGGCTTCTGCCCCTGTACATAGGCTATACACCTTCAGGACTCATTGAGGGATCATATGGCTGTAAGGCACCAAAGTCTGCACCCCAAGGACTGGAAATGCAAACTAAAGTATAACATATTTCTATTCTTCTGGGAAGTCACCTACCCTAATAAGAGTCTCAGGCCCACCACTAACTCATCCCCAGAATCTAGAGAGCCCACCATGTCTACTGTGATCTGTGCTTCACCACCCTCTAAAGTACTGGGAAGCTAGGTGGCTTACTATCAGTGCTACAATTACCTCTATCTGAGGAGCCATTCCTCTCTGTAATTCCCTCTAATATGGGTCCGCAAACTCAAAATTGGAAATTTACCTGCCACAGTTTCCTCAACGGAAAAGCACATCGTAATTGGCCCGGTAGAAATATTGGCTAGACTCTCTCTGACAGCCGCTTTTGCCTATGATGCCTTTGAAGTGGGAAGAAAAATGTGGCAGAGATGGCGGCCCTTGGACAGACTATCGTCCATACACCCGCCAGCATCTAAATTGGGCAGGCGGACCGCTCAGTAGGCAGGCGTAGAAACTGTCAGAATGGCGACGGTGGGACCAGATGCACAAAGATCTAAATCAGGCCCTTAATCTTTCCGGTGAAAATCCTTAGGGGCACTTCTAACCCTACTAACAGTCTCCTACCACACTAAGCCAACAGTCCTGTGTCATGGGTATGAGAGTCTTTTCAAAAACATTTTTCACTGTGAGATGCTTTCCTTGAAAATTTCACTGACTCTTACATGTGCTTACATGTGTAAATTATTTCTAAGTCAAAAATACAGAGTTGCAATTGCTGCATTAGAGGTCACCTCACCTGATAATCAATGTGGGGCAGATTCACAGAACTAATCTGAGATAAAATCCTAAACTTACTACTTTTGGTATTCACAGAAGGCATTTAGTAGTAGTAAAGTTAGGACTCCTAACTTTACTACCGCTAAACTGAGACAAAATCCTAACTTTACGACTCTCGGTATTCACAAAAGGCATTTAGTCCTAACTTTACTACTACTAAATGCCTTCTGTGAATACCAAAAGTAGTAAGTTTAGGATTTTATCTCAGTTTAGTAGTAGTAAAGTTAGGAGTCCTAACTTTACTACTACTAAATACTTTCTGTGAATACCAAAAGTAGTAAGTTTAGGATTTTATCTCAGATTAGTTCTGTGAATCGGCCCCTGTGTCATTAAATTTCACAGTCCTTTAATTGTCCAAATATAGGCTCTGTAGTATTTAGGTTCAAATGACACTAAAGAAACAGCTCTTGGAGCTCCTACCGCCACCTCAATCTAGAGCCATACTAGCTCTTCTTCTGCCTCAAACTCATAAATATATACAAAGCCGCAGTAGGTAAAAAAATACAAGCACTCATCCTACGGGGTTTCTCAAGAGTTACTACAGTGCTAATCTTCTACCATAAAGGTTTGCCTTAGTAGAAAACTAACATCAAACCCCTTGCCTATTACAGTAATCTGTGAGATTCTATGTAACAAAATACCTGCCTCCAGGCTTTAACACATATAATTACAGCAAACCAATAAAAGACTGCTGCATTTAATGCTTGTTTTACACGATCAATAACACAGGACTAATGAGTTGAACATGGTCTTTGCTAATGTTCAAAAACTGTTCTTTAGGCTTTCACTACAGTTTTTCACAACACTAGGTCTCTCACTACCAATACAATCACAGCCCTAAGCAGCCACAATTCATTAACACATGGTATCTCTCTAGAGAAACCAAATACCCTTAATGCCAAACCCATTCAAGCACAATGGCTTAATCAATCAATCAAAATAAGCTTTATTTGAAATCACAAAGTGAATCATAAAAGCTACAAAATACATCCATGACAATACTTTAAAATATCCAAAATACAAATTTAAAACAAGGTACAAAATTCTTCTGTATAAAAACAAGAATATTAAAAGGGTTAAAAAACTGTCATCGCAGCACAATCATATGTTTACTATTTACAACTGCTTCCTGTAATTAATAACGGCCAGCAAAAAGCATGACATTACTGTACAGATAAAAATATTCGGTAGCATTTGCAGATAAATAAACGCTAGGCGACATTGTGTGAAACCCAACTGTAATAACAAGGGTTTAATGAGTTTCTGTCTCAGCCCTGAGAAATGTTTACAGAAAAGCACGGTATGCATGGTGTTCTGAGGTGAGATGTCATCACACGTGCAATTCCCCAGGTCGAGTGACCAGTTGTTAGTGATGGGAAAGCTAATTAAACGGTGGAAGATATCCAACCGGAAGCGGGTAAGCACAAACCTGTGACAAGGGTTATACATGTTGACTAGATAAGGTTGCATACGAAAACTAGTCAAGATCATTTGATTCCTCAGCACAGTTGGTTTACAAATTTCAGGCGCTAATCTGATTTCCTCCAATAACGAAATGCATTTCAGTTTCAAAGCTTTCCTTTGCACATGGACCAGACTCTCGGGGAGATTGAAGTATTCAGGATGGCCGAGGTCTATCAGAAAGTTATGCACATATTTGAGCCACGGGATGTTAAAAGCATTACAGGATTTTTGGCAATCAGCAATTATGGCTCGATTTAGAGTTGTATATTCAGATGACCATATTTTGTGCCATAATAGCACTGGCTGGATCCTAATCAGGTCTGCTATGTAGGGGGCACCCAGTTCAGAGTGACACACGTAGGTTGGGCTACTTTTCCGGAGAGCCAGGAGAGACCTAAGAAAAACATTTTCTTCAAGCTGTAATATATCAGTCTTTCCATGCCCCCAGAGCTCAGCCCCGTACATGGCAGAGGATCTACACTTAGCATTGTAAATTGTCATCATCTCCTTTGGGTGTTTAAAGCCAAGCTGTCTGGCAAAACTTAACAGGGCCATTGTGCTTTTCATGAAGTGGAGTCGCCTAGATTTGATCGCCCCTTGCCAATACCCTGATTGATTGAAAACAATGCCCAAATATGAAAAAGACTCTGTAAACTGAATAGTGGAACCCTCAATAACGATGTTGCGGCAGCGAGTGGTCTTCTTCCCGATCTTCATGGCGAAGGTTTTGGCTATATTGATTTTTAGCCCAAGATTTCGCATGAACTGAGTGAACTCATCCACCAGACGCTGCAGGGCTAAGGGAGTGCGGGCCATTAACACCGCATCGTCGGCATAAAATAATGCTGGTATAGGCCGCTGACCCACCCGGTGGCTTAATCATAAAGCTCTTCACAAGAGAGAGTAGATTAAAGAAGGCCAGTCACAATATCACAATATCTTTTGTAATGGAGCATAAGCCCTCACAGCTTCTGCTTTGTTGGTTGGTTGTGAGACAATCCGAGAAAAATGCTTTAGCTCTTTATTTTCCTTTCTTAACAAACCAATATTACCTCCCCTGATGCTTTCTGTGGGGTACCTCGGCTTTTATGGAGACACTCAACACTTGCAGTTGTGTCACTGTATACACCGACCCCACTCTTCTCTGGCCTGCCTTTACCCACCTCTCCTTTACTCATATTTGCTGAAAATGAATTTCCCCTTGCCAGGCAATTATAGGGCTGTTGTTTCTCCTTCTGCCAAAGCACAGAAAAATGGGGATGTGTGGCAATGTCTATGGTAAGGCTCTTTATTCCTCTTCATGTGCTCCAGGTGATATTTTGTGAACCTATGACCGCACTGATGAATTTCTGTCAAGGGCCAGCATTAAAGGATAAAGAACATGGCAATGGCATATCACATATAACATTTCCTTGCAGGCACAAAATATTATGGCCCAGATTTTGCATTGGGTTTGTGCCACTTTTGTGGCATACCCCCATGCAAAATCTCTTTTGGCATTTACTAAGCCACACAAACTCGATTTACATGGCTTAGTAAATGTAGGACTTCCTTGAGTTTCTTTGCATTGGATAGACACTTCACAGGTTGAGCATGAGCATTCCCATGCATCTACCCAAGTATTTTAATGCAAACCCAGATTTGCCAAGCGTTATAAAGCTGGGTTTGTGGCAACATGGTGTGCCTACCTGACAAAGTCGTAACAAGAAGAAATATATTCCATGTGTTCTGCATTCTGAAGAAAATATAGAAAGAGGATCATGCCTCCAAAGATTGTTTTTCTGCAGGTAGGTATTCCAGTAGTGCAGGTACCATTGCACCAAAGGTGCCTGCGTTGTTGCTAGGAAGCACACAGTGCACCAGCAATGGGAGAGAGCAGAAGTGCAGCATATCTCAGTAGATATGGCACATTTCTGTTCTTTACCATTCACGCAATTCCTTGCTGCATTGCGCTGTGTGAAAGAATAGTAAATCTGGTCCAAAGTGCCCAACTGCTCAGCATGAGGTCATGCTGCACATTTTTAAAAAACAACATTTTTCACACAAGCAGCAACTTCCAAATATTATATCTCGTCCCTCTAGAGAAACCACAAGCTGTGGTTGTGCCAGAGCAAAACATGTTGGTGAGTCCCCCAATCCTAGAATGTTATCAATGTTGGAAGGATGAAAATTTGACTAGACCTGCCAGGATTCAAAACTAAAATTTACAGGGTGCAGTGCATACACATATCTTTAGCAGCTACATCAATGGATCCCGATTGCACACACAAATACAGATTGTGCTTAGAAACTCCTCGAACACCATAATGAACTACATATGCCAAGATAGGAAGTAAAAAAAAACCTTTGCCATTGTTACAGAAAAGTCTTTAAGAATAGGATTAGCTAGTTCCATTGAAGCCAAGTTAAAAAATGACAAAAGCCTTTTATGACTCCAGGCACAGTAATAAAGCCTTGGATACCTGAAATACTGTTTAGGCCAACCTGGAATAAATAAAAGCAACTGCTGACATGTGTTTCGCTCTTCAGAGAGGTATAGCTTTGTCCAGACACAATTGAGCACCCTGTATAAGTCAAGACAGTACCCTTTTAAGCTTAGTGCTATATAAATTAAGCAAAAAAGGAAACAGGGAACTCTGAGTAGTTCCGAAGTTTTAGGTGGAGAGCAGCTCTTTTATATGGAGCACCCTACAACACCACCAACATTCTAGGGGTCTGATTATGAGTTTGGCAGTGCGGCGCTGGGTCTGTCGCACCGCCAAACCCATGGTCAGGCTGCCTGCCAGATTCCGAGTTATTCTCGTGTCTGGCATGCTTTTTTTATGTTCCCACAGAGGTGCCCTGAAAATGGGCACTGCCATGGGAATGCCAAAAACAGTTCCTGCACGTTATGGACTGATAATTCCATGCCATGCAGGAACAGGGGTGCATGCATACAGGGGGGCACATGTCGCACCCCCCTGCATGCATCCCAGGGTGCAGCGGCACAAGGGGGCCTTACCTTTGTTTCCTCTCTGCCACGGTTTTCATGGAGGAGGAACCGTCATGAAAACCGTGGTGGAGAGGAAAGTCATGATATACTTGGTGGGACCGCAGTGGTACTGCCAAGCATATTGTGACCCCCTGACCACCACAACATCACCAGGGAATGCCGGTTCCTAGGCAGCTGTGGTGGGGCAATGGTGGTCCGACTGCTCTGATTGTAATAGGGCGGTCGGGAGACCACCATCGCCACGCCTCCATGAGTCTAGTTGTCGGTGGACCGCCAGACTCGTAATCAGCCCCTAGATCTGCATAAAGGCTGAAAAGCAAACTATATGAAGAAAAGGGGTGTCCTAGTGTCACGTCAAGCAACAGATGCAAGAAGACAGAAATGTAGCCTGCATATGCTGCAACATTGATTTCAACAATACAAAACTAATAATAATTTGTCATTCCAGACCACTGTAAGGGCAAAATAGCCACATCTTTTTCTTTTTGATGAAGGTGTTGAAGTTCATTTCGCCATTCATAAAAGTTTTATCACCATTTCAACATTCCACAGGAGCTGTTAATAGTGCTAGAGCAGTCCTCGGTCATGTCTTCCCTAAGATTTTTGTATTGTATTGACATCTGCGTTCAATAAATTCACAGGCAATGATGATGGACAAGCTGGTTTCCTGTTAAAGACCACGAGAGCACATTGATTAAAATGCCCAGCTTCCTAATGACAAATTGACCCCTGAAGAGTCCATCTGTTAAACCTGATTACACATTGGGGCTTAGGATCCAAAATAATTCTAGGCTATATTCTTTCGTGTGACATTCAGAGGACTACATGGTGGAGAAGAATCCTCAAACAGGAGATAGAGAAGTTTGAGGCTGAGGTCCATGCAATTGAAGAAGCCTCTTACACTTCTTTCTCTGTTCAGAAAGGGGCCAGTCATATCATCAAGCTGCCAGCATGAAGAAACAAACAAAAATACAAGTCTGTGTATTCATTTCCAGTGAGTGAAGCAGTACTGTAAGTCAAACTCTCCTTATGCAGTAAGAGCCAAGCACATTTTCATGATGCCTGAGTTCAAACTGAAACCCCTTTGACAAACTTGGAGTATTGCCCACTTTGAGAACAATTGGAAAGCTAATAGTAAGGGCACACTGACCAGTACAGTAAATAGTATAGCATACAAAAATGACAATGCTCAATAAGCAGCACACTAAAAGAGAAGATTAGTGGGCATAGTTGTTCAGGCAAACTATAAAGTAGTGGGCTTTTCTAGTACCTTTTATACCCTATCAGCACCACTTCTGCACTCTGGGGCTACCAAAAATAACAGAAAGGCAAATGTTCCACTCCAAACATAAAATTAAACATAAACAGAGCTAAGATGCCTAAGTTATGATCCTTGTTCCAGAACAATATTGACAAGATTTGACTAAGCTGACAGATATAGACGTTAGACGGATTCATGGTATCTTGGGACAAGACAATGATAATAAGGGTTTGAGCATAGAACATCAAGTTTTTTTCGCAATTGTGTCTAGCATTACCTGAAGACAATAATTTCAAAAGGCTCAACACACCTGCTGTTGTTACAAGTAACAATGTAATTTACATTTTTCATGGCTCTTATAACATATTTTAAAAACTAAAACTAAACGTAGATTAAACGGTATGGACAGTTTAGTATCTGTGTGGAAATTGTATTATTTATGCTACATGCAAGATCTGAATAGTTCTATTGCACACGCAAAAGGTAGAAACTGTGCAAAAAGTTTGTAAGACAACCGCTTCCTGTATTCCACCTAAATATCAACACTAAAATATTGTGTGACCATAATATTGTGACTAAAATAATGTTACTACAAAAATACAGTGGGACCGAAGATCAAATGCATGGTGTTTTTTCATTGTTGGAAAAAGTTTATGTTAAAAACAGAGCATAATAAAATAGTTTGGTATTTAATATAGTTTTTATTAACATGGTAATTTGACATTTTTCTTAATAGTTTAGAAATAAATGTATTGTTTTTAGTCATATTTTAATGGTTTTGTTGTGATAATTGTTTATGGGTTGGGTGTGGCTTTGAAGGCTTTGGATTGGTAGTGTTTTTAGGATTAAATATATATAATTAAATACATTGTTGGACTACATGTTAAATGTTTCTGTTATAATGTTTTGTAAATTACACACTTGTCTGTTCATTTTTCTATATTTTTGTTTAGTTCTTTTGAGATTTTTAGAAAAGGGAGTTTAATTTTATTTGATGTGTAACATGATTTACTGTGGTTTGGTGGGCGATGATTTAATTCCAAGATATTAATGTAAATGTTATTCCAAAGATTGAAGTTATTGAAATAAGTCAAGTTTAAAATATTTTAGAATTCACAAATAAACCTTTTAAGTGTAAAGTGCATTTTTAATAAATATAACAGGTTGTGAATTCTTTCAAGAATGAGTGAGCTTCCTAATTAGGATGATTAATTTCATTGGGTGACTAGAATACTATTAGTGAGCTTATGAACTTTTGAAATGATATAAAAATAAAATAAGTTATAGTTCACTGTCTATGTAATTATTTGAATTAAAAAATATTTACTGAGGTTTTCCCTTAATTTGTATTTTGTTGCATATGGGAACATGATTTATTTTTATTTGTTCAAATTTTAGTTACTCTATAAACACAGTGTACCAAATTTAAAAAACAAATAAATAGTTTGTCATTTTATGTAATATTTTTCTAACTATACAAATAGAATATTTAGTTACAATATTAAATCTGACTCCTCCAACAAAAAAAACAAAAAGACAATATGCACTTTCCCAATTTCCCCAATGCTTGTGAAACTGACTGGAGTTAAAATAGTAAATTTGACAGTCCCTCCCTCCCCCATATGCACTTTTACCAGTACTTTTGGGACTGGAGTTAGAATACTAAGGGCCTAATTATAATGTCGGTTGGAAAGCCTCCGACCGCTGGTAGGAGGCTTTCCGACCGACATTGTAGGTTTAAACTCCGACCGTCATATTGCAATGACGGCAGTCAGAATTAAACCTGGCCGGGGTATCCGACTCGGTTCCGACGGGCTCAAGGAACCCGTAGGCCAGTCAGAAAGCCCTCTTAATCCCTTAAGGATGGCATTTCCGCCATCGGGATTATGATGGCACTATCCAACAGCAGTTCCATGTCAGCGTTTCTGATATGGGATTTCTGTCAGAAAGTGTCTTTGGGGGCCCCCTAGCAGGGCCCCTCTGGCCCTCTGCATCTGGCCTCTTTTAACATCCCTGCACCGTATGGCAGGCACCATAAGGTGCCTGCCACACGGGCACTGTGAGGTGCCTGCCACACGGTGCAGGGATGTTTAAAAACTTCAATTTTACAATGGGAGCTTGTGCTGCGGGTGGTTTCGGCCCACCGTACCAGCTCCCATTGCGGTGTCGGAACCGCTGACCTGAGGTCGGTTGGTTCCCCATCCGCAGTGATGTCGGTCGGTGGTAACTCCGACCGACATTGGAATCAGGGCCCATATGTGACATCTCATCTCTCCTCAATTTATGCACTTTCTCCAAAGTTTGTGGTATTGGAGTTAGAATAGTAATCGTAAAAATCAGTTTTGGAGTTACAATAGTAACTTTTAATCCCAGAAATTACATGTGTTTTTCAAATATTTGAAATATATACAGGATTGCAATATTAAATGAACAATCTTCAGTTTTAAATGTATTCTATTTGAAACATGTTGTTATTTATGAATGTCTATTGCAAGTGTGAGCAGTTTTAAAAAGTTTCTCTATTATAGAAATACTATTTATGATACTTTTGTATGTTTTAATCTATAATGTGAATATTTTATTATTTGTAATTATTATAATAAATTACACTTTTTCTTTACTACTTAATATTTTTTGAATAAACAAAAACATATTTTTGATTTTTAACAATAGAAAAAGTATCTCAAATTATATTGTAATTAAAAGTAAAGTTTGTTTTCAAAACTGATAAACTAAAAATGTTTATTTTAAAAAAAATTATTTTACAATATATATTTATATCTGAATTTTCAGAGATTGTATATTGAGAGAGTGTTTAATTTATTCTATGTAATTAGGTTGGCAATGTAGTAACTGACATATTTGTTTTAAAAACTTTTGTGCACATATTTTTCTAATCAACAGCATTGTTAAATTGATTACTACTTTAGAGGTACTCTATTTTTGTACTCTACATTTTGGCAATAAAAATGCTCTATTTACTATAATTCTGACATGATATTTTTGTGTCGATATTCTGAAATACAGCCAGCCTTCTCTGATGCTCTCTCCAATGGCTACTACTCATTCACAGTGTGTATTCATCCCATTCTATATGCTACTAGTCCTTCATAGGGTGTATTCATGGCATTCTATATTATCTCTTCTTCTTGATGTGTTTTTTTACCTAGCTTTCTGCTGAAGTGTTGAGACAAAAGGCACTTACGAGTGACACTTGGACATAATTCTGCTACTTTCATTGCAAATGCATTTAATGTACCTATCAATTTTAGACACAAGTCTCACTGATAGACAGCTGTTGCCACAAAAGTGTTTGATGCTCTGTTATCTTTAACCAGTAGATGCCTCTATTCTGTTCAGTCAAATTGTTTGTCTCACGCTCCTTTTCCATTTCAGGGTGTTTGTGCTGTTCGACCACATTTTCTTGACAGGGATAGGAAGCATAGTGTGGGTTTCAGCTTGCACTCTTGCTTTCCTTGCTAGTCATGATTTCCTACTTGGTGTGCTATGGTAACAGTGTGTTCTTGTTCAACTGTGTTGAAAAGCTATTTGTGAAACTTAATGGGCATTCCAGGTGTTCCTTCCCCCACAGTACTAAAACTTACCTTTGTGAACCATGCACTTGTTATAACTGTGTGTGCCATTGTAGGAGAGTTTTTAAAGAGTTATATTTTATGCATCATTAACAATGTGTAATATGCATTTTTACACTGGATTTTACATTACAGACTGATATTGTGTATTTGCCTTTCAAATACGTTTCTTTATGGTGTGTTGAATTGTGTTTTTAGTGTGTTTTAGTTATGCCATATTTCTGTGCAGATGCCATCTTGAACAAGATGGAAGCCATCTGTGTCACTCACTCGTGCTCTCCCCACACACATTCTCTCTTCACATGCTCCAGAGTACATAGATAAGTTGAGGTCATATTAGTTTATTTTCATTGCTGTATCTTTATGCTTATGATTAAGTTTTCATGGCGTGGATGTAAAATTGTTTCTTGTTACTATACCATCAGTTTGTACACTGGACCTATTTCCTAGCAGAAAGTCTTTTTGTTAATGTTTCATATTTTGTTCAAACATCTCCGGATGACATTAATATAGGCAGCGTTGAATAATAGACTAATGCTTAGATGCTATGACAATATGATGTTTATTTTCTATGTGCTTTGATTTGCTGAATAACTGATACACTTGCTCACACCACGATGAAACTGCAGAACTGTTGATTGAATATGTACGAATTGTGTATCTAAAACCCCTCAATTTTGGGGATGAGCCAGAGATTTCCTGAGCTTTACTATGCTACTAAGAATTCTTCCCAATTTCTTACTGATTCTGCTGCCCATTAGGGCTTGTAATATTTTCTCACTTTGGCATGCCCTGTATAACTTTACATCTGAGAGCCTTAATAGCATTGACCATGTACTGCGTATTTTGGAAGTTTTGAAATATTACCTATTAACTCTTCATTGATCTTGAACTCACTTGTTGAGTCTACCCCTTCACTTAATTAATTGTTTTACTCTGCTGATTTGATGTTCTGGGAGGTGCTTTAACCCAGGGACACATTGCCTCATGAAATTGAGGTTTAGCACTGTCTCTGATCCAATAAATGTGAGAAGTTTCAGTCAGGTGCATTTTCAGTTGCAGATGAGAGAACGAAATATTGGCAGGGAAGGCTGGATATTTTACATTTAGAGGATGAACAAACAAATACAAGTGAGTTTATTAAAATACTTCTTTAGTTGGAATTTATGTGAAAGTCTATTGTGTCTAAACGCCATCTTGCTGTGCTGAGGGATCTACAAAGCATATAGTAGAGTAACACCAAAAGACTATTTTGAGTTGCATTGGGACTTTTTATTTTCTGAATGGAATAAAATATGAATACAAAGAGCAAAATGGGTACAAAACATGCATAATTTACGCATTTTAATATGTTTTCTTACAGAACGCTGGTTTGCTTAGTGACTATGTATTGTTAAATACCAGCCCACGAGGGTGGCTCATTGGTTGGGCTGAGGTGCCACAACGATGGTCTGATGTGAAGATGTGTATGGGGCTGCATAATGTAACTGTTGTAGAGAGTTGAAGTGATTGATGATTTCTTAGTGGTTGTGACTGGTGTGACTGCATGCATTTTATAAGGGGGTGAAGAGTGTTGATATTTATCAAGCATTTGGGGAGAAGTGAGTGGAGAGGCGCAATCGAGGGAATTGTCTTGTCAGAGTCATGTAAGTTAGTTGAAGGACAATATGCCAAGACTATACATGCCAAAACCATGTATAAATGTGTTTAGAAGGTGTATGCTGGGGCACTGCGAGCAGTGGCGGCTCGCAGTGGGAGTGCTGGGGGCGGTGGGGGCGGCGAGGTAGGGCAGGCTGGGGGGGTAGTGTAGTCGGACATACGACGTACACGGGTAAAGTAGGTAAATAAATAAATAAAACTATTTACCTTGCGCACGCTGCATCGCCAAGTTGGCAATGCAGCGCGCCAAGGTAAATAGTTTTATTTATTTACCTACTTTACTCGTAGACGTCGTATGTCCGACTACACTACCCCCCCACCCTAGCCCTCCCCCACCCCGCCCCACCGCCCCGCAGCCCTCCCACTGCGAGCCACCACTGACTGCGAGTGTTCATTGGGGTGCTAGAGTGGGGGAAATTAAAACATATCTGCTTCATGCTGTGAATTTCAACACACTTCGTCTCGGGCAAGATAGCACAGGACCATGAGTCCAGTGTGGCTTGCCAGATCTGCAAGTCCCTTTTGCAGTGCAAACCTAAATAGACAAAATTGATTTTGTATGTTTTGCTCCAGACGTCCTTGGGCTTGAATGAGCCTAATCCATGCACAAGGGAATGAGGAATGGGGATTGCTTTGATGGTGTCTATTGTTTTTATGGGCCCTCGAAGTTAAATCACTCTTTTTGGTGCTTTAGCTACTTATTCTCATGTGCCTGTGTATTCTAGATGGATACAGGTCTATCACTGGTCTGTCATCTTGCAGTGTCATTACAGATTGACCTGGTTCCACTGAATTTCCCAGCCAAAGGTGTTGTGAGCAGCCCATTCTTTTGTTTCCCCCCTTCGCAACATTTTCTGATGCAATTGAACCATGTTTTTTTACAAATAACAAAAACTGATTTCTCAACTGAACGAGTCATTTTCCTCATCGACTAGTGCTTTGTGTCCTCGTTAGATTTAAGATGTGCACTTTTACTGCTTGCTGATATTACATTATTAATCTATAAAATGTTATCTTTTGCTACTAGACAGTAAAAGTAAATGGGGTATTTGTCTTGATACAGTGGAATAGTTCAGACACTGTTTTATCTAACCCAGCAGGGTGTGAGTTAAAAACTTTGTGACAAAGGCTTCTTGCCTACTTGGAATGCTGAGATCCCTTGCCCAGTGGCTATGACTATTCAAATAAAAAATCTTGATGCTGTATGCCCCTCTCAATCCAGCCTAAAGAAATAAATAAGCTATACATCATCCTCTATTGTTCTAACTTTGTTGTTTTCATAATATGACTGCTATTTTACCATGATTACTAGGCCCAGGCGAGATTCAAATTACCAGTCGCAATTTGTGTTATTTCGCGAATTTCCTGTTATGCTGGTTACGTGAAATTCCTGAAATTGTGCCACTATGAGACGTTGCATAATCACTCACCATTTGCTGCAAAGATTTACTGCGAATACACAGGAACACCAGAATGTGACTGACTGCTCTTCATTATTTCTTTAGCGTGACATACGTCCTTGTATCAAATATTGACACATTTAACCCTAAAACACATCACAAAATGACAGATTTGCACTTTGTGTAATTTCGAAAACTTTTTGAGTAATTATGCAAAAACAAATTATGTGAATTTCGCACTCCCCTGTTTTCTCTGGCCTACACATTGAGCTATTTACTTAAAGAATGTGAAGCATGGAGTATCGTTTGCTAGAAGGTAAACATATTGCTGATATATATCAGTTAGCACAATTTGGATTCTATCTCACCTACCTAAAACTGCATTTACCTACTATGCTGACCATGAACATAACATTTCTTTTTGTTTCCTGGGTTCCAATGTGAGATCATCGAGGCGAGTGAAGGGATGGTGTCATCATTGCAATACATATAGAGATCTCAGGCACGGAATGTTCCAGGCTGTAAATGATACACAACAAGAAGCTTAGTTGTTGGCCAACAAAAAAGAGAGTGGAGTGCTTGCATGGGGTAGATTACCTGTGTAGAAGGAAGGCACATGAAGAGCATAACATGAAGGAGAAGCAGGAGGCTAGAATATTGTGGCATAGAGTAAAGGATGGGACTTGGGAGAGCTTGGAGAAGGAGATGAACAGGTGCTGCCACTGGTGGAGACTTACACAGGACAGACGATATTATGTGAACTAGATTGTCCCAGGGAGGGAAATGGGATGCAAGGGGTTTGATGTATGCACTGGGTGGGCACTGATGAAGAGAGAGAAAGGACAAATGAGATACAGGCAAAAATAACCATGAATGGACGAGATAAGAAAAACTGAGATGACAATAAGAGAAAGACAAAAGGGGATTCAAGGGACTTAGGGTAGATGACTCAGGAGAGGGTGGAAAAAGCAAGAGAGACTCCACGTTAATATGGTGAACTGAGAGGAGAATAGAAAGCACCTGATGGACACCTGTAAAAATGTCTAGGACGTTTTGTGAGAAGGTGATTCTGACCATCTATTCCACACAGAATTTCAGTTTTTATCACCTGGTCTTTTACCTTTTACTATAGGGGAGCCCCATAACCTGTAACTCAACCACAGTTCGCTCATGGTCAAATGGACCATGCTTGTTTACAGCCAGTGTCTACCTTTTAAGAAAAGGGTAAGAGGCACTTGGCTGGTTACACGTGAACATGTGTACACATGTGTGAGGGCTGTGCATAGGAGACCCCTATTTTGTGCAGCCCAGGAACTGCCCACAGGTAGCCTGTCACAAAAGGGACTATGCAGGGTTAGGTACTGACCTGGGTTAGGCTTTATAATGTTGGTGTACACAGATAGGGACAGTTAGTGTGCTTTACTGTCTGGTCTGCAGTGACACTTCACTATACACTATGGGGACAGCTGCCTTAGAGTGCAGCTCCACTTTGCCTTGGTCTAAAGACACCAGGGTCATAACAATGTAACCTGTCTGAAAGAACAATGCTGTAAAGTCCAAGTTCATATCTGCACAGCTTATGGGTCCTCCACGAATGTCATGTTTATCTGCCTCAGCTCAGGATCAGAGCCCATATTTTTTGTCACCCTGCTGGGCTGAGTTAACTGCTTACCTCTCCAGCTGCAGGAACATGGGCCTCCCCCCACAAAGGGAGCAATTAGCCTTGATTAGGCCAGCTCTTCACAAGGAAGGGGTGGGATGGATTGCTCTGCATCAATCAACCAGCTGTCATCCTGTGCCAGGAAGAGGGCAGGTCCAAGCCCACTAAACAAAAGGAGGGAGCCCAGACCATTGAGCCAAACCAGGAGGGGGGCTATTTTGAAGTTTTGCTGTGGCAGGCCCTGGCAGTGTTGTCAGCGAGGGGTGGAGCTGAGACCCCCAGAGCACATGTGGCAAGTGACTCCTGGGTGTCACCATCTTGAAGTCCCCCAGAAGGCTGTGCAGGAAGTTTGAAACAGGGGTGGAGAGGTGATGTGGTACCTCAGGATAGGACAGAGGTGCATCCCTGCTGGCACCTCCCACCCCCACTTAAAACATCATGCGCGGGGAGAGAGCTCTCTCTTGGTTGTGCTTGTCTGCTGGACACTGGGGCTGGAGGCTGACGCCATGGACAACTGGAAGGAAGAACCCCCTGACTGACATCTGGACTAAGGTCTCTGATTGATCCCAGGACCAGTGGGGCACTCCCCCTGGACCAGGGAAGATGGTCCCCTTACCCTCCTGATGACCAGCTGGGGGAAAGACTGGGCTTCTGCGTGAGGAAAGAGAGAAGCCCAGAGAAAAAGCAAAGTGGAAGGCTGGTGAAGGGAGCCCATGAAAGCAGCTCCCTGCTATGTACATCACCTGTGAGTCCAGAAGGCTTGACGAAAGTACTCCAGGTGGCTAGGTCTCGACACCAGGAGCACAACAAGACCACAATTGTCAAAATTGGCCCAGCGGGGCCCGAGATATGCCCTCATGATGTTTGGCGACTTTTGACCCACAGTGCCAGTTTCGAGCATGTGGAGCTCAGCTGCTGGCAGTTGCCGCTGGTAGGGATGTGGACTATTTGCAGGCTGAGAGGGGGTGTGCATGGAGCCCCTCCCCAGCTTCCAAGGGGCATGGGGACCCCAACCACCAGGCCGTTTTTATTCATTTAGGGGAGCCCGACTGCTGTTTGAGGCAGCGAAGCGTTGTTGCACTTCCCTGCTTGCTGAGGAATGAGGATTGCGCTCCCTCGCGATTGGAGGAAGGGGTCCAGGATCCCATCCCTGGGCCCCAGTGCCAGCAAATATGCAGGGAGAGTGCTGTGGCATCCCCACCCCCGTGCAGCCCACCTTCCCTGTTCCCATCACCAGGGGGAGTGGGAAGGCCAGCCATTCAGCACATGTCTGCCCACTGACAGTGTCAGCAGCCAGAGTGCTAATGAGGAGGGAGCTGGCTCAGGGAAGCCCAGGGTGGGCTCCAGAGGCTGTCCCTCAACGTTACTCCTGCAGCGGGCCCAGGTGGGACCGGACACCATCGAGAAGAATAACCGTGGAGCAAGGCTGCTTAAATCAAAACACAAACGAAGGAAAAGGAAAAGCGCCTCTCCCTTGCTCAGCGGTAGAGCTGCTACTATAAAATTCATAAAAGCTCTGAAGAGCACCCCATATTGCCCTGCAGGGCTCGTACGTTTCTTTCTATGAAACACTGCTCATGGTAGACCTAGGAGAAGGGGGTCACCACCAAACAATTGCACAAGTGGGGGGGAGCTGCAGGAGTAGTGCAGCCAGCCCCCAAAAGAATTCCAGAGTCCCCACCATAAGTTGGATAGGACTCTAAATTGATATCCCTCCCAAGATTTCCTTGAATTTCTGAGCACTCCCCAGGCTGTAGCTTGTGTTCTACAGCTTGGAGCGTTGTGCCCTCTAGGGGCAGAGAGTATGGCTGCAGTGCTTGTGGCCTGAAGTGGTTCAATGGGATATTTCATACTGTATTGACACTCTCTAGGGGGGAAAGGTGGTAATTGCATGTTTATGTAATTATAAAGGTGATGTGTTCTTCAGGGACTATGGTAAAAGACACACAATTGATGGACGGAATGCAGAACAAATCAAACCATTCACCCCCAGTCAAGAGATCTGGGTTAAATCCATCATTCTTTTGCTCACCATGCCACCCCAGTTTAGACCTGGCCATATGCAAATCAGTCTTGACCCTGTGCCTCATGGGAACAGTCCAGCCCGAACTGCCAAGCCAGGTCCTCCCTGGACCGGAACCAAGCATCCTAGGACCGGTTTCGGGGTTTCAGCCCTCATCAGCCAGGATAGCTTGATTCCAGTGGCACAGCGAGCCCGAGTACCACGTCTGGGCATACCCGGCGTACTTAGGGCGAGAAAGCAAAAGACACACAATTGATGGACGGAATGCAGAACAAATCAAAACATTCACCCCCAGTCAAGAGATCTGGGTTAAATCCATCATTCTTTTGCTCACCATGCCACCCCAGTTTAGACACGGCCATATGCAAATCAGTCTTGACCCTGTGCCTCATGGGAACAGTCCAGCCCGAACTGCCAAGCCAGGTCCTCCCTGGACCGGAACCAAGCATCCTAGGACCGGTTTCGGGGTTTCACCCCTCATCAGCCAGGATAGCTTGATTCTAGTGACACAGTGAGCCCGAGACCCACGTCTGGGCATACCCGGTGCACTTAGGGCGAGAAAGCAAAAGACACACAATTGATGGACGAAATGCAGAACAAATCAAAACATTCACCCCCAGTCAAGAGATCTGGGTTAAATCCATTATTCTTTTGCTCACCATGCCACCCTAGTTTAGACCTGGCCATATGCAAATCAGTCTTGACCCTGTGCCTCATGGGAACAGTCCAGCCCGAACTGCCAAGCCAGGTCCTCCCTGGACCGGAACCAAGCATCCTAGGACCGGTTTCAGGGTTTCACCCCTCATCAGCCAGGATAGCTTGATTCCAGTGGCACAGTGAGCCCGGGACCCACGTCTGGGCATACCCGGTGCACTTAGGGCGAGAAAGCAAAAGACACACAATTGATGGACGGAATGCAGAACATATCAAAACATTCACCCCCAGTCAAGAGATCTGGGTTAAATCCATCATTCGTTTGCTCACCATGCCACCCCAGTTTAGACCTGGCCAAATGCAAATCAGTCTTGACCCTGTGCCTCATGGGAACAGTCCAGCCCGAACTGCCAAGCCAGGTCCTCCCTGGACCGGAACCAAGCATTCTAGGACCGGTTTCGGGGTTTCACCCCTCATCAGCCAGGATAACTTGATTCCAGTGGCACAGTGAGCCCGGGACCCACGTCTGGGCATACCCAGCGCACTTAGGGCGAGAATACAAAAGACACACAATTGATGGACGGAATGCAGAACAAATCAAAACAAGAGATCTGGGTTAAATCTATCATTGTTTGCTGTAACACTTCAGGGACTATGTCAGAAGTGCATATTTAATGCAAACACCCTCTACGGGTGAGGAGCATTATTCATACTAAAAGTTATGCTGAATTCACCAACCACTCCAACATGCATATACATTAGTCTAGCAAATGATTTATTCAAATATTGAGCTTGCCAGATATCCGTGACCAAAGAATATATGCTTTATTACCAGTATTAAGTGCTCTCAGTCATGGTTCTATTTAATTATTGCATATATTCCTATGATGAAATGCTTGCTAAGATAATGATGTTGACAGCCATTGCTAGTATTAAGTGCTCTCACCCTAGGTTATGCTCAGATGCTCAATTATCTTAATGCAATTGAATGTTTTGATGTGGTTTATTGGCTCTAGATCCCCCTTTGGGAAGGGTAAGAATGAGTACGCAATGTCATCAAGAAGTATTTCCATCAGCTTTTGTATATTTGTAATTTGCTGAATAGTATTTAGTAGTGTGTGTGTAATAAATGTATTTTTCCTTTTTCAAAAGAAAAGCATAGATTGTACAATCATTTATTAAGAGTTATTATTGCATATCTGCGAATGGTGATTACTTGCCCACACCATCTCCCTTGAGTAGGCCTTGGACTGCTCTGCTTCGCTACCCTATGAGTCAAGCACTACAATGGGGTGTTTGGTTCCCAGTGGAGGACAAATGTAGACCCATTTCTTGTGTGGCCACACAACTAATGACACATTTTCTAACAAATTTAAAAATGGGTAATCCATAGAACTTGCATATTTTAAACTTCAAACAAATTGCTGTTATTAGGAAAAGACTTTGTTTCATAATCCTCAGGCTGAATATCCAGTGAGAGAAAACTTCTCGCAAGGCCTCTGCAAGCATGCCAATGGACCAATAGAAAATGCATAATAACGTGATAAACACACCCATCTTTAACTTGTAATTTGGTGCTGGTACAACATCTGAAGATATATGACCCCCCAAGGTACACCTGTGTGCAGCCAATGAGTCAACGGTGCCCACAGCTATCATGATTCCAATAGTCTGCTGGCATGAATCCCATAGAGATGATCTGGGCTCAGCTCAATGCATAGTAAACATGGATGCACAAAATCACCCAATAAAAGTGTTGGGCATTTATACATCCTGGAAAGAAATCCTTAACTTAGAAACTTGTTCCAAAGCAATTGACCATATTATGAAAGTGTTTCTTTTGGTAATTGAGAGAAACTGTGCTTCAAATGTAGAGCAGCTGCTGCAGATAATAAGAGACTGGTTCACAAAAGCACTTACAAGAGCTGAAGAAGTATGTACTCTTCTGCATTGTCATACATGCTTTTGTGAACTGGCCACAAAACATCCAACACCCTATTAGTAGAAGTTCAAAGAGAGGACAGAAATTTCTATTTCATCTGATTGCATATGACTATTCTTTTAATAATGCAGTTTCATTCCCATCATAGATGTTTTTGAAGTAAGGAAGGCATATAAGAGTACGTATAAATATGTAGCAGAGTACTACAGGAGTAATACTTTACATGATTCTAAATTCCTTAGTGAATACACCCCTAAGTTTCAGTTTTGTTTCCTTAAGAAAAAAGTGAATAGACAATTCCTTATATAATTCACATAGCTTGGAGCACTTCTATGTGGAATTCTGTGAAAGAAAGCCAGGTGTAGGCGGGACACCAACTGGTGCTGAGGCTCGTAGCAGGTGGCAATTCACATACCTGGTTTCAATGAAATTTGGCTTTTTTTAATAACGCCTCGCATATCAGTATTTTCAAACTCTTTTGATTACCTCGAGTTCAAGGTTCAGCTCTTACTCCACTGAAATTATTATGTCCCGATGATGTACCTCATAATGCCTTGAGTTGAAACATCATTGACGATTCTGACGATTGGAGCTGAATTCTCAGTACGTTTGTATTACGTTACTGGACCATTTTGAGTTAAATAATTGTACCTACTAGGAAAATTATTTAAATGTTTACACATTATTGCACTGTTCGTCTTTCGCTCACTACATGATCACCTGAGCACTGAGCACATTTGTATGAAATTATAAACACAAAACTTTATGAAAGATTCATGTGTGTCCAGTTTTTTAGCCATTATCATTTAATGTTCATTGTTTGAAACTTACTTTTGAATTAAATTATTGTGATTGTTCTAACTTTAATTATAAGTGTTGCACTCAGAACCCTTGTTGGATATTTATATATAAACACCCCTGGTTCCAGGTGGTAATTAGGCTGCCCCTGTTGTATCTAACCCTTCTTGTACCAGGACAAAGAAATGGACCACAAGGGTCAGTTGGCTCACCTCATGTGGGGCTACAGGGATGCAACAAGCTGCAAGAGGCCTTTTCTCTGGAGTGTCTAGATGAGTAGTAGCAACTGGACATGGACTGGAGCCCTCTGCTGTAGTGAGTTCTGACTGCTAAGTCCAGATCGCTTTGGGATTTATTTTTTTTAAATTAAGGAAATTGAAAGCGCCATATGGCTGTGTCAGATTGATGGAGCTGTACGGCTTACTTTCAATGTAGTGATAGTGACATCCACCGTGACGGTGGTTCCTGCCAATGTAGCAGATTTTCACTGGGGCAGTGGACATTTCTAAATTTGGAGTCCGATTACTTCGTCAGTTTGATGGGGCAAAATACCCCATCACCCGGATGGAGTAACTGCACTCTAAATCAGTCCCAATGTCACAAGGTGAAATCTTTGGCCGGAACAAACCTGGTTGATGTCATGGTAAATCTGGGAATGCCCCAAAATCCATGGGTGGATGCGTGGTGATGCCCACGTTCCAACAATGGCACACCACTCTTGGGCAGAGTAACGCATGGCAGCAACTTGCGCTGCCTTGTGTTACTCCAGATTTACCAAGCAACACAGGGCCATGCAATGTGGCTTTTCGTGGCTTGATAAATCTCATTCCAGGTTCAGCATCACCCTGCGTCCTCTTGTGTGGTGCAAGTGCGAACTAAAACCTTTGATAAATATGCCCCAGAATCTCTAACCTAATAAAAGGTTATAGGTGACTTCCTGCTTCGACCATGGTCAATCAAGATTCCAAGAGCACTGGCTTATGTGCACTGTTGTTCTCTGATTGTCCAGCAGGATAACCTTGAAACCTTGACACCTTCCTCTGACTCCCATTTATTCAGCCCTTTTGCATGAAAGCAGGAGCTTCCTCAGAAATGAAGACCAGGAGCCATGATCAAATTAAATATATTGCGTCATGAAAGATGGGTCACTCTCGCCAAATCTTCAAAAGCTTTGGAATGTCATCCTACTGAAATTATTGTTTGTCAGTCAGTCAAAATCACTTTATTCACGTTAATTAAAACCATAAAAGCATGCTAAAAAATCCATTGATAAAAACAGAATAGACATAATCATCGTGCAAAAGTCAGTCAAACATGATATATGGCCCAGGTTACAAACTGTACATGATAAAAAAAAAAAAATCTTTTTTAAAAAGGATAAATTAATAGGGCATAATATTCGTCAACCAGATTTACAATAAAATCATTTTACGTTAGAAGGGGATAAGCGTTTAATATATCAGATTCTATGGACCCTCTTTTTCTCCATTCTCTGACTGCTGCTACCAAAAAGCTAGCAACATTAAAAATTTCCCATCAGTTATTCAACATCTGCAGATATATTAAAGTTGGCCTAGTCTGCAGAAAGCCTTCGTTTTTACAATTGGCAGGATAAAACGTTTACGGATGTGCAAATAGTGCTCACATGACAAGACAAAATGCAAAGTATCTTGAGTAGAGAAATTGTCACAAATACAGGGCCTCAAATCCTCTACCTTTTTCCACCCCTGAGGTTCGGCTAATAAAAAGTGCAGATAGTTGAATCTTAGTGACTATATCTAGATAAGGCTCCATAGAATAAGTAGTTTTTACTATTTGATGGGCCCGTACTGATGATTTCCTCAGCTCTCTCGCCTCTCTTTCTGCAAATGCCATACGTAGGAAAGAAATCTTGACCCACGCCAGATCTTTTTTAATTAGTTTTTCAGGCATATCAAACATCTCTGGGTGTCCTAATGATATTGCTGTTCTTTCCACGTGGCTCATACAAGGGATGCTACTTGCCCTGTCTAATGCTATACAATCCTGCATGATCTCCCGGTTCATCTCTAACTCATAATTGGTCCAAATCAAAATCCATTTAAGTAAAGGGGCCATTCTGATCAAGTCTGACACAAAGCCAATACCCACTTCTTGGTGGATAATATAAGAGGGTATTGATTGTGGGACTGAGAGCAGACTTCTTAAAAATTTGTTTTCAACTATTTGTAGCTCTTCAACATCCTTGTTTCCCCAAATTTCAGAGCCATAATTTGAAATGGCGATACTTTTAGCTCTATATATATTTAACATCGCTTGCACTGGCTTTGCTCCCAACCTGCGCGCAAAATCAAGCACAGCCCCTGTCGACCTGACCATGGCATTTCTCTTGGCTTTCCTTTGCGGTACCCATGTATTCCTATTGTCAAATAAGATACCTAGGTACGGGAATGTAGTGACCCTAGTTATTTCATTCCCTTCGCAGTAATGTGTTTTGGATTTTCTTGGTTTGGCACCCATAATCATAGTATGGGATTTGGAGAAATTAACATTCAGATCCAATGATCTCATGAAGTCAGCAAAGGAGCTCAGAAGACACTGGAGGCCCACCGCTGTCCAGGCTAACAGAGCAGCGTCATCTGCGTATACGAGCGATGGTATCAATTAATCCCCCACACGTGGAATATCCTTGCTAGCTCTGCCCAAAACAGAGTCTAATTTGTTTACATAAAGAGTGAACAGCAAGGGGGCCAAAATGCATCCCTGTCTAACTCCTCTTATAATACGTATCCCTTGCGTATGATTGCCCATTTGATCAAACCTAACTGTGGCCCAGAGATCCCTATGCAGGTCCGATAAAAAGTTGACAATGTTTTTATCCATGCCCATTGAGAGCAGCAAGTTCCAGAGTTTGGATCTGTTTACTTGGTCAAAGGCCGAGGACAGATCCATAAAAGCAAGGTGTAGTGTCCCTTTCTTATCTATAGTATATTTCCCTGCTAAAAGATGCAGATTGAGACACTGGTCCATGGTGCCCCTGCCTTTCCTGAAGCCATATTGAAGGTTTGACAGAACATTATGCTCATTGATCCAATCTGTCAGTTTGCTAAGAACTACTCGGCCTAACACTTTAACAGCCGAGTCGATCAATGATATGGGCCTATAACTCCTAGGATCTCCCCTCTGCCCTTTTTAAAAAACTGGGACAATAATTGACTTGGACTAAGATCCCGGCAGCCCATATTGACATGCCATATTAAAAACATTTACTAATATTTTTGACCATAATGTTATGTTCATCTTAAAAAGGTCAGCAGGGACCCCATCCGGCCCAGGAGATTTATTGCTTGTCATTTGGGCAATGGCCACAGCTACTTCTTTTTCAGAAAAATCCAGGTTATAAGCTGCAGCCATGGGTGGTGTACCTGTGGGTCCCTGATCTAACAAATCACCATATATATGTTTAAAGTGGTTAAACCACTGCTCCTCCGGTATATTACATTCCACAGTGGTACCACTAAGGCCAGAGAAAAATGGTTTGTTAACAATATCCCAAATCCTTGCACTGTTCTTAATAACTTCCACGGACAGCAGGTCAAACCAAGCTTCCTGTTTAATTTTTGTTTTGCGGGTACTTAGGGCCTGCTTGTACGCTTTCCTTAATGCAGCTATTAAAATTCTGTCTTGTGTTTTTCGTTTAAGTGCAGAAAGTAACTTTTAATGCGCAGCTGTACAGTTATGACCAAACCACCTCTCACCGTTATTAGCAAAGTTTTTGTTAGGATATGAGAGGGCGCTGGCCACTTGCTTGCATATCCCATCATATGCTATAAGGATCTGTGCTCCCATTGGCCTGCCCTCTTGGCATAAGTCTATCTCATTCCCAACAGTATTCAATAAGTCTCTTAAAAAAAGATCCGGTACTACCTTGGATCATTTGAGTCTACGACCTTGATCCATGGTTTTCAAATTGGGGGCTGGGACAATACACTCCGTTATAAGTGCATCCTTTAAACACCCTCGTAATGTAATATGTATGGTCACTAAAATGTGACCATTGAGCAGCATAATTAGAAACCAAGGGTAATAGAACTGCATTAACAAATATATAATCAATTGTTGAGTGCACGCCCCTTCCCTTAAACGAGGGCATACCCGCCTCTTCATTTGTAAGGTTAGGATATATCTACCCAAATTTCGCCCAAAAATCCTCTAAATACCCACCTTGTTGAGTATGTTCAAAGTGTATCTCTGAATAATTCCCCGGACCAAGGTCATCAGTGACCAGGCAGTTTTTTTTGCACAAATGAATATTAAAATCACCCAATAAAATGATTGAAAATGGGATGTTTGTTTTTCCCTATATGAATCTAAAAAGTGATTTAGACTGCCTAAATGTTCATTTGCAGAAGATTTTTCAAAAGAATTATAAAAATTAACAACGAGTACTTTGGGTGCATTCACAGGAGTAATCTCAAACACAATACAGACCCAGAATCCAGTTTACAGTGGTTACCTCTGACATTTAAGGAAATCAAGGTTATTAGACCACCCTTTGGTCTACCAGCTACGGAGGGACAGGCGGCCTCTGAATAAGTTGTGTAACCATCAAGCCAGAGTGTATTCTCGATTTCCCAGGTTTCTTGAAACCCAACCAAATCATACTCCCTTATCAGACCAAGCCACCTCGGGTCATCTATTTTGTTCTTTAAGCCCGCTATATTCCAACTGAGTAACTTAGAGATTTCCTTTGATCTAGCTTCCTCCCTCGAAGATAAACTCTTTGTACTGACGCTCTCATTGGGTGGAAGCGAGCCATGAACAGGAGATTGTTTAAGTCATTTTAGAGAAAGGCTCTGGATGTGTGTCCACATTGCATGGGAAACACACTAGTCAGTACAATAAGTGACATTATCCTTTCAAAGTCCCAAACTCTGCCCATAATACTTGAGATATGCCATTTTGTTTTGAAGAAGAACTTCTGACTCACTGGACAAAATCAAGAGAGCTGCCTAGTGTTATGGCCTAGAGACTGAAAATAAGTGTACTGGTGAAGAAGAGGTAGGTCCCTATTGTACTGCTTCAAAGGGGAATAAGTGTTTGTGCAGTGCATGATAACTGTGGAGACTAAGGGCCTTATCATGAGTTCAGCGGTCCATAGGACCGCCAAACCCGCTGTGGAGGTCCGACCACCACTCCACTTCAGGGCCACCAGCAGTATTAGGACTGCGGTGGTCAAACCTCCACAAGACTGCCGGCACCGCCGGGATCAGGGATCCCGCTGGGCTGGCAGACTGCTGCTGACACCGCTGAGCATATTGCGAATTGCATTTTTGTTGCCCTTTTCATGGTGGTGAGCCCACCATGAAAAGGGTGGTGGATTTGGACTGGATTTTGGCTGGGAGGTGCATTCCGGAGAGGCACATGTAGTACCCCCCTGTATTTGCATCCCCACTTCTTGCATGGTGGTCTGACTGCAGCGGTCTGCATTATAGGCTCTTCTATGAGCCTTGCAAACTGCCGCAGTCAGACTGCCGCAAACACCGCTCATCAGACCAGGATTTAACTCCTGATCTGGCGAGTGGTCGCACCACGGGTTTGGCAGTCCTTCAGCGGAGGGTGGAGGACTGCCACTGCTGTAGGACTACCAAACTCATAATCAGGCCCTAGGGTGACAGAAGGGATTTAAAGGGCCAGCATATGTCATTGCTATAATCATAAAGCTGCATGCTGAACGCCCTGTTCATATGTGGCATAAGTAGAATTGGGATTCTGTGCTTTTCGCACACTGATACACAGAGACAAGGCCCTCAGACAATCCAATGAAGAGTTCAGCAAGACTCACACCTGTTTTGAATGCTCCTGCCATCCTGAATTGAGACAATTATTTTTTTCTACTTATGCCTGTAAACTTTTCCAATAAAGATGTTTGAGCTTCATTAAAACTGCAACAAATTTATAAAAGAATCAACCATAGGAAACTCTCCAGCATGCCTGATGACCACTTATACAGTTTTGTCTGCCATGCATAACTTTCTCCTGGTCAGTGCTTTTCAACCACCCAGACTTCTTCTTTGCAACTTCTGGCCAACAAAACAGGGCTCTCAATTTATACAATCTTGAGACAACCCCCACTGGAGACAGCATGACCTTTTAAACAAGCATTGGCATAGCAAATAGGTCTCGCCTTTGGGACCTTATAAGTGTTTAGTCAGAGCTATTGGCTTTGCTGTGTCTTTAAGCTATGTTGTAGAGCAGCGTAGCTGCTGTGCAGCATGTTGAAAAGTTATGGGTAGATATTGATGAGGAATGGTTCTAATGTTGCCTCAACAGCTTTAACATTAAGGTCAGAGTAATGACCTTATTAAGGTAATTATAGCTAAGGGGCACATTGTGACCCATGTTCCACCTAAACAGTAGCTGTGATAAGGCAGCTAAATTTTTTTATTTTAGAAACTGCATGTGATTGTTGGTCGATTACTTATTTTTCAGACTGTCTAAACATGTACCGATAAGGGTTTCTCATTTCCCTGTAATTGGAAAGCTTAGCATTAACCATGCGTGCGATAGGCAGAGCCATTACCTGTGTGCCGTGCTACCAATGGAAATGGTCTTAACTTCCTTAAGTTTGGCTAGCCTGAAGTGCAACAGAGGTGGTTTACATGCCAACAACTAATGAAGGGAATAAACTCATAGTATAATCGAAAATGTTACTTTTCTGCACGAGATACAAAAAAGATTAACTAACATGAGTTCTAAAATCGATATGCAGGCATGGTAATGGGTGAGATAAAATTACTATCTTCATACTAAGTTAAATATTAAAGGCGGAGGGGAGAAATTTTTTAAAAAGCATGATCTGACTGCAGTTACAAATAATTTATATTGGAACCAGGTGTCTTCATATGTTGTAAAGCACTTTGCCAAGCAAGAAGGTTTCTTGACGCATGGAAAGTAGCCTTAGCTTCTCCGAAAATTACGTTTTAATTTTTCCCAGTGCGTTTTTGATCTTCATTGGTATACATTGATATTGGTATTTAAGAATTCCACACCCTCACTTTAGTACAAAGCAGGCGCTGAAGCTGGTACCACTGGAAACCATTTGTAAGAAATTAGAATGAAATATTTTACATTTTGTATCAAGCAACTTTTCCGGGAAACTATTGCGAGCTAACTGAAAATTGATAGGTGTAAATTTCAGACCACATGCCTTGGCCAGCACAATTTGACGACATTCTAAAAAGGAACTACAGAACATTTGGCAACCAATCTGTTATGTAACGTGAGTTGTGTAGTACATTGTGTTACCTAGTTTTTATCAGATGCCTGTGGAGCACAGAAGATGAGGAGAAATCATTTCTTTGAGTATCCATCCGTCAGCAGGGTGCATGCTTTTTGAGATCCGGCTGCATAAAGGAAATGAAAAACAAGCTTTAAAAAAAATATTTTGAAAATTGTTGTGGAGAAAAGGATTCGGTAGCCTTAAAGTTGATTAGGTCAGTAACTTATTACAAGTGACTTGTAAAATGGAATCAGAGCACCAGCTGCCAGGGTTGTGCAAAGCCAATGCCGGCCTCTCACCCCTGCTGTTCTCAACAAAGATGCCCGGCTGTCACACTCAAGCTAAATCTGGCTGTGCCACAGTCATTTTGGTCTGGGTTTTGATCATGTGTGACATACAATGATTTCCTATAATGAACCCACCCGCAATGGGTCATCCTGTACATGCTGTAGTCCTGGGTCCAGATAAAGAGGCGGTTTGCTGCCAGGAACTCTCCCACAGCAAACTGCTGGCCATGCTCACAGGCCTCCGCACACATCAAAGAGAAGTTACTGTAATCATAGACCTGAAGTAAGAAGAACACGGACAAAAAAAATTAAAGTTTGTAGCTTACGCTACAAGAGGGTGCTGCAGAATACTTTACTCTCCACTCTGCCCATAAAACACGTTTTAGGAACAGACACTTCCAAAGCAATAAACAATAACACATTATGGGGCTGATTCTGATGCGGGTTGGAAAAGCTTCCCGACCGAATCGGTTGGGAAATGGTGTCCGACCCACTCGGATCGAGAAAGTCCGACCGGCGGAGT
Source organism: Calotriton arnoldi (assembly GCA_963921515.1). Classification (NCBI taxonomy): domain Eukaryota; kingdom Metazoa; phylum Chordata; class Amphibia; order Caudata; family Salamandridae; genus Calotriton; species Calotriton arnoldi. The sequence continues at coordinate 631,376 of CAWUFW010003328.1, forward strand.
AGGATGCATCCGGATGCTTCCAGATACGATTTGGTTGAACTCCCATTGACTTCAATGGGAACATTTGTTCCTAACCGCATCAGAATTGGGCCCTCGGTCGGGAAGACACGTTCCCGATCCGATTTGGAATGAGCAAATGCCGTTAGGAGGCCTTCCTAACCGCATCAGAATCAGGCCCTCGGTCGGGAAGCTTTTCCAACTCGCATCAGAATCGGGCCCTAAGTATGCCCATAAAAACAATTTAAATACTTCGATAAAGCTCTGTTTCCCACCCCAGCCTCAATGATTTCCATGATGCGTGTAAAAAATATTACATTACCACGAGAAAAAACAAAAACTAGCAGGAAGGACAGAGTGAATGTTCTCAGCTGTTTAGAAAGAACAGATGGACAACTAGAAAGAACCCTGAAGCTGCGATGCACAGACAGGAGGAGGGGCCCTCGCGCGCTGTGCCACGAGGAAGCGTGAACGTGCTATGATTGCCAACAAAAAAAGAACTACTTAGTGAAAATGCCTGAGAGGGAACCAAGCACCCAGAGGAGCTACAATTGCAAAGAATGCACCAATAAAAAGGCAACATTTCTGAATGGCACAACAAATACCGAATGCCAATGATGGGGGTGCCAAAAGCCCACAGAGGAGATACAACAGTCTTGCGGATAGCGCATGCGCGCTGCCTAGGCTCGACCTAAAAAAACTCTTAAGTGTGAATGGAATATTCTCTGTTAGACCATAACCCAGGGACCTAGGGGCATATTATCAAGGGCAGTATCGCCGCTTTAGCTGCACTTTTTGCCGCTAAAGCGGCGATATTTTTATCGCCCTATTTACAAGGCATCGCTAACATGCATTAGCGCATGTTAGCAGCCAATTTTGTAACGCATCTCATGCCAGTGATAAACATCGCTAATGAGATGCAAAGTAGGCGTTCCTTCAAAAATACAACATGAAAGAGGGCGCTAACACAACAGCGCTGTATTAACAAGGCGGCCCCGGTCTTGCGAAGCGATATTAAAAGTCCAGCTAACCGCGGTTATCGCCGGATCCTAACGTCTGGTCAAAACCTGACTTAAGCATGTTTAGTATGGGAGGTGGATTGACAGGTTAAGTCCACACTCCCATATTAAGAAGTTTTTCATTAGCGCTGTGAAATCATCGCTTGATTTCACACGCTAATGATGATTATCGCCGTCTATCGCTGGTTTGTACATCGCCTGTGAGCTAAGCGTTGCTAATACACCGCTAACACGGCAATGTAAACCAGCAATAGACGGCGATAATCAAAATCGCGCTAAGCGCGATTTGCGATATTCAACGCATGCCGTTGATAATATGCCCCATAGTTTCAAGGAGGGTGTATAGGGTGGGACCCTAAGGATCTAAGAGGATCAAGCCAGACAACTGGCTCAAACATTCAGTGGATCGCCCACCTCTAAGAGTGAGCCAGGGATGAACTACAAAGATGTGTGTGATGAGCAGGAAGGCCGGATATCGTTGGGTCCCTGCCCATCACTCAGTGCCCATCAGTCTGTGCCTACAGGGCTTTAAGTGGATCGGGTCCTGCTAGGTCTCAGAAGTGGCAGTAATTAAATACTATCTTTTAAAAGAGTTCCTATACAGTCCTATTTTTTGTCCTATATGGACAAAAACAATGCTCGGATTCCCAGCGATAGTAGCAAACTTTGAGGTAATCCAAAATAGCGATCAATTTGCATCTTATTTAACAGCATCTTGCAATCCCTAAGAGTATATGTTTTTCGATATGTTGTGTTTTAGTCGTTTTTTCATGCAGCATATCATTTTATTATGAGAACTGAGATGCCTCTAGGTGCCTGGGTGAGTTCCGGCTGTGGTGGAGTCTGAAGGTTTTAATTTCTCACAGTGCCTGTGTCATAAAGGTGTTTTGACTTTATGCACATCCAATTGTAGACCTCTCTGCAGAGTTCACAGAGTGATGGGCAAATATGTGACAATTGTAATTCTGATTTTATGGCAAACTGTGTGGACGTGGTTCACCACTGTCAAAATATTGACAAAGGAAATAAAATGCAGTGGTTAAATATGAATTGGTGGGTGTGTGTGTATCAGAGAATGGTGAAGTGAGGAAATTATCTGCAGTATGTGCAGAAGAAAAGAGTAGCAAGATTTCAGAAAGATATGGAGAGAAAAAGGGAGTAAGTGTCTAAGGGAGTGAGAGACAGCAGAAGAAAGTGGCATCAAGGCAACAGAAGTGCTAGAGAAAAAAATGAAGATTACCTCTCTTTCCATAGCAATGTTTAATTCAGCCTCAATTTTTCAGAATTGAAACATTTTCAATTTGAATAATCACAACAAAATCATTGTTGTTACTCATTTGCTATTGCTAGAGGCATTGACAAAGCCAATCGTTCTGGCTTATTTTTGAGGCTCGTCTGTTCTGTTTATGCCTCAATGAAATCATATACAACTCACAAAGAGACATTTCAATACAGGCCAAGTGGCCTACTTGTAAAGCACAGGATTAAAATTTTCACATTTTAAGTCACACCCTTAATTACAGAGGCCAGCCCTATTGAAAATGATTCCTAGTGACACATATCCAATAGCCCACCATCTCCCTTGGGCTTATTACCATAGTGATCCCATCAGTGCACAGCATTGGAGCTTCAAGCCATTCTCAGGCATTGCATGTTGCTTGGACACTTGGGACAAAGTGCTTCAGCAATTGAAGTTGGGCCTTAAATTATGTGTTAACCAATGCAGCATTGTACATTATGAACAAGTGTATATTAGAAGTATTAGATATATAGGATGTGCAAGCCAGTGATTTTATCTTTCACAGTCCGGTCCTAACACAATCCAGCTTTGTTCACTTTCACCTGGTTCAAGTCAGGTATTCTAAGCCCCCAGCACTTCACCACTCACTTGCCTTAGGCTCTATCTGGACTATCACCAATCTCTATCTGCAGTGTGATGGTGGATCACAGGTAGCAGAATGCAAAATTAGTCTAATTTGCTTTTGCATAAACTACTGCTAAATTGTGCGTAATTACACAAAATGCAAATCTGTCATTTCATGATGTATTTTAGTGCCAAATTTATCTTTGTGTCAATTTTTTCGGCATGAGAATGTGTTTAAATAAGACATTCAAACATTTAAATAAGAGCACCATGAACAACAGCCAATGTGTTGTTCCTATGCATTCAAGGTAAATTGCTACCATAAATTGTTGTAATTGCGCCATTCGCTGAAATGTTTTTCTGCGAATGCATGTACTTATGTGAAATGGTGTAATGGCATAAAGTTGATAATTTCACGTGGCAATCATACTGCAAAATTCCCAAAATTATGCATATTAGGCTAGCATTATTTGAATTTCGCCCAGCCCTAGTCACAGGGACACTGTTCATGGGGGGGCCAAATCTTCTGTGACAATAGCAGCACAAACAGGTACACTTTACTGATAGTTCATTAGCATTCCAACAATTAGTTCTTATAGCGCTTCCTCTTGTGTCATTCTGAACCTCTGTAACTAATGAATATTCTGGTAATTTGGGACAAATGGATGACACAATTACTGGAGTCACAATTGCATGGGTAAAACGTGCTTGTCGACATGTTATTCTTTTATGCACTTCTCTTAGAGAACTGGGGTGAACAAGCCATAGTGCCATATCAAAGACATCATATTTGTTGGTATAGAATCTTCTTTTACTGGGGATGACACCTGAGTGCAGATAAGACAACCCCCTGTCACACTGCAGTACCAGAATTCTTCATAGGATTCGGTAACAGTGCTTTCCCACCACAGAGATATATATTGTGGTTTGTTGACCAGCAGGCAGATGTTAATACTCTTCAATTTCACTTGATCCTCTTTACACCTCAGCATATGCTCCAGAGGAGAAGCTCCAAATACAGCAGCATCAAGATCATTTACACACATCCATCTACTTATGCATCCATCCGGACGCACATACACATCTCCATACATACACCACAGGGATACACATAAACTGCATACCCAAAATGACTTTTAATTCACCCATACACACAAACTAAAAATGAAACATCCTTACTGTTGCAAAGTCATCCTTGTGCCCTGTGCAACCCCCATTTTTTGCTGACAGTTACTGGTGGTGAGTGACTCTGACTGTCCCTGGGCTCTGTCTAACTAGGTTCGGGGCCAGTGCTATGCTGAAAAGACACTTAGGGGGCATATTAACAAGGACAAGCGATAATTATCGCTAAACACGCATAGAGCGTTTTTGAATATCGCGGTCTATCGCTGTTTTACTTCGCCGTGTTAGCGGCATATCAGCAACGCTTAGCACGTAGGCGAAGTAAAACACAGGGACAGACGGCGATAATCAAGATTACCGAGGGAAATCTAGCGATAATGTCAGAGAAGCTTGCTAATAGGGGAGTGTGGATTTAAGCTGTCAATCCACCTCCCATTGTGAAGATAGCTAAGTAAAGTTGAAAGCAGGCGTTACAATCGGGCGATAAGCGCGGTTAGCGCGCCTTTTCTTATCGCTGGGGCCGCATTGTAAATAGTGCGATGTTGTGTTTGCATCGTCTATCATGCAGACATTGCGAGGAACGCCCACTTTGCATGTCATTAGCGATAATAATCGCTGACATGCAAAGTGGAGTAAACGGCTGCCAACTCAAGGAAACACGCGTTAGCGTGTCCTTGATACTAGTGAGATATTTTAATCGCCGCTTCTCGGCCGAAAACGGCCGCTAAAGCGGCGATATTGGGCTTGATAATATGGCCCTAGAATACAGTGAAAACACCTACATACACTAGGGTTAGGGTACCCCTATGATTGGCATGACCTCCCCTATAAGGCCCTAGTACATAATAGAGCAGGGGGATTAAAACTACCTTTAAGACCCTAGCATGTAATAGGGCATGGCAGTTTAAAGGCCAGCAGATTTTCTGCACTTGCATGTTTGCATTGCTGGAGCCCGAGGTCAGTTTAAAAGCAGCCCTGTGTTGCAAGACTGCTTTTAAAATGCAAATTGTGACTTTGGTGTTTGGGGCACTTAAAAATTAATAAACTACAATGTGCTGACATAATAGGTGTCCCAGGGGCAGGGGGGCAGGTATTCATAGGAGGACCCTTATAAAATGAGCTTTATATGCCTTGGGTTTAGTGAAATTGCACATTGCACTCTACACATTGCAGTAAATTGCTTCCCAAAATCGTTTTTTTGTGCTAGGAGCACTGTGGAGTGAGGATCTGCAACACTTTTACAAATTCAGAACCCCTAAAGTCTTCCCTAGGTGTTACATGGGTGTGGGATCCTGTAGATATAGGAAGGGTCCTTATAAAAGATATTTTATAAGCCCTGGTTTTGGAAAAATGACCCAGTCATTTTTCCCATTGCAAATCCCCATCCCTATAGGTTAACATGGCAAGAAGTTATTAAATAATAACTAACATCAAGGAGGTGATAAAAATATCATTCAAGGGCTTCCTAGAATGGTATTGATAAATTCAACAATATGTTATTGTTGAATTTGTCCTAAAATGTATTGACAAGAAGTTATAAGACTTTCTTGTCTGTAAGCCAAAATTCAGCCCTCTAATGCTCTGATCTGATTGGCCAGAGTTAAATGGATTAGCCAGGCTGCTTTGATAAGGTGATAAGTAGCCCGAGGGTTCAGGGAGTCATACTGGGTTCTGCTACATAGGAATACTACGGAAGGGGGAGGGGTCGTAAAACATCTTCTTCAAAGAGAGGAGGGGACAGACTGTGTAAGTCTGGCCCAGTTACAGCCCTACCCTCTGAACCAGCCAGATGGCAGGCTTAAGGCCGGAATTTCCAGTTGCAACGGGGAGGGAGCATATATAGATGAGCCATCCTGTAGGCTGGTTAGGTTACCTCTTCTCTCCCTGCTGGAAAATCAGCCATGATGAATTTGGAGAAATTGTGCTCTCTGGGAGAACATAGTGCCACACTTTGGAGGATGTGGTCAGACCCTGGGGTGTTGCCCTGCACCTCATTGGATAGGAGTGCCCTCCTGCTTGACCCAGAGAACTTGGAATAAGTAACTGAGAGGGGCAGAGCCTCTCAGACCTGCTGCTTGAAACTTAATGAAAAAGAAGGGTCCATGCTGAGAAGTTTGATATGCACCAACCTGGGCCTGCATTCTGACTGACTGCGCCTGCTGCACAATCTGGAACTACAGCCCTGTGGACCTACCTTGCTGCAAAAGGACTAAAGAGTGGACTCCCTCCAAGCTACAGGTTAACAGACCTCACATGGACCATCACCACCAAGAATCCCCAGCCTGGAGTACTACCAGTGGATTTGTAAGGGTTTTGTCCAAGTGGATTGTGGGAATTTAAGTCCCAAACTTTCAAGGACCATCTTGCTGCTTCCAGACCCTTAGAGTAAGTTGTGAACACTTTGGGACCCTCAAAGTAACTTCAGGAAAAAGTTCCAGAAGTTTGGAGAAGTTTGGATCAACTTTGGAATAAAGCTCCATAAGTGGACCGACTCGACCTGGCCAGCCAAGCCGGCGACCCTCAACTGCGAGCCAGCCTGCCGTCCAGGTTCATCTTGCTGAAAAGCTCTGGAGATCTGACTTCCAGAGTTTGACTGGGAATTGGCTGAAACCCTAGCCGGCGAACCCTCCCAAAGCCAGTTTGTGATGAGCAGCGAGGGACTCCTAAAGAAAAAGCTCCATAAAAGTTAAAGTCTGAACGTAGGAGAGATGACTGGGACCAACCGCGATAGTCAAGTCCTCCACCTTCAACCATGAGCCGGCCTGGATCCCTGGTTTGTCCTGCTGGAAAGCTCCGGAGGTCTGACTTCCATAAGTTTGACCGGGAGCTTGTTGCAAGGCAAGCCGGTGAACCATCACCAAATCCAAACTGGCTGAGAACTTCGAGGGACCCCGGGAAGAAAAGCTCCAGAAAAGTTTCTAAGTCTGTAGGTAAAAAATATGACCCAGAACTACTGCGAGGGGTAGCCGCACAGGGCTTTATCGCAGTCGGTCTGAAACTTTGACTTTGTCCGGGTCTAGCGCGACCATATGTCCCAATAGGCCTTATTGCTTTCTATGTGCTATAAGTGCTAAATCTTTAAATATTCATATCTTTGGTTCCCTACATGGTTTTTCTTTTAGTTTTGGTGTCATTTTAAAGATACAAATATTTCCTATTTTTATAAATTGGTGTTGGATTTTTATTGTGTATGGTGTCTTAATTATTTACTGAATAGGTGTTTTTTAATGCTTTACATACCTATCTTTGAAGTTAAGCCTGCCTGCTCGCAGCCAAGCTACTAAGGGTTGAGCATGGGAATAATTTTCTGATACCTATTCTGAGCCCTAGTTTGTTAGTGGCTTTATTGCCAGAGTAGATGTACATTTACTCCTACCAATAATCTACTTTCCAAGATTTACATAAATAGCCATCGATCCATTGGCATTTTCATTTCACATGCATTCTCCATCCACATTCTCCATTCATCTACTCATCAATCTGTCTAAACAAATTCAGCATTCATCAAATCAAATTCACGAGCCAACCAGCCTCCCATCACCCAACTGTCCATCAAATAACACCACTATCCACTTCTCCAACAATTTACTAATGTATCAATACAGCCATTCACTCCTCCTTGCATAAAATAACATGCCATGATTATATATATATTTATAAGTGGACATTCACCCCTTAGGGTGTCCTGGTGCTAAAATAAGAGATGTTTATACTAACTCATCCATACATAACTATTTTACTCGCTCAACTACCCTTGCACTTACTAAACTACACAACCCTACTGAAATACATGTATCAAATTGGCAAGGATGCTTGCGCTTCTGACTGTGCTGTACCTGTTATTTGAGAAAGGAGGATTAAATACTACTTCCTGAGTTTCACCTGTTCTGTGACAGTAGGACGCTTGTACTGCTTATCAAATGTCAGGGAGGTAGCTTCCACTACAGTACCATGATGTACCTGTTCCATGAAGGAGGCAATCTTGCACTTCTGCCCATGTTGTGCTTGTTGCTTGAGGAATGCCAGCATTCACTGCTGATGCCTGCAGGTACCTGTTGTGTGAGGGATGCTGCGGTGTACTTCTTTTGTTAAGATGGGAAAGTTGTCAACTGATGCACAGCTATATCTGTTTTGTGATAGAGGGAAACTTACATTGCAAATGCCAGGCTATGTCTGTACTATGAGTGACGCTTGCACTGCTGGCGGTGTGCTATACCTGTGTATTCTGTGAGGGAGGGAAGATTTTTCTCTAATGTTTCAAAAGTATTAATCACACCTACTGTTGTGTACCTGTCTATTGGAGAGACATTGTGATGCATCTGGCTGTGGCTTCTACTCACATTTATGCGCATCCAATGGGTGTTTCCATCTTCTTCCAATGCCTGCAGGTAGGGTTGCCACCATTCTCAAACAAGACTACTCAGCATTTCTGTCTATGCTGAGGTATGGAAGGATCAGGAGTGCATTTTTTTCTTTAACTTCGCAATTCTGCCTCTGTTTGCAGCATAAATATTAAGGAATAGTCTAGACAACTCTAAAATACTTTTGACATGTTTTCATCTTGTACTTGCCGGTTTATGTTATATTTCAAAGAGGAAAAATACTTGATTATGATAATTTTCAGGATTTGTTTCATCATTGTCTTCTATGCAGAGGGTGGTGTTGGGGATTTGGTTAGGGCTTGTTGTGCTTCATCCTCTTTCTGCCTCAGCCATTTTCACCCACCCTTTCAGTAGATATCTCCCTTCAAGTCATTGCATTGGGGTATCTTGTCAATGCTTGTGGATGTGGAGACAAATCCTGGGGCAATCAATTGGCTACAAGCCATCCAGATGGTTCAGTATTTGCTTGATCAGTTGTGCATCTAGCTTAAACTACACTTACACATCACTTTTTAACAACAGTTAATATTAGACAAAGTCCCTGGTACCATCATATTTGCAATGCAGCTCACAGTCATACAGTTGTCTAATCGTTTGCTTCCTTGGTGGTACATTTTCCAAGTTATAGTTCACCAGGTGGGAACACAGGGATAGCCAAAAAAACGGACAGGGTCGGACAGTATAGCATTTCCAAGCCATGCAGAGGACATTCATCCCCTACATTTAGTTAAACTTTCCTGATCTTGGTACTGCGATGAAATAATCAATTAAATAATCTCTATCCTACACTCCCTCAACCTTGACCTTATGACTATTCTTAGAACATTTCTAATGTTTCTACAAGTTTCCCCAGTGCATTCTTTGTTAGAACCCAAGTACCACAATACCGGAGTAGAGATAGAAGAATCATTTCATTATCAGTATATGGGAAATAGAAAGTGGCCTGTTGAAAGACTGCATGCATCTTATTTACATGGAGAAAATAGAAGAGGTGCTGAGATTTAACCGTAGTGGCCCATGTAGTAATAGTTAATGACTCTGTAGTCTGACTACTGGCTTTTTGAAATCAGTGCTACACTATCTGTTAACAAAAATAAAGTATTTACCAAAAGGAAAATCACACCCATGACTTTGGAACATCATCTGCATCAACATGTCAGTAATGGCAATGCATTGAAGCTGCCTGTTAGGACTAGCTTATTTGACAATTCGATTAGGCAGGATATATTTTTGATCCACTATTCCTGACACTTCTTTTGAAAGGAATTAGACTCAAATGATGATGTCATTACCAACCATGTAGTTATTTAATCATATTTAATATTTACTGACAGAAACACTGACTAGCATTGGTTACTAAAGGTATAGGGCACTATTCACAAGGGGTCATTTACGTATGTGGAATTACTACAAGTAAATTTACTCTTACGCTTTTGAGTAACTTTACTATTTTTGGCTATTTACCTTTTACAAGTGTAAATATACTTAAAAGTGTGGACTTATGTATCTCCACTTCTTGAAATGAGAGGGTGGAGCCTAATTTACGAGTTTAACGTTACTACTTGCAACTTGGCTGACATCGGTACAGATCTCCGTCACCAGGTTAAATTATAGGGAAAGTTTTAAATTGTATCAAACTTTAAATTATTTTTTTTTAAATGTAAGTTGAATTTTAATGTTAATTAATTTAATTTAATTTATGTATATGTTTGAAAAGAAATTACATTAACTTTTAAAATTATAAAGTTTATTAACATATTTTAGAGAAAACAAATGATTGTGTCTTATTTATTTATAATTTTTTAACATTAAACAGTAACTTTAAATGTATTTATATTTTTAAAAAGCTAAAACAAATCAATTTAATTTTGCATTATTTCCTACAGACTTATAATTTGACTCCTGTCTCCATTATTTATTATTTATTATGGGAGGGTGTTGCAGTACCAGTGGTAGGCTGTGTGTTGTGCTGGGCTTACTCTAGCTCTAAGCTGGAGTACATTTACAACAGTTTTGGGTCCTTTTGGCTGCAGTAACTATAGAAGTGCAGTTTGTGAATAGAAATGTGCTCACTCTTGTGGGTGGGTGCATGTCTCTCCTTAAACCCCTCCTTACTCTTTCCTTAATCCCTCTCATTTTTTCATAAGTATTCCCCTTTTTCCAGCCACTCCTCCGTCCCGCACACAGTTACTACTAATATGATTACTTAGGTGTGCGTAGATCTCTACAGTCAGAGAGGAGATCTCCGCTCATAAGAGATAGGAGAGGAAGAGACGTAGACCTCTGCTTGTATGCTTGTGAATTCAGTTTGTGAGTAGGCCCCATGTATTTTTTCTTCCTACTGTCATGAGATTGGAAAGAAGTGTCTTAGTTATACTGTGTTTTTTGTCTTGCATAAGAGGTCCTACACAATTGTTTCAATTTTGAAAAGATCACCCCAAATATCAGAAGACACCATGTCACTGGGAGTCAGCTTTTCCAGTTATGGCCTTTACTTTCAATAACCATTGTTTTCAGGTGTTTCAATCTGATTTGTTGAATTGAACTGAACCAAATTTACCAATTTCAGAATACACGAAAACTCAGGGAAGAAAAAGAGGTGTTCTGATGACATGGAGCCTTTTGGTTACCCTATTCCTGGCACTCGTGCATTCTCATGACTTTGTGAGAAAGCACAAGCAAATACCTGCATGAGAGCAAACAGTTTCTTCTGCTGTTGCAAAGAATCTGATAATCTTTTTGTTAGCAACCTTTCAGGTAAACTTAAAGGAGCAAAATCATTCCTAGAGTATATGAAAGCTCCATAATGGGCCTCCCAAGTAACTGTGTCCTAGCGCTTGGTATAATGGTGTGGCATTTTGTACCATGTCTTCAAAATTTACTTTGAAACATTTAAACATTCCCTTTAATGACTATTGGGACATGTAGACCTATGAGTTAGTTCTGCTCAAGTGTAAATTGTATTTAAGCCAGTTTTAGCACTAACTTGCAGAAAGAGATGGGTGCCAATTGTGCTCACTATTTGTTTGAAATTGTACCTGGTGATAGTTTCCTATTGAAAACTACCCTATTTTATTTATTTATTTATTTTGTAATGCGCATGAATCATCCCCAGAGGGATATCTCGGCGCAGCGGGATCAGAAAAATGCAGGGCAAGGAACTAGAGAGATTGAAATAATTCAGTTTTTAATAATTTTCTAAAATTGTGATGAACGGTGCATTCTCGAAGGTGTAGGGGAAGTTTGTTCCAAAGATGGGGTGCCAAGAAAGAGAAAGCACGACCCCCTGAGTGTGTTTTCTTATTGCGTGGTACCATAAGGAGAGACTTATTGGCAGATCTCAAAGCTCTTGTAGGCCGATAAGGAATACGTTTTTCCTTCAAGTAGCTAGGTCCCTTGCCATTAAGTGCTTTGTGCACTAGGCAACAGATCTTGAAAGTAATCCGCTTCCGCATTGGCAACCAGTGTAGTGCATGTAGTAAAGGGACAGAACCTGGTCTCGCTGGAAGGTTGTGAATTAGACGGGCCGCTGTATTCTGGACTACCTGGAGCTTGTCCAGGAGGGATTTGTTTACCGCAGCCAGGAGAGCATTTCCATAGTCCAGGCGACTGATCACCAGTGCCTGGACTAGGGTCTTACGTACTGCCCTTGGGAGCATTGGAAAAACTCTTCTTAATAGTCTCATAATATGGAAACAGGAGCCATAAGGCATAATGATACATGATCTCAACTGACTAGACAGCAGTGGAGTGAAGTTTCTTGGCTATTTGCATGGCTAATGGCCATGTTGCTGATAACGTCTGCTATTAAGCCAGCCGCAAAGTGAACTATTATGTTTATTTGCTATTTAAAAGGCTGCCATCCATATGGTATATAGTGTCTGCTCTTTAATCAGTAGCCAGGTGTAGGAAATGGGGTTATTGGTTGAGGAGGTGTAAACCCTTCTCAAGCAACAAGCACAATTCTTGTCAGGGTGAACCACAAAAAGTCACTAAATTAACCTGTTGTTAAACCTCTGGTAGCTTGGCACAAAAGCTGTCAGGCTTAACTTAGAGGCACTGTGTTAAGTATTTATGCAGCACACAAACAGTAATAAAGTTAAAACACAACACAAGAAAACTCCCAAATCAAAATTTTAAAAATAGGATACATTTTAATAAATAAAATGAGACAAAAACCAGCCAGTAAAACCAGAGATTTACAATTTTAAATTTTTGGGTAAGTACAGTACCTAAAATCAGAAAGCACCACTAGTGGTCATCTGGTTGTGCTACACCAGGGGAAATTCCCAAGTTCAGGTGGACCATGATGGAGTGTGGGACAGATACAGGGGCCAGATTAGTCCAGCTGAAAAAGTTACCTCCTCAAGGTCTGGTGCAAAGAGCCCAGTTTGCAGTGGAGAAGGACGCAAGGAGCAGGGAGAGCGTCACGGATGGTCGCCGCTGTAGCACGAATCAATCAATCAATCAATCAAGGGCTTGTTAAGCATGACTACTCACCCGTGAGGGTCTCAAGGCGCTAGGGGGGGGTGCAGGATCCAATCCATCAAGGAGGGGGTCTGTCGAAGAGCCAGGTTTTGAGGTTTCTTGCGAAGATGGGGAGCGATGTTGTCTGTCTGAGGTGGAGCGGAAAGGCGTTCCAGGCTTTGGCCACGAGGAAGGAGAAGGAGCGGCCTCCCGATCTAGTCTTTCTGGTGCGGGGGACCATGGCGTAGGAGAGCTGGGCTGATCGTAGGGTCCTTTGGGGTGTGTGGAATTTGAGTCGGCTGTTCAGGTATTCTGGTCCGGTGCCGTGGAGGGCCTTGTGTGCGTAGGTGAGTATCTTGAAGGTGATTCTCGCCTCGACGGGGAGCCAGTGGAGTGTGCGCAGGTGCTGGGAGATGTGGCAGTGTTTTGGCAGGTTGAGGATCAGTCTTGCGGCGGTGTTCTGGATGTTCTGTAGCTTGCGGGTGAGGTTTTTGTTTATTCCGGCGTAGAGTGCGTTGCCGTAGTTGAGTCTGCTGGTGACCAGGGCATGAGTGACTGTCTTTCTGTGTTCAAGGGGATCCATTTGAAGGTCTTACGAAGGAGGCGGAGGGTGTGGAAGCAGGAAGACTAGACAGAGTTGATCTGGCGGTCCATTTTGAGCTCGGAGTCCAGGATGATTCCCAGGTTGCGTGCGTGGGCCGTGCGGGTTGGCGGGTTTCCGAGGGCGGGGGGCAACCAGGTGTCGCTCCAGGCGTCGGGGTTTGGGCCCATGATGAGTACTTCTGTTTTGTTGGTGTTTAGTTGTAGGCAGCTGTTTTTCATCCATTTGGCGACGGCTTCCATGCCTTCTCGAAAGTTGTATCTGGCGGTGTTGGGTTCGTTGGATAGGGAGAGGATGAGTTGGGTGTCGTCTGCATACGATACAATGTTGAGCCCGTAGGTTCTGGCGATGGGGGCGAGCGGAGCCATGTAGATGTTGAAGAGCGTCGGGCTGAGGAAGGAGCCCTGGGGGACTCCGCAGGTTGTAGGTGTAGGGTCCGAGAGGAAAGGGGGGAGTCTGACCCACTGCGTTCTGCCGGAGAGGAAGTAGCGGATCCAGTCGAGGGCCTTGTCCTGAATTCCTGCGTCGTGGAGTCTGCGTATTAGGGTGCGGTGAGAGACTGTGTCGAACGCCGCTGAGAGGTTGAGGAGGATGAGGGCTACTGTTTCTCCTTTGTCCAGTAGGGTGCGGATGTCGTCTGTTGTGGCAAGGAGGGCGGTTTCCGTACTGTGGTTTTTTCTGAAGCCGGATTGGGAGGAGTCGAGAAGGTTGTGCTCTTCGATGAATGTGGCGAGTTGGCTGTTGATGGCTTTCTCGATGACTTTCGCTGGGAAGGGGAGCAGGGAGATGGGTCTGTAGTTTTTTAGGTCGTTGGGGTCCGCCGAGGGTTTCTTCAGGAGGGGGTTGACCTTGGCGTGTTTCCAGTCTTCGGGGAACGAGGCGGTCGCCAGGGAGCGGTTAATGGTGTGGCGGAGCAGGGGTGCGATGGTGTCGGTGGCTCTGTTGAAGATGTGGTGGAGCAGGGGTCCATGGGGGTCCCTGAGTGGATTGACTTCATTGTCTTCAGTGTGTCTTCGTTGGTGAGGGCTGTCCAGTTGTCAATCGCTGGTTTCCGGGTGTCAGGGGTGGTTGGTGAGGGTTCAGTGTGTTGGTTGTCTTCGTCGAAGTTGTTGTAGATGCTCTTGATTTTGTGGTGGAAAAAGGTGCTGAGTTTGTCTCAGAGGTCTTGTGAGGGAGGGATGTCAGTAGACTCGCTGGTGGGTTGAGCAAACTCCTTGATGATGTTGAAGAGTTACTTGCTGTTGTGCGTGTGGGTGGAGATTCTGTCTTCGATCGCTTTTTTCCTCGTTTCTCTGATGAGTTGGTGGTGGGCGTTGGTGGCGGCTCTGAAGTTGTTGTGGGCTTCTGTGGATTTGGTGTTCCTCCAGGCCTTTTCGAGGCGGCGGCAAGTGCGTCTGGACTCTCGAAGTTCGGTGGTAAACCATCTGGCTTTCTTGGCGCGGGTATTGTTGTTTTTCTTGAGGGGGCTATGGTGTTGGTGCTGTCCGAGATCCATCTATGCAGGGTTCGGGCTGCGGTGTTGGGAGTCGTCATTTTCTGCGATGGTTGGGGTGGAGATGTTGAGTGAGGAGGTGAGCTGGTCGTCGGCGATTTTGGTCCAGTTTCTTCGTGGGAGCAGGTGCTGGTGTCTGTGGATGGTGGGTGCTCTGAAGGTGAAGTGGACGCAACGATGGTCGGTCCACAAAAAGCAGGCAGGGCGATTTGGGCTATCATTGCAGTAGCATGATGAGCCAGTAGAGCGTTGGCCGTCACCGTGGGCTGGCATTGGTGTAGCGCAAAGTGAAGATCTTGTGCTGCTGGCCGTCACCTGTGGCTGGCTTGTTGTGTCCCTGTAGCTCAGAACAGAAGGTCAGCCAACTGAGCATTGGAGTCATTCAGGTCAGATCTTCCTGAGAACATGAAGATGGTCCGGTGTCCTTCAGCAAGGCAGGCATCTAGCAGCAGGGCAGGCCTCAGGTAGCAGCAGGGCAGTCCTCTAGGGGTCCATGCAAGCTTCTAGCAGCAGGGCAATCTTCCGGGAAACAAGGCAGTTCTTCTGGAGTCTTCCACAGTTCCAGGAGTGTACTCAAGAGTTGGTCTGAGGGTCCAATATATATACCTGGTGCCAGCCTTTGAAGTGAGGGAAGTGTCTAGGCTAACCCCACATCTGGTTCTGGAAAGTTCCTTTCTTCCTATGCCAAGGCTCCAAGGAGTCTAGGGTGAGAAAAGACTAGTGTCAAGTTCCTTGTGTGTGCTGGAGGCAAGAAGTGGGGCAGGGAACAACTCCACCCAAAACCATCCTGTCCGGTTGACCTAACTTGCCCATACCTAAGCCCTATTGTCTCACTGTCTGGGAGGAGTACACAAAGCCTAACAACATGATATTGTGACCCAGGACACTGGCAGAAGGCACCAAATGGTTAGGAGAAGAAAATGACAACTGTCTAAAATTGGCATTTTCAGAATTGTGACATAAAATCAGACTTTACCATTAAAAGGATTTCAAATAGCAACTTGTTTGAAACCCAACATGAGATTTCTACCTGTTCCCAATCAAAAGTTAGCACTTATTAAATGTAATAAGGTACCCCATTTATCTTGTGGGACAGGTAGGCCTTATAATAGTAAAAAAACGAATTTAGGAGCTTTTCACTACCAGGACATGTAAAGCTTAAAAAAAGTCTTATTTTTTAAACACAATGTACACTACCCTGTGGGCTGTTTAGGGCCTATCTTAGGGGTGACTAATGTGTATTAAAAAGGAGGTTTTAGACATGGCAAAAGGTTTCTTTTGCAAGGTCAAATTAGCAGTTTAATACTGCACTACAAGGTGCAATTACACGCCCGAGACGTGTTTTAAAGTGCTGCTTTAGTTGTTGGCAAAATGAGGGCTGCAGGCCCACTGGTAGCATTTAATTTACAGGCCCTGGGTACATGTCGTACAATATACTATGAATTTACAAGTGAATGAAATGTGCCAATTAGGTATAGGCCAATTTTGCCATGTTTTGGGGAGAGAGTACGAGCACTTTAGAACTGGTTAGCAAAGGTAAAGAACACAGAGTCCTAATGCAAACAAAAACAAATTCAGAAAACAGGAGGGGTGAAGGTAAAATGTTTGAAGGGTGGCCCTCCAGAGAGTGGCAAGTCCAACACACAGTGAAATTTCTTGTACGCCACTAGCCAAATAGGGTAAATAATGGAGTGTATTTTCTCGTTGCTTGGCTGCTCTTCAAATTGTACTTAATATCTCCTATTTTGTCAGCAGCCGGATGAAAAGTGCAGTTCCTTGGCAATTTGCATCACCTCTGGCGAAATAGTGCATAATGTTTGCATATAGCCATTGGCTGGGTGAATAGTGATTTTTGTTTGCTATTTGCTTTCCCACCAACTGATCAGTACATAATGTCTGCTATTTAGCCACAGGCGAGGTAAATTGTAAAGTGGCTTTCCTATTTGCATAACTGCTGGTCAAACAATACAAAAACTCTTCTATTTAGCCAGCAACTGGTTAAATAGTGATGTTTCCATGTTATTTGCATGGCCGCCAGCCACATAGCGCAGAACTAATCTCCACTATTTAGCCAGCAGCCCCGTTAATAGTGAAGTTTCTGTGCCACTTGCAAGGCCGCCACCCAGATAGCAGCTCATCTCTACTGTTCTTCCGGTGGCCATGTAAAAAGCAGAGAAAATTCACTATTTACTTCTTGGCTAGCTAAATAGCCTCCACCTTTTAATAAAGTACAGCTGGCATGAGTATCACTCATAGCCCTGTTCGGCCAATCAGCTAGGACAAGGCTTACACTGTAATTCATGTACAAAGTCTTGTATTCACTATAATCACGGTGTCCTTTCATGGTGGTTGATTGAAAACAAATAAGAGTAGAGATCCTCCGAGTCAGTGGGGTTGTAGGCCTATGGGTCCATGTACGCATCTGTATGGCTACACGCGTAAGGCAGGCCCCTGCGATGCAGCCCCCCCCCGCAACCCTCCAGGGGGGCCCAACCCTTCACACCCCTCCCCAATCAGCTCACAGCCAATGAGTACCTTTGAGATATGGGAGACTGGGGGCCCCTCATCACATTCTGCAGGGGGGGGGGCTTCATTGTGTCTTACGCCACTGAGTATTGTATAGCATTGTTTGTTCAGTGATCCTGCTCTGTTGTCAAGGGCGCTCATACATTGATACGTAAAGAATGACGTAGATGACAAACGTCCTTGCCTAAACACTTGTACAGCATACGACATTAGATACACAGGAGAATGTGCAGTGAAGTATGCCTGCTGCAGACTGCTCTACAGAAATATGGCTTCGTGTGTGTGACGTACAATTGCAGGAAGCTGGCTTTGAAGGGTTTTTGCGTGAGCCTGAATGATAAAAGAGCATTTACTTATTCACCCGTACGAATCTGGCAAGCCCTTTCATCAGAGTCAATGAGCGCGAGCTGTGTCCGCACTTTGATTCGTGCCCGTAATGTGATTAGCCCTCAGCCCTTTTATAGCACTGGCATTCGCTGACCCCCTCCCTTTACATCCCTTCTATTTGGTATTTTAAAATAGGACCCGTAGCCCTCGATATCTGGGAACCTTTAGTTCCGCCAGAATATGGATACAAAAGGTCTGTCTGTCACGAGCGTGTATCAACATAAGCCGTGCAAGCGAGATCCCCGGGCATGATGATTGCTCTTCACATTTCAGGAACCGAAAAATGACATTTTAGTTCTTTGGCAGTTTCGACTCTGCTTGGAATACGCAGCACACCCGTGACACATCTCTCCCAGCTGATGGGAGCCCGTCAAGCATTTAAGTCATTTCAATTTGTGTAAATTTTTTATTAGCGCACATTCCACATTTTGGATGGTCCAGGTTATGTGTCCTGTGCTGCACGCGCTGTCAGCTATGGCCGATATAGATATCCACTGATTTATTTTTCATAGGACTTCGATATATGCTACTTATAATACATGAGAGACTGCAATCCGTGTATAAATGACAGTAAATAATTGTATTGCAGTCGATATTCGCCATCATCCATTTCCTATTCCATAGACATCGATTCACCAAAATATCTGAGGGGGTGGAAGTGACATCACTCTTTCTGTCCCACCTTGACCTCACAGGAAGTGACCTCACATGACCTTTGCCCCTGAAAACATCACAGGAATTTATGTCACCCGTCCTTTGACCCTGTTTATATTACAGTAATCAACATCCCTCAACTTCAAAAACATCTACAATATGTGGGTTTATCAGACCAGGCCCCAGTCATGCTTTCTGTGGACCTTGGTATCATTGTCCAAAAGACAGGAACATGGCGAATGAACTCACTTATTTACTACAACCACAGGAAAAAAGAAATCTCTGCTCCCGGGTACAGGATTACTTAGATACGAACCTAGGCTCGGTACAGCCTCAGGTAAGTCCCAGAGCGGCAAGAAAAGTGAATATTAAAGGTTCGATGATCAGAAATGCTTCGAAACAACAATACAGAAGCGATTGAATCTCTGGAAGCCGAGATAGCTGAGCTACAAAGGGAGTACTGGAGGACCCCCCTCAAATGAGACACTTTGGTTTATAACCAGGAAGAAATATGACCTAAATACATTGTTATCCAACATGGCAGAGAAGACACTTCACAGGATAAGAAGCAACACCTACAAGCATGGAGAGAAAGAGGGCAGTCTGCTTGCCTTCAAGTTGAGACAACGAGAAAATAACCCTACCAGACTGTCCCTACGAGATTCCAGAGGTGCGCTGCTGACTAATGCATTTGCAATTACTAAGGAATATGCATCCTTCTCTACATCTCTGTATGTTTATGAGAAACAAATCGATGTCAGAGGAGCGTAGGAAGCTGCTTTACTCACTGCCTTGCCAATATTAAAACTTACGCTGGAGGTGTCAAACATATTAGTCACAGACATTGGGGCTGAAGAAATCTCCAGCGCCATAAAGTCAATGCCAACCAGTAAGGAACGGAGCGAAGATGGCTTCCCACAGACCTTTACAAAATCACTTTGTGACTGACCATTCATTTGCCGCTTGAAGTCTTTCAGGAGGGCACAAGATAAAGTAAATTTCGACAAGAATTTAACAAAGCGCACATAGCCTTAATCCCTAAAATAGTGAGGGACCCCTTGCTATTGACAAAGTATAGACCTATCGCACTTCTGAATAGTGACATCCAGATTATGGCCAAAGTCATCTCTAGCCGACTAAGAACAGAGAGCCCCTTCCTTATACATCAAATTCAAGTGGGATGTGTTCCAGGACAATCTTCGAGAAACCATCTAAGGACTCTCATGCACCCTCTCTGGCAATAATGCAATGATAAGGAAGAAAGGGTGGCCCTCTCCCTCGATGCAGAGAAAGCCTTTGATCAGATGTAGTGGCGATACCTGTTCCAAATCATGACATGAATGGGTTTAGCACTAATCTTCTCAAAATGATAAATGTCCTTTATACTCTCTTCACTGCCCAGTCCAGCTGCATCGCGTTCCTTTCAGAAACGATCATCATCCGTTGAGGGATGAGACAGGGATGCCCCTTGTCTCCCCTCCTGTTCTTGACCGCACTGGAACTACAGGCGATCACCATCCAGAACAATGAGGCGATGCAAGGCATAAAGTCCCTGGCTGGGACTTAATGATAATGCTGTATGCAGATGACATATTGCTGACCCTGTCATCCCCTGCCACCTCAGTGGTGGAACTCATGGACATGATCACCAGGTTTTCCTCCTTTTCAAGCTACAAAATAAAATGGACTGTGTAGCTATGCCAAAGACAAGGAGGTGTCCTCCTTGATGGGATGCCCTTTTAAATGAGTGGCAAGTCAGCTTAAATATCAGGGTCTATTGGTCAATAGCTCTTGCAAGAGGATGGTAAATAATAGTATGTTCTTACCGATCGATCATAAGCAAAGAGAATTCCATACGCAGGGAAGTCTTAACTCTCCCTATGGGGTAGGATGCAAACAGTCAAAATGACAGTTGCCTGCACTTCAAATATGTATTTACCTTGCTCCCTCACTGCATTCCCCATACATCCTGCAGTCAATAGATAGCCTAATCAAAGGGGAGCAATGTCAAAGATGTACTTGGATACAAAATCAGGCAACTTCCCAACATCAAGGGCTACTATATGGTACACCAAATATCGCAACTGTTGTACCATTTCCAAAGCCATCTGGAGACTCCAGACTGGGTTATCATTGAGAGATCCCTGCAAGCGTAGCCAGAGGCTGGCAGGTTATATTCCAAGAACTTACGAAGTCTATAGATCCTGATAATCTGATTGTTTGAAACTCTAGACGAATCTAGAAACTTCATCACAAAACATTTGCCTGCAATGGCTTCTTTCACTTGGAAGCACCAATATGAAACAATGTAGAATGGTTGAAGAATGGCTCCTCATTTTGATGGGCTGCATCACCTTTAAGTGCATCAAAACGATCCAACAACGCTTCACAGCTGATCAGGTGAAAGTTTAAGATTTGCAAACTGAATTTGGCCTCCCACACAATCAAATGTGAAAGTATATGCAGTTGAAAAATGCTCTTATTACAACAATAGGTCAACCAGCAATGGCTCCCACCTCTCTCCCCACCACAAGTATTTAAGAATGTGGGTAGCATACAAAAAAACTGATCTCAGGACCATGCTCCCTAATTATAGAGGAACTATACTCAAAACCTATGACGAACATACTCTGACTTATTTGGTTGGAGAAATGCCACAAGGCATTTGCGGATGACGAATGGTTTGCAATTTTAACAAATCGTGAGAAAGACTTTAGAAAAGTACACTTGAAATGTAGTTTTTAGGGTTCTTTACCATTGGCACTGGTCTCCATATAAGCACCTTCCTCAGAGCGATGGAGATGTGTTCAACAAGGAGGAAATTTGCTCCACAAATTATGGTCCTGTCCCAACATTGTTCAATACTGGGAAGACGTTTTGAGGGCTATCTGTGGCATCCACTAAACACGTGTGACCTTCAACAGACCTTGCAATCCTGCATGAAATGGAAGAAGTAGTAGGCTCCACTACACACAGAAACAATGGCTAACGTCCTCACTGGCAACAGGCAACTTATGTATATTAAGGAACTGGAAGAAGGCTCCCCAAATTTATCACATTGGTCAGACGCAATGGTCACCTTGGCATAATTTTAAAAATGAATCTATAAACTGAACAATCAAATATCAAATATTACTCCATTTGGTATCCCTTTCTTACAAGCCTCTTGCGTGTCCTATAGGGCTGAGGGAGGACATGTGGATTATATGATATATTATGGGTATTCACAGCATGGAAACTCATCTCAAATTGATTGCTTTTATCAGCCATGAAGGTGTTTTAATGTGTATGTACATTGCCAAAAGACACCCTGATTATGGCATAAATTTAGACAATCAGAGACTCACATTAGAGGCTAATCTCAACTGGCTGTTCCTTATATACAACATTATCCATATGCCCCATAGTAGACATTCTTGAACTCTCTTGGTGTCTGTATGTTTCCTGTTTCTAATTTTCTTAGCATCCATACTTGATGCATATTACTTCAATGCAGAACATTTTCATTGTTATAACATTAACCAATACTATTGGGATGGTAACAGGGATGTAAAGATATCAATGATAATAAAAACATTTTAACAAGGAAAAGCATCTACAATAAAATGAATTAACCTAATAACAAACACTAATAAAGCAGCTAAAACTCTAATAATTTACTACCAATATATTAAGGTGCTACCGTGGTATGCCAGAGGTGCACACTTGATTAACCATGGTCAAGGCGTCATAGTCCAGCAGTACAACCATCATACACCCAAGTGCAGCCTAGCACAACCAGACTTAGCTAAGGCACAATTATATTCCCTGACATTCCCCACAAGCCCAATTATAGTCTCATAACAGCTGAGGACACCTCTCAGAATTAGTGTGCACAGGTGCTCAGACAACAGGGCATACCAAATCTCAGTGTGTGTTTTCAGGAAATTGGAGGGTTTATTCTAGTGTCTGCATGCTTGGTTTGATTATTGATTTGTGGAGCAAACCATACACACAGAATAGCCCGATATTTATAATAGTTGAGTTTTACATGTACTAAATGGTGAGTGAGATGTTTGATGAGTTAGATAAGACTTCTTTCTGGAAAATGTAACTGTGATTGCATGCATTCTGCACAGCTTTTGCGGCCAACATGTAGCCTACTGAGCTATTTTACCAGTTACAGAGTTCTCAATGTTTTAATAGAATATGATGTACTAAGGGTGCCTTGAAATATCAATGCATAATGGTTAAGCATATGCCTCAGCACATACACATTCTGGATTGTGATGAGGTTTTCCCCTAGCTGTGCACGTGCACTGTAGAGACCCTAATTATAGAGCTTGAAGTTGCACTGCCGGATCACCCCAGGTCAGCATCAAAACATATAACCAGTCAAGCTTTTCTTTTTCAAAATATTTTCAGTTGTGTAAATTCGAATTTGTTCATTGGTTAAGTAAGGATATAACTCACAGAATGCCTTGGGTTATTTGGGTTATGTGAAAGAAGTGTCCTGTCAAGATGGAGTGAGGTAAAACAGTTGAGTCCATAGTTTCATGTTACTCTTTCCACCTCTAGATTTGAATATGCATCTAGGAAACACTGAGGGTGGCATGGATCTATTCAGGCAGAATCCCTGAGTACATAGTATTATATGACATCCCTACTTTGGAGCAGCCATGCACCACATTAGCACCATTTCCCTACTCTTCCACTGCATTGCAAACTTTTTCAAGGGGTCTCTACAATATATAAATGGTACCCTTTAGGGTGTAAAGCTAGAGACCACATAGGAGCCAGTTGCCAAAATTCAGCGGATAAACAGGCTGAATGGATGTGCCCAATAATCAGGTCTTACATCGCTCACATAGAGATTTTCTTTACTTTCATGAAGTGAAAGCGATTGTTCAAAATAGAAGTAACATATGTAGTTTTAAGAGTCTCCTGCACTGCACCGCATTCTACTAGCCACTTACATTTAAACATCTGTCCCCTACCAATGGGTACTATGAACCTCAATCACTAGTGCGACAATATCAGAAAGATGTCTGATATTTCCAGGACCTGGAACGAGCTCCCCCTTCACCTCTGGCGAAGCCCAACACTTCACCAATTCAGGAAAGACCTCAAGACCTGGCTCTTTGAATGACCCCAACGGAGCTGCACCCACCCCCCTCCCCCACCAGCGCCTTGATACCCTAACGGGTGAGTAGTGTGCTCTACAAACCCCTGATTGATTGATTGACTGATTTCACAAAAGAGACAATCGATTTACCATCCCATCTTAATCATTAAAAGATGCCCCCCGTGACACCGCTCAGGAACCTCCGCCAGCCGCCCCGACTTTGCTACCGTGGATGAGGGCCGCAGCACACAGCCTCCTGCGACGCATCCTCCTTCCTGCCGTCTCCTCAGGGCCGCTTGCTCTCATTGATGACGGGGTAAGTGGCCTTCTACTGCTCCACCCTGTTCCCCTAACCGGGAGATCGGAACTTGCCATAGATGACGCCGGAGGTCTCAACAACTGAGGAGCTCCAGACAGCCTGACTTGAGGGTGGTCCACGGCGCTCTACTAAACTCAGCCGGCTGAACAATTGCATTTCTTCGCTGTGGCCCTAACTTTAACTTTATCTTTATCTTTACATCTTTAACTTTATTTATTTGGAACTTTACATGTTTGGAACCTTTGTCTTTTTTGCCCAGGCTGCATTCCCCAGTCTGCCCGCCATTTCGCGTCTCTAGTAATCGGCATGTCTTGACTATATTTATCGACCCATTCTCAAAATGGCCGCTCCAGATGAATCCTGCTCCTTATTTTGAATCACAATTCAGTTAGATGAATCCTGCTCCTTATTTTGAATCACAATTCAGTTAAAGAAGCCCGCGGCTTTAACCTTCACCATTTCCATCCTGATTTTGAAAGTGAATGTTGATTTTGAAAGTGAATGTTGCTCCCTGATATTTCCACCACCTTATTCAATTTATATTATTTATCATACCCAGCATCTTCCCCTCCCATTCCTTATCTTGAACCACAATCAGTTAAAGAGACCCACGACTTTGAATCTTCACCATTTCCATCCTGATTTAGAAAGGGAATGTGGCTCGCTGATATTTCCACCGCCTTATTTAAATGATATTATTTATCATACTCAGCATGTTCTCCCCCCATTACTATCCTCTTACTCCATTATCTTAACGTGGCTCTCCCCCCTACTGGTTCTTACTCTAATTGCTCACTTTCACCCTGCTCCTACTCTGAGTCCCCCACCTCTCTTCGCCCCACATCAAGTCTTCCCACCATCCTCTCTCCCCATTCTTACTCCATTCTCTTAACGCGGCCCTCACCCCTCCTTCGGGTTCTTACCCCATTACCCCATACGCTCACTTTCACCCTGCTCCTACTCTGACACCCCACTTATCTTCGCCCCACATCAAGTCTCCCCACCATCCATTCTCTCCCTCCCCTAGCCTCCTCAATCCAACTACCATGCCCCCCCTCACACACCCCCTCATCACAACAGACTACAGAATCAATCTACAGGACTCACCCATCGCTAGACTTGGCCCAAACTCATGGTCCATCCTCTATCCGCCTAATCTCTCTAAAAACGCTAAGAAAAACTTTAAACACAAACTACTAATTAGACACCATGAAACCCTATTTGTCGATAACTACCTTAGCCTCTCCTCCACAATAAAAACCAACTACATTTTTTACACCAAACGTCCCTCCAAATGGAAAAGCATCTTTCTCCACCACCTCCCCATCACTAAATCATGTAAAATCCCGAATGGTTTTAAATTGTCCACCTCCCCTTCCCCGACTTTCCTCGGTGAAATAGACATCTCCATTTTCAAATCCGGTAACATCCTATTCCAAGCTGCAGAAAATCACATCACCATCTTTGAACAACATTTCACCACCTTATCCTACCTACTATCCATCCCACCTCCTAACACCTCACCCTCCCAACAGATTGACGCCCTCTCACCCTCCCCTTCCTTGTCCCCAACCCCTCACCCTTCAGGCACCTATACTGTGTGCGATGTCTCTCAAACCCAATCCTCCAACTACCCCCCCTTGCTAGCAACCCTCCCTCTTCCGGACACCTCAACAGCATGCCCAGTCTCCCAAACCCTTTCTCTTTCTAATGTCCTCTCCACACCCACTACCAGGCACTCCCCCTCCCTCTCTTCCTCCTGCCAGCTTCCTCCGCCGGATATCCCGATTATTCGACTGCCTGAACCAATCCCACCTTCTCCAAACTGCCTTCCCCCCCTTAGCCAGGATGTTACTAGCCAGGATTTTATTTCCCCTCTCTCCACTCAAGACCCCTTATCATCTCAGAACACCAATTATAACTCTATACACTCCCTTTCCGATCACACAGTCCTCCCTTCATCCTCCAACCTGAGAACGCCTATCCACCACCCCCCCGGCCCCTCAACCCACACACTCCGCAGACCGCTCTCCCCGGAAAACTCAGTTTCTAACCTAACACAGACCCTATCTAACATCGAAAACCACCTTCTTACCTTATCGTCTGAACTCTCCCAGCTCAGGAAAGATCTTTCCTCATCGGCTGAACTCATTCAAATCAGAAAAGATTTTAACTCCCTCTCCTCTGAAATCCTCCTTAACCGCGCCCTTTTTCCCTTTCCTCTCACCAACACGACCTTCAGGTAACTCTTACCGCAGCTTTACCTATCCCACTCTTGTCCCTACTGTCCTTTCTCTTTTCCCCCCACCCCTTCTCCCAGCCCTCATTTTCCCCTTTTTTCCCCCTCTCTAGTACAGCACCTTCATTCAGTAACCTGGTCCTGATGATGATCCTTAATCACTAGGATCGAAACGCCGTCGACATACCAGCGCAACTCCCGGCGCCTTTTTGCTATGGTTCACTAACATGCTTCAAAATTTGTCAAATTTATGTAAACAACTAACTGAACCACAAGTCCTTTTGTATATAATTGTCACCTCTCCACTCTGCGCCGCCGCAGTTTTTTCTCACTTGTCACCTGCTCTGTCCACCTTTGAGTGTCACGAGCACCTGCATGCACAAAGTTTTCTTGTTACTTACGCAATAATTGCTTACAGTGCTGATACAACTGATCCCAATTTCTTCCTAAACCCTTGTTTCATTTTCTTGTACTATTTTAAATATATGATGCCCTGGGCACATTTAAAACAAACTATGAGTCTCCCTACCTTCCTTCCTTGTAATGTTTTGTGTATGCTTGGTTACTAGCCTCCTCAATAATACCGGTTGAGATATTGTTGTTTGCCTATAATTCCTCACCCAGATCTCAACCTGGTCTATGGGTTTACTCCTGTTGATTATACCTATTTCCTGTAACATGGCGTGATATTATATTTATGCTATTGTATTCCACTTACCATTAAGCCTGGGCGGAGTTCGCGGACATACACAGAACTCCACGAAGTGCAAAAAAAACTCTGCTGCGCTACGCGGAGCTCCACAAGCGGTGGAGTGCGATAGATAAATGCCGTTCGTGGTGTTTTTCAGTGCCAGGTGCTTGTCCGCACTGTGCAATCACCGCGAACAGCACCATGCACAGCGCAAGCGGGCGCTGCTTCCTTTCTGCCGCTAGAGTAGATTTTTACTCGATCTGCAGCTTTCTCAACGCAAACGGACGGTTTCTCAACACGAGCAGTAGCGAGCATACGCAACCTCTCGCAATGAGAAATCTGACCGCCCGCCTTGAGAAATCTCGCCAGGAGGTTGATTTTCCAAGGTCGCGCTCGCCAACTTGATGTTGACGATCGCGAATGAGGAAAAATCTAGCCAGGAGGTGGATTTTCCTCGCTCGCGCTCGCCAACTTGACGTTGACGAACACGAGCGAGGGAAAAAACTTTGCAAGCTCCGCGTGACACGGAGTGCAAAAAACTCCGCAAACTCCGTGAGCGGAGCGGAGCTCACTGCCCAGACTTACTTACCATGTGGTATACTAGGGTTTGTAGTAGTTTACAAACACTGGTGTCGTTTCTGTGTGATTGCAGAGCACCTACACTACCTGTGGTGTCAAAAATTTAAAATATAGCAGTAGGATGTTGTGCAGTGCCTTCACAAAGGGAGTCCTTTTCCCAAGTCAGTGGTGTGTGATCCAATAATGATGAAGTCCAGGCATAGGGCTGGAACTGTCCCTAGGCATTGGCCCCTACTCGAGCAATCCTAGTGTTCGAAACTAGGGGGCATATTCTCAAGGACTCATCGCCGATTTATCGGCACTTTAGCGCCGCAAAAGTGGCGATAGATTTTTCGCCCTATTCACAAGCTGGTGCAAACTGCTGACATCGCCAGTTTTCCTGCAATAGCTACCGCAAAAAGCATCGCCACGGATGAGTGCAACAACTAACGCTAATGATATGCAAAGTAGGCGTTCCCGTGCAAAAACACACAAAAACACCACTTCGCGCGATTCTCAACGACCAGTCAGATCTGCGATGCGAAACAAGAACAGGCGATAAGGCGCGTTAGCTGCAGGGATTTAACACCTGCCTTTAGCTGGTGCTAAGCAGGATGACTACCTGCAGAATGAAAGGGAGCCCAGCCCAGAGCCAGAACTGAAGACCCACAGATGGCATGGAGCCAATGAACATGCAGCTCGGAGACCCAAGAGGGCCACAACACCCACCGCCACCACCCCCAGGACCCCCCCCTCTCTGCACCCCACCTGGACTACCACCGAGGCAGCGTAGGACAAGACAGCGGACCTTCCGAAAACGGCATGGCCCCTCAGCCACACTAGTGCAGAATGGGGGGAGAGGTGGGAACCAAGTATGTGTGAAGGAGGCAACTCACCCATGAAGAAGAATGTACACAATGCCAAGTGTGGCGGTTATGTGCTGGACAGACCTCAGAATGCAGAGCACAGACATGTCCATGTGGACATATACTGCTGGGGTTTGTAGTGTTGTGGACAGTGGACGCAAACATGTTACCTCAGGCAGTGGGGAAGACCCTGCACATGTAGCTGTGCCATCCCCCCCGTAAGCGTAAGCACAGTGGGCTGGGCCTGCGTACGCCACTCCAGCATAGGAGTGCTCTGGGCGTGGTTCTCTTCCGTGTTGGGCAACGCGTCTGCCAGGGTGGCGCAGCTCACCCTGCCACGAGTCCGCCGCCGTGACCTCCAGACTCTGCGACACAGGCCCCCAGCGCATCCAGCGTCACAGCAACACGGAGCCATGTGTGTGCCGGATACTGCCTTAGTCCTACACTAAGGTCAGCAGGTCCCACAATTCAAATCGTGCCACATTTCTGTTAATGGAGGAAATCACTAGTCAACAGACATTGCCCCCAGTGCGGCCCGCCCGGACAACGCAGCATCGTTGGCTGTGCACCTGCTGAGTGCTCCAGGTGCCACTGACCCTGTGCAACACAAGTCGACGCCACGTAGCAATATTGAGGCAGAATTCAGTAGGCAAAAAGAACATTGCTCCCAGTGCGGCCCGCCCGGATGACGCATCATCGTAGGCTGTGCACCTGCTGAGCGCTCCAGGTGCCACTGACCCTGTGCAACACAAGTCGATGCCACGTGGCCGTGGGCCCTTTCTGACCGCTGCCTCCAGCCTACACTGCGATCAGCAGGTCCCCCCAGTCAATTTCAGTCTTGATTCATTTATGGCAGAGTCCAGTAGGCAACAGACATTGCTGCCAGGGCGGCCCGCCCGGACGACGCATCATCGCTGGCTGCACACCCGCTGAGCGCTCCAGGTGCCACTAACTCAGTGCACCACAAGTCATTGCCACGTGGCTGTGGGCCCTCGCTGACTGCTGCCTCTGGCCTACACTGCGGTCAGCAGGGCCCTCAAATCAAATCCAATCCTGACCTGCGAGGACACGCCATCATCGTTGGCTGCACACCAGCTGAGCGCTCCAGGTGCCACTAACTCAGTGCACCACAAGTCATCGCCACGTGACTGTGGGCCCTCGCTGACCGCTGCCTCTGGCCTACACTGCGGTCAGCAGGTCCCCCAAGTCAACCGATGCATCATCGCAGGCCGCGTACCTGCTGAGCGCTCCAGGTGCCACTAACTCTGTGCAGCTCAAGTCATCGCCACGTGGCTGTGGGCCCTTTCTGACCGCCACCTCCGGCCTACACTGCGGTCAGCAGGGCTCACAATTCAAATTGAGTCTTCATTTATTCATGGCGCAGTCCAGTAGGCAACAGACATTGCTTCCAGGGCGGCCCGCCCGGACGATGCATCATCGCAGGCCGCGCACCCGTCGAGTGCTTCCGGTGCCACAAACTCAGTGTAGCTCAAGTCATGGACCCTTTATGATGTAATCATATGTGTGTGAGTCCAGTTCTGGTGCCCCTACCTCAGTGCACTGCAAGTCATGGACCCTTCATGAGTGACTCTGTGTGTTTGATCCGATGATCACTGTTCTAGTTGTTGCCAGCACCAACCACTCCCTGAGGGCTGGCTTACACTCACCCCACACCCATCCAGCACAGGCGTCACTGGACAAGTGACCCTGGTAATAAAAAGGGGCCGGGCGCACGTGCCCGTAGCCAGTTCCACTATCTATCTAAGTGTGTCGGTGTGGTCATTATGTATGCGTGATGGCCCCTGGCCCTACCACATCATATCGTGCTGTGGACAGGGGACGCAAGCATGTCACCTCAGGCAGCGGGTAAGACCTTGGACATGTAGCTTTGTCGTCCCTCCCTGTAAGCGTAAGCGGAGTGGGCTGGGCCAGCGTACGTCAGTCCAGCGCAGGGGTGTGTAGAATTAGCCCGGGGCTCAGGGCGTGGTTCAGTTCTGGCCTGGACAAGGAAGTCACCAATGCGTGTGTCTCTGTTGTAGTGTCGGTGCCACCCGGCCCGCAATTGACAATGTTGCAATGTAGCATGCACCCGGAGGGCGGTCTCGCACGAACGGAGAAATGAAGGAGCGCATGACCGCTCGGGGTCTTGGCTCATACATGCCAAGTGTTGTGTGTATCTGCATTGCCGCAGCATGAGCCAAATGCCTAGCCTTAGTCGCAGCACGAGTTCAGCCAGGCATGAACTCTACATCTGTGTCCGCACTAACCTTACCATAGGCCTACACTCACGTGGCCGGCCACCTTCAACGGCCAACTTCACAGTGTCGTTGTCAGGCTTGTGGACATGCGCAGACAGGCATGACAATGGTGTGCCGTTGGAGTGCAAGTGATGCAACTGTGCAGCGCACACAAGTAAATTGGCTCGGGGGGAGGGAGGAGCAGTTGTGAGGCAACGTAACACACAGTGATGCGGCTCATTTGCCACATGCAAGTCATATCAAACATGGATCCCAAAGTCGCACACATCCCACCCCACACCCAACAAGCCACATCACACTTCATGAATGCAAGCAGATGACAAACTGACATTAGGGATGAAAGCTCCTTTGTCTGAACTATCAGGCGGAAGCACATCTGCACATCCTACCTCGGAATTGCATGTGCCCGGCACCCCTGACAGATACGATAGCAGTTGAGGACGACTCCCACACTACGCACAGCCCGACGACAGACCAACGTATACACACCCCACACCAGAAGTCCTTGCTCTGAGTTATCTTGCATGTAATGGCCTTCACACTTACTCCCACACCATCCCAGGCGTACAACCGTTGCACACTTAAAAAACTCATTGATCCGAGCTGTGGCATTTCATCCACAGAACTGGCGCAGGTCAGAACAGTGCTGCTTCAACCAGAGCCACTAACGCAATGGCAGACCATCCCGGACACATTCACAACCCCTGTCACGTGGAACTGTACCGTGCACGTATGCTGCATTTACTGTGGGCACTGCCATTGATAGTGCTGCGGATCAGTTACCGGCTGAGCTTCCGCCTTGCCAACGTCACCTGCGTGCAGCCTGTGTTGCATTGTCGCTCGTGCATATTCGAGTGGTCCATGGATGTCTGCCTATCCAACAGGACGGTAACAGAACTGGATTTCGACATGTGTGTGCGCCCCCTGTTGGCCCACGACCATGAATGTCACTGTGACACCCGTCTATGGGATGCCTGGATACTTGGCATACATACTGGCAGCTGGACCTGGGAGTTTGCAGAACTCCTCGTGTGCAGTGACCACATTGAGCCGTTCCCCTATTGGGCTGTAGTGCTAATTGGTGAAAGGTGGTGGACGCAGCACATCTGTCCGGACCTGCTAATGGTTAGCCTCGCCGTCCTGTTCGATGAAGTCAACAACGACCTAATGTTGGAAATGATTGCCTACGAAGCTGCACTCGCTTTCATGGACGTGTAACTACATACCTGCAGACACAACAGTTTGGAACACATTGCACATGTCCCGACACCTTGTTGGGACTTGGGGTTCTGGTCACATCTCCCACGACGACAGTGGACATGGCTGCATTCGCCTGGCCTCTGAATACATGAGCAACAACAACGCGGGTAAACACACACCTGTGAATGGTGCAGCACTCCCCCGGAGCGGACAGCGGCGCTTGGCAACGTTCCACGTTCTGACATACTGCTGCATTGGTCTGCAAGTTGTGGCACTTATCTTGGCCGTACTGACACGCATATGCTAATAAAGTCTACGCACCTTCACTTGTATTCAACTGTGATGAGTGTTGATTTGTATGACAATGTGTGTCTCACTGCCTATCTGGGTCAAGGCCATACATGCATTACTACACCATCAGGGATGTGGGGTTGTACTAGTACATCATCATCTCACAGTTTCCAGCTATGCCACATGCGAATTGCCATTTTCCACACACAAGCAGCAGCAGTTGTGTCCTCTGGTCTGTTGTGCTGGTGTTGCTGTATGTTCAACATTGTTGTAAATGTTGCGGTGCTCTGGATCTTATGTGTGTGTGCTGCATTGTAGGTGAGTTGCCCCTTCAGCTCTGATTTGGCTGGCCCTTATCCCTTTCAGGCGGTGTTGCTTTCACTTCTGTGCTTATGCAGTGCTGTGATGTTGCAGACTTGGGTAAATTGGGCTCTTGTTTGGAGTTGTGACTCTTGGCCATGGTTTGTCCGCAGATGTGCTCTACTTAATTGCGCATGTGTGCCATTGTGCCCATCTCCCAACGTCTCCCCAGTCCCTGGTGGTTACTCACCCTGTTGCTGTTGTGTCGGGTCATGTTGAGCAGTGTCCAGTCCCCCAACTCCTGCCACCGTCTCCCCACTGATGACTGTGGTCACCATTTCCTCCATCTCATCCAGCTCCTCCTGTGGCGCTGGACTCCCACCTCCAGTCTGCATTGCTGCCTTCTGGTTGTCTGCGAGTTTCTGCTTGGTCTTGTGCTTCACATCATTCCAGCGCCTCTTGACCTCGTCCATTGTCCTCCTCAGCACTCCAACTACATTCACCTTGTCCACGATGGACTGCCATATTCCATTTTTTGTTGCCAATGACACAGTGGAGGTGACGAACAGTTGTTGATGGTGTTCTATCACCTCCGTGATCAGGATCCTGTTTTCCTGCAGACTGAACTGTGTCTTCATCTTCTTCTTGTCCTTGCCCTTCCCTGACCCTGAGGTCCCAGGTCTGTCATCCGGGGGGCTTGTGGGGTTCTGGTCGTCCTCTGTACCTGCTCCGGCTGCCTCCATTGTGCTTCGCTGTAGTTTTGTTTTTGTTTGTGTTTTTTTTTTCTGCTTTCGTAGTGGTTTTTCACGCCTGTCGTGTGTGAATTGCAGGCCTGGCGCTGGTTTTCGCTGTTTGTCTTATCGCGGTTGGGACCATCGCAACTTTTTTCGCGTTTGGGATTGGATTTTTTTCATCGTCCCGGTACTGTTATCGCGGACATTTGCCGCGTTATCGGGGTACTATCGCATGTTACCACCGTGTTGAGAATGCCATGTTGACACAGAGTTATTTTCCCGCGATAGACGGCGATATGGAAACTTGCGTTAACCTATTTTGGCGATGTTTATCGCACGTTCTTGAGAATATCCCCCTACGTTTCTAGTTGGCAGAGGTATGCACACTTTTCAAGCAGGAACCACAATCCTAGTTAGGGTAAGTTAAATACACTCCCTAAATTAATCTATGCTCACCCTCTGGTAGCTTGGCACAGATCAGTCAGGCTTAAATTAAGAGGTAATGTGTAAAGTATTTGTGCAACACTTCAAACAGTAAAACAGAGAAAACATCAAACCAAAAAAAGATACCACCCTTAGTTAGGAAAATAGAGCTTAATTTATTGAAAAAAACAAGACCAAAATTAAAAAGCAAATTCAATATGTATAACCTCATTTACAAATTTTTAAAGAATATACTGAAATGTAGTGCTTAAAAGCATAAAAGTGCCAACCGGGGCTATCTGGTCACGATAGACCGAGTCAATTCCAAACGTTTGGGTCGACCGTGATGGAGCTTGAGTTGCATATAAGGACCAGCCTTGCCCAGTGAAACAGTACCTTGGTTCACAGTTGCGTCAACGTCGAGGATAAGATGTGAGGAGCCAAGGAGGGGATGTTTTGTTGTCGATCCTTAGGATGTAGGCAATGTGTCAGCTCTGAGCCTCGCAAAGTTGGAGATGCTTCGGGAAGGGAGGCGATGGGCCGCACCATCAGCGATGCAATATCCTCGATCCTAGCAGCAGTGGTGATGCGTCGGCTTCGAAGGGGATGCCATGTCCTCGATCCTCGCAGCAGCGGTGATGCGTTGGCATCAACAGAGATGCGATGTCCTTGATCCTCACAGAAGCGGCGATGCATTGGCGTCATTGGGGATGTGCCAATTCTGAGTGGCGCAACGATGGCAATGCATGGATTTTGGCAGTTGCAGAACTTTTTTTTTTTTTTAATTGTTAAAAACCTTTATTGATGACAAAACAAGATAAATCACAGCATATCGCCTACAACCAAATTCTGGCCGGCATTGCGATGGTACATATTAGCAGATGGTATTACATCAGGGTGGGGGAGTACACAGCAAGCCGCCTACAACCCTTCCGGTCCGGCCGCGTTGGTTGGGTTATTGAGCCGTGAGTGCCTTAATAATGTTGTAATCTGGCAGCATCAAACATTAACGGTAACAAAACAAAAAAAAAAGGGGGGGAATGTGTTTACTAATGCACAGTAATCAGCGGATATATAGCGAAGGTGGTGATGCATTTCAGGCAAGAAAAATGTGTGGAGTAGTGCTGCACTTTGATCCTTGATCTCCAGTGTAAGATGTGTGCGGGCAAAGGTAATAGAGCTTTCAGCAAGGTGTTATTGGTCCATTATGATGCTGTATCGTCTGTATCAGTGGGGTGTTCCAGTAGGTAGGTTTGTAAGGGGCCCCAGATGTCCTTCGGGCGTGATGAGGGGGGTTGGAGGTCTGCGTATATATGTAGTTGCTCTTGGCAATAAACTAGGTCATGGAGCCAGTCCTTACATTTCGGCGCCCATTCCTCTGCCCCACCTACAAGCAACTCTCCTTTTAGCAAGAAGGAGCGCGAGAGAAGTGTATTTACGCATTTCGGCAGCCAGGGGTTTAGTGTATCCTAACAGAGTAGTTAGGGGGTCCACAGGAATGTGTAGCCCGGTCATAAGGTCTAGGGCGGTTAGGACCTCCGCCCAATAGCGCTGTATGGGTGGACAATCCCAGGCTAAGTGTGCAAAGTCAGCCCCTTCGCTTCCGCAGCGGTCACAACGATCATTCCCTCGAATCTTCAGTCGGTGCATTCTCGCAGGCGTGTAATATAGGCGATGGACGTATTTATAATGTATTATTCTAAACCTACTACTGGCGGATATGTCACCCGTTTGCCTGCAGCAATATGTCCATTGCTCCTCAGTGAGGGAGTATCCCAGTTCTTCCTCCCATCTTTGTCGGGCCGAAGGGGGGTCATATTCTCTGTTAGTTTGTACTGTACAATATAAGATTGAAAGCACATGTGCGGGAGTGTTTTGTTGCAATAATACGTGTAGTGGGGGCATAGTTGAAGGCTCTAGGGGGAAGGTGGGTGTGACGGTTTTCACATCTTGACGGAGTCTTATGTAATAGAATCGTTCTAGGGGGGTAGGGCTCGTGTCTTTGAAGAATTCCTCACTAGTGCTGAATTTCCCATCTGTGTAGAGTTGTCCCCAAGTTTGGATGGAAAGTTTACGAAAAAGCCGGCGGCAACCGCCCTCCTGCGTGACCGGGATGTCCTGCCGCCCAGGGAGGGGTAGGAGCGGGGAGTACATTAATATGCATTGGGTGGTTTTGGAAGATTGTGCCATGCGCTAACAGTGCATTGGACGGTAGTAGCTGCTAGGTGACGTGAGACTGCAGGGATACTGAGATAGGCGGTGCTTGGGGTGGGGGTCATATAACCATCTTCTATTGCTAGATGTGGCATATAGGGGGGGGTTTCATCCAATATGCAGCATAATGTGCCTGTGCACAGCTAAAGTATAGTTCGATATCTGGTATGGCAAACCCGCCTGCACAGAACGGGCGCGTGAGTATGTCCCACCGTAATCTGGCCTGCTTCCCTCCCCATGTGAGCCGTATGAGTTGTGTCTTAACCGCCGAGAAAAAATGACGGCTGGGGGCGTAGGGGATATTTACAAATAAATATAAAAGTTTGGGTAATATAACCATTTTAATAATAGCCGCTCTACCAGCCATTGACAGGGGCATCGCAATCCATCTTGTAATTTTGTCAGTGATGGAATCCAGCACCCGCCCGTAGTTAGTTTTCATGAGTTCCTCGCGGTTGCGAGAGATGATTATTCCAAGATAAGTGAGAGTGTCATCGCACCAGTTAAGGGGGAAGTCTGGTTGAAATTTTTTGGTAGAGTCAGTGAGGGGATTAATCTGGGATTTATTCCAGTTAATGTTGACCCCCGATAATTGCCCAAATAAAATAAATAAGCGTAAAATGGGGTTTAGACTCACGGCTGGGTGTCGGAGGTATAGTGTGAGATCATCTGCGTATAACGAAATGAGTATTTGTCGTTCTGGATAAATGATGGCATGTTCTCGATGGTGCTGTCGAATTTTGGCTGCCAGGGGCTCAACAGCCAGGGCAAAGAGGAGAGGGGACAGTGGACACCCCTGTCTGGTGCCCCTGCCGAGCGGAAATGAGGATGAGCGAGTGCCATTAACCATCACGGAGGCTCGAAGCCCTGTATATAATAGGCTAATCCAGGCTAGGAAAGGGGGAGGAAATCCCATGCGCACCAAGACATAGGCAGGATAGTCCCATTCCAGGGAATCGAATGCCTTAGTGGCATCAAGGAATATAGCGGCCGCGTCTTCATCCGGGTCAATATCATGGAGTAGTGCGAACAGGGTGCACAGGTTATGGGCTGTGCTTCTAGTCGGGACAAAGCCCGATTGGTCCGGGAGGACCAACACCGGCATCAAAGGGCTAATGCGATTTGCGATGAGTTTAGCCAGGATCTTAGCATCCGTGTTTATAAGGGATAGGGGCCTATAAGAGTCTAGATGAGTGGGTGGTTTTCCTGGTTTGGGCAAGGAGATAATGAGCGCCTCGTGCATTGATTGAGGGAGAATGAGGTGTCTCGGGCTTCCTCGAGGACGTGTCTCAATATCGGGATAATTAGGTGACGGTATGTTTTATAGAACTCAGCTGGGAGGCCGTCTGGCCCCGGAGCCTTTCCAGATTGTAGTTGCATGATTGCGGAAATAATCTCATCATCTTCATAATGCGCTAAAAGGAACTCCCTCTGGCCGTCTCCCAGCCATGCTCTGGCAGTGTCTTCGAAGAAGGAGTCGAAGTTTACCGGGATCTGTCGGTGGGTAGTGTACAGTGCTCTATAAAATCTGCGAAACGCAGCGAGTATATCTGAGGAATTTCTATGTATTTGGCCGTCCTCGTCCTCAATTTCAAGCACAGTGTTATTGAAGCGGGGGGGTCGGATAGAAGAAGCCAAAGCCCGTCCCGGCCTTTCCCCTTCACCATAACGGCGAGCCGTATAGTATTTCCCTCTAAATTTGCATTCATGCTCAGCTGTTTCCTGGTACTCCGTGAGCAGGGTGCGCAGGTGGGCGTGCAGTGTTGGAGAAGGTGTGGATTGTATGGTCAACTCAGTTTGTTTTATTTCTAATTCCAATTTTCGGAGTGTGTGACGGATATCTTTTAAAATTCCCCACTTTTAGCTAGACAAGCACTGCGTATGGTGACTTTAAAGGCCTCCCAAATCGTTGAATATTGAGGGACTGAGCCATTGTTGCGGAGAAAAAAGTCTGATATCTCCTGTTCTATTTCATCCTTAAATACTGGGTCGAGCAGCGATTGTGGGTTAAGGCGCCATGATAGGTATGGGGGCTCTGCTTGTGGCGGCGTGAGAGTCAACAGTACAGGCGAGTGATCTGAGTATGTGCGGGGGAGATAAGACGTGTGCGATGTCCAGGTCGCCAGACCCCTGTCAACCAGCCAATAATCTATCCGCGACCAGGATGAGTGAGCAGTGGAATGGCAAGACCCCTGACGAGTCGATGGGTGGTAAGCCCTCCAAGGGTCTACAAGATCTTGATCTTCAACAATATTTTTTAGAGCAAGGTGTGCAGCAGTGTAGTGGTGCGATTGCGGATGTGACCTATCTAGGTTCGGGTGAATGGTAACATTGAAATCGGCCCCCCATATTAGATGCGTAGTATCGACATCCTGGATCTTCCCCCACAATATCCGAAAGAATTCTGGGTCATCTGTGTTTGGGCCATAACAAGACACCAATGTGACGGTTTGTGCGGAAAGCCTTCCCCATAAAATGTTGTATCGGCCTTGCGGGTCTGCGTAGGCGCCAATGGGGGTGTATGGGAGAGTATGTTTTACAAGGATCGAGGTGCCCCGGGAATAAGAGGAATAACATGAGAAGCCCCTATGACTTGCCCAGCAGGTAGCAAAGGTGGGGGACGCGCTAGGAGATAAATGGGTCTCCTGAAGCATGGCGCAGTGAATGTTATGGCGGTCAAGGTATCCGAGGATATGCCGACGTTTGCGGGGGTTCCCTAGGCCACGCACATTCCATGTTAAAAAGTTATACTGGAGTGTGTTAGAGCGGGATTCCATCGTTTATATAAAGAGTGATATTTTGTAAATAGTAGTGTGTGCCATCATGTAATAATACATCACCAAGTGTTACCGTGGAAGTGCAGTACAAACAAGTTACGCAAAATACAGTCCCCGATCCCTCCCACCTCCCACAACAGCAACCCCAACCTGCCGTGCTAGATACCTCCCCCTCCCTAACCCTCCCGAACTTTCTAGTCCCAACAGGGGACGGTGAAATACACTATCCTCCATTTTTACACAATTTAAGTCTTAGGGTTCACCTGGTGGGCAGCAGCCAGAGGGCGATCAGTTACTCCTCGCGACAGCGAGGGTGTTCGGGTGTAATATCATAAGTCCATCATGGTATGGATTCCGGTGCAGCTCATAGCTCTATTGGTGGCGTGTCATATTCTGGGGACAGTGTGTATGAGGCGTTGCAGGAGCGTAGTGTTCATCCCAGGGCACCAAGGAGTGGGGCTGAAGAGGGGGATTTCCTGCGTAAGGCTTACGCTTCGCTGCTCTCCTGGCGGATTTTTGTGACTTGTTGAAGAGGGAGGTGTGGGCGTTTCATCAGCGAAGGCGTGCCAACGATTATTCAATTAGGGCCAGTGTAAGCCATCATAGGAGATTGTCCAGTGAGGATTGGGTATAGTTCCATTTAGTAGGAGAGCCGCAATATGTAAGTAGGGGCATGATGCCCTGACATCAGGCCACGGCCTATGTGAGGGTGACCCAGAATCAGCGGGAGATCTCGGTGCGCCGACAGTTATTCCAAGGACTACATTGGGTGAAGCTATTCTATGTCAGAAGCGTCTCTATTATCTTCTTCCTGGCGTCCAGGAGATAGGCGTCCCCCAGGCTGTTTGGGTAGGGTCTTGATGAAGTCTTGGCCATGTTGAGGATTGGTAAAGAAATGTTGTTTACCTTGGGAGGTTACTCTTAGACGGGCCGGGAACAGCATGGCGTATGAAATGTTGAATTGTTGAAGTTTCTTCTTGACTTGGAGAAATTTCCTCCGCTGTTCTTGCACGGCCATGGTAAAGTCTGGATAGATAGACACCTCCATCCCTTCATACTGGAGGCGACCCTTCCCTCTGGAGAGCCGGAGGACAGTGTCTCTATCGTGATAGTTTAATAGCTTGGCTATGAGGGGTCGCGGAAGGGGGCCCCGGGAGGAGGCCGGCCCGCCAACGAGCGGTGTGCTCGCTCCACTACAAGGACCGATGAAAATTCCTCTCTGCCAAAGATTGCTATAAGCAAGCGTTCCACGTACTCCTCCATTTTCCCAGTTGCCATCGACTCCGCGACTCCTAGTATGTGGAGGTTGTTCCTCCTTGAGCGCGATTCCAATTCCTCATTTTTAGCCGCTATCACTTTCAATACCCTGTCCATCTCAAGTGTGCGGCTGGTAGTGGCATTGGACGTGTCTTCCAAGTCGGATATTCGTCTCTCTGCCTCGGCTAGGCGGTCGTCGTGTTTCTCCACTCTATGTGTGAGGCCGTCCATCCTGGCGGACATGGAATCCATTTTGGATTCTATTGATGTCAGGCTAGATTGCATGACAAGTAGTAGTTCCTTGAGGTCTGCCGCAGACGTGGTTGGAGCCTCAGTGGGATCTTCGTCTGGCTCCGTATGGGAGCGGGGAGTCTTCCGAGCGTCAAAGGTGAGTTTTGGCTGCTTCCCGTCCGGCTTCCCCTTGACTGTTCGCCGAGAGGGCCTGCGATTCGGTTGGGGTCGAAGGGGATCCGTTCCCTCTGCCGGGCAAGCGCAGCCCGTGGACTGCGGCAAAAGCCAGAAGCGCCTCGCGTGTCGCCAGCAGGAGGGAGCGGGTGTCGCGCTATATAGCCTTTTTGCTCTCCGCGGGTGGC
The DNA here is from genome assembly GCA_963921515.1 of Calotriton arnoldi. NCBI lineage: Eukaryota > Metazoa > Chordata > Amphibia > Caudata > Salamandridae > Calotriton > Calotriton arnoldi. Next base: position 671,711 of record CAWUFW010003328.1, read on the forward strand.
GGCGCGACCCTCCTCAAGCACGCAGCGTTGGAGATCCTTTACTGCGCTCCCCAGCAGTCGTCGTGCGCGGCCGTCCAATCTCTTAGCAGCCGGAAGACTAAGTGAGGGGCGCGATCCTCGTACGGTGTCAGCAGGGCAATTACTGCAGATACTTCTTCTGCGCCCTCACAGCGGGTGCCTCCACAACCTCCAGGCCCAGGACACATAGACCAGTGAAGCTATAGGGATGTGCAATTATCAGTGTCCAAAGAGGCAAAGGGCCGCAGATTTCACCCACCGCAGGCACTATGATGTTCGGCTCCCCCTGCGTATACCAAGCAGGCCCAGGCCCTCTGATCTGGTAAAGTGATGACAGCCGCGGCACTCAATAGGCGGGCAGATCCCACAATATTACGCTGCCAGAGCTGTGCCCCACGTCGCAGAAACCCACAGTGTCCAGCTCATGTTGAGGGGTAAGAGGGCAAATCTCGCCGGCAGTAAGTGCCTCTGGAAGAGTACGTCAGGTAGTAGGCCTCCCAGTCTTTTGCCCCAGAGTGGGCGCCGCAGATTGGAGACAGGTGAGGGCCCCCCACGAGGCCCGGGCAATGATTTAGGTGCCTCGGCAGGAGCACAGCAGGAGATGGGCCGCTCGGGTCTTCTCCCGGCACGGCTGCCGCAGATCAGGGACAGTTGAGGGTCTCACGTAGGGCCCGGGCAGTTTCGTGCAGTGTTCTGCGCCGTCTCCGCACCAGTTTCCCCCGCCAGCCCGTGGTGTGATGGATCATCAGCGGCAGGGCCCGGCCGCCTCCCGCAGGGCCCTCCGGGGCGCGCGCGGCCTACCACTCCCCGTCTTAACGGAGCGGTGCCGGGCACACACGGCAGTCCCGGTCCCCCAGGCTACGCAGCGGGCACTCACCTCCGTCTTCTTTTGGTGGATTGCTCGGGTTCGCCGCAGGCCCTGTCCGTGCGCCGACTGCTCTTCCCCACAGCGGCCCGCGGGGCCGCGGCAGCCCCGTATGGAAATCGAGGGTGCAGCAACGGGTCCACGGAAGGGGGTCAGCAGTCCTCGGTCGCTCCCCGGAGCCCAGCGGGGCCCCTGCACAGGTGTCTCCCGCAGTTGAGCAGCCACAGGCTCCCGGTTGCGTCTGTCTGCTGCGGCGCCAATCAGGTCGGTTCAGGCAGCACAGGCCGCCGCCATCTCATGAAGCGCGGTCAGGAAGACCAGACCACCAAATTGCTCTCTTTTCCAGGTAGGAAAGTTTTCTTTCCAGGGCCCAATATGCTGCCGCGGTATTGTGACACTTGGGGAGCTGCTGTTGTGGTAGTATATGCCCAGGATGGGGAGGATAAATTACGGATCTCTGCCCGAACTGCAAGAGCCTCACGCAAGTGCGGCCATTTTGCTTGGCGCCCTCTAGCGCACCCCGGCAGTTGCAGAACTTTATACCCACTTCCAAGGGCCCAAGACTGGATTGTCATCACTTAGAAGAGCAAGACTCTCAGATGGCAGAGTCCAAGTGTTGTAACAGGTGAGTTGGAAGTCTTTTATGTCCCTGAGACCTCAATCAGGAGGCAAGCCAGCACGCCCTTGGAGCCACTTTGGTTCTGGGATGGAGAGATGCAGTTTCAGTCCTTCTCACTCCCAGGCAGGAGGTCAGCACAGCAAAGCAAGAGTACAGCAGAGTAGCATCCCAGCAAAGTGGCAGAGTGGCAGTTCTTGTAGCAGCACAGCAGTCCTTCTTCCTGTCAGAGTATACACAGGTCCAGAAGTGTAATGAAGTGGTGGTGTCAGGTTCAATTCTTATACTCAGTTGTGCCTTTGAAGTGGGGAAGACTTCAAAGAGAGGCCTCTGAAGTGCACAGAATCCCTGACTTTCCTGCCCTGGCTCCCGACTCACTGCAGGGCGGTATGCAGCCCTTTGTGTGGGTGCAGGACACAACCTATTTTAGTTTTTCAGCCCCTCCCTCCCATCCTGCCCTGGATGGCCCATCATGATGTAGATGGCCCATCAGTCACACCTTGGCTCCCTTTGTGTGTGGCTGTCTAGAGGTATTGCACAAAGCCCATCTGTCACCCACCTCAGATGTGAATTCAGAGCCTGGCAGAAGGCACCAAATGGTTAAAGTAAGAGAATGCCAGCATTCTAAATCTTTCATTTTCAGAATTGCAATTTAAAATCTAACTACACCATAAGCTAGGATTTTACATTGTGATTTCAGAGACACCAAACTTGGGGGTCCCATCTATTCCCAGTTAGAAATTATACTTATAAGATATAATAAGGTAATCCCAATGTTAACCTATGGGAGAGATAGGCTTGCAGTATTGAAACATGAATTTAAAAGTTTGTCACTACCAGACAAGTAAAACTTAAAAGTAAATGTCCTACTTTTTACATACACTGCACCTGCCCTTGAGCTGTACAGTGCCTACCTTACGGGTGACTTATTCGTATTAAAAAAGGAAGATTTGGGCCTGGCAAGAGGAATAAATTTCCAGGTTGACATTGCTGTTTAAAACTGCATGAACAGGCTCTCCAGTGCCAGGCGTGACACAGGGATAAATGGATACTTAAGTGGGTGGCACAATCAGTGCTGCAAGCCCACTGGCAGCATTTAATTTACAGGTCCTGGGCAAATGTAGTGCACTTTACTAGGGATGTATAAAATAAATGAAATATGCCAATTGTGGATAGGCCAATGTTTTTTTAAAAAAAAATTTTTTATTGAGCAGAGCATCGAGAGCTTGACTGTCACAAAAAAATGTAAAACAGGGAAACATCAATAGATCAACATATGGATAAAATCAGTTCATAAAAGCATAGAATATGTGCGGGAACCATATTTTTCATCAGAGATTCGATAACAACACCATTTAGATAAATAACAGTAATGCAGCAGCTTTAGAAATATCTGCCATTCATTCTTGCAGAAATACTTAAAGTGCTAATATATGAAAAGTGCTAAAGTGCTAATGTGTCAAAGTGCTAAAGTGCTGAGATGACCCAGGAATCAACCTCGAAACCCCCTATTCCACCAACCTTTAAAATTCAAAAGGACCTGAATACCTTATCAGGATATGACTACTAACCTATCTGATTATCCAGACTCCTAAAATATTTCCAGATTTCATTAAACTTTTTGGAGGCACCCACCCGCCTCGCATAAGCTTCCTCGAAAGCCCTAGTCCGCTTCATTTTGTTTAACCACTTCTCGTAAGTGGGTGTTTCCACCGACCTCCAATTCTGAAGAATTAAAGAGCGGGCAACCAGGGAGGAAATAGAAAGAAAAGCCTCCTCTGCTTTTCTCAGATTTGCCCTATCCTTACTAATTCCAAAAAGGGCAACCTCGGCCTCTGGCTGGACCCTCTTCTTAATTGCCCTATTTAAAGCCGAGAAAATCTCACTCCAGAAGGGCCCTAGTCTAGGACACGTAAAGAAAATATATAGCCAGGCCCCTTCACCTTCTGCCTGGCAACGGAAACATCTATTTTCAACTTCTGGGTATTTTCTATTAAGAACTTTGGGGCCCATTACGATACCCGGCGTAAAAAAATCCGCCAGGCATGGAAGCGGCAAAAATCCGCCCGCACACACCGCCTGAACACCGACCACGCCATTATGAGTACACAAACCGAAAACCGCCATCGGCGGAAAAATCACACAAAATACCGCCCGCCATCGTCCGAGTCGGAGTCAAACCGCCCGCCACGGACGGAAACACGCACGACAACACAAAACCGCCCGCCCACACGGCCGACACACCGCACGTGAAATTACGATCGCACCGCCATGAGCGCGGAAAAACAACAAATATACCGCCCGCCAGCGCAAACAACGCCGATGAGAATCGACACGGCAGAAGCCATGGCGCCCACGTACCTGCACAGAAACCATCCGCACACAAAACCAATAGCACACAACATGGCCAACAAGTCCACACAGCAAGGCACACACAAATACACAAGCACAGTACACATCCCGAAAACACCCCCCGGACAAACAAAAAATACAAAGGCCAGAACCCCAGACACAACACACCTGAAAACAACAGACCATGAGGACACACCCACATAGGTGAGTACAAAAGCAGCACTCCCACAGACCACAACCCCTTGCTACATTGCAAACCAGAGAGGAGAGGAGAGGACACAGTGACACAGCAAGGACAGCAGCACACCACAGAAACGCACACATCACAACCACCACCACCACCACCAAACACCGGCACCACAAACCCCCTGCACATTACACAACACACACCGCACCAGCACCACAAACACCATGGCACCACAAAGGATGCCCAAGTTCACGCCCATGGAGCTGACGGTCATGGTCGACGAGATCATCAAGGTGTACCCACAAATCTATGGGAACATGGTCCAGCACACACCACTAGCCACCAGAAACAGAATGTGGAACCGGATCGTAGACCAGGTCAATGCAGTCGGGACCCTGCCCAGGAACAGAGTCGAGATAAACAAACGTTGGAATGACGTAAAGAGCCTGGTCAAGAAGAAGGAGGGCAAAAACAGAGAGCTGGCTGCCGTCACTGGCGGAGGGAATCCCGCGCTCTTTAAGACCTTCAAAGCGTGGGAGGAGAAGGTGCGAGTCGTAATATATCCGGAGATCCTCGCCGGATTAGCAGAGGGAGTGGAGGCTGGTAAGTACAAACTAATGTATACTAGCACACCGCTATGTACTCACATGCGCAACCACCATGCCACAGCTCCCAGGGACAAACACCCCCATGTCCAGCACACAATACACAACACATCACACGCACATGCAACAGACACTACCACACACAGCCCAAACCGAACAACTGTAAGATGCGTGGGGACATGTGTACACTAAGCCAGCCACGTAACCACCAACAGGTCCCCAAATATGCCAGAAGCGCCACAACGAGCACCCACCACACCCATGTGTCCGCCACAGCTGCACTAACTGACAAGTAACAGGTAAGTGGCAGGAACACAAAGTGCAGTGGGTGGGACGGTGGACAGCCCAAGTACAACACACACCAGGCCCCAGTCCCACAGCACAGCAAGGAGGAGCATCCCCCACACCCCACAGCCACGTGTCAGCCACCGCAGTGCACAACGACAGCCGAAAGGCAGACATCACGGTCCACAGCAATCGGTGTCAGTGGGTGTACAGCCACCCCACGACCCACTACACCCCCCACCCCCACAGACCTGCAACATGGAGCACCCCCGCTTAGAGCCATGTGGCATCCAGTACAGTGCACGCACGAACAACTTGCAGGTGGGAAACTGGACAGGGCTGGATTACTGGAGGCATGAGGACCATAACACCACCAACACATGGGACATGTCACGTAGCACACGAACACGCAGCACCGCCCACCGTCACGAACAAGTGAACAATGTGCACACGGACATGAACAACAGACTCACACCCCACATGACCCATCACAGACATAGCAACACCCAAGGAGCCACGTCTGCATGCACAAGCCACACTGAATATAGTCCCACACGGCAGCCACTGTGCAACTCATCACACACAACCGAAACACCATTGAAGTCCTGTCCATGTAGCCCCCACTGCCTGTCAACCCCACACCCCACAACTACGCCTATGTAAGACAAACAACACTAGACGCAACAGAGCGGAACAACAGAAATGCACACGAACACCACTGAACCCATCAAACTCACAGACACACCATGCACATACAACATACCATCCATCCCATCCGTCAGCCCCAGTCACATGAAAGGCATGTCATCCGCACAGCTGCCACACATACAGCAGTCACGCTAAGACACATGCCCATGACCAACCATGTGCCAGAAGTCAATTAAGCGCACAACACACTGTGAGCAACAACACACAACATGGGCCACACCCCCCCGAGCACTGCAGTGATGCACATGGCACAGGGCAGCACGCACACCAAGGAGATGGGACAACTGCAATACGTTGGCTGGCACACAACTATCACTCACTCATAACGATGCGTCCAATGCCATGTCCAGTAACCACAACAGACAGCAAATATGCAGGGCATGTCAGGCATGCACACACCTCAGACCATGCACTGTCATGCTGCCACAACACATGTCACGTTCGGCACCCATGGCTCACAGCATGTACCCCAAAAGCATATCCCCTCCCAAATGCGAATCTGGGGCATGGCCCCCATGTTGCCATATGCGTTCCTAAGCGTTCCATTTGAACCCCAAAAGCATATTCCCTCCCAAATGCGAATCTGGGGCATGGCCCCCATGTTGCCATATGCGTTCCTAAGCGTTCCATATGAACTCCAAAAGCAAAGTACAAACCAGACCCAGGATGGGCCAGGAGCCCGCATACACCAGAGTCACAATGAGTAGGGGCAAAGCAACACACCCATCGGCATGGCCAATCCGTCCCATGCCACATGTGCACAGCACACAGTCCCATTGCCTAGCACACACAACTACAGATGCCACAGCCACACACTCGCCTCCGGGAAACCCATGTACGAGATTGCACGAACTGCCAATGTCAGACGACTAATACATACTTCGCCAGGTGCAACACAATAACAAATCTCATTCTCTCCACAGGTGACGAACTGCTGGACGCTGGGGATGGAGACAGCAGCCAGCACAGCCAGCCTACAAGCCCCCAACGAGGACACACGGATCTGGAGGATCTGTCCACCTCTTCGGACACGGACCACCAAGCTGGCCCATCTGGCGTGGCAGGGCCCAGCCGCTCCCCAGGACCCCTCCTACCCACCAACCCATCATCCAGGGATGCTGAACAGTCCCAGTCCCCTGCTGCCACTGTCGTTGCGGCCACACCCACGGTCATTGCGGCCACACCCACGGTCATTGCGGCCACTACCACTGCCGCAACCGCCACCATCGCCGCACCGACCACCACCGCCTCCACCACCACCACGTCTTTGCTGGCACCAGCCCCAGCGCAGGTGGTGGCCCGGCCGACTGGATCCACCCTGGGAGCCACAGCGAGGACCGTGGTGTGCAATGTGGCTAGTGGGCAGGCCGGTGGCAGCAGGACTGGTAGGAGGAGCAGGGTCAGGGAAACGCCAGCCTCCCCTGGGAGCCATGCCCTGCCTCAAATGGCCAGAGTCCTTGGGGCCTATGAAGAGGCCCAAGGACAATGGGCCAGGTCTGCTACTGACACGCGGGAGGTGCTGGGGGTGCTGAGGTCCATGGACGCCCATATGGGCCAATTCGTGTCCCGTATGGACCAACTCGTGGACCTCATGGGCCAGCTGGTGGTGGCGGTGGGGTCACAGGCAAGGCCAGCAACACCACCTCCGCCACCACCTGCTAGGGCGCAGGGTCGGCCAGCAGTGTCCACTTCCCCTGCGTCCACAGCCAGTGAGCACACCTCACCCACCACCAGCAGGTCGCCACCACACACCCCCCTCCCAAACGTGGAAGGGGCCGTCCGAAGAGGAAACAGATCTCCCGGGAGGACTTCGCACGCTCCAGTCGCAAGTGAGGCAGCCAGCCAGCCTTCCGCCAGCCTTCCTTGACCAGCCACTGCATTGACTTGCTCTACGATCCCACTCCACACAGCCAGCTGGATGGCATGTGTGTGTTGGACTATGGACATAGAACCAGTGGGTACACCCTGATCATCACGCAGCCATGACCGACAGCTCATTGTCACTGCACGCACCACTTTTGTCATCACCTTACACACAATCACATGTCACAGTTTGTAATAAATGCACCTTTTTCACTAACTGCTGTTTGTGCCCTGTGTTTTATTTGTACGGAATACAACGGCCACCTTGGGCGGAAGGGCACCTGATGCGTGGCATGGCAATGGAATCCGGAGGGCCTGTAGGGACCTAGGGGTGGGAGACAGAACAGGAGCACATTCAATGAGTGTGTCACACACCCATCACACAGTACATGTCAACAACTACAAGCAATGTACACACATCGCACGGAGCAATAGGGCACAATGCCACAGTCACCAACAGTGGCATACTACCCTGGCCATGGAGCGTTGACACACTGCACGCAGTGAACATACGGCCACCCTGACACAGCACACACACACCTGCACAGATACAGACACATCATCCGTCGTACATGGACACTCACCGTCAAGTGAAGTAGCGGGCGATGAGCTGCTGGCGCACATTCCCAGCTTCCTCCTCTCCGCTGTCCACCTCACTCGAGCTGTCCTGGTCTGCGGGCTGGGGCCCTGGTTGATCTCCGTCATCCACAATGAGGGGGATCTGCTTCCGAATGGCCAGATTGTGCAGCATGCAGCACGCCACCACTATCTGGCACACCTTCTGTGGGGAGTACGCCAGTGCACCCCCGGTGCGGTCCAGGCACCTGAACCTGGACTTGAGGAGGCCAAAGGTACGCTCGACCACACGTCTGGTCCTCCCATGTGCCTCATTGTATCGATCGTCTGCTGGGGTGCGAGGATTCCTCAATGGACTGAGCAGCCATGCCCCATTCGGATACGCAGAGTCACCTGGGTGTGAGGGACACAGAGAACCGTAGCTATTCCAACTGGACAGGGGACAGCATCGCACAACCAGCACGCTACACCACTCCACATACTCACCGACAATACAGCCACGATCCTGTTGCAGATTGGCCATCAGTCGTGGCAAGATGCTGTTGCGCATTATGTGTGCGTCATGGGCCGAGCCTGGAAACTTGGCACACACGTGAGTGATCACCATGTCCGCAAGGCACACCACTTGCACATTCAGGGAGTGCGTGTGCTTCCTGTTGCGGTACAGGTGCTCAGTGGCCTGTGGTGGAACAAGGCCAACATGAGTGCAGTCAATGGCTCCCACGACGTGTGGGATTCTGCCAAGGGCATAGAATGCACCCTTCACTGCCGCCAATTCACTAGCCCTGGGGAATCTGATGTACCTGTTCCGGTACAGCATCATGGCTGCCAGTACATCCCTCAGCACCTTGCTGAACATGGGCTGGGACATCCCTCCTCCACTGCCCACTGTGTGCTGGAATGACCCAGTGGCGAAGAAATGCATGGCGGCCATCACCTTAGCCGTGGGGGTGACAGCAGTCGGATACACCCTGCGGGGACGGAGATGGGGCTCTAACATGGCACACAGTCGATGCAGAGTTGGCCTGTCCAGCCGAAACTTCCTGATTACCTCTGTATCGTCCATGTCCGCCAGCAATTGGTATGGGCGGTCAATGTTCGGTCTCCGCCTGGGGTAAATGGCAGAGGACACATGTCAAAGCAACACGGCACATAGCAATTTCGCATACACATCACTGACATGACTGAGCAAGCACATGAGCCACAGCCCAGCTGTCAAGCTGGGACGGCACGGCCACAATACACTTACACAGGTCTCCCAACAATGGCAATGGCAAGTGAGACATACCACTGCCATGTGCATGCACATGGGGATCTAGGCCCCAATGACTTGCGGGGCGTGCTGATGGGGACTGACTGCATATTCGTCAAGCGGCAACGCCACGGCAACATGAGTGTCTGCTGAGCATGGAACTGCTTCCGAGGCTGGATGAGTATGGCACACGACGACGACGATGTGGGCACGGGCTGAGCGGCCAATACAAGTGGGACCTGTGGCACGAGGGGATATGAGACAGTAGTAGGTGTCAGCACTGCACCCTATGTACAGCACTGTACGGATCACAGCTCCCGAAACATTGACTGGTGTTCACATTGACAGCCCCATGCCAAGACGGCTGTGTGCTTGCAGTCACACGTCACAGGTGAGAGGTTACATTGCACGTGCCAGGTGGCAGACGTACATAGTGGGAGCTGGCATGTGTGTGCATGTGTCTCCTGTTCAGGATCCACCAGATGGGCGCTGACTCTGTACTGACCATTGGACACAGCATGTTCCGTGGAAGGCTTGTGTGTGTGGGATGGTGGCACTGGATGTGCCTCCGTTGGGTGGGGGGCCATGCACAGGGCGGGTACGTCGATGATTGCGCATTGTTGGTCACGGTGGGTGCACCAACTAAGATGTGTTGCCCTGTGTTCGATTCCTATGTCCGCATGATGATGGACTGTGGATGTGGGCAGACTACACATTGGTCGATGTGCTGTCTATATGCATGTGCCTTCACACCAGGCACAGCTGCCCCTGCACATGTGACCCCTGCTGGACTCGCTGCTGGGTCTGTGGAGCTGATGCACCTTCTGCGCGTGGGGCGGACAGCTCTCCTCACTTCCCTCATTGCGCATGTCATGTCTTTGCCGCAGGTGACATGGATCATGGAGGGCCCACATGTATGCGTGGGTAGGCTACACATGATTGTTCACTGGTCGCCACCCCCAGTCAGTGTTTCGAATGGGAAGGTTGTCGTGCTGGTGGTATGTTCGATGTGGCGGATGGGCGGGCCTAGGTGCGGGCTTACATTCCGGACATGGGGGGGTAGTTGGATTGGCGACTAGTTGCAGTACACACGGGACACGTCTCTTCCTTTCCACATCTGGGTCATCCCTTGTACTAACTGACAGTGATACAGTCATCTTCGCCCCAGCCCTCATGTCCTCCCCTCGCCCCCCAATATGCATGCTCACCTGCGAGGCTAGCGCTTGCACAGGCAGCCCCAAGCTCGCACCAGAGAGGGCAAGGAGTGTATGTGTGGGTCCAGTTGCACGAGTGGGCTGTCTCAGGGTATGATGTGTGGCGGGACGCCGTCCACCTGCGTGGTGCCCCAAATGGAGACCCGGCCTGCATGGACTATGCATCACAGTCTTCGCCTTCCGGATCCGCCACCTGCGACACCCAGTGGCTGTGGCTGCCCTTGCGGCCAGGCCGCGTCCGTCTGTGGCTGTTGGCCCACACATTCACTCTTTGGCCTCTCTGGGGAGGGCTCGGGGGTGGTGGCGCACGCGCTTGCACTTAGTCGCAATGGCATGTGTCGTGGTTGGTATGATGGGCAATGGATGGGATGGTGCGAGCCACCTCCCGTGACGTCAGTGCTGCTCGTGCTGTGGTGCGTCCCCCTACTCTTCCATCTGACTTGTGCCATGCTAGACGTTGAGGTTCTATTGCCTGCGTGATATGACCAGGAGGAGCGCGAGGAGACCTCTCACACACCATGCTCCACTGCCATCCCGTGCCCTGTATCGCCTGTGCGGATTGACTATGTTGGGGTTACACCTGGTCGACTGGGGCTGTGTGTGCCATGTCAAGGGGCATGGCGGGCGCACAACAGGATCCAGCTTGTCCACAGAGGGTGGGCTGAGGTGCGCCTGGTACCGCTTTGTACGTGTGCCCGGCTGCTGTGCACACACGTGTTCACTCCCCCCGACAGGTGTCCTCTCACAATGCCCAGGGAAGCGGTGGTGTACTGTTCATGACCCCTCCCAACACGGCGTGCTCCAACTTGGCATGTGCGCATCTACCCGTCGCACCCACCCACCTGAGCACTGCGTCCATACGACTTCACACGACACATGTGTGTCTTCCACAGTAGTGCTACTCATTTGCGTTGACATCCAATACCAGTGGACTACATGGTCATGTCACGACTGCCGTGTACTTCACATACTCTCATCCTCTCTCATTCGTACTTGTGAAATGAGTCAGCGGAGACAGTTTTGGTTTCAAACATTATATTGAGTCTTCTGTCCTCTGTGATGCAGTATAGTGGACACTACTGGCAGCGGAATACATGTTGAGGATATACTGAGCATGATTACAAATGGGATAGGGTGTGGGGTTACATCTGCTTGGCCAAGGCTGTGCTAATGTACATTTACGTATAGCTGCGGAGCTGCGGACTTTGACACAGACGGTATACATGTAGCCTACCAGACCGCTCGGCATCATGGGCACAGTCCATCTCAGTTCCATGTGACAGGTTTGCTGCGGTTGTTCCTCATGCACGCGTGCATGTGAGATGACATCAGGGCATGTGCTTGCGTGCATGCAGCGGCGTGCCACTTGTTGTTGCACTGTGGTGGTTACTGGACATGTCACAGTCACTGGGGTCGTGTTGTTGTTGTATGCACTTGTCGTCCATGCAAAGGTCCTGGTATGGGATTCCCGGGGCGGGGGTGGGAGGGGTGCAGCACCCACAGACTCCAGGCGACCTATTCATGTCCACTGAGCGGTGTGTGTGTCCATGTGCGCTGGATCCATGTCGTGTCCTGGTTGTTCGTGCAGTTCCGTCCATGTGGGTGCGATGCACAGAGCCCATGCCACTGCCTCCCACGATGCATGCGGTGTTCCTGGATGTGATGGGGAACAGTGTGCATGTCCCGGTCATATCCGATGTCATGGCGATGTCGTTGATGGTGTGGTTACAGTTGCCGGTCGTTTGGTATGGCTGTTGTGGTGGTGACTGGCCAGTCCGTGCGGAAGCTGAGCATGGGTGCGGGGTTGGACTTCATAGGTCACTCGGGGAACCTGCGTTGTGGTCCGACGTATTTACAGGTTGTCAGGTATGCGATGCCGTCCAGCAGGGCTTCCATGTCATTGGTGGTGTACATGTTTGCCAGCCAATGAAGCGGATGGTGGCTGTCAAGGTGTTGTTCGTAGGTTGTCCCTTGGAGGACCATGATGGGGCATGCTGGGTGACATTCGATGTAGCTGTTCTCGATGATCCGTCGTGTGGAGGCACAGTGGTTCCATTTCAGTGCGCGTGCGATGTTGGCCACATACGCCATGCCCCCATAGGCAGAGCAGGCCCTGTCGTGTGCGTCCAGAGGGAGGAGTAGTGGTAGCAGGTCCGCCTTCAGACATGCCGGGTTGGAGAGGCATATCTCGACGGGATGCTGGTAGGGACACCTCCGACAGTAGAAGACGGGCATGACGCAGCTGAACAATGTGATGCGGTAAGTCAGTCGGTAACTTACGTTCAGCAGGGACAGGAGATCGCATCCCAATGTATGTATCGTGTTGGTTTGGTACAGCTTGAGCTGTTCGGCGTAGTTGGGTAGGTGTGTTGCGGTTGCCATTTCGCAGCGGTTCGTAGAGGTGGCGTGCTCCGGCTGTGTGTGCAGTCTGCAATGTGCACGCTCCGGGGTTGCTGTGAGCTCTGTGTAGTCGTGGGGAGACAGGACTTGTGTTCTGTTGGCTTGTTTGGAGGACACGGGCCCTCTTCCCACATGCTTCTCAGACAGTTCAAGGTCGGTGCTGTGTGACTCCTTCCAATTAACTTGCATGTGGCCGACATGGGGGAGTGTTTTCTTCTTTCTTCCCCGTCCGTTGTGTGCTTCTGTGATATGCGCTATCTGCCGTGTGGTCGGTCTCCTCGGCATGCCTGTGTTGGTCTATTCTTGGACAATGGCTGTATTCACCGGCTTCTGTCGTAGGGCTGTGGTTTCGGTGTTGGAATGGAAGGTCATTCAGTGCTGTCTGCTCTCCCTTGTGCGGGCGGCAGGCTGCCTTTCCGCTCTGCGTTGGGCCTTGTGTGTGGATGTCATTCTTGGGCCACCTGTTGTCGGTCCCGGGCTCTTTGGTGTTCCGTTTCATGTGTCTTGTTCATATGTGCAGGGTGGTATGGGTTTTTCAGTGTGGTACTGGCGTTCCTCTTCCCGAAGGAGCCCTGCTTCTCCTAGTTGGTGTTGCCGCCGCTGTGTGCTACGCCATGTTTGTTACACTGGGGTGTGTCCTGCAGTTGCGTGTCTTCACTGACATGTGTGCGTCGTTTGTGTGGCGTTGGGTGTTGTCCGTGAATTGGGCATTGGGGACATGTCTGTGGCCGGCCTGTCATGTGTCATGTGCGTTCGGGGTGGGGCTGATGTGTGTGCTGCTTGGTTGTGTCCCTGTGTCTGTGTGCGACGCATGCATGGCGCTGCGGTTGGCCTCTGCGTTGTGCGCATGTGTGGCGGCGTCATCGGCGCTTTGGGGCCGTGACGGGGTGGTTGGTTCCTAGTCCCAGGTGGTGTGTACACATGTGTTCTGCGATGTTAGGATTTGGCCTGTGTGTCATATGTGGATGCAATGGTGGATGTGTAGTGTGCACGCGCTGGTGGGGGGTTGTCCGCTTTTTCCGCCCTTGCACTGTGTGCGCTGTTTGCGTGCACTTGTTGTGTGTGTGCCTACCTGCGTCTCCGCGGTACGTTGCGTCCTTGGTGGTGCATCAGCAGAAGCATGGGAAGGGCCTGCAGTGCTGGATTCATGCCCGGGGTGCCGCTTCTTCGTTGTCCGTGCTCTGCGTCCGTGTTTCCGCCTCTCTTTCACGTGCGGTGTCTCTTTGCCGTGGGAGCCGTTTGTTTGCGGCATCGTAATTTATGCGCCGGGCGGGACGTGTTTCGTCGGACGGTGTGTGTCAGTTATGCTGCGCCGCTACGTGTGCGGGCGCACTTTGATGGCGGACGGTGTTGCTGGCTTGCCGGCGGTGTTTGGCCTGCTTTTCGCATCATAATTGGGCGGGCGTGTGGACTGCTGCGTGCCGGCGGTAACTGGTGGTTTTGCATCCGCCAGCACGGCGGTTGTGCTTCCGCCCGCCATCGTAATGGGCCCCTTTGGGTGTAAAGTATGCCAGCCACCGGGATAGAAAGGCCATTCTTTTAAAATTAGCTGCTCTCATGGCCTTGCTCCCTAACTGACATATAACTTGCCATTCTTGACTAGAGAGGGTACATTGTGTTTCCCAAGATACTCTTTCTAGATGTTTCTCAACCAGTAGGGGTTGGCCATGATTGCGCAGGAGACGATACCAGTTACCCACCCCTCTTAGCTTTGCTCCAAAAAGGGCTGCCATCAATAGTTGGGGTATAAAAATAATTTTGGGTCTATTTATGAAATATAAAATCTATAAATATTTTTAAAAAACTGGCTTCCTCCGGTCCCTGCTCCTCATCAGCACCTCTTGCCAAGTGATTCTCCTATTCTGAATTAAGAAATGTCTTAACTCTTCAAACCCACATTCCTTCCAATTTCTTAGATGGCTAAATGGGATTTGGAGGCCGAGATTTTTCATTCTCCTAATTTTAAGTAATGGAACCCGAAAGAGTCAGCATTTTTAAAAAGGATTGAAGTCTGATAGAATAATCCTTTAACGTCTTATATCTCGTCCTTTTGGGGAGTTTAGAGGTTTTTAAAAATATTGGAATCTGGGAACCCGCTTCCTGAACCATTTTATCCACAAAAAAATATGATTTAAACCATTAGAAACCAATAAACGAGCTGTTAAGTCTAAAAAGGCTGCTTCATAGTATGAGCGAACATGAGGTAAGGCCAGTCCACCCTGGTCGATGGCTAATTGTAATGAAGAAAGCTTAACCCTTGAAGTCTTTTTCCCCAAACAAACTGTCTAAACATAGCTTCCAGCTCCTTAAAGAACTTAGGTGTCCATTACGATACCGGGCGCAATAAAATCCGCCATCTACCATAGCGGTAAAAAACCGCCCGCCTACGCCTTCTGAATACCGACCGAGCAATCACGATGTCGCGAAGCGAACACCGCCCGCGGCGGAAAAAACACACAAAATACCGCCCGTCTATGTCCGAGTCTAAGTCCATCTGTCCGCCACGGACGCAAACACGCACGACAACCCAAAACCGTCCGCCCTGACGACCGAGACACCGGCCGTGAAATTAGGATCGCCCCGACATGAGCGCGGTAAATCTAGAAATACACCGCCCGCCATCGTAAACAACAGTGATGAAAATGGACACGGCGGAAGCCCTGGCGGCCACGTCCATGCACAGAAACCATCCGCGGACCCAAAGAAACACACACAACATGGCCAACAAGTACACACAGCTACCCACGCACAAATACCCAAACACAGTACACATCCCGAAAACACATCCCCCCTGGACAAACAAATAAACTACAAATCCCAGAACACCAGCCACAACACACCTGAAAACAACAGACCATCATGACACACCCACATAGGTAAGTACAAAAGCAGCTCCTTCACAGACCACAATCCCTTGCAACACTACAAACTGAGGACGAAAGCACAGAACACAGCGAGACAGAAAGGACAGCAGCACACCACAGACACGCACCCATCACACCCATCACCACCACCACCACCACCACCAAACACCTGACCCACAAACCCCCTGCACATCACACACCACACACCGCACCAGCACCACAAACACCAAACCACAAACCATGGCAGCACAGAGAATGCCCAAGTTCACTTCCACTGAGCTGACGGTCATGGTCGACGAGATCATCAAGGTGCACCCACAAATCTATGGGAACCAGGTCCAACAGACAACACTAGCCACCAGAAACCGGATGTGGAGTAGGATCGTAGAACAGGTCAATGCAGTCGGGAACGTGCCACGCAACAGAGCCGAAATCACCAAGAGGTGGCACGACATCAAAAGAGTGGTCAAAAAGAAGGAGTCCAAGAATCGGCAGCTGGCTGACAGGACTGGCGGAGGTAATTCCGCGCTATTCAAGACCTACAAGGCGTCGGAGGAGAAGGTGCGAGGCATCCTACATCCGGAGAGTATCACCGGAATACCAGGGGGAGTGGAGGCTGGTAAGTACAAACAAATGTATACCAGCACACCGCTATGTACCCACATGCACTACCACTATGCCATAGCTCCGAGGGACAAACACCCCCATGTCCAGTACACAATACACAAGACATCACTCACACATGCAACAGACTAACTAACAAAACCATGGGGGCATGTGTACAGTCAGCCAGCACCGCAACTCCCACCAGGTCCCCTTGTACTCCATAAGCGCCAGAAGGAGCACTTCCCACACCCACACCCATGTGTCAGCCATAGCTGCACTAACCGATAAGTAACAGGTAAGTAGCCGGAACACAAAGTCAGTGGGTGGGAGGGGGACAGCTGAAGCACAACACACACCAGGCTCATAGTCCCACAGCGCAGCAAGGTGGAGCACACCCCACACCCATGTGTCAGCCACTGCAGTGCACACCTTCAGCCGACAGATAGATATCTGACCGTACATGGAGGGGTCTTTGTGGGTGGTAAGCCAGCACCACAACTCACAACACCGCCCCCACTCCCACAGACCAGCAACATGGAGCACCCCTCCCTCCCATAACCATGTGGCATCCATTGCATTGCGCACTCAAAAACAACCTGTAGGTGGAAAACTGTACAGGGCGGGGTGTCTGTAGGCATGAGGACTGTATTACGACTAACACATGGGACATGTCACGTAGCAGAGGAACACGCAGCACTGCTCCCTGTCACAATCATGTGACCAATGTGCACACGGACATGTATTACAGAGTCATACCCCACATGACCCATCACAAATACAGCAACACCTAAGGAGCCACGTCTGCATGCACAAGTCCCACTGGAGTACAGACCCACACGGCGGGCACTGTGCCACTCATCACACACATCAGCAACACCATCGAAGTCTTGTCCATGTAGTTCTTACTGCCTGTTACCCACACATCGTACAACAAAGCCCATGTAAGTCCAACCTGTCTAGAAGTAACAGCGTGGGACCACAATAATGCACATAAACACCACTGGACCCATGAAACACACAGGCACACAATGCACATTCAACATATCATCCATCTCATCTGTCAGCCCCAGTGTCATGTAAGGTATGTCATCCGAACAGCTGGCCCACATACAGTAGATATGCAAAGATACCTGCCCATGACAAATAATGTGTCTGCAGTGACTGAAGCGCACGTCACACTGTGATTAACAACATACATAATACAGTCAACACCCCAAGAGCACTGCATTGATGCACATGGCCGAGGGTAGCACGCACACCAAGGAATTGGCCCATCTGCAATACGTCGTGTGGCACACAACCATCACTCACTCACAACAATGCTTCCAATGTAATGTCCATAAATGATAACAGTCAGCAGATATGCCGGGTATGTTAGACATACACACACCTTTGTCTCTGCACTGTCATGTTGCCAAAACACATGTCCCGTTCTGCACCCATATGTCACAGTATGTACCCCAAAAGCATATTTCACCTCAAAAGCGTTGAGGGGGCCGTACCCCCTTCTGCCATCGGCGTATCTAAGCGTTCCATTTGAACCCCAAAAGCATATTACATCTCAAAAGCGTCGATGGGACTGGAGCCCGCATACACCCAAGCCACAAAATGTAGGAGTACAGCAACACACACAGATTGTCATTGCCAATCCGTCCCATGCCACATGATCACATCACACTGTTCCATTGCCTTGCCCAGGCACACACACATCGTACATCCACACACACGCCTCTGGGAAACCTGTGCACGACAGTGCACAGACTGTGAATGTCAGACAACCAATACAAACTTTGCAAGGTGCAACACAATAACCTATCTCATTCTCCCCACAGGTGCCGAACTGCTGGATGCTGGAGAGGGAGACAGCAGCCAGCACAGCCAGTCCGCAAGCCCCCGAGCCGGACTCACGGATGTAGAGGATCTGGACACCTCTTCGGACGAGGACCACCCAGCAGGCCCATCTGGTGTGGCAGGGCCCAACCGCTCCCCAGGGCCCCTCCTACCCACCAACCCATCAGCCAGGGCTGCTGACCAGTCCCAGACCCCTGCTGCCATGGTCGTTGCGGCCACCACCACCGCCGCAACCACCACCACCGCCGCAACCACCACGCCATCCCTGGCCACAGCCCCTGCGCAAGGGATGGCACGGCCGTCGGGCTCCACCCTGGGAGCCAGATCGAGGACCGTGGTGAGCAATGTGGCCAGTGGGCCGGTCGGTGGCAGCAGTACTGGTGGGAGGAGCAGGGTCAGGCCAACGCCATCTGAGCCTGGGAGCCAAGCCCTGCCGCAAATCGCCAGAGTCCTTGGGGCCTATGAAGAGGCCCAAGGAGAATGGGCCAGGTCGGCTGCCGACACGCGGGAGGTCCTTGGGGTGTTGAGGTCCATGGACGCCCATATGGGCCAATTCGTGACCCGTATGGACCAACTTGTGGACCTCATGGGCCAGCTGGTGGTGGGGGGAGGGCACAAGCAAGGCCAGCAACACCACCCCCGCCACCACCTGCTGTGGCGCAGGGTCGTGCAGCATCGAGTTCCCCTGCGTCCACAGACAGTGAGCACTCCTCAGCCACCACCAGCAGCCCACCAACACAACCCCCCTCCCAAACGTGGAAGGGGCCGTCCGAAGAGGAAACAGGTGTCCAGAGAGGACTTCGCACGCACCAAACGCCAGTGAGTCAGCCAGCCACCTTGACCACCTACTGCATTGACTTGTAATACGATCCTACCCCACACTGCCATGTGAATGGCATGTGTCTGTTGGACTGTGGACATAGAACTTCATGGGTACACCTTGACCATCACGCAGCCATGACCGTCAACTCATTGTCACAGCATGCACCACTTCTGCCATCACCTTGCACACAATAACATGTCACCGCTGAAAATAAATACACCTTTATCACATACTGCTGTCTGTGCCCTGTGTTTATTCAACGATGTGCAACCGCCACCATGATCAGAAAAGCATCTGATGTGTGGTATGTCGATAGGCCAGGAGAGGCTGTAGGGACCTAGGGGTGAAAAACAGAACAAGAGTCCATTCAATGAGTGTGTCACACACTCATCACACAGTACCTGTCACCAACTACAAGCAATGTACACACATCTCACAGAGCAACAGGGCACAATGCCACAGCCACTGTCAGTGGCATACTAGCCTGGACATGGACCATTGCCACACAGCACTCAGTGAACAAAAGGCCTCCGTGACAGAGCACACATACACCTGCACAACTACAGCTACATCAGCCGTCGTACATGGTCACTCACCGTCAAGTGAAGTAGCGGGCGATGAGCTGCTGACGCACATTCACAGCTTCCTCCTCTCCACTGTCCTCGTCACTGGACCCGTCCTGGTCTGCAGGCGGGGGCCCTGGCTGATCACCGTCATCCACTATTAGGGGGATCTGCTTGCGAATAGCCAGATTGTGCAGCATGCAGCAAGCCACAACTATCTGGCACACCTTCTGTGGGGAGTACGCCAGTGCACCCCCGGTGCGGTCCAGGCATCTGAATCTGGACTTCAGGAGCCCAAAAGTCCGCTCCACCACACGTCTGGTCCTCCCATGTGCCTCATTGTAACGGTCATCAGCCGGTGTCCGAGGATGACGTAATGGGCTGAGCAGCCAAGGCCCATTCGGATAAGCAGAGTCCCCTGTGTGTGAGGGGGACAGAGAATAGTTGCAATTCCAACTGGACACAAGACAGCATCGCACACCCAGCACGCTACACGAGTCCACATACTCACCAACAATCCAAGCACGGTCCGGTTGCAGATTGGTCATCAGACGTGGTAGGATGCTGTTGCGCATGATGTGCGAGTCATGGGCCGATCCTGGAAACTTCGCACACACCTGTGTAATGACCATGTCCGCAAGGCACACCACTTGCACATTCAGGGAGTGGGTGTGCTTCCTATTCCGATAAATGTGTTCCATGGCCTGTGGTGCAACAAGGCCAACATGGGTGCAATCAATTGCACCAACAACGTGGGGGATCCGTCCAAGGGCATAGAAAGCACCCTTCACTGCCGCCAAATCACGAGCCCTGGGGAATCTGATGTACCTGTTCCTGTACAGCATCATAGCTGTCAGTACATCCCGTAGCACCATGCTGAACATGGGCTGGGACATCCCACCTCCACTGCCCACTGTGTGTTGGAATGACCCAGTGGCGAAGAAATGTAGTGCAGCCATCACCTTAGCCGTGGGGGTAAATGCAGTTGGATACACCCTGCGAGGACGGAGGTGGGGTTCTAACAAGGCACATAGGCGATGCAGGGTGGCTCGGTCCAAACGGAATTTCCGGATCACCTCCACATCCTCCATGTCTGACAGCAATTGGTAGGGGCGATGTATGTTTGGTCTCCTCCTAGGTAGGATGGAAGATGGACACATGTCAAAGCAACACGCCACAGGGCATTTTCACATACACAAAACAGAAATGACTGACCAAGCAATAGAATCACAGAACAGCTGACAAGTAGGGACAGCACAGCCACAATACACCTACACAGGTCCCCTTACCAATAGCAATGAGCAGTGACACACACCATTGCTATGAGCATGCACATGGGGATTTAGGCCTTAATAACTTGTAAGGCATGCTGATGATATCAGACTGCATATTTGGGAAGCGGCAACACCACGGCAACATAACTAGCTGCTGTGACTGACACAGCTTCCGAGGCTGGGTGAGTATGGCACACACCAACAACGCTATGGACACAGGCTGAGCGGCAAAAACAAGTGGGACCTGTTGCACGAGGGGATATGAGACAGTCATTGATGTCCCTACTTCACCCTATGTTCAGCACTGTACGGATCAGACCTCCAAAACACAATGACAGGTGTACACATTGACAGCTCCATGACAACACAGCTGTGTGATTGCAAATACACATCACAAGTGACACGTAACGTTGCACGTGCCAAGTGTGAGATGTACATAGAGATAGATGGCATGTGTGTGCATATGCATATCCCATGCTCCCATGCCAATGTGTACATGATGATGTGCCAACAGACATGTGGAGGCTGAGCACTGGCCGTCCCTGCCTATGCACACAGCATGTTGTGGCCCTGTCCATAGTGGACCTGCTCCCACACACAAGTCATGGCCACACCTGCAGATGCATTGCGCACATCATACTGTGTAGTGCACATGGCATCAGCGGACTGTACCCGCCATGGGCCAGGCCCTTACGGCCAACTCCAATGGCCCTCGCTGTTGCACCCTGCGTGTTCGACTATGGAGGTAAGCGTCCCGGGCCAGCTCGGAGCAGGCCTTCGTCTGCAATTGAAGCAGGCAGACATGGTACACCAATCGCAGCAGCTTGGACCCACTGAAACAGCCCCAGGGGGCTATATGAGTGTGGGAGTGAGACCGGCATTACCACAGCTACCTGGGACTGCAGCCTGGCATCCCTCAACAACACCTGCTTCTGCCACCTGTCCACCTTAACGTCGATGACGCAGAGGATATGTCCAGGTCCACTCACCAGCGAGGAGCTGGAGTACCTGGATTCCGAGCTCCACGCACACTGCACATGGCTATTCCTTGCGATAGTTGTGTGTGAAAGACAACTACAGTGTGTGTGGGAGTGCATGTGGGGGCCACACATGTCGTTGATCCTCAGCACTATGAGTCAGAGCCTGTGGGGTTCCAACATGCACTGCTCACCATGCTTACTGCAGGTGGCAGGGGTATGTGAGCTCTCGGGCGCTTTGCCATGTCTGTCCCTCCCGAGTGGTGGTACATGGCAACTTCATGTCAGACATCCAGTGACACAGCCAATTGGCAATGCAGGTCTCAGAGCACTTGTTGCTCGTGTGAATGGCAGGCTGGGGCCATGCTGCCCTTCTCAGTCCCAGCAGGCCTGGCCTGCACATTGACTGCACAATGCCAGTAGGTGACAACACAGACTGCCAAGTGGGTTACATGTGTCTCCTGTTCAGGACCCTCCGGATAAGCGCTAACTCAGCACTGTCGATTGGACACACCATGCCTCGTGATAGGGATGTGTGTGTGAGATAGTGGCACTGAATGTGCCCTCCGTTGCGGGGTGGGCCATGCACAGGGCGAGTACGTTGATGGTTGCGCAGTGTTGGTCACAGTGGATACACACACACAGATGTGTTGCCTTGTGATCTTACTGTATGTCCACCTGACAATGGACAGTAGATGTGGGAAGACTACACATTGCTCGATGTGCTGTCAAAATGCATGTGCCTTCACACCAGGCACAGCTGCCCCTGCACATGTGACCCCTGCTGCCCTCAGTGCTGGGTCTGTTGAGCTGATGCGCCATCTGTGCGTGGGGCAGACAGCTCTCCTCACTTCCGTCATTGCCCATGACATCACTTTGCCGCAGGTGACATGGATCATGGAGGGCCCACATGTACGCGTGGGTGGACTACACCAGACTGTCCAATAGTTGTCACCCCAGTCAGTGCTTCGAATGGGAAGATTATAGTGCAGGTACTCATTTAAATGTGTCGAGTGGGCGGGGCTAGGTGCGGGGCTAAATGCAAGACATGTGAAGTGTATCGGCTCATATACTAGTTGCAATACACACGAGACACGTCTTTTTCTAAACAAATCAGGGTCATTCATCATGCTAAATGAAAGTCAAACAGTAATATTTCAACCTTTCCTCATGGCCTCCCCTCGCTCACCCCAATATGCGTTTGCATCTGAGTAGCCAGCGCGTGCACAGGCAGCTCCGAGCTCGCACCAGAGAGGCCAAGGAGTGTATGTGTGGGTCCATTGGAACAAGTAGTCTGTCTCGCGGTATGTACAGTGGCGGGACGCCGTCCACCTGCGTGGTGCCCCGACTCGAGACCCGGACAACATTGACAATGCATGACAGGCTCCGCAAGCCGGATACACCACCTGCAACACACAGAGGCTGTAGCTGCCCTAGCGGCCCAGGCCGCGTCCAACTGGAGCTCATGGACCCACACATTCACTCTTTGGCCTCTCTGGGGCGAGCTTGGAGCTGCTTGTGCACGCGCTGGCTTCTCTGTTGCAATGGCATGTAACGTGTGTGGGAAAATAGGCAATGAGTGAGATGGTGCGAGCCACCTTCCGTGACGTCACTCCTGCTCGTGATGTGTGCGTCCCCCCACTACTTATATTTGACTTGTGCCATGCTGCACATTGAGGATGTGTTGCCTGCGTGATGTGACCAGGAGGAGCGCGCCATGACCTCTCACCCACCATGCCCCACTGCCATCCCGTGCCCTGGATAGCCTGTGCAGGTGGACAATGTTGGGGATACACCTGGTCGACAGGGGATGTGTGTGCCTTGGCAAGGGCCTGGCGGACGCACAGCAGTATCCAGCATGTCCACAGAGGGTGGGCTGACGTCTACACCTGATGCAGCATTTTCCGTGTGTCCGCCTGTTGTGCACACACGTGTTCACATTCATCCCCAGACAGGTGGTCTTTAGAAATGCCCAAGACAGCGGTAATCTAGTGCTCCGGAATCCTCCCAACACAGTGTGTCTCAACATTGCATGTGCGCACCTACCCGTCACACCCACCCACCTGAGCCAAGCGTAACTCCCGCTTCACATGACACATGTGTGTCATCCACAGTTGTGCTACTCTCTCAGGGCCGGACCTGCAACTGTCCCGTAGCACACACACAGCACCGAGTCGTACTGGCATCCTGTTAGATTGGTAGGCACACTAACACATCTCCTTCTGAGACAGTGGTGGCTGTGATGGATATTGTGACTGCCATGGCAGTGTTGGCTGGCCATGGCAGGGCACACTCACACACATTGCATCCGCAGCACTTCGTGTCACTACTCGGCACATCGGACTGGGCACTGTCCCTGGGGTTGATGAGTAATGGCGCCTGTCGATGTGATCTGTGACTGGATGCTGTTGTCCCTGTAGTCGGTTGTATCTGTGTAGTTGCTGATTGCAGTTGTTGCAGTGTGTGCTTGGTTAAGTGGGGCAGATGCCGTGTATGTGACCTCAGCAATTGCAATGTCTGGTCTCACATTCTAATGTGTTGTACACGTGGCAGGGACTTAACTTCTTTCAGACTCTGCTACTTGTGTGTGTGTGATGAATCGGCTTTTCTGTGCAACGGATTGACTGCATGTATTTGGTGTTATTTCTGTGTTAATGTATCCGTGTCATGTTTGCGTGCATGCAATGCACAGGGTGTGAGTCTAGCCACAGGTGGACTGGCAGCATGCGCTGAGTATGCGGGCATGTGTGAGCTTACTTGCTGTGTGGCCAGCAGTGTAGGTGTATGTTAGTCATGTGATGTGCATTGTGGCTGGGCACATGGCTTACTTTCAATGTGTGCATTTGGGAGGTGGTGGTGTGTGGTGTGCGTGGTGTGAGTTTGTGGTAGCGTTGGTGTGTGTGTGTGTGTTGTGGCCATGTCGACTACACACATATGTTACCCAGGCCCATGGTGGATGTTTGTAACCGTGTTGTGGTCTGTGAATATGATGAGATGTGTGTGTTGTATGTTGCACAGTATGCAGTGTGTGGGTGTGTCCTTGCAGTTCAGGCTGACTCCTACTTGTTATGGTTCAGACGTTGTGTGTGTGCAGGGAGTGTGACTGTCAAGATTGTGTCTAGTTCAATTGTGCATGTAAGCATTTCTGCAGTTCTTACTCACTGTGCAGTGCTGCCCACCCACACTGATGTCGTGTGTGTGTTTTGTCAGGCATTGCTGTGGCATGCTTTAGCGTGGCTCCTACTTCTGGTTGCTGAGTGTGTGGTCAGACTGTGTGGGACATTGTAGACATGTGTAGGACTGTGCTTTGTAGTGACCAGGCCGTCAGTGTTAATGTGATGATCTTTCGGGCCACTTCAGTGTCTGACGAGTCCAGCTCCACGAGCTGTGGTATTTCCCTGTGGCCACTGTTGCGGCTACTCATTTGCGTTGACATACAATGACAGTGGACTACATGGTCATCTCACGTCTGCCGTGTACTTCACACACTCTCATCCTCTCTCATTCGTACTTGTGTTTGTGAAATGATTCAGCAGAGACACATATTTACTTCAAGCCATGTATTAGGACTTATGTCCTCCGTGATGCAGTATAGTGGACACTACTGGCAGCGAAATGCATGTGGAGGATATACTCAGCATGATTACACATAGCATAGGGCGTAGGGGTACATGTGATTAGTTGTTGACTATGGGATGTGGGCTTCAGAGTTACAACTGCTTAGCCGTTGCTGTGCTAATGTACATTTGCTAATTACTGAGGAGCTGTTGACTTTGACACAGACAGTATTCATTTTGCCTACCAGACCGCTTGACATCATGGGCACAGTACATCTCAGTTCCATGTTACAGGTTTGCTGCAATAGTAACTCCGACACACCTGCGTGTGAGGTGACATCAGGGCATGAGCCTACGTGCATGCAACAGCGTCTCACTTGTTGTTGCAATGTGGTGGCTACTGGACATGTCACAGTCACTGGGGTCATGTTGTTGGGGGATGCATTTGTTGTCCATGCAAAAGTCCTGGCACGGAAGTACAGAGGTAGGTGAGGTGACAGCTCTCACATACTACAGCAGACCGATTACTGTCCACTGACCGGTGCATATGTTCATGGGCGCAGGATACATTTTATGGCATAGTTGTACGTGCAGTTTTGTCCATGTGGTTGCCATACACAAATCCCATACCTCTGCCTCCCCCTGTTCATGCAGAGTTACTGGATCTGGTGAGGAACAGAGTGCATGTCCCCGAAATGTCCGATATCATGGAAGTGTAGTTGATGGTGTGGTGTTAGTTGCAGGTTGTATGGTACAGTTGTTGTACAGCTAACTGCCCAGTCCGTGCGAAAGCCAAGCATGGGTACGGTGTAGGACATCATTGTTCAATTGTGGGTGTTGCGTCGGGGCCCGACGAATTGACAGGTTGTCAGGTATGCGATACCTTCCAGCAGGGCTTCCATGGCATTGGTGGTAAACATGGATGCCATCCAATGAAGCGGATGGTGGCTGTCAATGTGTTCATCGTATGTTGTCCCTTGTAGGAGCCTGATGGGACATGTTGGATGACATTCGATGAAACTGTGCTCCAGAATACGTCGTGTGTAGGCACAGTGGTCCCATTGCAGTGTGGGTCCGATTGCAGCCACATACGCCATGCCCCCATAGACTGAACAGATTCTGTCGTGGACGTCCAGGGGGTTGAACAGTTGTACCAGGTCCGCCTTTGGACATGCCGGGTTGGAGAGACATAAATCCACAGGACAGTGGAAGGGACACCTCCGACAGTAGAAGACGGGGATGACGCAGCTGAACATTGCGATGCGGTAAGTTACTCGGTAACTTACGTTCAGCAAGGCCAGATTTTCACAGCCCAATATCTGTAGCAGGCTCTGGTTGTACAGCCTCATCTGTCCGGCGTAGTTGGGTAGCTGTGGTGCGACTGCCATTTTGCTACAGGGCGATGTGATGGCGTGCTCCAGCCGTGTGTGCAGTCAGCAGGGTGCACCCTCCGACGATGCTGGGAAATCTGGAATAGTCGTACGGAGGCAGGGTTTGGGTTATAGTAGCTTGTGCGGAGGACACAGGTCCTCATCCCACATGCTTCTATGAATGGTCAAGGTCAGTGGTGTCTGACTCCTTCCAGATTACTTGCATGGGAACCACATGGAGGAGTGCTCTTATTTCTTTTTTGTGGTCAGGAGTTCTTTCATGTTGTGCGCTATCTGCACATTGGACTGTTTCCTCGGCATGCCTCTGTTTGGCTTGTTGTTGGGACAATGGCTGTATTCTCCGGCTTGTTTAGTCGAAATGTGGTTTCAGAGTGGGAATGGAAGGCCATTCAGTGCTATCTGCTTTCCCGTATGTGGGCGGCACGCTGCGTTTCCGCTATACGTTCGGCCTTGTGTGTGTGTGTTGTAATTGGTAACACCTGTTGTCAGGCACCCGGTTTTTTTCGTGTTACGTATTGCATGTATTGGTATTGGGTGCCGGATGGTATTAGTATTTTTGTATGGTAATGGCGTGCCTTTTGCGGACGCGGTACATATTCTGCGGCGTGATGTCGCAGCCGCTGTGTGCTTCGCCATGTTATGCACACAAGGGTGTGTCCTATTTTGGCGTGACGTCACTGCCCTGTTCGGTACACTTGTGTGGCGTCATGTTGGCACCTGTGAGTTGCCGGTTGGGGACATGACTGATGCAGGTATGCCACGTGACATGTGCGTTCAGGGTGGGGCTGGTGTGTGGTGTGTGTAGTTGTGTGCCTGTGTTATTTGTGTGCGGCCCATGCATGGCGCTGTAGTTGGCCTCTGCGTTGTGCGCATGTGTAGCTGCGTCATCGCCGCTGCGCTGCGTTGCCGTGACGGGGACGTCAGTTCCTGGTCCCGGGTGGTGTGTGCCCGGTAGTTGCGAGTTGTTTCATTTTGCACGGTGTGACATTTGTGGGTGCAGTGGTGGATGTGTCCTGTCCACACAGGGGTGTCTGGGGGGGCCATGTTCAGTTTTTCCTCCCTTGCACTGTGTGCGGTGTTTGCGTGCCCTTGTTGTGTGTCTGCCTACCTGCGTCGCCGCGGCGCGTTGACTCCTAGGTGCTGCATCAGGTACAGCATGGGGATGGCCTGGAGTGCAGGATTCATGTCGGGGTGGGCCGCCTTTTTGGTGTCCGTACTCGTGCGGTCGAATTTCCGCCTTGGTATCTCGTGCGGTGTCTCTTAGCAGTGGGAGCTGTTTGGTTGCGGCATCGTAATTTGTACGCCGGGCGGTACGTGATTTCGTCGGACGGTGTGTCTCCATTGGGCCTCGCCGCTACGTGCACGGGCGCACTTTGATGGCGGACGGCGTCGCTGGCTTACGGGTGGTGTTTGGCTGACTTTTCACATCCTAATTGGGCGGGCGTGTGGGCCGCGGCAGGCGGACGGTAACTGGTGGTTTTTGCATCCGACAGCACGGCGGTGGTGCTTCCGCCCGACAACGTAATGGACCCCTTAATGTTGATTTTGATAGGTATATTTATAAAGAGGAAAACGAGTAACGGAAGTATGGACATTTTGATAAGAGACACTCGACCTATCAAAGTTAAAGGTAGTAGCAACCAGTTCTCCAACAGTTTCTTGAGTTTACCCTGCATTGCTTCATAATTCAGCTTATATAACTGTTGATATTGATCAGAAACATAGATCCCCAAATAGCGTATTGGGTCAGGCTTAGCGGCTTGATGCTTAAGATTGACTGGAAGAAAATTTGTGTCAGAATTCAGTACAAGGACTTCCGTTTTGTTTTGGTTTATTTTATATCCCCCGGTTAATTCAAATTTACTGAATTCCATTAAGACCAATTCCAGATTCTGGCTATCAGGTTTAAGATATAAAATAATTTCGTCCGCAAATAGCTTTAATTTGGATATACCCAGAATTGGAGCGTTGATTGCCACTTTTTCTCGAATTCGGATGGCTAATGGTTCTATGAAAAACGTGAACAGTAAAGGGGAAAGCAGACACCCTTGTCTTGTCCCCCGATTTATTTTTACTGTACCCGCACGATTTGCATTAATTACCACCTGAGCCTGAGCCCTCTGATAAATGTTCCGAAGCATTAATATAACCTGGGGAGGAATACCAAACCTGCCAAGGCCTAAAAAGAGGGTATTCCAATTTACCAGGTCGAACGCCTTTTCGGCGTCGACCATCATTATACAAGCCGGGGTTAAATTAGTATTACAGTAGTCAAGAGCCTGTATTAAAAATTCAGTATTTGACGCCATAGATCTCCCTGCTATAAACCCGAACTGGTCCTTATGAATTATTTCCTGTGCAACGGGTAAAAAACGCTGCGCATAAGTCTTCATTAGGATCTTGTAATCAGCGTTGAGGAGACTAATGGGTCTATAGGAATTGACATCTTTTGGATTCTTGCCCTTTTTCACGAAGCTAAGAACGATCGTCTCTTTGAAAGGCGAGGGCACCTCTCCACCATTTTTGATATAATTAAATAGCTTAGTCAGGGGTGGAGTCAATTCTTTTGCAAATACCTTATAAAATTCTATAGGGAGCCCATCTTCTCCACAATCTTTGGCTCCAGCAATTGATTTTAAGGCTGCCAGAATTTCTGTACTTGATATGTCTAGTTTTAACTGTTCCACAAGGGGATCAGATAGTTTGGGGAGATTTACACCGTCAAAATAATTCTGTATAGCATCTTGTCCAACTGGATATTCCGTTGTGTAAAGCTGTTGGGTGTGTTCCATGAAGGCCAGAGCAATCTGGTCACTTTTTGATACTAAAAAACCAGTCTTGGGATCTACCACCTTTGAAATTAGGGCCGCTTCTTGTCTAGTTTTTGTGAAGCCTGGTAACAATTTACCCACCATTTGGCTTTCCTCGTACACCTGTTGTTGATAAGTTCGAGAACTACTAATTTCTTCTAATAAGAAGAATTCCCTCAGCGCCTTTTTGGCATTTTCGAGGTGATGTAATTGAGACATATTTCTCTGATCTTGAGCCCTTTCCACGGCCTGCTGGAGTTCAGCTATTTTAGACCGTCGTGCTGTCGACTGAGCGGCCGAGAAGGAGATAATTTGTCCTCGAACAGCAGCCTTGAACCCCCCCCATATTGCGAAGGGTTCTGCTGTCCCCTCATTAAGCCTAAAATATTCAAGGATCCATACTCTTAAGCTCTCGACCCATTGTTGATCTTGAAGGAGAATAAGATCCATCTGCCACCTGGATCGCTCCCTTCTCTCCTCATCAATTTCTAGGTCGAGCTTAATATAGGAGTGGTCGGGGAAAGAATTAGCCCCGATATCTGCCTTTAAGATATTTAGTGATCTAGAAGTTAAAAAAAATCAATACGGGATGCCGTCTGGTGTTGGCGAGAGTAGCATGTATAACTATTTGTGACCGGGTTGGCATTACGCCATGGGTCTATCAGCTGATAGTCGTGCTTTATGGCTTCAAAGATTTTTTTTGTATTTGGTTTCAATTGTTTTTTATTTTTATTGGAGGTGTCTTTTTTAGATCCTGAATATAATTGAAATCCCCCCCAATAATTATCTGACCAGGAGCTCGCCTTAGCAGCTCGTTGATCTTGGTCAGCCCAGAAGCATCATCCATAATTGGACCATAATAGTTCACAAAATTCAGAGTCCTAGCGTTTAATTTTGCCACTATCCAAAGCCATCTTCCCTGGGGATCCCTGCGAACTTGCTCAAATTCCCAAGATAAACTTCTAGAAAAGTAAATGGCTACACCTCTCATTGGTAGCCCAGCTGACGAATAAAAAGCATCGGAGAATGTTCTCGGCACATAGAGCTTGGGTGAATTGGACTTAAGGTGTGTTTCTTGAAGAAAAAGAACTTGAGGTGTAAAGGTGGCAAGCCATCTTATAAGCCCACCATATTTTTGTTTGTTAAGCATGCCATTCACGTTTACTGATAAAATGCTACATTTGCTAGCCATATCTATTGCTTAAATAAATAAGCATGGTATTTGATCATATGCGAGATCCTGTTTTTTCCTCTCTTTGTTCCCTTTGCCACTGCTCTTTTTACTGCTGAGTAACCCCCCCATCGCACCCCACCACCTTCCCTCCTGGAATGTGGACCCACCCCCCTGAAATGCAGAAAACCCCACTACCCACGCTAGCCACATTTCAGCCCCCCCTACTTTCCTAATGGGTGTCATGGAACTACACCCTTGGTGACCCTCCTCCCCCCGGCAACGGAAAACTTTAACATCTTGTTATGTACGAGTGTGGTTTCAGATCTTAGTAGAGATCTCTTTCAATAGGTCCTGAGCCTCTTCTAAGTTTGAAAATAGATGAAACTTCCCCCTCACTAGGACACAGAGTTTAGATTGCTGCGCTATTGAGGCCTGGGCACCTTGAGCTTTAAAAAGATATAACAGCTTAAAAAATTCCTTTCGTCTACGCGCAGCTACAGCTGACATGTCTGAAAATATTCGACATTTGGTGACTTCATTTATAGAGAATTGTCTTTGCTGTATCGCCTTCGCCAAGATTCTCTCCTTAATATGAAAATCAGCAAAGTTTATCAGGAAGGTACGTGGTATCTTAGAGTTAAGCAGCGGGTGTGAGGGAACTCGGTGTGCCCTTGTAATAGTTAAGTCTCCTGCAAATTCAGGCAAAACCCTTTGCTTGATGAACGCGCCGACCCATTGAATAGTTTGGGATCCCTCACTCCCTTCGTGAACACCCACTATTCGTAGATTCGACCGTCGAGAATGGTTCTCGAGTTCCTCCAGTTTGTTCTCCAAAATGGTTTTATTTTTTGTCGCTTCGTTCGCCTTCCGAAGCATATCACTCATCTGATCTTCTAGCAGGGCGATCCTTGATTCGGCTTCCTGCAATTTGACTGGAAAACAGGCCACTGCCTCTTCAATTTTTCCCAGACGCTGATGGAGGGAGGCAATCTCATATTCTTGTGATTTTTTCATCTCCCTTATCTCCTCCAAGATAAGGTTCAGCATGTCCTTTATATCGACCTGTTGCGTGGTAGATCCTGGTATCGAGGAGTCGGGGTTGTCTTGTGATGTCTTCCCGTCTGACTTTTGGTTCCCCGCAGACTGTCCCTCAGTTTCCAAGCCAGTTCCACTAGACATCTGAGACTGCGGCTGAGACTGAAACTGAGAATGGGACTGGGACTGTGGCAGCCGTTGAGCCTCTGATAACAGCGTTTGAATATCTTCAGAAGAAGGCAGCACTGGCTGGGTCTGATTCTGTGCCATTAAAGATATTGAGGTAGGGGATGTAACCCGTCCATCCAGGGATTTGCCGAGATCTTGGGCGGCCAGCACACCTGTTGAAGGGAGAGATGATACCTGCCCCTGCTTTCGGGCTTAAAAAATAGAGGAAAATCCTTAGCACTTTTCCATTCGTCCTTGTTGCTCCCAGTTGTTTGCTCATCTTGTTGTTCCTTAACTATATTCAATGATCCATCCGTTGACTTTTGTGTGACAGATATCTCGCCTTCAAGCTGTACCAATGACTCGGGCTGCTCTTCTTCTGAAGTCTCAAAACTGGAGTTGAGGCCAGGACGATTTAGAGTACGTTCAGCTCTAGCCGCTGAAGAAATTGCTTTTGCCTGGGCTAAGCGGATTTTAGCTTTTAGCCCGGCCGCTGAGTCTACCTTGGCGACAGCATTACTCTGTTTTAAATGCTTTCACATTTTTTCTTTTTCTCCCTTCTCCCCTTCCTTCTTTCCTCTTTATATTCTTTCTTC
Source organism: Calotriton arnoldi (assembly GCA_963921515.1). Classification (NCBI taxonomy): domain Eukaryota; kingdom Metazoa; phylum Chordata; class Amphibia; order Caudata; family Salamandridae; genus Calotriton; species Calotriton arnoldi. The sequence continues at coordinate 704,341 of CAWUFW010003328.1, forward strand.
CTTTCCCCCCCCCCAAATTAGGGCAGGTTTTACAAAGGTTTACATAGAGCAGATGGAGCACCCAAAAAAAAAGCGGGATGCAAAAACTGCATGATTTGGAGCCCCCTTTCTAGCACTCGCTCACCCCTCTATTGGTTTAGCAAGATATTTTTTCCTTTCAAATGAAAAAGTTCTCATCTCTGTACAAATGTCCCGGGCACAGTTTTGGTTAATTAATCGCATTAGACAGTCATGGTGAAAAATCCTCCTACCTCCTGCTTCTGGACTGTAAGTTCCCTCAACCAAACAGCCAAAACAGCCTTCGTTGTTGTGCCATTGTTTATGGCGTCTTTAATAGTTGCCTCAATGCCATGAGCATAACTACGGGCGTAGCTGCATGCCGGTCCGGTGAAAAAGAAGAGGCCACAACAAGCGCCAGTTGCAAAAGCGCCGGTCGTGAAGGGGAGAGAAAAACCGCCAGCAGGACCTCCGTTTTCCAGTTGCAAAAGCGCCGGCCGTGATGGGGAGAGAAAAACCGCCAGCAAGACCTCTGTTTTCCACAGCGCACCTCGCTCAGGTACGCCGAGAACGCCGAAACTCCATTACCGGGGTCGGAGCGGCGTCACCAGTGGCTACACGGAGGCATGGTTCTCCATAGCCATCGTGGATAGGCCAATGTTACCATGTTTTAAGCAGAGAGCACATGCACTTTAGCACTGGTTAGCAGTGGTAAATTGCCCAGAGTCAGCAAAAATAGGAGGGCTGAAGGCAAAAAGTCAGGGGAAACCACACCGAGGATGTCAGGTCTAACATGTGTCCTCCCCAACTGAAAGTGAGGAGAACTACCCAACCCCTTGGGAGTTCTCTTCACTAAGGCAGAAGGACCTGGAGAGACCATCAGCATTGGTGTGGTCAGTCCAGGATGGTGTTCCACCGTAAAGTCCATTCCCTGTAGGGAGATGGATCACTTCAACAGTTTGAGATTCTCGCCCCTCATCTGCATTAACCACCTGAGAGGTCTGTGGTCTGACTAAACCCGGTAGTGAGTAGCAAATATGTATGGTCTCAGCTTCTTCAGTGCCCAGACCACAGCAAAGGCTTCCCTTTCTATTGTGCTCCACTTCTGCTCCTTAGGAAGTGGCCTCCTACTGATGAAGGCTACAGGGTGATCCAGGCCATCTTTGTTTAGCTGTGAGAGCACAGCCCCTAAACCATGCTCTGAGTCGTCTGTCTGTACAATGGATTCTTGGGAGAAGTCAGGGGCCTTGAGCACGGGGGTTGTGCACATGGCATCCTTCAGTGTGTCAAAACGTTTCTGGGACACCTCTGTCCAGATCACCTGACGTGGCTGCTTCCTGAATACAGCTCTGTCAAGGGGGCAACAGTAGTGCCATATCCCTTGATAAATCACCTGTAATAGCCAGTGAGGCCTAATATGGCTCTCACCTCTCTCTGGGTCTTGGGGGGGGGGGGGATTGTACCTTGCCACCTCCCACTTGGTGACCCAAGTAGACCACTGATCCCTGCCCTATCTGGCAATTACTGGCCTTGATAGTGAGGGCTGCCCTCTGCAGAGCCCGAAGCACTTCCTGGAGGTGGCACAGTTGGTCTTCCCAGCTAGAACTGAAGACTGCAATGTCATCTAGGTAGGCGGCACTGAAGTTCTCCAACCCAGTCAGGACCTAGCTAACCAACCTCTGGAAGGGGGCAGGGGCATTTTTCAACCCGAAAGACAAGACCCAGAACTGGAAATGCCCTTCTGGTGTCAAAAGTTAATGTTGAAAAAGTTGATGCTAAGCTGAAAAATGATACATTCATGTATGAGAACGAAATCGCATCTGTATTAATGAATTCATCTTTTGTGAACTCCACATCAACCCCGACTCGCAAATACTTAGTTAGGCAGGCTCTGAGATCTAGGCCTGAAGTCGTGGATTGATAGGTCACAGGTGGGGTGACCGGTAGCCGGCAGATAAATGCAGGCACAGGAAACCCTCGATCAATCCCACAGATAGGCCCTGCAACACTACAATGGTCCAGCGTGATTGGCCCCAATAAAGCACACATGGCCGGAGGGTATGTGTGTTCCCAAAACACCATAAAGTCAGATGCCACATGAGTTAGGAACATATAGCCAATCAGGACACAGTACATGCAGGGATCAGGCGCTCCTCATGCCGGATATCTGGACGTTACCCATTGGCCACATTGTGTCCATGCAAGATGAAGAACCTCCTGTACTTTCCATTTGACAGTTAATTAATGACTCCAAAAGCAGCAGCTTACATTAATTACCATACATGGATCTCCAGAAATACTTTATTGTCTAAAATGAACTGTATAAAAAGAGGCAGCAGACGATTGCTAATTGAGACAATCCTCAGGCCCTGTGCCTGTAACTGCTCTCCCGGCAGCACTGTTTAATTAAACAAACTGTTCCTGTGTTCCCAAACGCCTCTTGTCTTGTTTTTTCAAAGTATTTCATGTTCAAGCAACGGAGAACGCAGACCTCTCTGTAGCCCCCTTGGTCTAGGCAATCTACAAGTACCCAGACATTAATTCAAACGTGCTGAGGAACTTGGCAGCTGCAAGCCGATCTAAAAGCTCATCGGCTTTGGAGATTGGGTGACCGTCAGTCTTGGTGACTGCATTGAGCCCACAGTAGTCCACACAGAACCTGAGTTCAGGTGTGACACCTGGAGGGGCAGACTTGGGGAACAACACCATTGGTCTGGACTAAGGGCTGTTTGAGGACTCAATAACCCCTAATGCAAGCATCTTGGAGACCTCCTCCTTAATACTGACTCTTACCTTAGAGAACCTGTCAATTTTGTTCTTCAAAGGTGTGCTATCCCCAGAATCAATATCATGGGCACACCATGGAGTGAGTCCTGGGGTAAGTGAGAACAAAGAGGCAAACTGCCCCAGCAACTGGCGACAGTCTCTTTGTTGGTCTAAGGTCCGTGTAGGGGAGAGACTGACACCCTTCACTGACCCATCCTGCTTCTTGGAGGATAGGAGGTCAGAGAGAGGTTCACTCTCTTTTTCCACCCCATCATCAGTAACCAGGAGCATGGCAAGCTCAGACCTCTCGAGGTGGGGCTTTGGCTGATTGGCACGACAGACCCTTAAAGGGTTCCTGGGAGTCTTGAGGTCCACCAAGTAGGTGACCTCACTCATGCACTCCTTCACCTCACAAGGCCCAGGCTAGTGGTCCTGCAGGGCCCTGGGTTCCACAGGGTCCATCACCCACACTTTTTTGCCAAGCTGAAACTCAAACAGAGTGGCATTCTGGTCATACCACCTGGGTTTCTTGTCCTCCGGGCTGGCTTCCTGATTCTCCTGGGTGCGTTTCCGGAAGTGCGCAGTCTGGTTGCGGGGGGCCAGCATGTAGCTGACCACATCCTGGGGGACTCTCTCGGGAGCTTGCTCCAAGCCCTTCTTCATCAAACTGAGAGGCCCTCTCACAGGGTGCCCATACAGATGCTCAAAGCCAACCCCCTTTTGTGGTACCTCCCTGTAGGCAAACAAAAAGTATCTCGGGAGGACGTCTCACTTCCACCTCATGGGTTCCGGTAGGCCTATAATCATGCCCTTTATGGGCCTGTTGAACTTCTCAATATGCCCATTGGTTTGTGGGTGGTAAGGAGTGGAGAACTTTTAGGTTACCCTAAACGTCTTCCACATGGACTTCATGTACCCTGACATGAAGTTGGAACCCCTGTTAGACACAATTTCCTTGGGGTAACCCACACGGGTAAAGATCCCCATCAGAATCCTGGCCACAGTAGATAATGTCACATTCCTTAGAGGGATAGCTTTGGGGTACCGGGTGGCATGGTCCACCAAGACCAGAACAAATCTGTTGCCCATGGCTATCTTGGGGTTCAGAGGCCCAATGATGTCGATGCCCACCTTGTCAAAGGGGGTACCAATGACAGGAAAAGGTTCCGGGGGCATCTCACCCTGACTTGCCACTCGCCTGGCGTGTAGGACAAGACCTGCAGAACACATCTGAGGCTTCCTCATTTGAGGCGAATAAAGTGGATGACAGGCCTGTCAAAGGTCTTGCCCCAAATGGCCTGCCAGAGGTACATCATGAGCCAGCCCCAGTAGGAAGGCCCTGAAGCACGGGGAGACCATCAACACACAGGTTGCACCGGACTCAGGAACCTTAGGCTCACTATACTGGAGACCATTCTCCCAGTATATCAGGCATCACCGCCTGCCTGGGTCTCAGCCAACTGCAGAAGACCAACAAGGGTAGGGCATTCTCTGTGCTCCTTCAAGAACTCCTCCCTAGTGGGACCACCTTCCAGCTGCCAGTTGGCCAGCTCTGGCAGATTCCTCAGTTCAGCCACAACCTCCCCTGTAGGTTGCGGGGGTTCCCCTCAGGGTCAGCCTCCTCCCATACCGTAGGAGTTTCAGGAGCGGGTTTCCCTTGCCCTTCCACTTCTTGGCAAGCACCTGGGTCATTCTTCCAGGCTCCAGATCCTCTTGACTTACCTCTCAGGCTGCCATGGACCATATGGTCGGGCAACCCTAACATCTCAAGTGGTACCTGAGCTCCACCTCCTTCCAGGTGGTATGCTCCAGGTCATTGCAAAGCAGACAATCCATATTCATGGATAGACTCACAGCTACCCTCAAGGAACTTGAGACCTCCCCCCATTCAAAGGGAACCAGAGCCACTGGGTAGTGACTCGCATGGCTGTCAGCTGCAACAATGTGGTGGAACACATTAGGGACTACCTGCTCTGGAGATGCCAGATGACACCTGATGGTTGTCATGCTGACTCCAGTGTCTCTCAGAGCCTCCATCCTCTGCCCACTGATGGTGACCCACTGCCTGTACATACTAGTATTACTAGGTATGTGGGTCCTCTGCACGATCTCTCCGCCACCCAGTGACACTAGGGTAACATCCACTCTGTCCCCCACGCTATTTGGGACAATCTCCTCCCCAAGCGTTACACTAGCCAGCCCCAGTGACTGCTCACCGGTGGGGGGCTGAGCCCGCTTGGGACCCTTCGCATCTCCCTTGACGTGCCCTGTTGGCACTCAAAGAACATGGGGGATGCCTTCCTTTCAGACTAACTGTCAGGGAACCATCTCCTTTTTTTCTCAGTCACGGGTTGAGAGTCCTGACATGAAGAACTATTTTGGGGCCTTCTAGAGAACACCTTGCTTTTGTCTCCCAGCCCTTCTTCTGGTGAGGACCTTGCTCACCCTTGTGGTGATTCCCCCCAAATACCTTTTTGTGGGCACTGGTTCTGACCCGGCAATCTGCCACCTTTGCAACCTCCCTGGAGTCAGAGATCTTATTGTCAACAAGGTGTTGACACCAGTACTTAATTTGTAAAATATTAAGTGCCAGGGCTCTCATCAGGAGGCCACTGCAGCTTGCACCACACATTGCCCCTGCCATGCTGCAAATGATAGTAACAACACAACTACTAACCATCACACTCCTACAAGTGTGACAATTCGGACTATTTCAGGCCCCCAAAGCCATAGGAATGGCTTGGGTGGCAGGTATTAGTCATTTTAGTGTACATTGAATTAATAATTAAGTGTTGTTGTGGTCATCTCTAAATTAGCCAGACAGTGCCATCTTGTGGCAGACTGTCACAAGCATCGGTGATGACAATTTAGTGCCAGTGCTGAGCAAGGTGAAAACCACCAGCTCAAATTAAGCACTGGTTGGCGCAGATCTGGAAAACAAAGACTGAACGTGGGTTCCTTTGCAATCAAGTTATACATTCCCTGATAATCTTTTACTTCACTGACATTCACACAGTCATCCAGTGCCTTTCAAAAAGAATTAACACAATCCACCCAGGTCTGTTGGCATAGCTTCTCACTGTCCCTGAACTTCTGCTTATAGTTTTCTGGGGTCAGCCCATACTTTCTGATCAGGGCTTCTTTCACGAGGGGATACCTCATCCTGTCCTCTCTCCCTAGGGCCAGTAGGGTGTACCTTCCCTCCCTAGAAATGTGCCTTCACTAACTACTCCCTTAATCCCACTCAGGGATCTTGTTTATCTCCAGGACAATCGCACAATCCTCAAATCATCTATGTATGTTGTCTCCCACCACAAAGTCAGGCACCAGACCCTTGGGAATGTGGACCCTCCTGTCAGAGGGCACTGAAGAAATGCTGCCACAATCACTGCTGGACTCAGCCTCCCTAGCCTGAATGTCCAGCTCCTTCAGGCACAGTTCATGAGCCAACATTAGTTTCCGTTCCTCTATGACCAATTTCTTCTTCTCCTCCTCCTCCTCCACCATGGCCAGCCTTTTCTCCTCTAAGGTTTTCTCCTGCTCCAATTGTATCTTGGCAGGCTCCATTTTGAGCTTCCTCTCTTCCCACCTGCCATCCAGCTGCTCTGGGGTCAGGCCCCTGGAAGACACACTGCTTCCTGCCCTGGGAGGGATATCTAATCCTGGGAGTGTGTTACCCCCTCCCTCCTGTGGGTCCTGGTCCTCCTCATCCTCCAGCTCCTTCTCATCATCCGACTCTTCCTACTCATCAGCTAGGGTCTGGTGAGCCTCTGCCCATGCGAACAAGGCTTTTTAGAGCTCTGCTTTTTTAATGCTCCTCTTAGCAGGCAACGCCTTGAGCTGGGCCACGGTGGAACTCTCCAGGTTGGCCAGCTCAAACTCCATCTTTGCAGGTAGGAGTCAAAGACACAACAGCTAGGTAGAGTAAAAATGAGTTAGGAAGATGGAAAACAGGCCAATCAGAGAGAATTGACTCAAGTTGTTCTTAGATGTGGATCAGTAGTGTACACCAAGTCACTGAATGGCACTGTACAAACACAAGTCCAATCCTCACCACTGATCACCAATGTTAGCAATTTTGTTTCCGGTTGGCAGAGGTATGCACCCTGTTCAAGCAGGAACCACAATCCTAGTCAGGGTAAGTCAGATACTCACCCTAAATTAACCTGTGCTCACCCTCAAGGTAGCTTGGCACAGAGCAGTCAGGCTTAACTAAGAGGCAATGTGCAAACTATTTGTGCAACATTTCAAACAGTAAAACAATGAAACCCCACACAAAAAGATACCACACCAAGTTAGAAAAATAGAGCTTAATTTATTGAATAAAACAAGACCAAAATGACAAAAATCCAATAAATATAACCGGAGTTATGAATTTGTAAAGAATGAACTGAAATGTAGTGCTTAAAAGCATAAAGTGCCAACTGTGGCTATCTGGCCACGCTAGATCGTGTCAAATCCAAACGTTTAGGCTGACCAAGATGGAGTCGGATACAGGGACCAGCCTTGGCCCGCTAAAACAGCACCTTGGTTCGTGGTTGTGTCGATGTCAAGTACGAAATTCAAAGAACAAAGTAGGCGATGGGTCGGCATGTATCCTTATGATATAGGCAATGCGTCAGCTCGGAGCCACGCAAAGTCGGATATGCGTCAGAAATAGAGGCAATGCTCTGTGCCGACGGTGATGCGATGTCATCAATCCTCCAAGCAGCAGTGCTGCTTCGGTGTTGATGGGGATGCAATGTCCTCGATCCTCACAGCAATGGCGATGCATCGGCATTAACGTGGATGCGCCAGTAACGAGCAGCGATGCATGGATTTTGGCAGTTGCAGCACTTTATACCCACTTCCAAGTGCCCAGGACTGGATTGGCACCACTTGGCAGGTCAAGACCCTCAAATGGCAGAGTCCAGGTGCTGTAACAGGTGAGTTGGAAGTCTTTTATGTGCCTGAGACTTTAATCAGGAGGCAAACCAGCAAACCCTTGGTGTCACTTTGGTTCTGGGTTGGAGAGATGCAGTTCCAGTCCTTCTCACTCCCATGCAAGAGGGCAGCAGGTCAGCACAGCAAAGTAGGAGTACAGCAGAGTAGACGTCCAGCAGAGTGGCAGTCCTTGTAGCAGCACAGCAGTCCATCTTCCTAGCAGAGTATACACAGGTCCAGAAATGTACTGAAGTGGTGATGTCCAGTACTTATACCCAGTTGTGCCTTTGAAGTGGAGGTGACTTCAAAGAGAGGCCTTTGAAGTGCACAGAGTCCCTTCCCTTACTACCCTGGCTACAGACTCACTTAAGGGGGGTATTCAGCCCTTTGTGTGAGGGATAGGACACAACCTATTCAGGTGTAAGTGACAGCTCCAACCTCCCATCCTGCACAGCTCTGTCCATCAGGATGTGAATGGCCCATCAGTCACACCAAAGTTCCATTTGTGGGTGGCTGTCTAGAGGGAGTCCAGCTATCACCCACAACAAACATGTATTCAGAGACAGGCAGAAGACACCAAATGGTTAAAGTAAGAAAAAACCAACATTCTAAAAGTGGCATTTTCAGAATTACAATTTAAATATAACTTCACCATAAGCTAAGATTTTTAATTGTGATTCCAGAGACCAAACTTGGGGGTCCCATTTCTTCCCAATTGGAAATTACATTTACAAGATATAATAAGGTAACCCCAATGTTACCCTATGGGAGAGATAGGCTTTGCATTAGTGAAAAATGAATTTAAGTCTATTTCACTATCAGGACTGTAAAACTTAAAAGTACATTGACTACTTTTTACATATACTGCACCCTGCCCTTGGGAGGAAAGGAAGGTTTGGGCCTGGCAAGAAGGTTAACCTGCCGGGTCAACATGGCAATTTAAAACTGCACATACAGGATCTGCAGGGCAGCCCTAAGACAGGTTTAAAGGGCTACTTAAGTGGGTGGCACAATAAGTGCTGCAGGCCCAATGGTAGCATTTAATTTACAAGCCGGTGGCACATGTAGTGCACTTTACTAGGGACTTATAAGTAAACTGAATAAGCCAATTGTGGATAAGCCAATGTTACCATGTTTTAAGCAGAGGACACTTGTACTTTAGCACTGGTTAGCAGTGGTAAAGTGTCCAGAGTCCTAAAGCCAGAAAAAATAAAGTCAGCAAAAACAGAAGGTATGAAGGCAAAAGGTCAGGGGAAATCACACCAAGGATGCCAGGTCTAACATCTACATACACAGACAGTCTTCAAATTGCCATCCTCTGATTCCGTCTTAGTCCCCACCCAGCTGACAGTATGCTGAGGGTTTATCCTGTTTAAAACTAATCCTGTAAGTTGTGCTGTTCCAATTGTGAGTTAATTAAATATGACTTTTTGAAGCCTACACCCTTCTGCTGCCTCTAGTCCTTCTCCTTACTCCTCTTAACATTCTGATGTGCCACAATGTGAGACCTTACCATACACACAATAATAACTTGCTTTTACATTGTGCTTCATACTACATACACTTCTGCAATTCTTAAACAATTTAAAAATATTGGTTTTACTATTTCCCAATGTAATGTATGCAATTTATCTATTGTGAGAGGATGGAAGTTGGACGTGTTGGGATATAAACTCATCATTTTTATTGAAAATGTCCAGGGAGAGATTTAATTTACACCCATCTTGGCAGCAGGCACTTGTATAATGCGAGATATAGTCTGATGTAGGAAACACAGACATATCTACCATGAAGTCTGGAGCCTATGAAGAAAGGATCCAGTGTCTGAAGCATCATTTGCTCATGCATGAAATAATTCTAGTTTATAATATGGGAAAATCCATTATGCCTGTTCATGCCTTGATCCCTGAACCAGGACAGGTGCCTATCTTAGAGATGTGTTTATCGGGGATGATTGGCATGCTTTATTGTTTGTGCATAGACAAGAACATTTACAGACATGTTACTCTGCTAATTTTATTTTCTTAAATGCACTTATTTTTCTTTTCTTTTTTACCATGGAGATGCTATTAAATCTATTGGAGGAAATTGAACAACACCTCCAGGAATTGGCAGAGGGGAAGATAAAACATCTATGTAGCAATGTAAAAATCAGATGCAAATCAGATTAGACAAATTCAAACAAGAAACCAAACAAAGGCAACACTGAGAATTCTTGAGAGACAAACAAGATTATATACAAGGAAGAATGTTCACTTTCGTGAGGAAATTTAACTCTGCAAGGATTGGGGTGACAAAGAGCAACAATTAAAGAAAATTGGAAGTAAACATATCAACCAGCACATCAGAGCAAAGCGCCATCCCATCTGACACACATTCTATTGACATAGTGGAACCATTTGAAAGTGGAAACTGCCCAAAAGATTTGTAAGATGAATACAGACTGATATAAGACACCGGAGGCAAAGAAAACTGAGGAACAGAGAGCAACAACAGATGAAAACCAGTGCAAGTGACAATCAAGAGGGAAGAGGAATGAGTAGTAACTAAGGAAATTGTCCTAAATTTATCCTCTCTCAATCTTACAAAAGAGGAGATCAAGACTTTGAGTCTTGGATTGACTTATTGCCCTAAAATACTATTCACTTACACACAAATCACAGAGACATTTACATGTTTTGCAGAAAACTTGAATTGCCTAAATGTTCTGCCTTGAAGCCTGAGATATCAAACATGGGATGATCACCCACTTCCCCCTTTTTGATTTACATTATTGAACAACTACATGCATTTCATGAACTTGAGAATGAATGTGAGGAGGTATCAAGAGAGGTGACATGTGGATACTTTGAATAAGTTGCAAATTAGAGTGAATATGAGTGTGGAAAGAGGATTAAGATGCAAGTCCACATTTTTCCCAATATCCCATTAGGTGGTATTGGCACATTCCAATTTGTTGTGACTTCCAAATTAAGAAAGTGTAGGTTGCTTGCGCCAAGAGATGGATTCCACAGCATTAATTAAATACAATATGATCGCTGTCAGAAGATACTAACAACGCTTCAATCTACATAGAAGGGGCAAATAGGCCCCTTGATGGTATAGAATGTTATCCTAAAATTGATTGGCTGCAAGCCCATGAGATTAGGTACCAATATTACTCTTACCTTTTGGAATGTAAAGGTAAAGGTTTGATTTGACCGGAAGAGTATTTTTCCTCATAAAGGATCATCCAATATCTCCACCATCTACTTTCTCCCTAAAATCCATAAAAAAACAACTAAATCCCTCAAGTAGACCAATAGTTGCCTCTATAGGAGTCTACTTGAGATTACCACACAATATCTAGAAGACTTCCTAGCACCCTATGTCAAGAGCATTATTTTCTACGTTAAAGACACAGTTGATTTTCTGTTAAAAATAGAGAACATCTCTTGGCATAAGCACTATTGTATGTCACCAATACATGTAGTAGGACTATATATTAGTGTCATACAGGACAATGAAATTAATGCATGCAAGCACTTTCTGAAAATACGCTTGGTCCACCTGTTTAACTATGCAGATATTTTATTACAGATGATACATTTTTGCCTTAAAAATAGTATTTATTTTTCTCTTCCAGGATACCCCCTATAAAGAATGCAGAGGTACCACTATGGGTACTTGATTTGCGCCTAGCTATGTATATCTGTATATGCAGGGGTGGGAGAAACAAATAATTGGTTCATCTGAATCTGCTGAATATACTGGTCACATCATACTATGGTTACAATATGTTGATGATCTGTTTATAATTTCGAAAGGCAGTAAGAAATGTATTAAGCAATTTGTTGACAAACTAAACATCAGTTTTCTGAACCAACAAATTAATCTGTAGGATCAGTAACAAAGAAGTTGATTTCTTGGATATTAAAAGTGAAGATCAAAGGGAACCAATTAAAAACGGTAAATAGTCAGAATATCGAGTAGGAAATGTCGACTTGCACTAATATCGAGTGCAAAATATCAAGATACATAAATATCGACTGCAAGAATATTGTGGTCAAGAATATCGAGCTTCAGGTAAGAAATATCGTTTTCTTAAAATATCGAAGTAATTAATTTCGTTTGCAAAAATATAGTTGTAAAAAATATCGTTTTTTTAGTTAGTGTTATGTATTTTAGTATGTATTTTAAATGTGTGTGCTCAATTTTTTTGTCTAAGTCTTGCATTTGTTTTTTAATATATGTGTTAAATTTTTAGAAGTTATTAATTTTATTTTAATTAAATTTTGCGTTTTAGTTCTGTAGCGGGCTGTGGGTTTATAGGGGAATAGGGTGGGAAGTAATTTAATTATAATAAATAGAATATTAATTTTTATTTATTAGTATTTGTTTATTTTTTATTTTATAGTGTTAATTGTGGGAATTAATTTATAATTAATTAATTAATAATTGACTGTTAATTTTTATTGATTAATTAATTGGTAAATATGTTAATTGTGTCATTTTTTTTAGGAGCGGGTTGTGGGTTTATAGGGGAATAGGGTGGGAAGTAATTTAATTGTAATTAGTTTATTAATATTTTTGTATTAATTAAGATTTATTTATTTTATATGTTATATTGTTAATTGTGGGAATTAATTTATTATTAATTCTTTATTAATTTGTTGTTAATTATTATTAATTAATTGGTAATTATGTTAATTGTGGTAAGTTTTTAGGGGCGGGTTGTGGGTTGATAGGGGAGTAGGGTGGGAAGTAATTTAATTTTAATACATTTATTAATATTTTTAATATAATATGTAATTAATTTTATTTTATAGTGTTAATTGTGTGGATTAATTTATTAATAATTATTTATATTTTGCTTGTTAATTTTTAATAATTAATTAATACATTGTTAATTAATTAGGTTAATTGTGTAATGTTTTACGAAATTGGTGGTGGCATTTATAGGGGAATATGGCGGGAGGTAATTTATTTATAATTAATTAATTATTTGTTAATTAATGCTAATTAATTAATTACAATTTAAATATGCCAATTGTGTAATAGTTTTGATGTGTGAGTTGTGGGGTTTATAGTGGTAAATGGTGGGAAGTAATTGTTTTTAAATTAATTAATGATTTGTTGATAGTTGATATTAATTTATTAATGTAAAATTAGTTATGGAAATTGTGTAAATATTTTTAGGTGTGTGTTTTGGTGTTTATTGGGGTAGAGGGTGGAAAGTAATTTAGTTTAAATTAATTTATCATTACTGGTTCATTAATATTCAATTATTAATTGATAAATATTTTTGGTAATTGGTTAGTTTTTTATTTTGTTTGGGGATTTAGGTTCAATAGCTGTAACATTTGGTTTGTACATTAATTTTTACATTTTTAAATGTGTTTTATAATTATTAATATTTGTTTAATTGATAAATAATTGTGTTAATTATAGAGGTACACTTTTTTGTTTAATTTAGATGTGTGTTGTAAATTGTGTGGTGTTATAGGGTAGGAAAATAAATATTACATTTATGTAATTTTTATTTTTTGATTAAGATTAATTTCTATTGCAAAATATTTATTTGTTTGTACGTTTTTTGTTAAATTTAAAAAATTTACATTTTTATGTCAATTTTAGATTTTTGCTACATTAAAATATTTTAGTATGTTTTGTTAATTTTTATATTTTTACATATGTTTTGTTTTTGTTTTTTATTATATTTTGTATTGTAGTTGATATTTTGTTTGTTTTTAAATTTGAATTTTGTTCTGGGGGAATAGTAATTTTTACCCCTCCGCTATCTAACACTTTCCCTACTGTTGCATTCGCAGGAGTGGGAATAATAATTTATACCCCTACGCTATCCAACACTTTCCCTACTATTACACTTGCTGGAGTGGGAATAGTAAGTTTCTCCCCTCCGCTATCCAACACTTTCCATACTGTTGCACTCGCTGTAGTGGGAATAGTAAATTTTATCACTCCGCTTTCCAACACTTTCCCTACTGTTGCACTTGCTGGAGTGGGAATAGTAAATTATTTCCCTCCGCTATCCAACACTTTCCCTACTGTTGCACTCACTGCAGTGGGAATAGTAATTTTTACCCCTATGCTATCCAACAATTTCCCTACTGTTGCACTCGCTGGAGTGGGAATAGTAATTTTTATCCCTCCGCTATCCAACACTTTCCCTGCTGTTGCACTCATTGGAGTGGAAATAGTAAATTATTCCCCTCCGCTATCCAACACTTTCCCTACTGTTGTACTTGCTGGAGTGGGAATAGTAAATTATTCCCTCCGCTATCCAACACTTTCCCTACTGTTGCACTTGCTGGAGTGGGAATAGTAATTTTTTACCCTCCGCTATCCAACACTTTCCCTACTGTTGCACTCATTGGAGTGGGAATAGTAAATTATTCCCCTCCGCTATCCAACACTTTCCCTACTGTTGCAATCGCTGGAGTGGGAATAGTAAATTATTCCCCTCCGTTATCCAATACTTTCCCTACTGCTGCACTCGCTGGAGTGGTAATAATAAGTTTTTACCCTCCGCTATCCAACACTTACCCTACTGTTGCACTAAATGTAGTTTAAAATGTAGGTTTAAAAAATATTACATATTTTAGCATTTTAATTTATATTATAATTTTTTTTTTTTTACGTTACAGGTGTATGTATATATATATTTATCTTTATTTTTTAATATATTTCTAACATTTTATAATTAATTAAAATTTTTATTTAGTAATTATTTTTAAGTAAATATATATATTACATTTTATATATGTGTTTAATTTATTTTTAAATTACATTTATTACTTATAATTGTTAAAATTTACAAATAAATCTAAATATTTTTTTCAAGTAAAATGTTTTATTTAATTTATTTTACAATATTTATAATACATATAAAAAAAATGATATTTTGTACTTCAATATTTTTAACAACGATATTTTTTTTCCAATATTTTTGTACTTACCATTATGAAAATAGGAGGTCGATATTTTTGACAACGAAATTTATGTCACGATATTTCTGTAGGTCGATATTAGTGTTGTCGATATTCTGTCAGTGATCCATTAAAAACAAATCTGTATCGGAAACCCACTGCAGCCAATGGTGTATGAAATGCAAACAGCAACCATCCACCACGTCTTAAATGGAGCACCCCACATGGAGAGCACACTGGAATTGTGGTACAGAACTCCTGCTTCTAACTACACAAAAGTAAATGATAGCAAGATTCAAAGAATGTGGCTACCTGGAGACAATACTGATCCACACAGTAGACAAGGTTAAATCCAAATGGAGACTAGAGTTCCTGGTTCCACAAACCAATCAAGATGAGAAAACACATATTATCATAGGGTACAGTGCACATTCTCATAAGATTATGCAGATCATTTAAATAAATTGGAACATATTTCACACTGAGATAGCACTCTGTAAGAAGCTGGGTCCCTCTCCATCCATCAATTGCAA
The DNA here is from genome assembly GCA_963921515.1 of Calotriton arnoldi. Classification (NCBI taxonomy): domain Eukaryota; kingdom Metazoa; phylum Chordata; class Amphibia; order Caudata; family Salamandridae; genus Calotriton; species Calotriton arnoldi. The sequence goes on from CAWUFW010003328.1 coordinate 719,489, forward strand.
AAGCTCTTAATCCTTAAGGGATTGTTCCAGTCAAAGGCTATCTGGGCAGCACATAACAACAAGAGAGCTAATACTGCTAAAGGTTTTTCAAAATGCAATTCCTGCAAGGCATGTACAAAAAGTACCATCAAGATTATATATGATGACCACTCAGTAAGTTTTCAGAAAAAGATAATGAGCTGAGAGGTTCGAAGACAAATAAAGAGATACTGTTCACCTCTTATAATACTGGAGAAACTCAGAGGCACAGAATTTGAGATATTGACGGAAGTAGGGTTAAGAGACTGATGAGCATCTATTCTTGATTCTATACAAATAAAGACATTTACCGCAGTTAGAGTAAGACCTGTCCGCAAGAAAAACAGCCTGGCCATCAGAGATGTATGTTGTTACATCTCTAAATAGGACTCACTTGTGGCGATGTGTGCCCCTGGCCTCCCATCATTCGAGGAGAATTTAGTGTGTCTTTGTTTCTTATGTCAGGCATGTGGTCGGAAGATTCCCTTCACACTGCTTGGCTGTTGTAGGTGTCTCCACTCTCACCGCTAATCCATATAGCTTTCTGAGGACATTGCAGAGCAATGAGTGCAAAAAGCAGTTGGCACAGTACAAAGGTATGAGGGATGTCAAACAATGGCTTCCTCTTTGACCTGTAATTTCAGGAAAATACCATTCTCCTTCAATAGTAGATGTGAACAGCCTTATATTTACATCAGTTAATGGTGGTTCAGCACTCACAGTATTAGTTAAATTTAATCTGTTTCATGTGAGTTCGACACAAATCTCATTTCACTTGCAACAGTAATTTTCATGGAGACATAGCACTTAATGTGAAATTAACACATATGAAGAAGATGTCTGTATTCATTTATTCATTTTCTTCTTAAAAGCACGCCATTGAACAGTGGTCAAAGTAGCCAACGTGTTTCGTCCTACACGGACATCTTCAGGGCTACAAAAATATGTACAAAACACAAACAAATATTTACAATATGTACAAACAGCCATTATGGGCCCTGGGTACCACCAACTCCCCAGTGCTGGCTCCCTATGACCCGAGGTGCCCGCCCTCAGGACATAGTTGTTTGCTTTTGCTTGGTGGGAGCTTTGACAGCTCCTACTAAGCGAGAGCAAACAGAAAATCTGCTCCCAGTGGGTGGGAGCAGAAAAACTCCTCCCACCAGCTGGGAGCAGACTTCATCTGTTTTCCCGGCCCGCTGTGAAGCGGGCAGAAAAACAAATGAAAAAATTGCTCCTGCACGCAGGCAGCAGCATTTTTTGCTTCTCCCTTTGTGCCGGAGCAATGCTGGCTCTCGCTGGAGGCGGAGAGCTGTAGGGACCGCGGGGGCATTCAGTCTCTCCCCGCAGCCCCCGCAGTGCACACTGGGTGCCCTGGGAGGGGCCAAGGCACCAACCATGAAGTGGCTGGGAGATAGGGTCCCCGGGGCCGAAATTGGCACGGGGAGGGGTGGCGTGCAACCACCCTACCTTTGCAGTAATTTGCTGGGCCCCAGGGGATGGGTTCCCATGGCCATTATTGCCCCAAGAGAGGGTCTGCTTGCCCCTCTCCTGGTTTGTCTGTATATGCTGCCAAGCACAGCTGAAGGTAGTGTGAGGGGTGGAGGTGTGTGCCTGTGGGAGGGGTGGCTGCAGAGCCTGGCCACATGCCAGGCCCTGCAGTCGAATACCTCCTTGCATGGCCAAAGGCCATGCTTGTAGCGGGGTTCGGTACCCGCGGCCAACCCCTGCTGCACACATCTAAAGTTCATATGTGGCGCGGTGTTGGGTGCCAACCCCCACCACACAAGTCCGAAGACCAACCCCCGCCATGCTTGGCTGAAGGCCGTGCATGGCGCGGGGTTGAGTACCTATGGGGTGTTCGCTGTAGGGACTGGAAACAGGCCAGCCACTGCGACCAACCCCAGCTGCACATTTGGGGTTGAGTGCCTACAGGGAGTTGGCCACAGGGCCTGGCTGCAGGCCAGGCTCCGCACCAACCCCGGCCGTGCACGGCCAAAGTTTGTGCATGGCATGGAGTTGGGTGCCTATGGGGTTTTGTCACAGGCCCTGCAGCCAAACCCCCACCATGCACATCCAAAGAACAACCCCTGCTGTGCACATCCAAAGGCTGCGCACGGTTGGGTCGCAGGGCCCTCAACATGCACTGCGAGTTACTCCACATATTACATCAGTAATGACATCTTCTATGACATTGTTCATAATATAACGTCTCTGTAACCATTGTTTTTTTAGTGAATATATGGCTATTCACTGACAAAACCAAAGGTTACAGGGACGTTATAGTTAGGTTGAAGTTTCACCCACACAAAACCATAGAAATTCAGCAGTTATAGTTATACTTATGTTAAGAAACTATAACTTGTGGTCAAAAGTTACTTAACTGCATGAGTTATAGTTTCTTCAGATAAGTATAGCTATAAGTATAACTATAACTTCTGATCTTGAATGGTTTTGTGTGGGTAAAACATCAACCTAACTATAACGCCTCTGTAACCTTTGGTTTTGTCAGTGAATATATCTATATCTATCAATATATATATATATATCTATATATATATTTATATTTATATATATATATATATATGTATATATATATATATATATATACAACAAACCCTGTTCTTATATCCAAAATGACAGCATGCCACGGACTCCCAAGATTGCAAGACGGTAATTTATTCGTATGGCAACAACTCAACGCGTTTCGGAGCTTGCGCTCCTTGTTCACGAGTAATTCTGTTGCATCAAATCAAAACATTTAAATAAACATGTGAGCTTTCTTTCAACAGACATAGTAGACAGACTCCAAGTTAACATCAACTCGGTACATCTAGAACACTTCTTTTTTTCAGTTATATTTCACTGATAATTTAAATAGTGGCATACGAAATACCTGAATCGGTTTTGACGAGTGTGTACAAAAATAATAGACTGCAAAAAACTATAATCAGCAATTTACCAATTTATGCCAATCTCCTAGAAGAGATAAAGTTTTGATAAAACTTTATTGTCCTGTCCGAAGGCAACCAATGTGCAGGATTGCACAGAGAACGAGGGGGACTCGCGGTCTGTACATTCTCATGGCAAAGCCAATGTATGGAGACCCGTGAATAATACAGATCACCCTATATAATAGGAAAAATTTGGGACTAATCGGATTCAGAATCATTTTATCAAATTTGGTGTCATTCAAGAAGTCCCAACAAAAACAGTTCTGCCCTAGTGGGCTTATTTTACACCGCCTCCTAATTTGATAATAATCTAATCGATCAGGCCAAAGGACTATTGTAAAGGATCAATACCGCCCAAGTGGGCTACACCGTTAACGTTACTTAATTTACAGTCTTAAAGGAAGTTCTCCATCATGCTCCTATGCGATAGATATTAAAAGCTCCCGTGCCTTCCATTCGTCAACCGATGTACATGGAATCTGTGAACATATAAACAGAATAAATTGAATGTCACAGTTAGTATTACTTCACACAACTGTAAAAGAGGTAACAGAACAAAAAAACAAACAAACATCGTGAGGTTAAAAACATCTCTATCGGTTTGATAGCTGATACTAAAAACAGGTTACAGTAGCTGTTACGTTTGACAATACCCAGACTCTATTTTTACAGAAACTAACTCATCCTAGATGCACTGACAATTCTTCATCTCCATTGTGACCTCTAGGGGTCAGTGTGTGATATTGGATTATCAATTTGGACTCCAGGCGTCTCAAATCTTGGACTCTATCTCCCCCTCGTTCTTGAGTCAAAATAGTATCAAGAACACAAAAAGACAGGAGGCTATTATTTTGATTATGGTGTGTCTTAAAGTGCCTGGCAAATGGGTACTGTTTGTCGCCATTTTTAATGGCGGGAAGATGCTCTAGAATGCGATTCTTCACTTTGTGAATCATACTGCTGATATAGAATTTGTCGCAGGGGCATCTTAAAGCGCATACAACATGATCTGTATTACAAGACACATAATTGTTGATTTTGTATGGTTTGCAGTCAGTAGCTAATCTAACTTCCTTACAATTTTTGCTAAATTTACATGCTTTGCAAATTCCACATACAAAAAATCCTTTGATACCTGTCGTCTTCGTTACTGGAGCAATCAATGCTCTACATAAGTTGTCTTTGAGGGTTTTGGCTTTTCTAAAAGTTACTTGTGGATACTCTTCTACACAGTTCGCTAGAGTCTTTGTCAGTCCTTAGCACTTGCCAGAACTTCTCCAGCCCCTTTCGTACTTGTTTTTCTTGACCATTGAACGTGGTGATAGACCTAATATTCTGTTGTGATTCTTCACTCATTTTGTTTTTTGGAGTCAATAACTTTGTTCTGACACGCTTCTCTACTTCCTGACTAGCTTTATTTATCATGGGGCGGGTGGACCCTCTTTGCAAGAACCTTTTCCTCATTCGTATTTCTTCCATCTTAAAGCCCTCTTCCGAGCTACAATTTTGTTTGGCTCGAAGTAGTTCCCCCAAGGGGATACTCCGAATCAAGCTTTCTGGGTGACAGCTCCGGGCATGCAATAAACTATTGCTGGCTGTCTCCTTGCGGAAAAGATAGCTGTCCAGCTTCTTCCCGTTAACTACTAGCAAAAGATCTAAAAACTCGATTTTATCTTTAGCAAATTGACTTGTGAATCTGAGGTTAAGTGTATTATTGTTGAGTATATTAACAAACTCATTGGCTTCATTCTCATTGCCATGCCAGATACAGAAGATGTCATCTATGTATCTGGCCCACATAATTACCCTTTGGGAAAAGATCTCTAAACTGTACACCACCTGCTCTTCCCACCAGCAGAGGTAAAGACCTGCAAAGCTGGGGGCAAAGCAAGTACCCATTGCTGTACCAAGGATCTGCCTATAGTTTTTATTATTGAAAGTAAAGAAATTCTGTGTAAGACAAATATGCATCATATCGATGAGCATCTCAGTGCGAAAGAGATAAGATAACGATCTGTTTTTCAAAAAGTGCCGGCATGCTTCCAATCCTAGCTCGTGTGGGATACAGGTGTAGAGACTATTAGCATCTAGACACAAAAGAGAGTACTCGTCATTCCACTCAATGTTATCTATCTGCCTGAGAAAGTCTTCTGTGTCCTTAACAAAGGACAGTAGACTTTGCACAAGCGGCTGAAGGAAAAAATCTACATATCTCGAGGTATTCTCAAGGCAACTTCCTCGTGAGGAGACGATAGGTCTCCCTGGTGGCTTAGAGCTATCTTTGTGATTCTTAGGTAGGAGGTATAGGGCTGGTAATTTTGGGAACTTCAATGCCAGAAAATTGTGTTCCTCCCATTCAATTAGACCTCTATCCCTCCATTCACTTAATTGTGTTAGGTACATTTTGATAGATGCCTCATATTTGGATCTGTTACTTAGCTTATATGGTTCAACCATATTCAATTGATTGGTGCCTTCCTCAATGTACATTTCCTTCGATAATATAACCACGTTCCCACCCTTATCTGATTTCTTAATCACAATTGATTGATCATTTCTAAAGCTTTCTATGGCTTCCCTTTGTGCTTGAGTGATATTTTTCTTCCCATACCATTTTTTTCTGGAAAGGCTAAGGAACTCCTGCATCATACCGTTTTCAAAGACATCAATCGCATCATTATTGATCTGAGGTAAGAAGACAGATTTTGATCTGAAACCACTCGCAACACTAAGATCAAGTCTAATGTCATCATTAATGAGATTGATGAAAGGGTCCTGAATGAATCCAGGTTCTCCCTCTAATTCATTCATCGTGTGTAACAATTGAATATCACCAATATTAATGTTACTCAGCATCTCTCTGTCTTTCTCAGGTCTATCTGATACTTTTGTGGCATACCACTTCTTCAGTCTCAATTTCCTAGTGAAATGAAATAAATCAATTCTGCTCTGTGTATAGTTGAAATTTGTTGTTGGACAAAAGGAAAGACCCAGCGATAATACTTCTACCTCAGTATTATTCAGATTGAGTCCTGACAGGTTAATGACTAGCTTTTTTGATCCATTATTTGGCCTTCTTTTGGCCCCTTGTACGACTTCCCACAGGGCTTCCCAAATCGTCTTGTGATTTCTCGTTTCTTCTTATGCCGCCTCTGCCTCCTTGCCCGCGACCTCTGTATCCTCCTCCTCTTTGTTTGTTGTGGGCTGAGAGCCTGCCTTTGGCCATCAAATTGAACTCTGTTAAAATTTGTTTTTTTACTCCACTTTGTTCTGATACGGTGGATATGTCACTCTCACTGTAATCACTCTCAATCCCATCATTCTGTTGATTGATTGACACCTGTCCACTGGCCCCTCTGTTCTCTGCCCTGGTTTTAGGTGTTGATTATGTTTCGGAGGAAGTACTTCTGAGGTGATCATACTTTTTGGCGAACGTTAGTATTTGTCCTTTTTCATAGGCCACCTGGTCACAGTGGAATTTTCTTTGTTTCTTCATTTTAATTTCTTCCTCTATTTTATCGAGTTTCATATCCATCTATTTTTGGACTTCCTCTTGCCCACATAATGCTTTCAGCTTATTCGTTATGTTTTCTATTTCTTCCGCATATCTTTCACAGTCTTTCCGTGCATATTTTACAAGCAGTCCCAGCATTATTGTGGAGCAATTGTGGTTATTGGCACCCCATTCATTGACCAATTCCGGGTCAGGATCACTGAAGGTCGGGGTGATAAAGATTCTCAGCCCACGAGGCACCCTGCTTACATCGATGTACTTCTGCTCCGTAGTCGCCTCCCACCATTTAGTTTGTTCACGTTTGAGGGCCTTCCAAAGGTTGTCCCAAAGTTGTTTTTTATTGGGAGTTAGTGTTGTAATGCTTGTTGATTCCGCTCTATCGGTGTCATCTGGTGATTTTGTGTTATCAAACATTTTAACTGCTGCCTCACAGCATTTAATATTCCGTGACATAGCCATAATAGAATGTCATACAATAGAAACGCTATTCTTGCATCTCCACTTACAAAATCCTTCAGTTAGCTCAAATCCACTGATCTGAAGGATAACCGTCAGCCTCGTATTGACCAAACATAGAGCACATTACTTTTAACTTTGTATTCAATACTCAATTTCCACTCGCTGCTGATACTATCATGACTTGTTCAAAGCAGCTGCTTCCAGAGTAATAATCAAAGCAAAAGCGATTCCAGATTTATGAAGACGAGGCGGGCATGGGTAAATTCAATAAATACCACAACCAGAAAGTTCGCTCTTACCCGAGCCTCGAATGACGGCGTTCCGCGGCGGGATGGCGGGTCCCAATAAATCCAACAAACGCTGTTCTTATATCCAAAATGACAGCATGCCACGGACTCCCAAGATTGCAAGACGGTAATTTATTCGTATGGCAACAACTCAACGCGTTTCGGAGCTTGCGCTCCTTGTTCACGAGTAATTTTGTTGCATCAAATCAAAACATTTAAATAAACATGTGAGCTTTCTTTCAACAGACATAGTAGACAGACTCCAAGTTAACATCAACTCGGTACATCTAGAACACTTCTTTTTTCAGTTATATTTCACTGATAATTTAAATAGTGGCATACGAAATACCTGAATCGGTTTTGACGAGTGTGTACAAAAATAATAGACTGCAAAAAACTATAATCAGCAATTTACCAATTTATGCCCATCTCCTAGAAGAGATAAAGTTTTGATAAAACTTTATTGTCCTGTCCGAAGGCAACTAATGTGCAGGATTGCACAGAGAACGAGGGGGACTCGCGGTCTGTACATTCTCATGGCAAAGCCAATGTAGGAGACCCGTGAATAATACAGATCACCCTATATAATAGGAAAAATTTGGGACTAATCGGATTCAGAATCATTTTATCAAATTTGGTGTCATTCAAGAAGTCCCAACAAAAACAGTTCTGCCCTAGTGGGCTTATTTTACACCGCCTCCTAATTTGATAATAATCTAATCGATCAGGCCAAAGGACTATTGTAAAGGATCAATACCGCCCAAGTGGGCTACACCGTTAACGTTACTTAATTTACAGTCTTAAAGGAAGTTCTCCATCATGCTCCTATGCGATAGATATTAAAAGCTCCCGTGCCTTCCATTCGTCAACCGATGTACATGGAATCTGTGAACATATAAACAGAATAAATTGAATGTCACAGTTAGTATTACTTCACACAACTGTAAAAGAGGTAACAGAACAAAAAAACAAACAAACATCGTGAGGTTAAAAACATCTCTATCGGTTTGATAGCTGATACTAAAAACAGGTTACAGTAGCTGTTACGTTTGACAATACCCAGACTCTATTTTTACAGAAACTAACTCATCCTAGATGCACTGACAATTCTTCATCTCCATTGTGACCTCTAGGGGTCAGTGTGTGATATTGGATTATCAATTTGGACTCCAGGCGTCTCAAATCTTGGACTCTATCTCCCCCTCGTTCTTGAGTCAAAATAGTATCAAGAACACAAAAAGACAGGAGGCTATTATTTTGATTATGGTGTGTCTTAAAGTGCCTGGCAATTGGGTACTGTTTGTCGCCATTTTTAATGGCGGGAAGATGCTCTAGAATGCGATTCTTCACTTTGTGAATCATACTGCTGATATAGAATTTGTCGCAGGGGCATCTTAAAGCGCATACAACATGATCTGTATTACAAGACACATAATTGTTGATTTTGTATGGTTTGCAGTCAGTAGCTAATCTAACTTCCTTACAATTTTTGCTAAATTTACATGCTTTGCAAATTCCACATACAAAAAATCCTTTGATACCTGTCGTCTTCGTTACTGGAGCAATCAATGCTCTACATAAGTTGTCTTTGAGGGTTTTGGCTTTTCTAAAAGTTACTTGTGGATACTCTTCTACACAGTTCGCTAGGTCTTTGTCAGTCCTTAGCACTTGCCAGAACTTCTCCAGCCCCTTTCGTACTTGTTTTTCTTGACCATTGAACGTGGTGATAGACCTAATATTCTGTTGTGATTCTTCACTCATTTTGTAAAGGGTCAACAATAATACACTTAACCTCAGATTCACAAGTCAATTTGCTAAAGATAAAATCGAGTTTTTAGATCTTTTGCTAGTGGTGAACAGGAAGAAGCTGGACAGCTATCTTTTCTGCAAGGAGACAGCAGGCAATAGTTTATTGCATGCCCGGAGCTGTCACCCAGAAAGCTTGATTCGGAGTATCCCCTTGGGGGAACTACTTTGAGCCAAACGAAATTGTAGCTCGGAAGAGGGCTTTAAGATGGAATAAATATAAATGAGGAAAAGGTTCTTGCAAAGAGGGTACACCCACCCCATGATAAATAAAGCTAGTCAGGAAGTAGAGAAGCGTGTCAGAAGAGAGTTATTGACTCCAAAAAACAAAATGAGTGAAGAATTACAACAGAATATTAGGTTTATCACCACGTTCAATGGTCAAGAAAAACAAGTACGAAAGGGGTTGGAGAAGTTCTGGAAAGTGCTAAGGACTGACAAAGACCTAGCGAACTGTGTAGAAGAGTATCCACAAGTAACTTTTAGAAAAGCCAAAACCCTCAAAGACACCTTATGTAGAGCATTGATTGCTCCAGTAACGAAGACGACAGGTATCAAAGGATTTGTTGTATGTGGAAGTTGCAAAGCATGTAAATTTAGCAAAAATTTTAAGGAAGTTAGATTAGCTACTGACTGCAAACCATACAAAATCAACAAACATGTGTCTTGTAATACAGATCATGTTGTATACGCTTTAAGATGCCCCTGCGACAAATTCTATATCAGCAGTACGATTCACAAAGCGAAGAAGCGCATTCTAAAGCATCTTCGCGCCATTAAAAATGGAGACAAACAGTACCCAATTGCCAGGCACTTTAAGACACACCATAATCAAAATAATAGCCTCCTGTCTTTTTGTGTTCTTTATACTATTTTGACTCAAGAACGAGGGGGAGATAGAGTCCAAGATTTGAGACGCCTGGAGTCCAAATTGATAATCCAATATCACACACTGACCCCTAGAGGTCACAATGGAGATGAAGAATTGTCAGTGCATCTAGGATGAGTTAGTTTCTGTAAAAATAGAATCTGTGTATTGTCAAACGTAACAGCTACTGTAACCTGAAGATGGCCGCGGGGGCAGAGGTCTAAGATCGAGCTCCCGGGCTACGGGATCACTCCTCCATGAAAATCCCCGCTGCCCCCGCGACCCCTATGAAAAACAAGACTGACCGGAGCACAACATCAAGGAGGTGATCTGGAATTGCGTTGTGGACCCACTGCTGAGATCGCCGATCCACACCTCTCCGCCTCCAGGGCTGGAGGAGACGCCGGGGAGTTGAGCGATCGGCTGGCGGACCCCACGGCTAGCGATCTGAAATGGCCACGCTTCAGACCCGATAGAGTCACGAGAGTCACAGGAAGAAACTGGAGTCAGGCGGTGAAGCGGTGTGGCTCTAAGACAGACAGACACCGAGCGCGGCAGACACCAAAGCGAGATCAAGCGACGGAGCGAGGGGCCCCCTCCTGTCAGTGACGTCCATCTCTCACGGTCATCCAGAACAGAGGGCAGCTCCGGTGAGTGAGGGTTTGCTCACCGGAGCCTTAGAACCAATCGCCTCAGACGCGCCGGCCTCTGAAACAGGAGACGCGGTTCTGTCCCTAAGATGGCGGCCTCCGTCCGGCATTAACTTCAAGATCTGAGAATTAGCACCGGTGAATGCCCATGAAACCTAGAGCAAGGGTATACTCACCGGAACCCATGATCTTGTTCTCTCTCCTATCAACCACTTCGGACGCACTGGCCCTGTAATGCCGAGACGAGAAACTTACAAATCAAGACGCCTGACCCTAAGATGGCATCTCCTCCTCCGACGCACTGTCCTGAAGGAGGACACTTGACCCTAAGATGGTGACGCTTCAGGTCACAAACGGAGGATGGGTGACGGCCTGCTCGACTCAGCCTCGAGACAGCAACGGCCTGCAGCTTATAGGCTGTACTCGGCTTGACTCCTCCGGAGAGCTAACTTAGCTAACTTTGCACAATGAAGGCAATATTCGTCCTGACTCCTCCTGAGAACCAACTTTGCACAAGGACTAAGAAACCGACCCAATCACTTACTCTTTGAGTAATTGATCAAAAACACTTTCTAAATGAAGGCACGTATTCAAGGAATAACACACTTGCCTAATTCTGCCTGATATGCTCAATTTGACACCCTTGCCAAAACACTTATTTGACACTATTTGATTATCCGACACACATGCCAAAACACTTATTCAAGGAGTTTTTGATCACACCACTCTTCAATGAAGTCACTTACTCAATGATAGACACACTTGCCTAATCTATGGATTAAGAAAGATTCAACCCATGAGGGGTAATTACACCTATCTAACTGACCCCTCCTGAGGATCAGAAAGGTAGTACCAATACCACTGAATCCAGGTAACCCACACCGTGGACTTGAATGCTGAGCACGCCCTCTTAAAAAGAGAACGAACACGCATCTATCATAGAGAGTGATACCAACTCCTAACACCTCCCAGTCATATCTCTCCTAGACCAATTGACTGGGGATAGCTCTGGATAGCTATCCACCTTTCCAACTGAGACACAATGACACCTGCCACTTTAACGTCCCTCAGTGCCTCTGCACCAAACTGCCTGAAACCACATGGCCCCAACTCCTTCTCCATCATTTTCCCCACCAGTCTCTCTCTAAAAGCGAAAAGAAACTTCAAACTCAGAATGATCAGACAACACCCGGAAACACTATTCGCGGACATATACCACTGCTCATCCAAAGGCCAGTTGAAAATGGATCTCATTTTCCATACCGAAAGACCTGCGGAATGGAACACCATTCTTAGAACGCACCTTCACATAGCCAAAACAACTAGCACGCCCTTCAGCTGCAAACTGACGATCTTAATCTCAAACCGCACTACGCGTTGGGGCAACACCTCCGCGATCATCTACACCAACAGTACAGTCCTGATCCAAGCCAACAACGACAACCTAGATGCATTTGACACCCTCTTCCCCTTGCTACGCAACGCCCCCACTCAATCAAGCTACTCCCACCCGAGCTACTCCCCATCCACCGACCGACCGACCCCCCGGAAGACCCCCCGGGAGAACTCTCAAAACAATCCCAAGACTTATCCCACCAACTCCTACTCATCCCCCACGGACACCACCCTCCCCCCCTCCTTCCCATTCCCTGACGTGCACAATTCATACCTCTCTTCCAGAACATATCGGAGATACGTCTCAGATGGGACTCTCCAACCCCACACCGACCGCCACTTCCCCCTCCTCAAAATACTATTCCCAACAAACAACTAGCGAATCTGACCCTCAGTCAATGACTCCTAACTCCCTCCTTTCACCGACTCGCAAGAAACAGCAGCGTGAACCACGACGTGATACTCCACACCACATGTCCATGACGACCCACAGGGACAACATAGGCAGCTCTAACACTGCAAGCCTAACCCCCAATGACAAGTTCTCTCCTTCCCTGGACTACCTCGCTCAGGACATCCCGAACTCAGACTCCTCCACCCCCTCCCCTAGGGAGATGAATCAGAGACTTGCTCTGCGGGAAAGCCAGCTAGAAACTGTAATACGAGGCCTCAATAAAATCCTACTGAACCTCACTACACCCCAGGAGTCTTTCCAATGCCCACACCCTACACCCACAGTTATCAACACCAAACACTCAAGGCCTCCCAAGGCTCAAAGGCACTGCTGGAACACAACCCCCCTCTTGAACCAGCCACAAAGACCCAAAAGAACAAGAGCCGCAATGTCCATGAGAGAAGCGACTGATCTTGCCAACTCTTATGACATATCTTCTACCTCCACCCCCAGCTCCAAGATCCAGGTTATCACTGGATTTGGAAGAGACCACTCCCCACCTAAAACGTCAAGACCTCCTGCCTTCCTCACCAATATCCCCATGGCCCCCCCAATAAAGAAACTAAACAACAAGGGGACGACCAACTGCATGCTCATAAACTGCAGATCGGCTACCAAACGTGCAACAGAACTGGCAGAAACCATCCTTACCCATGACATAGACATCACGTTCCTCACTGAAACATGGCTGAATGAGTTCTCTCCCACAATCATTGACATGCTTGTGCCTCCGGGCTTCTTAATCATCAATAAAAACAGAACAAACCAGCGAGGCTGGGGTATCGCAATCATCCACAAGAGCAACATCTCTGTAACGGAAACTGACTCCTTCAAATACAACACTTTCGAATATCTAACCGCCACCATCAAGACAAATGACAACAAAACACTATACTGCCATCTCCTCTACCACCCGCCAGGCAACACCACCTCATTCGGAGAACACCTTTCCGACTATATAACACACTGCTCACTCCTGGACTCCAATAACATAATACTAGGTGACCTCAACCTTCACTGGAATGAAGAAAACAACTCGCTGATCCAATCCCTGAACGAACTTCTATACAGCAACAACCTTATCCAACACTGCTCAGAGCAAACCCATGACAGAGACTCAATCCTGGATGCCATTATAGCTCAAGTAGATACAGTCACTATTGACCACATCCTTCCTGTTGACAGGTCAGACCACCATATCATTCTATTCCACATCAACCAAAAGATCCAATGCCTACCTCGGACACAGGAACCCCTCCACTGGGTGAGAAATCTAAGACAGATTCCCCTTGCTGACCTGGAAGAAAGGGTAAGCTCACTCCTTCCCACCCCCACAGGCGACCTCTCCTCAACTGAACTCACCTCACACTACAATACAACAATGACTTCCATACTTGACCAAATAGCTCCCCTGAAACAAGAAAGAGTCAGGAACATTTCATCTAGATCCTGGTTTAGCACTGACCTAAACTCCGAAAGAAGACAACTAAGAGCTGCAGAAAGACTATGGCGGAACAACCCGTCCACAATCCACCTTGATCGACTCAAATCTGAACACAGAAACTACAAAACACACCTCAAGAATGAAAAAACGTCCTTCTTCTGTGATGCTCTAGACATTGCAAAAAACAGGCCCAAAGAACTCTTCAATCTCATTAGGCAACAAACTTCCAAGCCCCCATCATCCTCAGTTCAGGCCTCCAAAGTCCTTTGTGATAACTTTGCTAATTTCTTTAATGATAAAATCACCAAGATTGAGCTCTCCCTGGTCGAGCAACGCAGACCCTCCAACAGAAGCGAGCTCCCAGGAATAGAAGATATCACACCCAAGCATCCACCAGACAACTGGAAATCCTTCAACCCCATCTCCGAAGCACAGATCATCGAATTGATTACCAGCTCCAAACCTGCATCACACAATTCGGATCCCATTCCTGCCCAACTGGCCAAAAAGCTCAAACTCACCCTAGCCCCTTTCTGGACCAAGATTATTAATAGCTCCCTGAGAACAGGAGTCATGCCTGATTGTTTCAAAATAGGCCAAGTCACGCCATTACTAAAAAAAACAGGCTCTAACCCAAACGAACTCAACAACTTCAGACCTGTCTCCAATCTCCCATTCCTAGCTAAAATCATGGAAAGATGTGTTCTCCTTCAACTCACTCAACACATGGACAGTAACAACCTTCTAGACCCTCACCAATCGGGCTTCAGAAAAGGTTGCAGCACAGAGACAGCGATCCTGAATGTCATCGATGATGTTCACAAATCTCTTGATACGGACCGATGCTGTTTACTCATACTCCTGGACTTATCAGCAGCCTTTGACACGGTTGACCACAAACTACTCATTAAGGCACTTCAAGAAAGAGTCTGAGCGGAAGAGGTGGTCGCACAGTGGTTCACCTCCTTTCTACAGAACCGCACCCAAAGAATAAAAATCAAAAACTTCACATCTGACCTACTCCCCATAAGCAGGGGTGTCCCCCAAGGATCAGTTCTCTCCCCACAACTATTCAACATCTACATGGAACCCCTCACCACCATACTCAAAAAAGCCAACATCCCTTTCCACCTCTATGCGGACGACACCCAGATCTAACTGGAATCCTCCTCCATTGGTGACATTCAGAGACTGAACGAGACTCTAAGAGAAGTTCAACATTGGTTATCCCTCAACCACCTGAAACTCAACCAAGGCAAGACGGAAATCCTCATCATCTCCAACAAGAAACAGACCCCCCAAATCACAGAATGGCTAAAAGCTATTGATGCTCTCAACTGCAATCTCACCCTGGCCGACTCCATAAAATCACTGGGAATCACTCTGGACCCAAACCTTGACATGGTCAAACACATCAAGAACACCGCAAAGTGCGCTTTCCTCAACTTAAAGCTACTCAATAAAATAAAACCCTTCATCCCCCCCCAACGACCTCAAACAAGCTACTCAATCCCTGCTGCTGTCCAGACTAGATTACGGGAACGCAACTCTCACAGGAACAGCAAAGTCCCACCTAGCTCCCCTCAGAACAACTCTTAATGCAGCAGCCAGAATGGTCACCGGAGTAAAGAAATACGAACACATCTCGCCCGCTCTCCAAGAGCTAAAATGGCTCCCAATCGAAATATGTGCCAACTTCAGAACTGCCTGTCTCACGCACAAAGCTCTGCACATGGGGAAACCTGCCTACCTAGCCTCCAAACTCAAGAAGGCCGGTCAGACAAGGAACCTCAGGAGTACCAACTCTCTACTTCTCATTCCTCCGAAAACTCGCAAACTAAAAACCTTATCTCGATCATTCTCAGGAAATGCGCCCAAAATCTGGAACTCCATCCCAGTCTATATCAGGACTACCCCCTCCTTTTCAAAATTCAAAAGCCAGCTCAAAGACCTCTTCCTCAACAATCTCTTCCGAAGGGATAGCTGCCGCCAAACGCAGAAGCCTGCCCAACGCAGCACACAGCCACTGTGACAAAAAGGTTACTACCTCACCCTCCTCCCGACTCGATCCTGTGTCCCCCCTCCCAGAACTGGATTTGATACGGGTCAATGTGTATACTATTGTCTTACTATATGTATGATGTCTGTAAACTGTTAAATGTTGTAAAGCGCTCCGATACCTTCGGGTCTGGCCAGCGCTATATAAAACTCTTAAATAAATAAATACCTGTTTTTAGTATCAGCTATCAAACCGATAGAGATGTTTTTAACCTCACGATGTTTTTTTTTTTTTTGTTCTGTTACCTCTTTTACAGTTGAATGAAGTAATACTAACTGTGACATTCAATTTATTCTGTTTATATGTTCACAGATTCCATGTACATTGGTTGACGAATGGAAGGCACGGGAGCTTTTAATATCTATCGCATAGGAGCATGAAGGAGAACGTCCTTTAAGACTGTAAATTAAGTAACGTTAACGGTGTAACCCACTTGGGCGTATTGACCCTTTACAATAGTCCTTTGGCCTGATTGATTAGATTATTATCGAATTAGGAGGCGGTGTAAAATAAGCCCACTAGGGCAGAATTGTTTTTGTTGGGACTTTTTGAATGACACCAAATTTGATAAAATGATTCTGAATCTGATTAGTCCCAAATTTTTCCTATTATATAGGGTGATCTGTATTATTCACGGGTCTCCATACATTGGCTTTGCCATGAGAATGTACACACCGCGAGTCCCCCTCGTTCTCTGTGCAATCTTGCACATTGGTTGCCTTCGGACAACAATAAAGTTTTATCAAAACGTTATCCCTTCTAGGAGACGGGCATAAATTGGTAAATTGCCGGTTATAGTTTTTTGCAGTCTATTATTTTTGTACACACTCGTCAAAACCGATTCAGGTATTTCGTATGCCAATATTTAAATTATCAGTGAAATGTAACTGAAAAAAGAAGTGTTCTAGATGTACCGAGTTGATGTTAACTTGGAGTCTGTCTACTATGTCTGTCGAAAGAAAGGTCACATGTTTATTTAAATGTTTTGATTTGATGCAACAGAATTACTCGTGAACAAGGAGCGCAAGCTCCGAAACGCGTTGAGTTGTTGCCATACGAATAAATTACCGTCTTGCAATCTTGGGAGTCCGTGGCATGCTGTCATTTTGGCTATAAGAACAGCGTTTGTGCGTTTGTTGGATTTATTGGGACCCGCCATCCCGCCGCGGAACGCCGTCATTCGAGGCTCAGGGTAAGAGTGGACTTTCTAGTTGTGGTATATATATATATATATATGTTGTGACATCTGCGAGGCAGCCCCCACTTGGGAATGCAAAGACTACCAGTCCCATAATGCAAGTGTAAACTCACCTGAACTGGATTAATGTTCCGAAATAAAAGAGGGATGTTCTGGTAGGCTGTTGTTTGCCTCTCCTTTGCCTACTAACTGCCCAGAGGAATGGAGTTTTCCCGAAATGTGTCGGCAGTAGGAATGTGGGGATATGCTTCAAGTGTGCTGTTTTTTCGCTTTGGCTTTCACCCCCAGTGAGTGCTTCCCACAGAAGCGGCAACCTTCATTTTTCAAATTTCTGTGGCCAAGCCCAGGTCACGGGTCAAGCACCGCCACGATACCTGAGCGGGTCTGCCGCTAATGCACTGGCATAGCTGTTGCGGAGCAGGGGGGGCCTTTTACTTGACACCGTTTTGGAACATTTATTGTCCCATCATGAGTTGTGACATCTGCGAGGCAGCGTCCACTTGGGAATGCAAAGACTACCAGTCCCATAATGCAAGTGTAAACTCACCTGAACTGAATTATTGTTCCGAAATAAAAGAGGGATGTTCTGGTAGGCTGTTGTTTACCTCTCCTTTGCCTACTAACTGCTAGGGGTGGGCGGAATTTGCGTAGTCGCGCTACGCATAGCTCTGCGAAACGGTAAAAAATCTCCACGAGCACACAAAAGTTCAGCGAACACGCGGAATTGCTTGTTCCGCCCGTTCGCGATGCTTTTTTCCTGTTCGCGAACGCTGTTTGCATGCTCGGGGAGAAATATCTCGTGAACACGCATTTTGAAAGTGCGAACAAGCAAAAAAGTGTGCTGTCTTTTCGCTTTGGCTTTCTCCCCCAGTGAGTGCTTCCCACAGAAGCGGCAACCTTCATTTTTCAAATTTCTGTGGCCAAGCCCAGGTCACGGGTCAAGCACCGCCACGATACCTGAGCGGGTCCGCCGCAATTGCACTGGCGTAGCTGTTGCGGCGCTGGGGGGGCCTTTTACTTGACAAAGACGCCGTTTTGGAACATTGTTTGTCCCATCATGAGTTGTAACATCTGCGAGGCAGCGCCCACTTGGGAATGCAAAGACTACCAGTCCCATAATGCAAGTGTAAACTCACCTGAACTGGATTAATGTTCCGAAATAAAAGAGGGATGTTCTGGTAGGCTGTTGTTTGCCTCTCCTTTGCCTACTAACTGCCCAGAGGAAGGGAGTTTTCCCGAAATGCGTCAGCAGTAGGAATGTGGGGATATGCTTCAAGTGTGCTGTCTTTTCGCTTTGGCTTTCACCCCCAGTGAGTGCTTCCCACAGAAGCGGCAACCTTCATTTTTCAAATTTCTGTGGCCAAGCCCAGGTCACGGGTCAAGCACTGCCGCGATACCTGAGCGGGTCTACCGCAATTGCACTGGCATAGCAGTTGCGGAGCTGGGGGGGCCTTTTACTTGACAAAGACGCCGTTTTGGAACATTGTTTGTCCCATCATAAGTTGTGACATCTGCGAGGCAGCGCCCACTTGGGAATGCAAAGACTACCAGTCCCATAATGCAAGTGTAAACTCACCTGAACTGGATTAATGTTCTGAAATAAAAGAGGGATGTTCTGGTAGGCTGTTGTTTGCCTCTCCTTTGCCTACTAACTGCCCAGAGAAAGGGAGTTTTCCCGAAACACGTCAGCAGTAGGAATGTGGGGATATGCTTCGTGTGCTGTCTTTTCGCTTTGGCTTTCACCCCCAGTGAGTGCATCCCACAGAAGCAGCAACCTTCATTTTTCATATATATATGTATATATATATATACATATACGTATATGTATATATATATATTCACTGAAAAAAACACAGGTTTCAGGGACGTTATAGTTAGTTGGACATTTCACTCGTAGAAAACCAGAGAAATTCGGACGTTATAGTTAGTTGAGCTAACTATAACTCGCGCCTCACAATGCACTGCTCATGACATCACATATTACATCATTCATGACATGGTCAGTGACATCACTGATGACATCACTGATGACATCATCTAGTGACTGTGTGTTTCTGTAAAGTTTAAATATGTTATATATATATAAATATATAAATATATATGTATATATCCAAATGCAAGTGCCCAAAGATTGAGGTGCCACACACAAGCGTGTTGAAACCTTCTTTATTGGTGAGTAGCAGGGAAACCAGCGACGCCCCCACAGCAAACTGACACCAAACATGTTTCGGGCTTCCTAGCCCTTGATCACTGGTATACACGGGAGGCACAGCTGCAACAGATCTTGCGCCACACTCGCAGCGAATAATTATAGTTCCGCCCAGTGGGCGTGTCTCACAACTGCATTCTGGTCTTGGTAGTGCCTTACAATCAGTCAATAGTGGAATGCAGCGATATCTCCCCATCTTACATATTCCTATAGTAGGTTGCATGCAGCGAGCAAAACTGGGTCCCTGCTTATACGTCTCAGCAATACGGTTCACGCTGTTCCATGAACGCTACCAACTTCTCAGCGCTCTGGAGCTGCTCTTCCGCAGCGGGGCTCCTCGCGACCCAGGCAGGGCCGCTATAATATCCAAATACAAGCGCCCAAAGATTGAGGTGCCACACACAAGCGTGTTGAAACCTTCTTTATTGGTGAGTAGCAGGGAAACCAGCGACGCCCCCACAGCAAAATGACACCAAACATGTTTCGGGCTTCCTAGCCCTTGATCACTGGTATACACGGGAGGCACAGCTGCAACAGATCTTGCGCCACACTCGCAGTGACTAATTATAGTTCCGCCCAGTGGGCGTGTCTCACAACTGCATTCTGGTCTTGGTAGTGCCTTACAATCAGTCCATAGTGGAATGCAGCGATATCTCCCCATCTTACATATTCCTATAGTAGGTTGCATGCAGCGAGCAAAATTGGGTCCCTGCTTATACCTCTCAGCAATACGGTTCACGCTGTTCCATGAACGCTACCAACTTCTCAGCGCTCTGGAGCTGCTCTTCCGCAGCGGGGCTCCTCGCGACCCGGGCAGGGCCACTATAATATCCAAATGCAAGCGCCCAAAGATTGAGGTGCCACACACAAGCGTGTTGAAACCTTCTTTATTGGTGAGTAGCAGGGAAACCAGCGACGCCCCCACAGCAAAATGACACCAAACATGTTTCGGGCTTCCTAGCCCTTGATCACTGGTATACACGGGAGGCACAGCTGCAACAGATCTTGCACCACACTCGCAGCGACTAATTATAGTTCCGCCCAGTGGGCGTGTCTCACAACTGCATTCTGGTCTTTGTAGTGCCTTACAATCAGTCCATAGTGGAATGCAGCGATATCTCCCCATCTTGCATATTCCTATAGTAGGTTGCATGCAGCAAGCAAAACTGGGTCCCTGCTTATACCTCGCAGCAATACGGTTCACGCTGTTCCATATATATATATATATTATCTACTGGCGGTCGCCAGTAGATAGTTATAGTTAGGACCTATTTTCCATAGGAAATCCGCAACATTCTATTTGCAATAGCGTTGGCGCCGGTTGACGAATCTTCGCGAAAGCTTCCAACTTGTTGGGGCGCTCCGGTCCGCTCCTATCCTGAAAGTCTCGGTGTGATTCGTCAAGCGGGGGCCGAGAAAAAAGGGGGGTCCCAAAACGTGTTTTCCCCATTCATTTTTCCATAGGAACCTTTAGTCGCAGCTACAGCCCGAACTGCTGAACGGAATTACACCAAATTTTGCAAAGAGGTAGCCCTTGGTTCAGTGTTGTGCCTTTTCCTGAGAAAATCAAAAGTAAAGTCACATATATATCTATGGCCGAGTAGGGCCCGCGTACCCTCCCGATCACGAGCTGCATGCTAATTGGCTGTCAAGTGGCTGTCAACACTCCAAATCAGGAAGTGTTGGCAGCCATTTTGTCCCTCGGTAGAACCGAGGGACAGAAACAAGTGTGCAAAGCGCAAAAGGGGGCAGGGTAGAAACACCCTGACCCCTAGGTCTGCTCAGGGGTCCCACAAGGACCCCTGGGCAGAAAAACTTTTTTTTTTTTTTTAAATGGCGGGATGCGCTTAGGGTGCGCGTATCCCGCCGATTAAAAAACAAAAAAACACAAGAAACAAGTGCGCAAACGCACAAAGGGGGCAGGGTAGAAACACCCTGACCCCTAGGTCTGCTCAGGGGGTCCCACAAGGACCCCTGGGCAGAAAAATCTTTTTGTTTTTTTTAAATCGGCGGGATGCGCGTAGGGTGCGTGGATCCCGCCGATAAAAAAAAAAATCGAAGCGCGGTCTCCCGCGCTTCGATGCTAATTTGCCCCCGGGTGGCCCAAGTCCCGGGGGCATGCGGGGGTGGGTTTTGATTTTATGGGGGGGCCTCTAAGGCCCCCCAAGCCCCGGGACTTTAAATAAAAAATGGTGCGGGAGGGCTCTCCACCCTCCTGCAGCCCCGGGGACCGCCACCCCCCCCGGGCTTCTTTTTTTTAATTTCAATGACTTGTGTGGGGGGGGCTCCAGTCCCCCCACACGCCCCGGGGACCGCCACCGCCCCAGGGCACTAACAAATTTAATATGGGGGTCCGTTTTGGACCCCCGAAGCCCCGGGGACCACCACCTCCCCGGGGCTTTGCAGATGTGGGGAGGGGGGCCGCGCGGCCCCCCTCCTGGAGCCTGTGGTGGCCCTCGGGACCGCCACCCCCCAGGGCCGGCTCCTGCAGTGTCCTGGGGTGCCTACCCCCGGGACACTGTAGTTTGCTATGGCAGGGCGGGAGCCTCGCGGCTCCCGTCCTGTCATAGCAAACTGCTTTGGATTTTGGAAGAGAGAGCAGGAAACCTGCTCTCTCTTCCAAAATTCAAAGCAGATTGCTTTTCCACACGGGGAGCTGCATCTTAGCAGCTCCCCATGTGGAAACCAATGCCGGCTCCCGAGGGACGCGGGGAGCCGGCAGGACCGTGAGGGGATTGGGGACCCCCACAGTCCCCAACGGAGAGGGCCAGCCCCGGGGGATGGGATCCCCGGGGCAAGTAGTGGCCCGGGAGGGGGGCCACGCGGCCCCTCTCCCCCCCAAAAATATTAATAATTTTAAAAAAATAAAAAAATAAAAGCCTGCTCCGGGGGATGGGGTCCCCGGGGCAAAAGGAGCCTGAGGAGGGGGCCACGCAGCCCCCTCCTTAAAAATCAAAAAAGTGTGGCCATGCCCCGGGGATGGGGTCCCGGGGCCGGAATCGGCCACGGGAGGGGAGCCACGCGGCCCCCTTCCCGTTTCCTTTTAAAAAAAGAAAAAAAGGGGTAAGGCCCTGGGGGATGGGGTCCCCAGGGCCCAAAGAAAGGAAATGAATGGGGGCCACACAGTCCCCCTTCGGAAAAAAAAAATAATTAAAAAAAAAAAAAACGATTGTGCCGCAGGCCCCGCCCCCTTCCTTTACCACTCTGCAAACGCGCCCCTGGCGCGTTTGCAGAGGGAACGACTCCCCTTGAATACTGGGGGTCCCTGGGGCCAACTAGCCCACCAGGAACCTCCAGTATGCGCCAGGGCTACGTTGCAGAGAGGTGTACAGAAGCCACGCCCCTTTTACACCTCTCTGCAACGCAGCTCTGTGGCGCTTTTTGGAGGTACATGGTGGGCTAGTTGGACTCCAGGGACCCTCAGGATTCAAGGGGACTTAATCCCCCAACTTAAAAACGCGCCACGGGCGCATTTGCACAGTGGTGAAGGGAGGGCGGGGCTTCAGGTGACATGTGTGCAAACAGGCCCCGTGGCGCATTTTAAGATGGGGAATTAAATCCCCTTCAATCCTGAGGTCCCTGGGGGCCAACTAGCCCACCAGGTACGTCCAGAAAGCGCCACAGAGCTGCGTTGCAGAGAGGTGCAAAAGGGGCGTGGCCTCTGAACACCTCTCTGCAACGCAGCTCTCTGGCGCATACTGGAGGTATCTGGTGGGCTACTTGGCCCCTAGGGACCCTCGGGATTGAGGAGGAATTAATTCTCCAACTTAAAACGCGCCACAGGGCGTGTTTGCAGACATGTCACCTCAGGCCCCACCCCTTCCTTCACCATTGTGCAAATATTCCTCTAAAATCAGCCGAAATACGAATTCCGATTTACTCACCTGTTATCAGGAGAGACCTCAGTGCTGCATCTTTGAGCCCAGTACTGATCCTGAAAAGTAATTTTAACCGTACTTACCAGTAACTTGAATTTCCTTCCATAGGATATCATTGCCTGCTTTTTGCTGAAAAAGTTTCTGTGTCGATTTTTGAAACATACAAATTTTCCTCTAAAATCAGCAGAACTACGAATTCCGATTTACTCACCTGTTATCAGGAGAGACCTCAGTGCTGCATCTTTGAGCCCAGTACTGATCCTGAAAAGTAATTTTAACCGTACTTACCAGTACCTTGAATTTCCTTCCATAGGCTAACATTGACTGGTTTCACTTGGAAATTCTTCTGTGTGGAGTTTTGGAACTTTATAATATTCCTCTAAAATCAGCCGAACTACGAATTCCGATTTACTCACCTGTTATCAGGAGAGAACCCAGTGCTGCATCTTTTAGCCCAGCACTGACCTTGAAAAGTAATTCTAACCGTACTTACCAGTAACTTGAATTTCCTTCCATAGACTTACATTGACTGGTTTCACTTGGAAATTCTTCTAAGTGTGGAGTTTTGAAACTTTATAATATTCCTCTAAAATCAGCTGAACTACGAATTCTGATTTACTCACCTGTTATCAGGAGAGACCTCAGTGCTGCATCTTTGAGCCCAGTACTGATCCTGAAAAGTAATTTTAACCGTACTTACAAGTAACTTGAATTTCCTTCCATAGGCTAACATAGACTGGTTTCACTTGGAAATTCTTCTGTGTGTGGAGTTTTGGAACTTTATAATATTCCTCTAAAATCAGCCGAACTACGAATTCCGATTTACTCACCTGTTATCAGGAGAGAACCCAGTGCTGCATCTTTTAGCCCAGCACTGACCCTGAAAAGTAATTCTAACCGTATTTAGCAGTAACTTGTATTTCCTTCCATAGGAATCCATTGTCTGGTTATCAGCAGAAAAGTTTCAAAGTGTCGATTTTCACAAACTACAAATATTCATGAAAAATCGCCTGTATGACTTAAGCGCATTCTTTCAACTGTTTACAGGAGATGCACCAGTGCTGGATCCAGGATCCACCACTGAGTAAGAAAAAGTAACGATAACACTACTTACCTGCTAAGTGAATTTCCTCCCATAGGATAACATTGGTGATTCTATGTGAAAAAGTTTCTAAGTGTCAACTTTTAAAATACAATAATATTCCTTAAAAATCACTACTGTAACCAAAACGCTTTTACTCAACTGTTTACAGGAGATGTCCCAGGACTGAATCTAGGATCCAGTCCTGTGGTTAGAAAAGTAATCCATAAAGTAACTAATTGCATTTAACTTGAAATTCACATTGAGCTCAATGTTGCATTGTGTTTGAAATTGTGTTGCCCATTGCAACAACTGTAACTACTGTACTTAAAAGTCTATTGCCTATTTGCAAAGTATTTAAACTAAAGTAATTCATTCTGAGAAAGTATATTTTGTAATGTAATGTATAATGTAATTACAATGTATTTTAAAAAATAAAATATCTACAAATAAATAGTTTAAAAAAATGTAGTAAATCAGTATCAAAAAAATAAATATAACAATTAATACATTTAAAAATTGTCATTTACAAAACCTTTGAAATTCACTGAAAAAAACATAGGTTTCAGACATGTTATAGTTAGGAATTAGCATTTAAAAAACCTTTGAAATTCACTGAAAAAACCATAGGTTTCAGGCACGTTATAGTTAGAAATTAGCATTTAAAAACCTTACAAATTCACTGAAAAAACCTTAGGTTTTAGGGACAGTTACAGTTAGTTGGACATTGCACTCGTACAAAACCCGTGAAATTCCCCGTTATAGTTAGTTCAGGTAACTATAACTCGCGCCCGGCAATGCACTGCTGATGATGTCACATATTACATCACTCATGACATGGTCAGTGACATCACTGATGACATCTCAAATGACATCACTGATGACATCACTGATGACATCATCCATGTGATAATTTGATGCATCTTCTCACACCCTAATATAACTTTTGATACACCCACTGTAAATTACAGACTGCCATTGTCAAAACCATAGACACTCCAACACCAATTACTATATACACACTCACTGATTCTTAGGTCTACACCCACACATCTACTCACTCACCCGTACAGTCACTCATACTTATAGTCACTCAGTACAGGACTATTATATGCACTCATATACCTATATAAACACTCACACACCGCCACTCATCCATAGAGGTACTCACACACCTAGTCAGTCATGCAAAAATTAAGCACACACCCATTTACTCACCTATACAGTTATACACACACCAGCTCACTTACTCATACAAATACTAGCACATTCTTACGCTCTTATACAATCTCTGATACAAGCACACACTCATCCATACACTCACTCTCACAATCACACACTCTCAAGCTTATAGCTATTTATATACTCCAACACACATATATACTGCCTTTCACCTATGTAGTTACTCACACATGTACCACTGGGACATACATTCACTCACTAACACACTCTTACACACACTTACCCACCCATACAGTCTATCACAGATGCACTCTTGAAACCATCCACCCAGTGAATCACCCACTCACACATCTATGCACAGAGTCGCACACACCCCACCCACACAAACACTCAGGCACCCATACAGATACTCAGACAACCAATCAATATCTCATATAGACACTCATGTAGCTATTCACAAACCCATGCAGCCACTTACACAGCAACAGACAGATGGATACAGACATTCACCCAGTTTAGTCACTAACCCATGCATTCAGTAAGATACGTTTAATCACTCACTTATAGAGTTAGTCACGCACCTACTAAATCATCCATTCAGACACTTATACACCCACTCATTCTTCAATACGCCTTTCCCTATATATATTAAACATATTTAAACTTTACAGAAACACACAGTCACTGGATGATGTCATCAGTGATGTCATTTGAGATGTCATCAGTGATGTCATCAGTGATGTCACTGACCATGTCATGAGTGATGTAATATGTGACGTCATCAGCAGTGCATTGCGGGGCGCGAGTTATAGTTACCTGAACTAACTATAACGGGGAATTTCACGGGTTTTGTACGAGTGCAATGTCCAACTAACTATAACTGTCCCTAAAACCTATGGTTTTTTCAGTGAATATATATATATATATATATATATATATATTTGCCAAGGTGTATTGAACAATGAGTGGGTGTATGACTGTCTGAATGGATGATTTAGTAGGTGTGTGACTGACTGTATAAGTGAGTGATTAAATGTGTCTTACTGAATGCATGGGTTAGTGACTAAACTATGTGAATGACTGTAGCAGTCTGTCAGTTGGTGTATAAGGGTCTGCATGGGTTGGTGAGTAGCTACATGAGTGTCTATTGTCATAGGGTTTCTGCACATACAGAGCTATGCACAGGATTATAGGACCTCGGAATATAGTGGTGAGCCAACCATATGCCTTAGCACCCAAAACCCCAACCCAACTAGCCTTAGCGTCCCATCAGCACCAATGTGCCAATGATTAGACAACCCAGAACACGGTATCTCTCTCAGGACTCGCAGAGGCAAGAGCACTCTTTCGTATCACTCGTACCTGTCCACAATATGCGTAAGAAGAGACACAGTATAGGTTAAAATGTTTATTTCAACGTACGTGCTCTAAGATACAGTACACGTGTCAGTACTATTAGCATAATGCATAGAAATAATATAATCAGCATGGTTACAACTCCATAGAATACAAACGGGGAAAGCATCTCATAAAGCAGTGGATATATGTCTATCTAACATTACCACCCTCCCCGTGCTGGAAGCTAGTTTATTATAAAAATAGAAGACCTCTGGGCTTTGACTAGCGAACCCCCATACCTCAGTCTCTTAGATGCAAAACTACATCAGCAGACAATCACAGCTCTTCTCTCTGGAAAGGTTCTCTCCAACTCCCTGCTAGTGTGGACCAACTACAATATTAAAAGCAGCTGTACATAGTGTTATGTCTAGGTGCGAGGGACTGGCCATATCAGCAAGAACAAGAAGACGCTGTTATTCGACCTTGTACATGTTGTGCAGTCTGAGCCCAAATCGAACAAGAGAAAAGGTGAGAGACAGAAAATGCAGACAGCACGGAAATAACTTGGCAAGAGCAGAGGTCGATAAAACGACGGCTCAGAGTAACGTGTGCAAAGAAAAGCAGCATGGCAGCCAGGCTTAAGACAACATATTAAGGGAGGCCAGGGGGCCACAAACCACAAGACACCCTCCCCTGGACAGTCCAGAGGCCAAGACTAAAAACGAAGACAGAGTTCCAAGCACCTGAGCAGAACAGAGGCAGTCCACCAACAGCGAACGTCGAATCAATCCAAAAACGTGCAAGTGCAGAAAAAGGCAATACCGTCCAAAAGGACATCATTGGAATCGTCAAAAAACATAGTCGCCATCCAGTCCAACAGTTCAAAGTTGCAGGAATGTTCCTCAAAGGATGGAGCACCCAAAAGCAATGCGGGACAGCTTGCGTGATACTCAATGTAGCTTTGTTGTAGGAGATTCTGAGCAGCCGCCCAGATATCCCATTGTGCCAGAATCCCCAGTGCAGCTGCACGCATCATAAAGCCAGCAACGGAACAGTCCCGTTCATGGGCCTCCAGGGGCCCCACCAACCGAACAAAATCCGGAACAGACAATGACGAATTGGAGAGGCAATAATCCATGGTCCATGTGAAAGGACAGCGGATGCAAGACATCACGGGTTGCACGCAAGTGAAATACGCAAAGCGAAAAGAAAGGGTGTAGGACACACTGATAGTCGCCAAGGGCAGAACATCGAAGCCAACCAGAAGGCGCTCACGGAGCAGCTGGAGGCGTTCGGGATCTAGAAGGACCCAGCGGGGAGCAGCCATTGGGTAGAAAACAAATCAACAGCAAGACACCAGCCGCCAAGGCGAGGAGTAGTGGGAAACCACCAAAGACGCTAGAAAAAATAGAATGAATGAATGCCGGTATCACACCGAAAATAGTTTGAAAGGTGGACACCAGGCCAGACCCCACAATCTTAAAAAAATGCACTAGACCTTCAGTGTTTGATGCGTTAAAAATACGATGAATCAACTCCCCAAAATGTTGTGGGAGGTTGGTGTTCAAAAGGGCCTGTATTTCACTGTGGGTACTTGCCACCTGGAGTACAAATGTCTCCCGGGCGGACGTGATAGTAACCTCTTCATTTAACAATAAGGCCTTTATTCTGCTCAACTTATTGAAGTCTGCCTCCATGGTAGGAATGGAAGGCCAAATAGAGTTATCAACGACGTCGTGAGGGGGAGGAAAAAGTACATTCTTGCAGCAGACAACTCTGTGGGAAACCGTAACAATATACGGAATGCCGGCCTGCAGGCCACAACAGTTTTCGTTATTTAGAAGCAGATAGCTACCGTTAGTAAGCAAAGTAAAAGTAGGAGAAATAGCGGGAGCAGGAATACCCTTTAGCACACATGCAAGATTCGGAGCTGAAACACTACAAGCCCCGTGCAATTTAATATGTTTACAAATAAGTGAATGACCCACAGTTGAATCACAAGACTCCCCCGTGAGAAACACTTCCGTCCCGTCTCTAATGCATTTATACATGAAAGGCAAGGACCAGAGTTCATGCAGGAAAGCACTACCCAAAGGCTGGTAACGGCCGACAGGATAATGTCTCATGCATGAGCTAAATTCAAACAAGGAAAAAGGCAAGGCGATAACCCCATGAACTAGCCACACTGCAGAATCTAGTTCCGCTACAGAGAATGGTACAGGATCCACTTTCTCGATATGTAACAAAGTGTATGATGCATCTTTCATGGACATGAACTGTTGCTTTTCAGTCAAATTAAAAGGCTTAAAAAGGGCAGTGGTGTTCAATAAATTCCAAGGAACTTTACCTAACTTAAGAGTTTGCAAAGTCCATGCAAACTGCATTACTGAACGCAATTGGTTCTGCCCATGATACAACGTAGAAACATCATTTTGCACAATATCAACAACAGAGGACACAATATTATCTAATGTGTAAATGCGGGAAGACAGGGTATTTATACTATTGTCAACAACAGCAAGCACCTTTTCCAAATTTGCTTGGTCTATTTCCCGAAGACGGGAAGCAGCTTCCATTTGTGACAGCTTCCAGAGTTCATTATACGCCTCATAAATGAACCTCTTCGGTCGGGGACCACGAGGTCCCATGATAAAGTCGGACAGATCAATATTGCCTGATAGGAGGGACAAATGTTGTTTAACAGAGTCTAAGGACGAGTGTTGTAGCCATTGTTTACATAACTTACCAACTGAATACGTTGTGACAGTACGTGACTCAGCAAACCTTGTATCAGGCCTGTCCTGTCTATAGCCAGGAACTGTGCCATGGAAACGCAGTTGGCATGCATTGGAAGATATGGGCCACGACAACCAGGGTGACTGTACTATTGCAGAAACGTTAAAAGAGTTGTTCTGAAACAGAGACTGCAACGTCACAAGGGACATATTAAAACGCAAGCTATCATTTGGAGAGCTCGACAATGATGGAAAACCTGGAGCATTTAATTGTTTAGTGGTAGCTAACCCCAAACACGTAGTTTGATAAATGGAAGAATTCAGAAACACGATTTGGGCTGGGATAAGGCAGGCGCGGTGTAAAGCCTCGGTGCCCTGCACCTGCCATGGTCTCGAACCCCATATTGATTTTAAATCGACTGTATCTTTCCAGTACTCATAACCACCCACCGCCAAGGCGCTCAAAAAGGAACCCGAATAAAGTAATTTGGTGTGGGTCAACATTATTTTTTGAGTCAATGGGGCACCCAATTTAAAATAATAAGACCCAGGGTTTGATCGATTAAAATCAGTGAAATAGGTGAATTTATTTCGAAGAGTCTGGGAGCTACCTGGTAAGGGGTTTGGACAATGTTCCCATTGGGTGTAGGTAACAGGGTTGCGCAATGTGCTCGGCTTGTGGAGAAAATGGTTGCCCCAATGCTGGTAACAATACAAATCGGCATAATTCGCAGAATTCATATACAAATCCTCAGCATTAAAGGAAGCATAATATTTTAAATCAGCAAACAATGCTTCAACGGCATGCACATCCCAATCGTCAGAATGAATATTACTTTTTACTACATCACCCATCGAAACTCGAAGGACATTTGGTACATTAATAATTTCTGTCGGGCCATGGATTTGAAAGTTTACCGCATCCCATACGATGCCATCAGCAACTGGAAACGCTGAAATGTTCACAAATGTGTGGTCACGCTTCATGATGTGTGAAGAAGAATGTGGAGCCAAAGTTCCAGCAACACTGTTCACAGCAGAGCGTTCAGGTAAATAGTGACCATTGATGAGTAGAAAAAACACTGTGACAAAGCCAATGGACATGAACAAAAAAATCAAGAAAAGCACCAACCAGATGTATGTCCAGGGTGAAACCAAAAAGTTATCTCGAAACCAGGATACAAAAAGACTGAACTTGGACGGGACAGTTGATGAGGTGGAATCCGAGTCAAAGGAATAACGTGTCGGGCTCAGTGGCGTTGTTGGTTGATGTGCCACCGACTCTGTTGCGGGATAGGTATACTCGTCCTCGCCAATACAGGGGGAGACAGGAGGTTCAAATATATTTTCAGGCAAATCAACCATCTCCATGGTAACATCAGTGACCGTTCGTGCAGGTGTGCCTCGAACACATGTCCGATAAATGGTAGGACAAGAGACCGTTGGTGTGACACTATTCAGGATCGGCCAGATGTTGTAGCTTGACATTTTCCACTGAGATGTATCTGTTTTCCTTGCGACCGGGAAGCGGTGGTAAAATGACTGTACGTGTTCCCTTCAATCCCAGAACTGGAACCGGTGCACGAAAAGAGGGGCCAAATTCTTTTTTATTCTCCACCTTCTCTCGAACCAGGTCGCCAATCTTCGGAAGCCAGCCGGCAACCGGAATCTGCAGAGCAGGGTCTAAGGCTGAAGGTAAATGTGCAATCGCAAGTTTGTCTCGGGCTTCTTGTAAGTCCTGTAACATAGCAGAATGGTTATCTACATCAAACTTGGCGGATTGCGCCGCCATGTCTAGACCATCAAGGTCAGGCACAAACATTCGTATGCCAAAGAGCATTTCGTAAGGGGTCCGCCCACCCAGAGGTCTTCTAGGAGATTATTAAGTGCACGCTGAACGGTATACAAGTGGGCCAGCCAGTTCCTGCCAGTACCTATAACTCTAGCTGTCAAGGATTGCTTTAAGTCACGGTTCATTCGTTCAACGATAGAGTTGCCCTCAGGCCTATACGGAGACGAAAATTTCACCCGCACCCCCAAGGAACCCATTGCGTCCTTGTAAGCCTTAGAGGCAAACGCCGGACCTTGGTCCGAATGGAAGGTGCCGCATGCAAAAATTCCCACAAAGACTCGCAAATCCCTGATGACATTTCGAGCGTCAGCACTCCGTTGTGGCCAGACCCAGATGAACCGTGTGCACGAGTCCACTGCCACTAAAATATATTTATAGGCAGTGTCTGAAGAAAATGGACCGCAGTGATCCAGGTAAACACACCCAAAGGGTCTGTTGGAAATGCCTAGCGAGGTCTGTGGTGGTCGTGTAACCGTGGAAGGCTTGATCTGTTGACAAACGTCACAGGAAAGCACATAAGTACGGGTGTCTTTATATAAACCACGCCACCAGTAACGCTGCTGCAAGATGGAAACTGTCGCAGACACACCTGCATGTGCCGAAGCCATGCCTTCGTGCGCTGCCGTTATCAAGGAAAGCCTGCGGTCCGCGTTGGGGATCAGCCGATCTCCAACGTCAGGTATTGTTACATAAGGAGCCTGATCGGGACCTAACTGGTAAGAATATTTGGAAGGGAAACCCCTAGGGTAATTTGTTCCTTCCTTCGTTGCAGCAATAGCCGCCAAGATATCAGTGTCTATTTTAGACATGGATCTAGTAACTGCTGCTACTGAACACGTGACTACTGCTGATTTGGCAGCTTCATCTGCCAAACCGTTACCAACAGCGTGTGGGCCCACCCGCTGATGGCCTAGGGTGTGAACCACCTGTGTGAGCGGCAGACGTTGTTGTAATTCTGCCACTCGAACCCAAAGCGTTTTATGCTTGATTGTGTTGCCTTTTGCGTCTCTATAGTCGTTTTTCGACCAGAAGAACAGATTGTCATTGTAAGATTGGACACAGTAGTAAGAATCGCAAACAATGAGAGTAGTCACATCAGGATTAACGAACTCTAGCGCAAGCACCAATGCACGCAGTTCGGCCAATTGTGCAGTACTGTCCCCGAGTGCCTGAGTGTGCACCACTGTGGATTTGAACTTTCCGTTCACAAAAGTACCAGCAACAATGGCACATGCGGCTGAATAAGCATGCTTGGACCCCGTGGCCGGTTGTGCCGAACCATCGGTATAGATCACACAGTCGTAATCCTCAAGCGGCAATAAGGACAGAGGAGGAGGATGAACGAATTCATACTGTAAAAACTCCTGAGTCTGGAGGGAAGAATCAAAAATGAAAGAGACATCTGAGGATGTCAAAGAGGTAGCCCATTGAATCCAACGGGGGTGCAATGCTTTAGAGTTCGGTACACTCGCTTTTGTTACTGCCTCTAGGGCAGGATAGGGTGTTACCACCAGAATACGCTTTCCCTGGGCCAGTGCGCGCTCTTTTAGGATCGCCATTTGCACTGCAGTTAAAACTTTTTCCACAGATGAAAAGCGTAATTCGGCGGAGGTGTACAGATGTGACTTGTATGCGATGGGTACTGTGTCACCTTCGTTAAAGGTTAAGTACGTGAAACCCACTGCCCCCGGAATTATTCTAATCACCAGGTTTGTGTGGTTATCACGAGTCAAAAGATATTTAGACTCTAGAAGGTCAGTCTGCAAAGACTGCAGAATGGAGGTATGCTCTGGCAGCCAGCAAGACCTCGAATAGGTAGGTTGTATCAATGCATACAGAGGCTTGATACGCTGGGCATATTCGGGAATGTAAGTACGCCCGAAGTTCAGGAAACCCAGCAAAGACTGAAGCTTCTTCAGAGTATTAGGAGGGCACAAAAGTGCACATTTTTCTAGGAAGTGGGGGCTAAGCCCCTACCTTCATTGTTGAGCTCGTAGCCCAAGAACAAAACGGTAAATTCAGCTATATGAGATTTTGCAAAGTTAAATTTGTAACCTTGTACCGCAAATTCAAGAATAATGCGGTCTACTCAGTACAGATGCGGAAATAATTCGTCGTCCGTCAAATAAATGTCATCGACGTACGAACACGCATCTGGATCTATGCCGTCTAACAAAGAGACAACACGAGCTGCAAATACTCCCGGACTATTTTTGTAGCCCATTGGGAGACGCCTGAATTGAAATAATTTGCCACCGGATGTAAAAGCGCTCCATTGGCCACTCTCCGGGGCTAAGTTGTGCGTGTAGAATCCATTTGAAAGGTCAAGTGTCGTTTTATATTTTTTACGAACAAGACTATCTACAAGCGCAGAACTGTGTGTATTTTGCACCGCAAAGGTCCGACAATGAGAGTTCAAATGCCGGTAATCCAAAACCAAGCGGTACGATCCATCGGGTTTAGAAACCGCAAAAGGGGATTGTTCATAGGTGATACACAGGGTTCAATTACTCCCTGATATTCCAACTGAGTCAGAATTTCGGAAACGGGGCCTTTGGCCTCACGTTTTATGGGATATTGGGGTTGTGGCTGTGGTAGTGACCGCAAAGGTATTTCATGGGGGGGAGATTCCTCATCCCAACCCACGTGGTTGCGGTATAACGCAGGAGCCAGGGACACTGCCCATTCAGCTGCTAGAGCCTCCGCTTTGTCCTTTAGGACATGTCGAGAAAAGCTCAGAAGGATTACCTCCTCCCCTTTGCGTGCAGCAAGAACGAATGATGGTGGCCAATCCACCTCTGCTAACAATATATCGTAGGAAGAAGTTAAATTTTCCCCAAAAATCCCTTTAATTATGCGTTGTATATCACCTTCGATTTGAATGACAATATTATAAAGTCGGTCAGGGGGAGCAACTCTAGTGTCAGCTGTCTCGACAGTAATGAATGTTTCAGTTGCTGTCGCCTCCATATGAGGACGTAGCGCCTCCCGCACTATGGTAACTTCCGCGGCGCTGTCTAGGAGGGTTACTGCCCACGTCCAATTCAGGAGCCTCGCTCTCACCGTCTGTGGCATATTTCGCTGTTACAGCGGCAACCTTCTTCTTCTGAAATTGCGGACGAGAATGTTGAAAGTCTTCTGCCTTCCCTCTGACTTGTTGTCGAGGCTGGTCTCGTCCCTGTGGAGCCTCGCGGCCCCTTCCTCTATCTTGTCGTTCTCCTCCACTGGCTTGTGACGACGTCTGTGCCTGTGAAGAACGAGGAGAACGTGTGTCAGGGATCTGAAACCTATCCGGTGATTTAATTCTCGCCCTATCGCGTAAATCATAGGTGCGTTCAGAAGAAACTGAAACCGGGGATGCACCTCTCGACCCCGGCTTTTGTTGTTGCTTACCCTGTTTTTTCAGCCTCCAGCTCTTTTTAGTGAAGACTGGTCTCTCATCTTTCTCAGATTGAGTTTTGGATTGTTGTTGTTGTGGTTGCGATTGTGTTTGCTGTTTTGCAAAAGGCTTGTTGCCCAGGCTATTTCTACCAATAGTTTTGTAAGCCTGAGTTATAATCTTCGGTAATTCGCGAGGCCTGTCCAATTCTGGGACCAGAGCCAAAGCGTTCGCTACTTGAAAGTTCACTGCATCGCCCTTGACATTCGCAAGGATCAGCTCAGCTACTACATTAAACACTCCCACCAGTCTCATCCCTAATTCCACAGCCGCTTCAGGGCCATGTTCATCCTGTACTTTTTAATTACTGAGGGGAGAACTGTCATGGAAGGAGTACCAAAACATTTAGAATATACTGCTGCGAATACCTTACCCCAGTTTTCACATGCTGTCAACTCGGGTATCAAGTCTTTTGGCAAACTAATCGTAAGAATGCGGTGTTTATCCACTGGGGTTGTGTGTGGAAAAACAGCCTCCAACTGGTCAAATTTTTCTGCAAGC
This sequence comes from Calotriton arnoldi, assembly GCA_963921515.1. Lineage (NCBI taxonomy): Eukaryota > Metazoa > Chordata > Amphibia > Caudata > Salamandridae > Calotriton > Calotriton arnoldi. The sequence continues at coordinate 754,810 of CAWUFW010003328.1, forward strand.
CAATAAGGAAAGTCATCCTTATGTTGTGGACGTTTGCCCATCACTGAGTTCACCATGACAGGACTTATGGTCACTCCGCCTGCAGCAGCTGGTTGGGCGGCAACTCCAGGAGCAGCTCCATGGATGCTGCCTGTAACATATCGCACTAAAGCTCGATGCACTTGCACCAAAGCCGCATACATAGTGCGCAGTTCCGCGACTGGTATATTCATATAGCGCGGATGTGGGGTGTACCCGGCCAAAACAGGCCAAGTGGCCCCCTCAATAGATAAGGGGCCTAAACGAACCGTGGTAGTCGGTTGTGGGAGGGCGCCATTAAACCAAACACGGTGCTGCCAAGCCGTGAGCGGTACTTCGAGATTAGTATAAGGTCGATATACAGCAGGAACAGCAGTAGGTTCATATTCATGAAACAGATTATCAGTAGCATCCACTGCTGGAAAAGTGACCCAAGAATAGAACACTTCAAAGTGGAAAGCCGGGTCGGCTTGAACCACAAAGACTAGTTCAACTCCCGTATCTGGCACTCCATACACCCGTAAGTGATCCCGGAGCGCCGTGCGGCTATGCGCCGCTATGTCTATACCCGCCATTATGAACGGGATAGGACCACAACCTAACACGAGGCAACACAAAAAGGGTTATGATTAAGAAACCTTTTTTTGTTTTTAACAACTTCAAGCTTGAAAGAACCTACAAAAACTTTAATATAGGAGGTATCGCCGTCACACACGCTTCCGGAAGCGTACGTGAGGGGTTTGTGGACAAGCACAAGTACTACTCAAGCGTCTCGCAGTTAAGCTGCCCCACTCGTTGGTCGCGCCATGTCATAGGGTTTCTGCACATACAGAGCTATGCACAGGATTATAGGACCTCGGAATATAGTGGTGAGCCAACCATATGCCTTAGCACCCAAAACCCCAACCCAACTAGCCTTAGCGTCCCATCAGCACCAATGTGCCAATGATTAGACAACCCAGAACACGGTATCTCTCTCAGGACTCGCAGAGGCAAGAGCACTCTTTCGTATCACTCGTACCTGTCCACAATATGCGTAAGAAGAGACACAGTATAGGTTAAAATGTTTATTTCAACGTACGTGCTCTAAGATACAGTACACGTGTCAGTACTATTAGCATAATGCATAGAAATAATATAATCAGCATGGTTACAACTCCATAGAATACAAACGGGGAAAGCATCTCATAAAGCAGTGGATATATGTCTATCTAACATTACCACCCTCCCCGTGCTGGAAGCTAGTTTATTATAAAAATAGAAGACCTCTGGGCTTTGACTAGCGAACCCCATACCTCAGTCTCTTAGATACAAAACTACATCAGCAGACAATCACAGCTCTTCTCTCTGGAAAGGTTCTCTCCAACTCCCTGCTAGTGTGGACCAACTACAATATTAAAAGCAGCTGTACATAGTGTTATGTCTAGGTGCGAGGGACTGGCCATATCAGCAAGAACAAGAAGACGCTGTTATTCGACCTTGTACATGTTGTGCAGTCTGAGCCCAAATCGAACAAGAGAAAAGGTGAGAGACAGAAAATGCAGGCAGCACGGAAATAACTTGGCAAGAGCAGAGGTCGATAAAACGACGGCTCAGAGTAACGTGTGCAAAGAAAAGCAGCATGGCAGCCAGGCTTAAGACAACATATTAAGGGAGGCCAGGGGGCCACAAACCACAAGACACTATATGGGTTATTGATTGGTTGTCTGACTATCTGTATGTGTGCCTGAGTGTCTGTGTGGGTGGGTGGGGGGTGTGAGTCTGTGCATAGATGTGTGAGTGGGTGATTCACTGGGTGTATGGGTTCATGAGTGTATCTGTGAAGGGCTGTATGGGTGGGTGAGTGTGTGTATGGGTGTGCTCGTGAGTGAATGGATGTCTCACTGGTACATGTTTGAGTAACTACATATGTGAAAGGCAGTATATATGAGTGTTGGAGTATATAAATGACTTTATGTGAGAGTGAGTGATTGTGAAAGTGGCTGTATGGATGAGAGTTTGCTTGTGTCAGTGATTGTATTAGACAGTAAGTATGTGTTAGTCTCTGTATGAATAAGTGAGGTGGTGTGTGTATAACCGTATAGGTGAGTAAATGGGAGTGTGATTGATTCTTTGCATGACTGACTACGTGTGTGAGTAACTCTATGGATGAGTGGCGATGTGTGAGTGTCTGTATAGGGCTATGAGTGCAAATGATAGTGCTGTATTGATAAGTGACTGCATGTATGAGTAAGTGTATGGGTGAATGAGTGGATGTGTGTCAAGACCTAGGAATCAGTGAGTGGGTATGTAGTAACTGGTATTTGTGTGTCTATGGTTTCGAAAATGGTAATCTGTATTTTAGAGTGGGTGTATCAAAGGATATATTAGGGTGTGAGGAAGTGCATCAGATTATCACGTGGATGATGTCATCAGTGATGTCACCAATGGTGTCATTTGAGATGTCATCAGTGATGTCATCAGTGATATCACTGACCATGTCATGAATGGTGTAATATGTGACATCATGAGCAGTGCATTGCGGGGGCACGAGTTATAGTTAGCACAACTAACTATAACGTCCGAATTTCTCTGGTTTTGTACGAGTGAAATGTCCAACTAACTATAACGTCCCTGAAACCTGTGCTAATTTCTAACTATAACGTCCCTGAAACCTATGGTTTTTTCAGTGAATTCCTAAGGTTTTTTAAATGCTAATTTCTAACTATAACGTCCCTGAAACCTATGGTTTTTCAGTGAATTTCAAAGGTTTTTTAAATGCTAATTTCTAACTATAACGTCCCTGAAACCTATGGTTTTTTCAGTGAATTTCTAAGGTTTTTAAATGCTAATTTCTAACTATGCCTACAGAGGTAGGACATGTGCAGAAAGAGGAAGAAAGGCGCAGAAAGAAGCAAGATAAATGCAGAAAGAGGCAACAGAAGTCCAGAAAGACAAAGAAAGGTGCAGAAAGAAGCAACAGATATGCAGAAAGAACCAACAGAGGTGCAGAAAGATGCCTTGTTGCATAGTCATCCTGTGCCCCCAACTGTTTGCTGACGGGTACTGGTGGTAACTGACTCTGACTAACCAGGCCTAGAGCCAGTGCTATGCTAAAAGACACTTAGAATACAGTGAAAATGCCTACATACACTAGGGTACATTATGGGTTGTGATTGGCATGACCTCCCCTGTAAGGCCCAAGTATATAATAGGGCAGGGGGATTAAAACTACCTCTAAGTCAGAGGTGCAGAAACATGCTACTTTAACTAGTAGTCGCGTTTGCAGAGTGGTAGAGAAAGGGTGCTGGGCCTCCGACCAGCGCTCAAGAATTCCGCTGCTTAGGACTTACAGAAGGTACCAGGAGGGCTTCTTGGCCCCCAAAGTCCCTCAGGAGTAAAGTGGACTTCATCCCCCATCCCGTAGTCTGCCAGGAGGCGAGTTTGCAGAGTGGTGGAGAAAGGGGGCATGGCCTCTGAAGACGTATTAGCTATCCTACTGTGTGGGACTTACTGGAGGTAACAAGAGGGGTATTTGGCCCCCAAGGACATCCTTGGGGGCCAACTACCCCTCCTATTACCTCCAGTAAGTACCACACAGCAGGATTGCTAACTTCTCATAACAGGCCACGCCCCCTTTGCCCACTACTCTGCAAACGCGCTCCCTGGCGCACTCTTCAATGGGGATTGAAGTCCCCTTTACTGCTGGGGGTCCTTAAGGGCCAACTAGCATACCTCTTACCTCCAGTAAACCCCACACAGTGGGATTGCTGAGAGGTGGACACAGCCCACGCCCCCGTTCTCCACCACTTTGCAAACGCGCCTCCTGGCGCACTCTTGTTTGGGGGATGAAGTGCCCTTTCCTCATGAGGGTCCCTGGTGGCCAACTAGCCCACCAGGTACCTCCAGTAAGCCCCACACAGCTGGATTGCTGAGAGTGGTCCGAGGCCACGCCCCCCTTTTAACACCACTCTGCAAAAGCGGCTCCTGGCGCACTGCTGCTTGGGGAATGATGTCCTCTTGACACAAGAGGACCTCATCACCCCACCAGCAGTGTGCCAAGAGGCGTGTTTGCAGAGTGGTGTAAAAAGGGGCGTGGCCTCGGACCACCTCTCTGCAATCCAGCTGTGTGGCGCTTACTGGAGGTACCTGGTGGGCTAGTTGGCCCCAGGGACCCTCAGTATTCAAGGGGACTTAATTCCCCAACTTAGAATGCGTTAGGGGGAGCGTTTGCAGAGTGGTGCAGGGAGGGGGCGGGGCCTCCGGCGAGATGCCAGCTTTTTAAAAATAGAATTTTCTTTGAAGGGGGGCTCTGTGGCCCCCCTTCTTTCAATATGTTTTGGGCCCTGGGGGCCCCATCCCCCAAGGCCTGCACATTTATTTATTTTTAAACGGGAAGGGGGCCAATTTCGGCCCAGGGGACCCCATCCCCCGGGGCATGGCCAGACTTGTTTTTTTATTTAATAAATTTGGAGGGGGGCCACGTGGCCCCCCTCCTCAGGCCAATTATGGACCCGGAGACCCCATCCCCCGGAGCCAGCCTTCTGCTTTTAAAAAAAAAAAATTACTAAAGGGAAGGGGGGCCGAGTGGACCCACTTCCGGGCCACTTCTGGCCCCAGAGACCCCATCCCCCGGGCCCGGCCCTCACGTTGGGGACCCCATGGCCCCTGCCGGCTCCCCACCTCCTGCGGGAGCCGGCATTGCTGGGCAAGGGGAGCTGCTGACATGCAGCTCCCTTGCCCAAAGCAATCTGCTTGCTATGACAGGGCGGGAGCCATGCTCCCGCCCTGTCATAGCAAACGGCAATGTCCCGGGGTTGGGCACCCCGGGACATTGCAGGAGCCGGCCCAGGGGGGGTGTCAGTCCCCGGGGCCATCAAGGGCTCCAGTAGGGGGGCCGCGCGGCCCCCCTCCCAAAGTGAAGATAGCCCTGGGAGGTGGTGTCCCCGGGGGTCCGCAACGAACCCCCATATTTAAATAAACAGTGCCCTGGGGAGGTGGTGGTCCCTGGGGCAGTGTGGGGGGGCTCGAGCCCACCCACACTAATTATTTTCAAAGCCACGGGGAGGTGGCAGTCCCCGGGGCTTGGGGGGGCCGCGAGGCCCCCCACCCTAATTTCAACAAAACCCCAGGGAGGTGGCAGTCCCCGGGTCTTGGGGGGCCCGCAAGGCCCCCACCCTTATTTTCATTATGCCCCGGGGAGGTGGCAGTCCCCGGGGCTGCGGTGGCCCCGGCGGGCCCCCGCAATATAATTTTGCATTGTCCCCGGGACCTGGCCCACCCGGGGGCTTAACAATAACAAAGCGCGGGAGCCCGCGCTTCATATTTCTTTTTGTTTTCTCAGCCGGATTCGCGCACCCAGCGCAAATTCGGACAATTTTTTTAAAATGCTTTTTTTGGCCCTGGGGGTCCTTGTGGGACCCCTTGAGCAGGCCTAGGGGGCCAGGGTGTTTCTACCCTGCCCCCTTTTCTTGTTTATCATCTTTTTTTTCTGTTTTCTTGTGACTCGGTTACCGAGTCACAAGATGGCTGCCAACACTTCCTGGTTTGGAGTGTTGCCAGCCAATCAGAAGTCAGCTCGTGCTCGGGAGGGTTCGCGACTCCTCCTCGGTGCTGTCAGACCAAACAATGCACTCTTACCTGTAGGGTGCGCGGTTGAGTTTCGCAGTGACGCTATGAGCTAACTTCCAAGTACCCTACCTTATAACCTGTGTTTTCTTATATGCACTAGGGCTATGCGATAGGGTTCAGGGAGGAGGGCCGGATACTGGACGCTGAGGAAAGGACTTCTTGTTGTCGACCTGCGATGCAACAAGATTTAATTAGCTTTGATTTTTAGATTGCAAGCATTTCTTAATTACTTTTCTTTCTTACTAGAAATAGTATTACTTTGAGTTTAATCTTCCTACTTGCGATCTAGTGAAGTTATGAATAGCGTCCTAGCAGTCTTGTGATGAATAAGCCTGGGTGTAGTTTGCGTAGTAGCACTTCACGTAGCTACGTGAAGTACATTTTGAACTACACGTAGCTATGCAAATTGCATAGCTGTGTGCTTGACTGCACTGTACAATAATTGCCAAAGGCATCTTGCACAGTGCAAGTTAAGATAAAATAAATAACTCTGTCTTTATATGCTAAAAATGCATATAGTCATTTCACAAAAGTGAAAACGATAAATTAACAAGCAGTGAGAGAGGTGATGATGTTGGGATCCTCCCTAACCTAGGAGAGAACCAAGCAGATGCCTTGAAAACAAAAAGCACATCTTTTGAACGATTCAGTGGTGGTCCCATCCTCTTAGGACCACCCCAAGCACAGTTATTGGCAAAATACAATCCCAACCAAAGGCCCTGCAAAGCATTATGGGACGAGATTAGCAGTGGGCAGTGAATATTATAGTATCCAATATCAAAATAATTCTACAAAGAGCTGCAGTTCCACTAGTCGTTACTAGATGTCCCTCACGAGTCAAATGCAAAAGCTTCATGAAAGGGTTTCAATGCTTTTGCATTTGACTCGTGAGGGACATCTAGTAACGACTAGTGGAACTGCAGCTTGATGTATTAATAATTTCAATGCTTTTGCATTTGACTCGTGAGGGACATCTAGTAACGACTAGTTGAACTGCAGCTCTTTGTAGAATTATTTTGTTATTGGACACTATAATATTCACTGCCCACTGCTAATCTCGTCCCATAATGCTTTGCAGGGCCTTTGGTTGGGATTGTATTTTTGCCCATAACTGTGCTTGGGGTGGTCCTAGGAGGAAGGGACCACCACTGAATCGCTTACATGATATGCTTTTTGTGTTCAAGGCATCTGCTTGGTCCTCCCCTAGGTTAGGGGGACCCCAAAGCCTCACCTCTCTCATTGCTTGATATTTTATTGTCAAAGTTCACTTTTGTGAATTGGTTATATGCATTTTAGCATAGAAAATTGCTTTGTCAAAGCATTTGTAGGTGTTTAGTATACTGCTGCTACGCTACATCAATTAGCACAGTTTTTCACTCTGCTACGTGCAATTTGCATAGTGCGTAGTAACACAAACCTTGCATGCTCCGTGAGCGTAGCGAAGTATTATGCCCAGGGTTAGTGATGAAGGTCCTAGAGTTGCTGTGGGGTGTGGCAGTTGTTGAGCCTGGCTTTGTAGGGCGTGGCAGGTGTTGGGCGTGGTTTTGCAAAGACACCTCCATAACTCTTCTTTTAGAAAAGAATGATGAATAAGTTACTCAACATTCAATAACAACATTCATTTTAGAACATTACATGGTATGCTCTGCTTTCCCTAATTAAGCACTTACTTGTATGAAACCCCAAAGACTTGTCTCATCACTATATCTGTTAAATGATATAAAAAGAACAAACAAAGAACAAACAATCTACAGTGTCCATTTGTTAATAACAATGTGAAGCTTCGTTTCTTTAAAGTCTTTTTCCAAAAGTGTCCTTTCTTTGATTGAAAGAAAAAACGTTCCAAAAATTGTCTTTCTTGTAATTTTAAACTACGCGCAAAGTTCCATTACTGTCTTGCGATGGGCGCCTTAGTTTATTGAATAGATTTCACTTAGCTTTCTTTGTTGCTCTGCTTTCAGGTTCGATGCTGTAAACAAAACCGGAATGGCTCCAGACGATGAACAGGAAGCAAGAAGATGCTGCATCCAATTGCCGGTGAGTATTCCTGGAGTCTGTTGTCTCCCTCACAACGGACGGAAGGCTAAGCACTTTCCAGAACTTGGGTGTGGCATTATATACCAGAGCCACACCCAAGATGGCCGCTACGCTCCCGAGCGTCTTACGTGACGTGACGAGAGCCATTGCCTAGGTATTTTTCTTCTTGGCTGGGCAAAGGAGCGGACACAGGCTCGCTTGCAGCCGAGTCTGAACGTGTGCAAACAAATCAATCAAAGCAATACCGAAATGCTACAAACACTCAACAAGATTCAAGTATGCTTTCCTCCATATGGTTTTGTACATAATAGTTTCATGATTAACATAACTACAAACAAGCATTGGAATGTTAAAATGTTTATCAATGATTCTGCACATTTTCACAGATTCTCGCACATAACCATCAATTAATACAGACTCCTAAACATAATAACATACATGATAACACATGCAGTGTGCTGGTTGCACGGGACAGGGGAGGGTTTCAATAGGGGAGTATTAGCTCTACGAGGAGCCGAGAGGGCTACGCTTATGCCAAACTTCGTAATCTTCGAGGCTGGGACAGGGAATCATGACAGGTGCTCAGATATCGATATTTTTATTTTTTTAATTTCGCAGCAACTACTGAACGAATTTACACCATTTAAAAAAAAGGTCGCTTTCTGAACCAAGAGCTACCTTTTTGCCAAATTTGGTGTAATTCCGTTCAGCAGTTCGGGCTGTAGCCTATTCCAAAATTTCCTATGTAAATTAAAATGGAGAAAACGAATTTTGGGACCCCCCTTTTTTCTCGGCCCCCGCTTGACGAATCACCCCTAAACTCTCAAGAGAGGAGCGGACCGGAGCGGGCTATTAGTTTCGAAAATGTCGCGAAGATTCGTCATCCGGCGCCAAAGATATTGACAAATCAAAAAACGCTTTTCCTATGGATAATAGGTCCTAACTATAACTACCTACTGGCGACCGCCAGTAGGTAATATATATATATATATATATATATATATATATATATATATATATATATATATATATATATATATATATATATATATATATATATATATATATATATATATACATATATATATATATATATATATACATATATGTATATATATATATATATATATATATATATACGTATACGTATATATATGCATAATTGCAAAGAAGCGCACCAGCCCAAATGTTGATAATTCAAAACATTTTATTCCGTAGTGAAACTGGCAGCATGCTCATTATCTGATGCGTTTCGGTTTACAAGCCTTGATTTGGAATACTGAGGCACACTTGTGCACTGATGAAACACTCAGGCTCTACTCATGCACTCATGTAATTACGTAGGCAGCAAATGAAATCATGACTTTCATTTTAGACTACTGCATCTCTACTTGTGAATGGTAGCATCTGTTAACCCGTTCCCTCTCTTTCAAAACGAGGTTCCTGTCAGCGTGTTTTTGCGATGTTTTCCCTGACAAATTTGGTGTTAGTCCTTTCAGCGGCTCGGGCTATAGAGGTGGCTAAAGTTTCCTACGGGAATTACCATTACAAACGCAACCTTATTACACGCCCCAAATTCTCAGTCCCTTCTGCACAGATCACCCCCAAACTTTGTTTAACAATAGTACCTACCATGACATTTTTTGGGCAAAATTTCATGCAGATTGGTCAAACGGCGCCAAAGGTATAGCCAAGTGAAAAAATGCTCTATTTAAAGAAACTAGGTCCTAACTATAAGTATCTACCGGTGACCGCCAATAGGTAATATGTATATATATTTACTGAGAAAACCAAAGGTTAAAGTGTTGTGATAGTTATGTAAGGTAATAAGATCTTGCCTAACGTTAAAAATATCCCAGACATTCACTGAAAAATGACACTGCGGTGTTCATGCGGACCATCCACTCAGTGGTCCCCATGCACCCATGCCCCCATCACATCTACAACCTGGGAACATCACCAATCAGCACCACCCTGACCCACACCATCAACACCTCCCTCATGTCTGCCACTTTCCCGGATGAATGGAATCAACACCTTCCTCAAGAAGCCCACAGCCGACCCAAATCAACTGTGCAAATTCCGACCCATCTCCCTGCTTCCCTATCCAGTCAAAGTGATAGAGAAGGCCGTCAACAAGCAACTCACAACCCACCTCGAATCTCACCATCCTCTAGACAACACTCACTCAGGATTCGGAAAGAAGCACTGTTCTTAAACAGCACTCTTTGTGGCCACTGATGACATTCGAATTGTCCTTGACCGAGGAGAAACCACTGCCCGCATCCTGCTCAACTTCTCTGCAGCCTTCAACACCGTCTCCCATAACACCCTCTTCAGAAGACTCCATGAGATTGGCATGCAAGGATTTTCTCTCAAATTGATCTGTTCCTTCCTCACATGAAGAACCCAAAGGCTCAGGCTGCCACCTTTCACAGCAGTGACCAAGAAATTGATATGCAGAGTCCCACAGGGATCATCCATCAATCACACTCTTTTCAACATGTACATGACACCACTCACCAACATCATCTGATCACAAGTCATCACTGTTATCTCCTACTCTGATGACACCCAACTCATACTCTCCCTGACGGACAAAACAAATACTACGAGAACCAACTTCACCAACTGTATGACCATGGTAGCAGACTGGATGCAAACGAATTGCCTTACGCTCAATTCTGAGAAGACAGAACTACTGGTCTTCGGCAACAAGACCTCCCATGGGACTTCACCTGGTGGCTGTTGGAGCTAGGACCAACACCCATACCCACAGACCATGCAAGAAATCTCGGGATCATCCTAGATGAAAAGCTCAACATGACGGCTCAAGTCAACACAATGTGCACCTCCTGCTTTCAAATCCCTTGCATGCTGCGAAAGATCTTCAAACGATTGCCTCAGAACACCCATAGCAGTGGCTGGAATGTTATTTTCTGTAATTCGAATCATGCTTGCAGATGTAACTTGGCTGCCGCCTTGGAAATGTAGAAAATGTACTTTAATGATGGCTACCACTGTATGTCTCGACACAGCATGGTAGCCATTTGGGAATTATTGAAAATATAAGTTTGCCAACCACCTCTGTGACCATTGCTAATACCAGCTGCATTTTACAAGCATTGGTAAAGCCAATAGCAGCAAACAGAAAGTAGTGGACTAGAAACAGAGGAAGGGGGAGAGATAGAGAGAAACCAAGCAACATATGTGCTGGTGTCAGAGGGAGGCAAGGGGGAAAGAATGATGCAGTGGGTTGGGATTTGAGGGAACCAGAGGATGACTAGGAGGTGGAGAGAGACAGAGATAGGATCAAGTGAAGGAGCTTGACAAACACTAGGAGCACATGCACGAATGAGTGAAAGAGGGAGGGAATGGCAGAGAAAGAGAAAGGAAGAGAAAGAAGGGAACAGGACATGTACTCCAATGGAGTGCTAAATCACAAATGGAAAGCAAAAAAATGAAATAAAAATTGTTAATAATGCTGTCTGTAGCAAGATCTCAAAAATAGTTGGCACTGTCAGTGCTTCTTCTTACACTCTGCAAAATGGTGGATCAAAAGCTTTCAAACCAATAGAACAATTGTTAATGTTTGTTAGACTGAGAATAATAAATGCCATATTTTAATTACATTGCGTAAAGGTGACTAGGATTAAAGTGTTTTTGTAGCACAATTAGAGCGTCCCATTTTATAAATAAAAATATGAATAGAATATAATTGAACTGCACTGAATACAGCATATTTCTTCACGTTATCAATAGAAACAGATAAATGGAAGGGAAGCAATGGATTGCTACCACTTAAACATTTCCTTTTGTATAAAATACACATATGTCAAGGACAATGTTAAGTTCAGTATTTTAGATTCCAGTTGTAGTGGTGTAATACAACAAATTTGTTGCAGCAACTACTGCTATTGCAGGAGTCATACTTTAGGAGCAGACTTTGGCTAATAATTTATATTTATTGTGCATTACTGAAGCAAATAGTATGTTTAAATAAAAATTAGACCCCTGTAGTTTGAAATCAGGTGTTAATTCTAGTATTTAGATTAATTGAAACTTCAAATTTATGAGTTCATGAGCACTGTTTAGAGACTCACAAAATCTGGTAATATTAAACTTTTGCTTATATAATGAATAAGATAAATCTTTTGAAGTCTACAGATGATTTCTGTTCCATTCAGTTCTGTCAACTTTATTGTTTGCTCTTCCACTGGAGAATGCAATCTAGGAAAAAACTAATCCAAACTGCAAAATACAATTACTTGAGTTAATAAACTGTCCAGTAAAGGAAGGTAAACACTGTGATGCACCCATCAAAACATAACACAATCATTCTGTAGTCAGCATGCAATAATCAATCACATAACAGTCTGTGTCTACATGTGCACATCAGCTCTATCACAATTACTCATTTAAAAATATTCATCTCAAGAGCTCACTTAACTCTCCCTCTGTATTCCACTTGGCCTCTGCAGAGAGATTCATGACCATATTTTCCTTATTAATTATGGGGCATATCACCAACAACTTGCGATAACTATCGCAAAGGGCGCTTAGCGCTATTTCCTATATCGCCGGCTATCGCTGGAATTTATCGCCCTGGAAGCGCGTTATTAACAACGCGTTTCTCCAGGGCGATAAAAATTCCAGCGATAGCGGGGAAATCGCCGTATTGCAGGGAACATCGCTGGTTTTCCAGCGATGTTCCCTGCAAAACGGCGATAACCTTGCTGATATGACCCTGTGGTCGTATCAGCATAATCCACCCCAATGTTAGGGATAGGTAAGTCTGAATTCTAGCAGATGTTAGTTTTTGGCAAAAACAGCTGTTTTCTCCAAAAACTAACGTCTGCTTAAATGCTGGGGCAGCCTTGTAAATATCGCGATGTGCACATCAGCGATATTTGCAAGGTTGTACTGCCCAGTGACGCCCACTTTGCATCTCATTAGGGATACAAAGCGAGGCGTCGGTAACAAGGCTGCTAACATGCGCTAATGCATGTTAGCACTGCCTTGTTAATAAGGCGAAAACATTATCTCTGCTTTTTTGGCTTTTAAAGCCAAAGAAGCGGAGATAAGGCCCTTGATAATATGCCCCTTAGTTTGTATTCAATTCTCTGTTAATTAGAGGACATTTCACATGATATGCTACCAGTAAACATTTGTCATACTAGCCCTTGAACCCAAGATAAACCTCTAGTTAGATTAGTTAAAAGGGCGCGTGACTAGCAATCAGAAAGGATGCCTGCAGAAACAAGGAGAGAACCAGTGCTTAGTTTAAGCATTCAGTTTTGGGGGCGGGAACTTTTTCTCACCATTCTTCGACCCAGAGCAAGAGAGGGGTTGTGATCTATGCATTCGTAGTCTGTCCCTTATAACCATGACGGTCTCGAGGGTGTTGTCGTGGGATACATGGACTGCTGCTTGGTGTTCCAGTCAGCTCACGACATGACCCTGGAGACGGTTGGTGGATGAAGCAGTCAGGGTGTTTCTCGTACTGTTAAGGGAGCGAATAAACCAACCAAACTCATCTTTACTTGGCGTATGTGTACTCTGTGACTTCTACAATTTGGCGACGATCACTTGCTCTCCCTTGAAGCGAGGAACGGACCTACCCGATTAACGATGCGTTTTGGCAAGGTGCCATTCCTGAAACCCTGCTCTCTATGTATGTTCCTGTTGAATGGTGCCGCCTTCGTGTGAGATAAAACAAGGATATAAGGTACTGTGCTTGCTTATGTTTTCTTTTCCGGCGGCAGTTACTCCAGTGAATCACGGAGCTCCAGTGCTTAATTTGTAAAATATTAAGTGCCAGGGCTCTGACAAGGAGGCCACTGCAGCTTGCACCACCCATCGCCATTGTCAGCGCTGCCAAAACAACTACTAACCATCTCTCTCGCATGTTGATGCGACAGTTCACATTATTCCAGGTCCCCAAAGCTAAAGAAATGGCTGGGGAGGTAGGTAGTAGCAATTTTAATGTATATTGTATTCCTAAACAACCCTTGTTTTGCTCATCTCTAAATTAGATGAGCAGCGCCACCATGTGGTAGACTGTTGTAAGTATGGTGTTAATGAGGTAAAAATTCGTGCACAGCCAATTCTATGATTGATTTAATTGAAACTTCTTGTTTTCATCAATGTGTGTGGTGCTCCCGGGCATCGCACTCCGGACAAGAGCGTAACTAGAACAAATCAATCGCACCCCCTACATAGGGGTATGTCCCCCTAGGCACCAACCAAATCCTTGAAAAGGAATCATAAATCTTAGGTCATTCAAAATAACAACAGTAGTCCAAAATTCTTCATTCAATGATTCAATGTATTGCTTGTTAATTTTTCACAACACTGAGTTGATTTGTAAGGTAAAGACATGGTATGAAACCAGACTACAATATCCAGAATGCATTACGGCATTATCCTTTGTCAAAAACATGGATTAGATTCTCTTCAATTTATATTTCCCAATGCATTTCGGGCATTCCGCCCTTCGTCAGGAGATAAATCTACAAATATGAGAATGAAATACAATGAGGAAACCTGTGCAAATGTATAAAATATGTTCATCATAAGGAAGTTAAATCGTGTTAACAGCGCGTCCGTAGGTATATGATAGAGCCGACCACCTTCAAGTAAAGTGTGCATAATTAGAAATGACCCAAAGGATGTTTCAGTGGATACAATCAGATACCAAGCATGAAAGGAAACATCAAATCATGACCGAGGAAATCTTCGCTAAATCAACAGTCCGGGACGTGCAGTAGATAAGGTGTGCGAGATTAGAAGAACACCCAAAAGTGTATTTTAGTAGATGCACACAAATACAGAGAATAAAAGGAAAAGTTAAACCATAGACGAGGGAAACCTCGCTAAAGCAACTTTATCTATGCTAAAAGATCAAGCCACTGGTGTGTACTTACTCAAATAGTCCTGAGAATGTGCTTCAAGACTCCGCGTATGTCAGAGGCATATATTGCGGCGTGCAATTTCAATACCAATCTACGAAGATTAGAAGTGAAAATAGGACTAAATCCAAGATAGAGAGCGTATACCAGAGAGTACATGAATATAGGTAAATGGTGGCGGCCATCTTGACTGAGAGGATGGTGTATAATACGTGTGTGCATTAAAGCTATACAAATGTGTACCCCTAAACATAATTCACAGCAAACACAATAAATAAAACATGAAATCAAGTGAAATGTTATCACAGAATAAATCAACATGATGATAATATCCAAAGATGATGACACTGATATCTTAGTGAGTCTATGAACAACAATTACGAATAGTTCATGTGTATAATCTGAGGAACAACTAAGAAAGCGATATGATATGGTCAAACAGTTAATTTCAACTATAAGTAACATAGGAATTCCATCCTATCGTTCATCCCATGTGGCTTGAGCGCATTAAGGTGCTTGATCCAAAAGTTTTTACGTTGTAACAAATGGTTGTGATTGTCTCTTCCTTCTGTTTTTTGAACTACTTCAAGTATTAAAAATTTCAGTTGGCTGATGTTATGTTGCACTTCCAAAAAATGACTAGTGACTGTTGATTTCAACTGCTTTGTTCGTATGTTGCTTTTGTGTTCATTTAATCTAACCTTGATTTTTCTTTCTGTTTTGCCAACGTATATTATTCCACATCGGCATTTCAATAGATAAATAACATTTGAAGTGTCGCAAGTAGCCGTCACTTTCAACTTGATCTTATGGCCCTTCATTGGATGAGTAATGTTAGATCCTGGAATTATGTTGTGGCAGTTATTACAGTTCCAACATGGTATCGTCCCTTTGCACTCCTGTTGATCAATTTGAGTCATAGAGTTCTTGAGTATTTCTCCAAGGTTTTTGCCTCTCCTGTAGGCAAAAATTGGTTCTTGTTCAAACAATCGTTTAAAGTCCGGTTCCAACTTCAGGATAGACCAATGACGTTTAATTATTCTTTTGTATGATTCGCTGAGAGTAGAAAACTTAGATACTACAACCATACGGTTGTTTGTGGATGTATGTTTGGTGGTCAACAGTTTATCACGTGTCTTTCCTTGGCATCGTGTTTTGGCTAGGTCAAGTGTGGATTCCGGATATCCTCGTTCTCTAAATCTCTGTAGCATGTTATCCATCCTTTCAATAGATGTGTCAACATTTGATACTATTTTCTTTACCCGGAGCAATTGCGAATATGGGAGATGGCGTTTCAGGGATTCTTGGTGAAAACTGCTAAAGCAAAGTGTGTTGTTTCTGTCTGTACTTTTCCTGTATATGTCAGTTTCCAATCCAGTCGGAGTTTTTGTAATTCTAACGTCCAGAAAGGTAATGGAATATTCTTGAATCTCATGGGTAAGTTGAATCCTGTCATCCACTTGATTGAGTTTTACCAATAAATTGGACAGATCCGTGTTTGTGCCATTCCATAGGATGAATATATCATCTATGTATCGTAAAAAGAGTTTGATGTGAGATTTCCATGAGGGTACCGGTAGAACGTGTTCTTCTTCAAATCTACTCATAAAGAGATTCACGTAAGCTAGAGTTGCACAGTTTCCCATGGATGTCCCAGTTAATTGGGAAAACCATTGGTCTTTCCATCTAAAGTAACTTTGATACAGCGTAAATTGTAGGAGTTCCATTAGAATTTTTTTTAAATCTAGGTCCAGATCGGTTTGCAACAAGATATATTCAATGGCTTCCATGCCTAGGTGATGCGGAATCGAGGTGTATAACGATTTCACGTCTATCGTACACAGCAAAATTGATTCATCTTCGGTGATGGTCACCTGGTTGATTTTAGTCAAATATTCTGTGGTGTCCCTTATATAGGTGCTCATTTTCTTCACGCTAGGTTGTAAATAACGGTCAATGAATTTTCCAATTGGTTTGTGTAAACTGCCTCTCGTCGAGACTATAGGACGAAAAGGTGGATGAAGTGGGTCCTTGTGTATTTTTGGGAGCATGTATATTACTGGGCTTTTAGGATGTGTATGTATCAGAAACCTCTTGGTCTTTTCATTTATTACTCCATTGTCAACTGCTCTATTCACAATGATTTTTAGTGTATTCATGTATTGCTCAGTTGGGTTGCCATCCAATCTAGCATAAGTCAGTTCATCCGAAGTGTGTGCTTCCACTTGTGTTTCATAATATGTTGTGTTCATGACGACCAATGCGCCTCCTTTGTATGCTTGTTGACATGTAATCATTGGATTTCGGGCTATATTAAGTAAGATACCAAACTCCTTCTGCGTGAGGTTCCTTTGTTTTTGCCTCTTCTTAAAGTTTAATTTCTGGAAGTCTTGTTTGACTAAAGATTCAAACACGTCCAAACTCTTGTGGCTGACTGGTGCCATGTATGTACTCCTGGGTTTCAACCCTCGTAGAGGATCTTCTCCACTATCCTGACGATCTGTCATTACATTTTCAAAGAAATGTCTCAATCGTAAATTCCTCATTAGTTTAAAGAGACTTATCTCAAGCTCCAAACAGTTGGTGTGACTTGTCGGAACAAACGACATTCCCTTTTGTAGCACTTTCAAGTATGGTGTTGACAATTAGGTGGCGGTGCCGAGCACCGGAAACCAATTAAGTGCCGGTGCTGAGCACCGGAAAGCACCGGCTCAAATTAAGCACTGCAGGGCTCACGTGTTAAGGATTCCTCAAGCTACTGACCTCGCGCCTCCTTATCACCGGCCCCCACAGACTACTGTGTCATCGCTTCAACGAGTTACGTTTCATGTTAGGCGTCGTATGTGATGCCATTTTGGAGTGGTTTGGTGTCTTTGCCCGGGGATTCCTGAACTACGCGGACCAGCCTACTCGTGTTTGTTTTCTCTACTCTGCTACGCAGACCATCACGGTGTCTGCATACCTGCTACCTTTTTGGAGTGGTTTGTATCTTTGCCTAGGGCTTACTGGACTACGCAGACCAGCCGAACCGTGTTTGGTTTATCTACCCTGCTACGCAGAACATCACAGTAATCTGCACACCTGTTCTTTATTAGCCACGGTGATCTGCACACCATTGGTGGAGCAGTGCAGATGTGTACTACGGTAATCTGCACACCTGTCTTTAGACCAATACATATTGAGCTACGGTGCTCTATTCACCAATGTGCAGGCACATATCACTGTGATCTGCACACCTTTAGCACATGTTCTACCGTGATCAACAACCATTGCATGGATCACTGTGGGCATGTTAGTACGGCGATCTGCACATCATCTGTAGTATAATGGACTACATTTCACTGTGAAATGCATCCGTTCTGGCACATTCTCTTTTCTTCATTTTAATGAGCTACACATGAATTTACACTATCCGTGCTAAACGTTATTATATCATTATAGGGCATTCTCCATATTTTTGTTTCTCATTTCACACAACTCATTTTCAGTAGTAAGCAAGTGACTGTTAAATATTTTGGTCACTTACAGCAGTCATTTTGTTTACCTAAAGCACGTTTGTGTTTTATTCCTTATATCACAACACATCAACATGGCAGCTAGTCAGATGATCACCCCCCCACCCAATTTTCTATCGGAGCTGAAGCTCCTTCCATAGAGTGGGAAGAGTGGATCGCTATGTTTGAAAACTATACTTTTACAAGAGGGAAAACACGAGGAAAGAAGGATGAAGTGAAAGACTGAAAAACCATGACTGGGGTGGCGGGAGCTGCACGAGTGATGTAAAGGGTCAGGTAGTGTCTAGTGGTAGTTAAAAGAGACATGAGGTAAATCACGACTACAATTTGTGGCAAACTTTGAGCATCAGCTCCTATTCTTTTACAAATTAAACACTGCCTTGTACCCGAACCCACTCTACCCATTTTAAGTCGCTAGAAATCAAACAAGAAGCTAGTTCATCTAAGAATTCAGCACAGTGTATTACCACCAGACTCAAGAGTCTTTCCAGTTGATGCCTGGGTTTCCATCTCCTGTCTTGCCTCTATCTCTCCTCTTCTCCACCATCCACCTTTCTCTTCAAGCAACAGCTCATTACAGTATAGCCTCCCAGAAGCACACTTCAAAGCTCCCTCCACACAGCTACTCCGCTCTCTGTGGTCTCCATTTAAACATATTTTCACTTCCCTTCCATTTGGTGTAGTCCACTACCCTATTTGTCTTCAACCTGCCACACTTTACACTTCCCAACTGCCCCTTACCTTACAACACCGCCAAAGTGTACAATGCCCTATTGCTTTGTAGCTCAGCCTGTCTTTAATGAGTCTCATACATGCAAACATTCAAGAGTAGTGATATGTGTTGGCACAACAAACAACAAGGCAATGGAAGGGGCCTAAACAGAGTCAGCATAAACTCTGCTAGTATTTTCTTGTGCGGAAATGGCAATCATTTTGATAAATTCATCAGATACTCTCCCATCCAATTTCAGTCTATCCTGTATGTAGAAATGACCTATGGTATCAAATACCACTAGCTAATCTTACATCACAAAGATGACTGGTCTCTGATGGCAGATTTTATCCAGCGGCTCACAAAATATTTTGGGTTGTCATTAATGCACATCCTTTTACCACTGTCATTGTTTGGTAAGATAGTAACATGTTACAGGAATGGTTATACATATTTAAACAAATGGGCTGTAGCAGACGTACAACAATGGACCAGAAAACAACAGCATCAAATCAACAATAGCCTGAATACTGCAGCCATCCTCATGGAAAGCAAGAGAAGATTTGGATTGCGTTGGGCGTAGTTTGAAAATATGACTCACAGAGATGTGTAAACCTTCAATTCTGCCTCCTCCAAAAGGCAGAAACGTTATTTAGTGCCTGTGCGCAGGACCAGATGCCAAGATGTGCCAACGGCTCAAACCATTCATTTTTTGGACACCAATCCCTGATGTATCATGGATTCTCTGTCCCATGAACTCAGAAGATAGGAGGTAAAACCACCAATCTTCCATCTAAAGGGGCAGAAAAACTGCCTGATGCCTGGGGATGTGGGCTGCAGCACAGTAACAGGAAGGACAAGCACCACCCCCCATTAATTTTTCTTTAATGATGGTCTGGTGGGCTTTTAGACCCCACTTGTATATGTTAATAGGGTTGACACCCCAGTCTGCCCACCAAAGGGACTACCATGTTAAAGCAGTGAGGGAAGGAATGTGATGGGGTGCTGTTTCACCTTGACATTGGGCCTCTCCCAGAGCAACAGAGTAGGGGGGATATTTACAAAGAAGTGGCAGAGTGAGGCATTAGCTATCATGGCTTAACGCCTCACACTGCCACTTCAGAAACGCATGGCTGCACCATATTTACAAGGATATGGTGCAGCCTTGCATTTCCCCCTGCGCTGGCGCTACACTTAGCAGTGTAGTGCCAACACAGGCACCCTTGCACCATAGTGTAAGGGTGTCTGCATGCAGAGGAAGATTGTTTACGTGTAGGAAGGTCACTCTGAGGTACTGGCTTGAAAGAGAGAAGTGTGAGAAAACAGAATATTAGGACATTAGTGTGCGTGAAAGAACACATTTTGCAAACACCCTCTGAATCACATGATATTATGGGCAGCCCCACATTCACAATTGTACGAATAACCATGATTCTAAAACTCAGATTCTTGAACACATGTAAAAAATGTATAGTTGTCCTTCATACTTCTTTTCCAGTTCACCTTATCAATTGATACATGGTTCGTACACAATGAAAAATCATTTGAATCTTCAGCTCGGTTGATAGCTCTGGATAGCATGTGTTTTTCGACAACCAACAAACACTATATATCCCTGTGACTGAAAGAGTCTGACAGATGTACCGGTATATTACTTTTGTATATCTGTCATAAGCAAAAAAATAAAGCTGAACATTGTCTCCTGTTTTTTGATATTTACTTTCATTAGTTTTTCATTTCAATTACTTTCTTTGGGAAAACTATGAGTGATTCACACCAATGACTCCTTGCCAAATTCATAATTGTGTCTACTTATCTGAAATGTGCAGCTTTCTGGGTTTACCCTTGGATTTTACACATCCCTCTCTAACAAACCGCAAGTGGGTAGACACAGCAATGTAGGAAATGTTGACTATGACTTAGAAAATTGCAAACATTGTGGTAAAGTAATTATTTTTAAAACTCTCCTGTTCCTGAAGACTGAGAAGAGGGCGATTTTAGTACATAAAACGTATTGTTGTTGTTGATACCATACTTAGGAAAAAACGAACATAATTATTGATGTAAAGCAAAGGCAAACACATCTGTGTTATCAGCTATTGCACTGGAAGGTAGAGAATCGCTTTAACTGCTTGACTCCCCCATGGGAATGCATGATTGTCTCTAAGCCATCTGCAGATGCCAGAGCTAGATTAAGTAAAGTTTCTTCTCACTGTCTTCCAGTACCAACAGTCTTCCCCAATCCCGCTTTCTTCCTGTATCAGCACTTCTTGTACCATGTTGGTTTTACTGTGCTCCTCTGTCAGTCTTCCCTTAATAAAATGTCATTTTTTCAAGTTTGCTAAAAGATAACAATGCATTCAATAAGCAACAAATACATCTTCTAGAAATACATTGAAATGAATCACACTTTTAGTAGGTGTTCCAGTATAACATAGTTATCTCAAGCATAAATGTGAATAGCCATAATTAAAAGGACAGAAGAAACCTTGGGGCATATTATCAAGGGCTTTATCGCCGCTTTAGCGGCACTTTTTGCCGCTAAAGCGGCGATATTTTTATCACCGTATTAGCAAGCTGTCGCTAACAGGCGTTAGCGACAGCTTTTAGGCGTTAGCGGCTGGGATTCACATCGCCTTGCATGTCAGCGATAATTATCGCTAATGACATGCAAGGAAGGCGTTCCCTACTAAAAGCGACTGAAAACAGTCGCTAACACCACTACCCCCTATTAGCAAGGCAGGCGAAGCGATAAAATAATTCGCGCTAAGCGCGTTTATCGCTAGATTTTATCACCTGCTATTGAGGATGACTTACCTGTTTAAAGTATAGGAGGTGGATTCTAATGCTGAATCCACCTTAGCGATAATGCGAGAATATCGCTGCTTTTCCAGCGATATTCTCACATTTTGCCGCTATCGCTGGAAATGTTATCGCTATGGAGATAAACCTTGTTAATAGGGTGTTATCTCAGCGATATTTTCCAGCGATAGGCGGCGTTAAACAAAGTCGCGCTAAGCGCGGTTAGCGATAAATATCGCTATTCCTTGATAATATGCCCCCATGTGTTTCTCTACAAGCAATCACCCCTAACATATTCGATTTGAACACATGTCAGGTAAAGGAATAGGACAAGTAATCTCTTCTGAACAAAGTAGATACTTTACAGAACTAATAATGCCATCTTTTTTAAAACCATTGCTTTACCTTTCCATAAGCTTCATTTTTTCATGCACGCTTCCAGTGACCCTTTAGTTCCATGATATCGCAGCCAGAAGATCCCTTACTTGCTTTAAGGATTCACAAGTCAATCCCATGTGACGTAAAGGAAAGACAAAGCGCCTACATGGAAAAGCACATATGCTCACCTGTGGTTCTGTGAACTAAATTAACAAGTTCATATGTCACGTAGTCTAACAGGAGGTCTGCTTTACTATCAAGCCTAGGTAAAGGACAACATCTTGATCACAGAGTTAAGTTCCATAGAATAAGGGCCACCAATGCTTTTCCAGTGGATACTGCTCCCCCATCTGGATCTTCCACAAATGTTATTCTCTGTCAAACCCATGGAAACTATTGCTAGGGGCATCATTTATATCTCAATACAGTTGTACTGTGGAGTTTCAAAGCTGCAGTCCATATTTACAATATTCAAGTTAAAGTAGATTTCCTCTATAGGCATACATATTCTTAAACCTAAAAGCTGCCTCCTTGCTTCACATTCTGTGGAGTGAACAGCTCACCTTCTTTAACGCACACTGGGGCAACATAGACCAGTGCAGGAGTCGGTTAGAATGAAACCCTCTGTTCACTAAAACTACTGTTAGACCATAAATCTAGTGATGAAAATGGTGTTTGACATCATGATATTCTTGCCCAGGACTTTTAATCTTCTGCATTGGTGCTGATATAGTCGATTATTGATCATGAGTTACCACTATCAATAGGTGCTAACTACCTATAGTCATTTGCCGCTAGATTGCCAGAAGCTGCCAGATTTGACAGTCCCAAAACAAAGTAGTTCAATTTTGTTTAAGATCAATTTTGAACTACATCTGTTTAGAGTAGAAATTGAGCAAGTCAGTGCTAGGCTGCTGGCTGATCTTGTGTGTAATGGATTGCTCTGGCTTGATGCCCTGCCAATTTGGGTGGAATTGATTTTGCTTCACAGATGGCCTTTTCAATATCACTGATATGTGAACAATACAGAACAGTAATGCATCATTGTAGCATCCTACGCTTTGACTTGCATCCTCACATGCTCCAACTCTTGCCCAGTTTTAACTGCAGAGATCACAAGAAATCTAATTCAGTCACATAGGGACTGCCCCACCATGTACCTACATTCACTGACCCAATTGTTCCACTGTGTCAAATGTTGAGCAGACGTCAACAAATGCACAGTGCAGCAGACCTCCCTGTCTCTCTTGGACAGTGATAACAGCGACATCACATTGTTCCCGTTGGACATTCGCCTCCTGAAATGGATACCAGCAAGTTACTGTATTGATCAACGCATTAGTCCAAAAGCTTATACAAAACCTGACAAACGTTTTTACACTGGAGTGAGCACAGAAACAACCCTGAAATGTTCTGGCTGCTGTTCACTTGATTGCAGATGCACTGCATTCAATGGGAACCCTCCAATCCTGAGGGATTTGTTCAACCCTGAACATAACAGGGACAATGACCACACTATGGACAATGGCCACTGTAAGTCCTGGTACATAACAGGGGACCGGGCTGTTTTTCACTCCTCCCACAGAGCAGCTACTATATTTCACTCCTTTCACAAATATGCAATTGATTCTAGAGTAATGAACTCCCGCAGTGCTGCTCAATAGCGCAGATACATCTCCATTTCAATGCACATTCACAAAACTAAGGGAATACTCCTCAAAAGTGTCAATAAATCTTTGGTCCTGATTTAAGATTTGGCAAGAGGCCTGCTAGCCCAGCTTGGGCCGCCTGCTTGCCCGAGATCTCACTGCCTTCTGTACATCTGATGCTATGAAGGCAGAGAACTTTTCAGAGAAGGTAACAAGTTTGTTTCACCCGCTCAGTTTTTTGTTTTTAACAACCTCCCAAAGCAAGATTGATTTTTCTTTCCCATTGGTGCCCTTGTGATCCAAGTGTACTTCAATCTTTGCATTCTTTCAGTATTTTTTCTGAAACTGTGGCGAGGTTACAGTACTTCACTATGCCTCTTCAGTAAATTCCTCAGTGGATTCACTCTTAAGATCAGCTTTGCAGTTTTACAAAACACGCTAGGTTCGAGCACATCGATAAAGGCGAAGGCAGAGGAAAAGGTCACGGATGGTAAATTTGCACAGTACGATCCTTAATGCCAAGTGCTTCATTTACATGCATTCACCTGACATTTACAAAAGACAATAACTCTGATTCCAAATGAAAAACAAATCCTGGTGTTAGCCTTATGGGTGAGCTAGTTAGCACTGTGACCTAACGTCAACACTGAAGACATTACCAGAAGGGAAGAGAGTTAGCAGAAACAGGATGGCTTCGATTTACAGATGCCTAACAAAGAACCCTTTCTACTCTGAAATCGGGCATCCTTCCGGAAGGGATAGGGTGACAGGAGCTGTTCTCCTTCCTCTTTTCAAACAAAGCCTAATTCCAGATAGAAATATTACTTACCTCGAATGCTGCTGCATTTGTTGCACAGAGACCTATTAAATGTCAGGACTAGATTAGAGAAACTGTATTATTTATTTATTTGCCATTTTTTAAGGCCTGTAAACATATCAGACTCCATTATCACACAAAATGCTATATCTATTGGCTTTGTCAATGTTTTTTTTTAACCATGTTGCACAAACGTGCACCTGCTACGCAGCATAGCTAAAAGTAAAAAAAAAAGCACTATGACGTGGTCCACGCTGGTCGCATCATAGCTCTTTTAATTTTGCTTTTAACCATCCTGCACAGCAGCTATGCTGCCGTACAACATTGCTAAAAACACATTGATAAAGCCAAATAGCTCTTGTGTATGCAAGAGCTATTTGGCTTTGTCAATTATTTTTTTTGTGGCAGGATGCATGCAGTCGGGTGGTGCAAGCAGTGATGGGTAGGATGGGCCGGGTGAGATGGGGCACGCAACAACGGATGGGAGGAGGGTGGATTGGGTTGGTGGTGGTGGGTGTCATGGGGTAAGCAACAATGGGGCGAGGTGGGCACAGGGGAAGGAACAATAATGTTGTAAGCAACAGCAGGCAAGCAACAAAGTGGCAAGTAATGGCGCAGGAGGCATGGGGCAAGCAAAAACCATGGGCACGGAATGACGCAGGACGAGAAAAGCAACAACTACGGCGCAAGCAACAACAGATAAGCAATGATGATGGAGGGGGCAAGCAACAATGAGCAAGCAATGATGCAGGAGGGGGGGGGGGGAGAACAAGCAGCAACAACAACAACAGAAAGAAGAAATGAAAAGTACCTCAATCCATGCAGCAGAAAGCCACTAATCAAAAAGAAACAATCAGCACTTGTTCCATCCTCCACGGAAGGGAGAAACAAATGAAAAGGAAGTGAAACCAGCAAACACTGACCAATCAGGATCCTGCAAATAAAAGTGGCAATGAAGTCAAAGAATGGAATCTAATGGGCGGGCTCAAAGCCTCCTTTTAGTTTTTAAAATGTCTTAATAGCCACAGCACTTACGCTGTCTCAGGGGAGATCTAAAAACAGAGAAGTTCAGTGTGCATGAGAACTCAAGTTTTGGATCTGGTATTGTTTGATCATTCACCCCTTTGTGTTTTGGTGCAATGAATAGTGGTAGACAAAATAACCCAGATGGACTTTAGAACTGTGGTCCTGATTACGATGGCGGTGAACCCGCCACCAGCAGGCTGCTGGTGGTGAGTTCACCGCCTTGGTAAGGCCTTTTTCCGCCTGACAGATCAGCATGGCGGGCGGTGTGCCTGGCAGGGGGAAAGCCCGTCCACCACGGGTCCAACAGCGGACCCACCCGCATCCACAAAATGGTGGCTGTGCCTAGCAGGCACTGCCACCAGATTTGGATGATGCATCCCCGCCAGCCTGTCTATGGCGGTTCAACCTCTATTGAAAGGCTGGCGGGATGTACTTTGGGGGCCCGTTGCGGGCCCCCCTTGTGCAGGGGCATGTGTAATTTGCACTTGGGGGGCACCAACAGTTCCCTGCACCAGGTGGCAGGCACCGCGTGGTCCCTGCCACGTAGTGCAGGGAAATGCACAACATGCATTTTTACCATTGCAGCGGGTGCTGCAGCCAGCAGCACCCGCCGCAATGGTAAACATGCACAATACGACCGCCACAGTGATGGTTGCATTCTAATGTCATGTACGGGACCACCGCCATATAGGCGGCCGGTCCCAATCCCCGAAACGATGTCGGACAGACTTAAGTCCGTCCACCATCGTAATCAGGCCCTATGTTCTGTGGGTGAAGCTGACCTTGAAATAAGGTCAGCTGCATTGTGAATGGATGTGTTTTTGAAAACAATAGATAACTTGTGCGTCAGGGTACCACTATGGATAGGATCTAGACTGGATCCACTTAAGCATACATCTCTGGTGACAGTTTCATCAGAGTTTTCGAGTCTGTTTAGTCACTGCATTCAGTGGGCTATTTAAAGGTCATTATTTTCAGTGTGTCAAAATATGATGGCATTGCAGGGATTAGTAGTGGCAGCCTCAGAGGCAGATCATCTTGCATTGAACATCAAAGTCTGGTGCGTGCTAGTCAAGAATGTTTTCATGGTGACTTGACTAGGAAGAAATGTTTTAGAAGATGCACTTGCTGCCAGGTGTCTTCACATTGTCAGTTCTCTCCACAATGCCTTACTACTGCCATTTCCTCTTGGTCGAACTTTGCATCAATAGTCGCAACCTACAGCCATCCAGAGCTCACCTGATAAACTAACAGATCAGTGCCTGGGTGAATTCAGCAAGAACTGTAGCTCATCAAAAGGTGGCTGATAGATAGTTGCTTGTATCAGGCTAAACAGCAAACAAAATGGTCTAAAATGTGACATATGTTGCTGTGCTTCTACATGCATTAAAATTCCATTGTTAAGTATGGATCTCCCTGAGATCCATTAGCATGAACACCAGATTCACTGCTATGATATAGAAATAGTAGGTAACAAAAGTTGTTGCCCACTGTTGCTATATCATAAAGGAGTTTCAGGAAGCTCCAACATGGATCTCTGAGAGTCGTTCAGTGCAGCTCTTATTCGGTGCTCTGATAAAAAGCAAAGGACACGACTTCGGGTAGTAGAGGGTGAGATTTCACAGAGGGTGGTGGGTTAGGTGGCTGAAGGTTAGTTAATGTTTTCATTTGGCAAAAGGAGGAGAAGCCATGTCTCCCCATTACTTCTCTACCACTGCGTAGCAATTGAACCCATGGGCAGATGATTTTGGGGGCCATACATAGCATAAAGATATTCAAGGGTAAAAGTGAATAACAGGGATGTTTTTCACCTTGAGGTTTTGAGTGACATCATAGTCAACTCGCACTTCACTTTCGTTGTCTATTTGGTATCACTCAGAACCTGTTGGTTAAAAGCATTCCCTTTATTCATGTTTACCACTCAATATTTCTTTATGATATTTCATAATCCACCCAGATTTTGCTGGGGGCCGAATGGGATGCATGAATGTGTACAAAGCCTGAATCAGAGGTCACCATATAAAATGGCTGAGAATGAGGGCAAGACCAGTGGGCAAAAAAAGATGGGCTGTTATATAGACAAAAAATGCAGCACTGAACAGACAAGGGGATAGGATGTTATACTCCACAGGTGGAAATTCTATTTGGCCTTCAATTTAGAGTTTCTGTTATCGTATTACATTATTATATCATTTATTTATAGAGCACAATATGCCAAAGCTTCATGGCAAAACTGGAAAAAACAGCGAACGATATAAAAAGCTACGGCGGGAAAGGAAGGCAATAAAGGAAGGCCATTGGACCAAAAAATGGAAGGTTTTCAGATTCTTATATAAGTCTAAGAGATGGGTAGATCATCCCAAGGTTTGGTGGCCAAGTATAAAAAGCTTTGTCACCAACAGTCACCATGTATGTTTTCGGAATGATGAGGATAAATTGGCCTCTAGGTCTTAGGTGGTACGGCAGGAGGTAAAGGCAGAACTTCTTTTTTCAGGAATGTGGTGTGTTGCCATGTATAATGCAGTGCATAATGGTAAGGGCAATGAATGGTATGCTTTGCTTCACCAGCAGCCAGTGAACGTTGTTAATACCATTAAGATATCTTGGTATCTTGTGGTGTTGGAAATAAGGCAAGCAACAGTGTTCTTTGCTCTTTGTAGGGGTCTTAAACTTTATGTAGAGGCACCCAAGTAAAATACGTTCCCAAGACTAGGGCTTGGGTAATAGTTCTGTGGATGGAGGGATCCAGAAAAGGTAAAACGTTCAAAGTCTTCAATCCAGAAGCAAGGGCTGGCTGTGTCGATGACTTGCTGATCCATTTTGACCTGTCAGTCTTGCTGTATCACACAAACGGTATCCCTTGTCCTACACGAGAAAGAAAAGGATACTATCCCACAAGGGGGCCCAGTCAGTGTGCTTAATGAAGCAAGAGGAAATAATTCCTTTTTTATTATGACCCTCACACACTCTAATAGTGTCATGGTTCATCCTCAGGTCCACCCTGGCCCCTACAAGCCAGTTTGGGTATTAAAGGGAGCTCACTGAGTATTAATTATACCGGAGAAATAAATAAAAGTACCAAACCCAGACCAAGGTGTCCCTTTATTCGCAGGCTGAGAGGGTACTGCTTACGAAATATTAGCGAGGTTTGTAGGATATGATGGTCCTATGACCCTAAATTACTCGCTGACATGTTTTAGTCCTGTACTACAACCTATCTGGTCCAGGCCTTTCTTCAGGATGTAAATAGAAATCACAGGGTGTGTTGACTAAAGTATGGCCTAGCTCAGCAGAGCACAATACACCCTTGCAAAGCATACATGCTGTGGGACTTTTAACCTGGTGACCTTACTATTTGAAAGAGTGCCATGTAGTAGACATTGTCTACTTTGTTTCTTACCTTCCCACAGGACAAGTGCCACGGAATGTGAACATTAGATTTATAATTTTTTTTATCTTGTGTTCTTTTCTATTACAAGAACAGTGACGCTACAGAAAGGCGAGTGATTCTAACTCACAGTGCATGAGATTTTAGACTGCATGCTTCACGTACAGATCACTAAATAGAGATTGCACACTACACTGGGTCATTTATTTATATTTACGTTCATTAAGCACTGACCGAGCCCCCTTGTGGGATAGGATCTTTTTCTTTCTCGTGTAGGACCAGGGATACCGTTAGTGTGTCGCATTACTTAGGGAGAGGGTAGCCCTTGGCCTGTTGTCTCACCACAAAGTGTTCCCCTCCCTCCTGATAGTCGGGATCTCCTCTGGACCCCTTCCCTATATTTTCTTAAGAGTCTTGCTGTATCCCCAGATTTTTAACCTTGCCAGCCAGTTGGAGCGAAGTCTCCATAGAGGAAGCCTAGGCAGAGAGAAAAACATGCAAAGGGTTGCTGTCACCGTTTCGCAGTTGACATGATCATGGAGAAGAATAGCACACTTTGGCGTTGGTGTCCAGAAGAACACAAACTACTAGAGAAGATTATTGCCTGTGAACTTTCAATCAGAAACAGAGACTTGATATGCCTGTTCCTCTAAAAGCACACAAAGGACTGCACCAGTAATAAGGACACAGAAGAGATCAGAGCCAGGATGACAGAAATAAAAAGAAAGAGATTTACTACTGGAAAATACAGTGAACAATCAGAGAAATAAATCTTGCTTCGATCACTAGTGTGGGTAAGATAGAAGACAGGCCAAACACGGTATAGTGTCACTATCAGATTATCATATATGTAAGGAGTCTCATACATACATACTGTGTCCTAAATGTCCTTTACAACCGTATCATTGGGTGAGATTTTTTTGTTATTAAATCAATGGTGTAAACATTTTGAAGAGAATAGAAATACCTGGCAGCAGATCTACAAGAACTGGCGCATCTCTGCATATCAGCAGAGATGCGTCAGTTAATTTGCGTCACGTAAAAAAAACCTTGCGCCACCATGGATGCGTTGCATTTACAATGCGGTGCATCGTGGCGCAAGGATTGACAGAGCCGTGACACATCTGTCGGCGTAAAGGTGACGCAGTGCTGGAGTCGTGTCGCAAGCGCGACGCAACTCCAGCACTGCTCAGGGGCAGCCTATACGTGCTGTGCTGCGTCACTCCTTACGCCTGCTTCAAGCAGGCGTAAGGTTTTGACGCAGCGGCGTTGTAAAAGTGACTCATGAAATCTTGTAGATTTCACTGCGTCACTTTTGCGAGGCTTTGCTGCGTGGGAACGCCCACCCTGCATACATTATACCTGACGCAGGTATAATGTATAGCAGGGCTTTACAATGTGACGCATCTCCCTAGATGCGTCACGTTGTAAATTTGTCGCAACGTGGCGCATTGTTTACGATGCTGCTGCGTCACAGAAGTGACGCAACAGCGGTGTAAATGTGTGGCAAGGGGCTTGCAAATCTGCCCCCTAATATTTACATCAGACCACATTCTGACTACAATATTGGGGTACCAAGACACAGTCACTGAACAGGAAAAGCGTAATCATGGACAGGTTAAGGGCAGTTGTACAGGACTGAGGAATAAGGATTGCAGTGCTAGGACTGAGGGATGAAATCTCAAGTACAGGATACCCCAGAGGCACAGATGCTAAAAGCACAGAACTTTAGCACAAGGCAGATTCACATGGTTCAGTTATAGGTGTAAAGCACACGGAAGAACTGCAGGGTAAAGGTCTAAATATTGACTAAAGCACATCATCAAAACTGGAGACAATAATCGACAGCCCGACTAAGACCTCAGTTGCTGTTTTCTTAAGTTATTTACTAGCTATACTTTAATTTTATATTTTTGTGAGTGAGCATTACTAAAGGACCGATGGCTCACTGAACAGCAGAAACCTACAATAGAACACAGTCAAAAATATATACAATCAGTGCATCTACTGTCAAATAAATCCAAAGTAAGACAAAAAGTGTTCACACAAAAAGATCTTCACTGAGTGGAAGGAGAAAGAGAAGTGCAAAAATGACAGCAGCCTATCTGATTCAGAACGCAAATGTAAATCATCAGTTAATCATTGAAATCATACAACGAATATGACCCCAAAAATATAATACAATCTATATTCAAATCATATTAGAACACAGCTCTGTAGTAGGGCATGTTCACATTTCCTCACTTAAAGTAATATATCAAAACAATGTTCGTTTAATTAAACACATGAAGTGAAGCAGCAGCTCCACTGGACCAAATCCAGCTTTCACCATGTTTTTGGTGAGAAATATGTCGTGCAAGAGTATAGGCCATTACATTTTCCATCCCACCCTCTCTTCCCTTCACCTTGTTCCCTTCACTTTTTGTTCGGACCAAAACAAACCTGCATAACAGCCTATCTAATTTTCTGCGATACAAAAGGGGATGATGGACGGAACGTTTGAGCCAATCAAACACTCACCCCCAGTCAACTGATCCCATGAGGCACAGGGTCAGACTGATTTGCATATGGCCATGTCTGAACTGGGGTTGTGGAGTGAGCTAAAGAATGATGATGGATTAAACCCAGATCAGTTGACTGGGGGTGAGTGTTTGATTGGCTCAAACGTTCCGTCCATCATCCCCTTTTGTATCGCTATCTAATTTTCTGGACATGAGAGTCTGGTGAAAATATCTGCAGGAAATTACCACCCTTAAGTTTTAGGTAATGTTCAGCTAAGGTTTAATTTCTTAAACAAATCATTGTCAGATAAAGCTCTAACATCTTATCTCATGCTCCTCTCAGAAAGCACTTTAGATGAAACAAGAGGCTTCATAACTTTTACCATCAAGGAGAAACAAAATTGACCACAACTGGGAACCCTATACTTGAGGTTACACTAAACAGCCTTTTAAGGCTTATCCTTTAGAAACCATTCGCTTTGTGTTGATGAAAAGCTATTATTAAAATACAGTACATAGAGTGGGTTTTGGGTGATACCCTTGCTCAGGAGTGAATGGCTTTCTTGTCTATTTCCTTTCTCTGCTCCTTATTCAATTGATTCCCCCCTATTCTTAAGCATAGCCCCCCTCCACCTGAAGCAATTTGGTGTCACCGTGTTTTGATTGGATAGTATGTATCCTTCCAATGTTGAAAACAGACCTTATATATCAGTGCACTATTCTCTTCCCATGCTCCTTGCTCTCCTACCTCACTCTCTGCAGTATATTCTAACTCAATTTTCACTGCAGCACACATTTTAAAAACCATTGTCTGTGCCCAAGTGCAAGCCTGACTCTATGATGTCTGCTCTAATGGCTTGTCTTGTTTTGAGATGAAAAGGTCACACCAAAGCTTTCAATAAACTTTATCAACGAAGGCCACATGCATTATCAAATCCACTCCTTTACTGACAATATGCTTTCTTGTGCGAGACTTCAATAAACCTGTTATTTAGGGGAAGAGTGATGCTCCTACCTCCCCAAAATGGCAATCTGATGGAGGTAGATGGAGGATGAAAGGTTCTAAGACCATTGTGGCAGACTCACTCAAACGGTTCTCCACAATCACAAGTAGTAGATGGGGTCAAAGCTGGCGTGATGTTTTGAACAGAAACAAATGGGAGCCCTCACTGAAGAAACTGGGACAGGTGATTTTTCAAATTAGATTTCTTTTTGAGCCATGGGTGCTTCACAGCTGGGTTGTAAAGCAAATGTATGGTTCTTTGGTTGATGCTGCCAAGGAAGAGTTGCTGCACAGTACTGGTCCCAGCATGAACCTGGCTCATCAGCTACTATCAAGACATAAACATAAATTATAATAGTGCTCAGACAAAGCAGTAAAGTTACCTTGAGTTAGGCCCCATGTCACGGTGGTGGATGAAATTCTTGTATCTTTTATTTTCATTTTCAGTCTTCATTAAGTAGTAAAGAACTGATCACTTAGGGGCACATGCATCAAAATCAGAATTAGCGATTCCTAAATAGCGATTAATAAGGAATTACCGAATCGGTAAAATTAGCAATCGCAAATAGCGATCTGACAATAGAGACGCGCAAATACCGATAAAGCTGTTTTGTGATTTCGCTATTAGCGAAATCGCTATTAGCGAAATCGCAAATAGCGCGTCGCATTGGAAGCATGCTGATGACATCACAACCAGGAAGTCATAAAGCCCATGCTTCATTCAGTGCCCAGAGAAAGTGAGAGGAGGAAGCTGAGTGCTGGAGCAGAGCAGAACTCGCATCCAACTTGGCTTGCAGACACTTCCAATGCACAAAAATGGACCCACCTACATCAGGGGAGAGTGCAGTGCCCAGGAAGCGCAAGTTGAAATTTAGTTAGAGGGAACTTGAAAACCTCATAGAGGAGGTGGCCAAGAGCCATGACAAGCTCTTTGGCAAACTCTCACTCAAAGTGCCAGAGGCAGAAAAAAGAAAAATATGGCTCCGGATCAAGAGCAAGGTAAATGCAGTGGGAGTCACACACCGCAGTATAGATGACCTCAAGAAGCGATGGTACAACCTGCGCAGCCGTGCCAAGGAGTGAATTGCAGACAGTCTGAAGGAGGCCAAGAGTACTGGAGGGGGCCCATCAACAGTTCCTGACAATACAGCCCTGGAGGACCTGGTTGAGTTCAGCCAGCCAGAAGCAGTGGTGGGAGTGACCCAGCTGGATACATCCGGAGTGGCCAGTACATCACATGGTAAGATGCATGCAACTATACATATCAAAGTACTAATCAATTGTGCACATCCCCTCAGTCCAACCCCAGTGTACAGATACAAACTCCAGTCCACCTTTTCCCTCAAAACCCAAATGCATCATGGGAGTTGTAGGCAGGTCAGGCAAGTGGGTAGTCAAACACAACAATGGCAAGTAAAACACGTCAACACTGCATGGCAGTCAGTGATTACAGTCAGTGATTTAATGAGAGCCAAGTATGTTTAATGTCACACAACATTAGCCTTACCACAAATTAACATTGCACTGTTTCACATCACAGATGCAGCAGAAGGAGACACTGAGGACAGTGAATGTGTAGACATCACGGAGACTCCTGCAGAGGCTGACGTGGAGACACCTGTGGCCCCACCAAGCATAGCCCTCGCACCCACAAAACGCAGGTCCCCAGTTACATCACTGCAGCCCATGGAATATGAGCTGGATCCTGAACCCACTCCTGAGACTAGCCAGCCTCGTGTGAGCCCCACAACTACACCCCAGGCACAGGTCCAACAAAGACGGAGGCGCAGGTCAAGGGCCCGCATTGCAGCACATGATGACCAAACTCCAAATGTGTGGGGTGGCGTGGAGTCCCAGATGTTGAGGGTGCAGCAACTGCAAGCGAGGCATATGGGGTCAATACAGCTGCAAATCACCAAATTGGCTAGGAACATCACAGTCATGACTAATTGTGTGCGAGAACTAACTACAGCGGTGGTGGAAGGAAACAGGCAGACCAACGCAACCATGCAGGAGCTGACCCGGGTGATGCAGGAGGGCCACGACACACAGAGGAGAAGGCATCAGCAGTTCATGATGCGCTTGGCTGGCTATACCAGGTCAAACAATAACCTTTGCAACACCACTGCACTGCTGTCGCGTCGTTCCGTGGCCATGCAAATTGACATGGGCCATTGTTGTGGGGATGTGGCCAGGGCCCTTGGCCAAGTAACCACTGCCGTGGAACAGCTCCAGGCTGCTACTGTTGGGGGCAGCAATGTTACGGGGGAAGAGGGGAGTGAGGAGGCATCCAGCCTTAGCAGCCTGTCAGTGCCAGTCCCCACTGGCAGGAGGCGCAGTACCCGCAGCACAACACCTTCCGGTGCACCCATGAGGGATGTCGCAGTTGCAGGCAAAAGGCGTTTGGGGGTGCGTGGCAGGAAGCGCTAGACTGACTTGTCCATCTTTATTTGCCCATGGTGATGTAACCATGAACAAAACCATAATAGTGACTGAGTTCCAGGTCCTGAAATAAGTTAATTTGCTCTTTTGTGCATGCAATCACTGTGCTACTTAGCACCTTCTATGTGTGGCTAAACACTACTACATGGTCTCATGGTAGTAAATACTTTTCTGTTCAAACATGAAGTGTCGTGTCTCATCATTACATACCTCAGAAATAATGTTGTGTGATGTCTGCACGTCTCCTATGCCCTTCTGCTGAGCTACCCCATGCGCTTGTCGTAGTTGTGCCGGTGGCTGGTTGTCCCCCTCAGACTCACTGTCGGACACTTCAATGGGTATGGCTCTCCTGGTTGCAATATTGTGCAACATGGCACATGCAGCCACAATCCTGCAGCAGGTCTCTGGCCGGTACTGCAACGCTCCGCCAGTTTTGTGGAGGACGCGAAAGCGACTTTTCAGCAGTCCAAATGTGCGTTCAATTACATTCCGTGTGCTGATGTGTGCTGCATTGTACCTCTGCTCATGTGGGGTGGCTGGGTTGAAGTATGGTATCAATATGTAGTTCCGCACGGCGTATGCGCTGTCACCTACAGGGTAGTAAGCAAAGGGTTAGCGACAGTTATGCATTGCCATTTTGTAATATTGTGTGGGGAATAAGTATATGTGTTTACCAAGCAAATGTCCTTCGCCAAATTCACCCCTGAGCAGACGGGTGTGAATGCCACTGTGTCGAAATATATAGGAGTCATGTGTGCTTCCAGGGTATTGCGCTACAATGTCTGTTATGATATAGTTTGCATTGCACACTACTTGTACATTGATGGAATGATAGGATTTCCTGTTCCTGAAAATGTATTCATTATCTGCTGGGGGACAAATGGCAACATGCGTACAATCTATGCAGCCAATCACATGAGGGAACTGTGCTACCTAGTAGAAGTCCAGTTTGGTCTTGTTCACTTCCTGTTGGGTTGTGGGGAAGGTGATGTGGGTGTGGATCCTTGTCATCATGGTGTCCAGGAAGGACGTGAAGAAACGTGAAAGGGAGCTTTGTGATACCCCTCCAGCTACTACCCCCTGGAAACTGCCTGACGCAAGTAGGTGCAGGCAACATAGGACCTGGACATGAGTGGGGATGGCATGGGTCCTACGGGTCTGGCGCCGCTATAGGGGTTCCAATTCTGCTACTAGGCCAAGGATCATTGCACCGTTCAGCCTGTACTTGTGGTAGATTTCATCTGCTGTTTGTCCCAACAATGTGATGCGCACTCTGAAAATCCGCTCCTGTATTCTCCTTCTGCGCTGGGCTGCTGCATGGATCCTCAACCTCCTCGCCATCACGTAGAGCGCTGCCATAGTGAAAAGGTTCAGAGGCCTCCTGGGTCAGTTTAAATAGGTTTCTGAGGGGATGCACCTGTGTGATTTTTTTTACTCCTGTTTACCACCTGATTGTGATTCCCCTTAATCTGCACTTGCTAAATTGCGATTTTCGTGTGATTCGCTATTTGCGAATTTACATGCATTGGTTTGCGATTCTTTGTTTGCGAATCGCTATTTGCTATCGCTGTTAAGGTACTCGCAGATAGGGATTCGCTAAATTGGCTTTCGCATTTTGGGTGATTTCTTATTTTTGCGAATTTGTCTATTTTTCGGTTTTTGGGTTCCTGCATTGGGAAGGGCTAAATTGCGCTCGCAAACAGCCTTTTTTTGCGATTCGCTATTTTTACAAGCCCAATTTAGCTTGATGCATGTGCCTGTTAATTCGTTAATCTTATCATTATACACTTAATACAGTTTAGTTTTCAGTGAGGTAATCCCCTGACATCTTCAGAAACTATTATTAGCTCAGGAGGTGCAATGGCACTGTAGCAAGGGATGAGGGGAGCTAACTGCACCAAACCTATGGCTGACATTCACTGCAAAAATAGGGTCTAGGTGTCCATTTCCATGCTTTCTTTAGGCCTCATTGCGTTCTTGTTAGGCTGCTGTGGTTGGTCCTACCCTGTTGGCCCGTCAGGTGCTATTATTTTAATCTCCAAGATGTCATTTGTGTTGTGCAAGACAATACTTGCTTCCTTCTAGACTATCAGGAATGGAGGATTGCAGCTAACAAGCATTCCTCTTCAGGACTTCCTGGCATTTAGGCTTCAAAAGCAAGGCTAGGAATATTCTTCTCAGCATTCCTATCACCTGAACACAAAACATTATACTTTGGTGTCAGTAATGACCAATCAGACTGCTGCTGATTTGTTTTCAGTCCTTTATCTTATGGTGGGGAGGCCTACCTCACACAAAGGTTGCAATAATTCTCTCTCTGCTGAAATGTATGTGTACTCTCATGAGTAAACAAACCATACTATCCTTTAAAAATTTCAAAGAATGGTCTGTTAGCTGACAGGAGTGAGAGGGAAGCTACGGTCTTCACCCAATTTAGACAAGCTCCCATACTGCCCACCTGGTGTGTTTTGACAGGGACACTCACATCACGTCCTAATGGTTTATGGTTAAATGCTTTATTGACACAGAAATGGAAGAAGCCCACCTGTTGTTTTGTCCACCAATAGGAATGGGGGTTTAGCTTAAAGGCTAAACTCTCGCAACAGTGCAGATGCATATCATTTTCTCACCTGGTGTTTGTTTACTATCTCCTCATTTCATCATTTACCATTTCCTCTGTCATGCTGAGGGTAAGCACATTTTTAGGTCTCAGCTGCAGACAGTTTTAGCTGGACAGACCCATTGTTGCCAGTGTACTTGGAGGGCCTTTAGGTTAGCCCCTTGCCCACTACCGGATGTCTTTGTTGTCCCTTTCATTTGTCTCCTCTTGAATCAATGGCTTCTCCTTCCTTCATGTGTGTGACAATCCCATGAGTATTTTGGCCTCACAGTGTTCTGATTGGTTGACTTGTATCCTTCCATTGCTGTTTACTAGGATTCAGCGAACAGTTTTTTACTTTAAGCACACCATGGAAGTCCATATGTTTTTTGTACTATCCCCCGTTCATTATCCCTTGTTCCCTCAATATCTGTGCTTCTTCTCCCCAGCGGCAGTCTGTGGTGCAGGTAAGCACGTGGGGCGGTGGGGGGGGGTGAGGGAGAGTCGACAGATGACAGAATAGGGAAAATTTAATAAATAAATGTCATATTCTGCCGTCTGTCGACATCCCCCTACCTCGCTCCACTGTGCTTACTTACATACCTGCACGCACCGCTGCTGCTTCTTCCTTCCTCTTGCCACTCATCCATTCTTCTCCCACCCATCGCAATCCTATCATTGTTTTTTAATAAATTCGCTTACCTATACTCCTCTGTTGCTCCCCTGCCCATCCCCGCTTGATGTCCCATCCCCTGGGAGGGCATTGTTTATTTAATTTACTCTTTTATACATTTTGGTACATGCTGTGCCAGCACGCAGTGTCAATCTTAACATTATTTTTGGAAAATTTCAAGATGGCCACCTGTGAGTATGGTGAGACCTTGGAATGAGCTTCTATTATTTAAACAAACCAATTCAAAGATGATTGCTGTGTAGTGGCGTTCAACCTTCATGGCCAACTTTGAATTTGTTTTTAAAATATTACAAATGCAAGATGGCTGCGATGGAGGCACTCATCACCTGCAGCTATCTTTGAAGGCATTTGCAATATTTTGATAAATCCTTTTCAAACATGGCCTCGATAGATACCATCTACCCATAAACCAGTTAGGCCAAAACTTATAAGCCTTCTACTCTAACTCATTCATCGTTTAATCCTCCGACCCAAAACTTTCACTCTACAGCCTTAATTCTACCACCATTAAATCCTTCATCATTTTTCCCTAAACCCTTCCCCCCTTCAACCCTAAACCCTTCAGTTTTAAACCTGCCACCCGTAAACCCTTCACACCCAAATCCTTATCTCCTCACCCCTAAACTCTGAGCTTGTCACTCCAACGCACTTCATCATTCACCCCTTGACCTTTCACTCTACAGCCTTTAACCTTCAACTTCAATAAATTAATCTTTAAAGCAGTCACTCCAATACACTTCATCCCTAAACACTTCACATTTCCCCCCTAAACCCTTCAGTATTCAACATTAATTCCTTCACCCTTCAACCCTTCACCATTCATCCTTAAGCCCTTAACCCTTCACCTCTAAACCCTGGATCCTTCATCCTTAAAGCCTTGACCCTTCACTCCAGCCCGGATATTCAGTCCCACCACTCTGGTGTAATGTTACTGTGGCAATCTGGATTTTCCAGATGAGGTTTTAAGTGAAATAAACATTGGCTGAAGTGAGTTATGCATTCCCACAACCATACTTCTATCCATTGTGACCCTGCATGTCTAATAGGGAATGGTCAATGTAACAAAAATGCCCATGACCATTGTGTTTACTGTCTGTAGATACAATGGGACTTTTTAGTAACAATCACTCCAATACAGAAAGGGAAGGCCTGCCACTTAGTAGTCACCAAAGGGAGTGGTTGAGAGGTAATGGAAAAAGAGGTAACCAGATTCATTCAGAATTTGTTACAAGCTGCTCACATGCAATATTAAGTAGGTTTTTCTGTAGCATTTAATATTGCAATTTTGAAGATTCTAAGTTGGGTAAATAACAGTTACTGCTTTCATCCCATTTAATGTCACACATATACTTAATACAGAAAGAAGAATAGTTAAGTTGACCTGCCGGGACTCAAACTCGTAACATGGAGGTTTCTCCAAATTCCCACTGTAGCTACTTAACAGCTGAGTCATCTTGATAGCTAATAACAGCAGGATTTTGTCAACCCACCAAATAGTTTAAGCGCTCAGGTTTTCTGGATATCCATAGTGTATACAAATGAGGCAATTTTGCCTACATTGAATAAGTGAAGAATATTTTCATATTTTAGTTGGTTGCCAAGTCCAGGCCTAGTCTATATAAAATAAATCCTAAATGCTTTGCATCATCAAAGGACGTTATTTAGCGTCTCTGACTCCCAACGTGATGGGTGTCCAGTAACATAGAATGGTTTTGGATGATTTGATTTATTTTTGGTGTGAAATTTTGCCCACTGCTCAATTGGCTGGCACTCCATCAAGGAGTTAAGAATCGATGTGCTCTTTTTTTGCCAGTTGTCTCCCCACCTCAATGTTTATACCACTAATTTTACCCGGTGCCACTGGAACTCTGTGGATGGAAGTACCAAATTATGCGACAGGAATGAATTATGCAACCCGAAAAGGCAAATTAAGAGGTGAAACGTGGCAACTTTTTTGACACTATTAGTTCCATATTTTGTAATTTTTGCAGTTTAACACTGTAGGGAAATATTTCCCTTTCATTAGTACCAGTACAACATGCAAATATAGCAATAATCAACATAAACGGGACCAGTCAACCTTTTCAATGGGCCTACCACTGCTCAGCAACATGTGTTACTGCACTTGTAATCATTTTTGATCCGTTTAAAGTAGAAACAGTTTGCTTTGGCAAAATCTGCAGATTATGCTGCAGATGATAGATTATGTGGCAAACCCGAGAATATGCGAAAAACACCATGGCCACAAAATTGCATGTTTCCAGTGAACCTGATCACAGCTCAATGTTCCACATTTCAGACCCACCATGGACCACCTTCACAAGAAACTCAGCACACTTTAGCCACGGCTTTGGGACACTCTAATTTTTGGCCTTTGTCTTGATACAACCCTCCTCTAAATGACCTGCTTAGTTTTGTTTTGCAGGCGAAGTTGAGCATCCTGGTATTTTTTTTTTTTTTACTTTTATCCTCTGCATCTTGCTACAGCCCTCTCTCCAGCTCAGGGTGAGCATGCATGTATCATCATCCACGCTTGCTGCTTGACATACTTTTGGATATATTACCTACTGGCAAAGTCAGGGTGAAACAGTTTACTGAGGGTTATGTGACTTTACTTCATTGAGCAGGAAGAAATTACCTTTAAATGAAGATGTTTGCATTCAATTTCGCACTAATGGGAGCATCTTTATCATCCTACGGCTGGGCAATCAATATTTGACTAAGATAAAAGGTTGCGTCCCGGCAGGTAGTCCTTCCTCACACTGTCTGTCGCATCCTTGATTGCAAATGAATGCAAATCATGCACGCAAGTCATAGCTTTCCTTCCTTTGCTTATGAGCGAGATGAATAAGAAAAGAGGTAGGAGGGAGAGAAGGAGAGAAGGAGATGGAGGGAGGGAAGAAAAGAAGAGGCAACTCTTCCAGTTTTACAATTTATTTTGTGATGCATCGCTTTTTATTTGGGTGTCTGGGTCAGGGTTGCAGACTTGGGTGCATGTCATAGCATCCTATGTAAGTAAATGAGGCTGATACAGACTCGAGCAAAGCTGCAGGCTCCAAACCATTGCAGTGTACTCTCTGGCTGGCACGTGTGTGGTCGTCAATATCATCGATGTTAGTGCCTTGGCATAAGACACACATTGCAAACACTATTATTGCAGTTGTTTGTGAGACTTTTTCAGGGTTTCACTTACTGCCCATGTATTGTGTCATACTCGCAGCTCTTGCTCCCACACAATTACCTTGACCAGGATGTATAGATTAAAGTTTAGAGATCACATTTTGGGGCATATTTACAATGAAATAGGACAGCGCCGCAAGCAATTTTGCTGCGCCAAGCTGCGTCATTTTCAAAACGCAGGGATGCGCCATATTAACAAGAATACGATGCATCCCTGTGTTCAACCCTGCACCAGTGCTAAAAAAGCTGCCTAGCGCCAGTGCAGGGACCCTTGCACCATGCCTGCATTGCAGGAATGATTGTGTTTGTGCAGGAAAGGGCACCTTCCAGGACAAAAACAATAATTAATGGTGTTTTGCTTCTCCTATGTATACTGCAGAATGCAGCACACAAAGAAAGAGCAAGAAACAATGAAAAATGAAAGTATTTCTCCTCGTTGCACCACTTTAACCCCTTCCCTGGAAAGGCATTATTTTTCGGCACTGCCTCAGATTTACAAATCCTCGTAAATCTGGGGCAGTGTCAAAAAGCCATGGGTGTTGCGTGGGAACACCCACAGCAGCACCCATGACACGCTCCGCAGAGTAATGCGTGAAAGGGGGCCATATTTACTAGGCCGTGTCAAGCATGCAAAGTGGCTTTGCATGGCCTTGTAAATTCTGTTCATCAACTGTTGTTTTTGCATTTGTCACCCCGAGTGGGACGGGTATGCCCAGACGTGGGTCCCGTGCTCTCCATGCCACTGGAATCAAGCTATCCTGGCTGAAGAGGGGTGAAACCCCGAAACTGGTCCTAGGATGCTTGTTTCCAGTCCAGGGAGGACCTGGCTTGGCAGTTCGGGCTGGACTGTTCCCATGAGGCACAGGGTCAAGACTGATTTGCATTTGGCTGGGTTCAAACTGGAATGGCATGGTGAGCAAAAAAACGATGGATTTAGGCCCAGATCTCTGTACTGGGGTGAATGTATGACATTGTTCTGCATTCTGTCCATCAACTGTTGTTTTTGCATTTGTAAATATGGGCCAGCACACTGCACCGCCAGTGCGTCAAAAGAAGTGACACTCCGGTGGCGCTAGGGGCTTGTAAATATGCCCCTTCATGCTCAGACAAGCTAGGTAGCCATAGGGTTGCCAATCTTGTGGTAATGATGGTGCTGTATTTGGTTGGAGTAGTGCTAAAGGAGGAACACAGCATTAAAAAATGTCTAGCTAAACTGGGCAGTAATTAAGTTAATAAAATATAGGGGAGCATGGGGAACATGTACGAGATGCGAAGAATGTAAAGAGAGTATGTATAGAGGAGGAAAACAAGCACAACTCTTGTTCCTTGACAATCTCAATCGAAGTGAGTTCAAAAAGTTCTGTTTTCTAGAATCAATTTTTATTGAAAGAATACAGAGATGGAACCAGAGATGGAACCAAAATAAGGTAAGTATCCTACAGCTGAGAATACCTCACCGCTGTCCACCCCAACACAGATCATTTTATCAAGGTGGCAGTATCCAGCACATCGCCCTTCACACCAGCCAAGAGATCTCTGCCAACTCCACCTGGGTGAATATTTCTCCCACATGTTTCACTCAGAGCTTCAGAGGGGAGCCTAGAAATGCCAAAGAATCATTCAGTTCTTTCCTCACACTCTTGGGTACCATCTTCAAGATATGGACACAACAGGTTTCGGAGGTTTGTAATAAGCCTTTTTGATCTTTGTAGGAGCACCATCAGATTATTTTTTTTGAAACTGCACGAGTTCCATAAAGGGTCTGGCACTTTTATTTTATTTTTAAAGTTTCTCATTAGGCAAAACTTTAGATGAAGCAGACAGTGGTCCCCTGGACCACCGACTATTCCCCCTGAAACTGTCAAACATGTTACTGACTCACAAAATAGGGTTTGTGAGTTGCTATTAGGAAGAGGCGTTCCAAGGGCGCCTCTTCCTAATGGCGAGTCGCAGGGGGATGTACGATTGTTTTCCAATCAGAATAGGGTCGCAAAACAATTGTACTTTACCTCCTACTGCAAGTAGGTGGTAAGCCATTTGCAAACAGGAAGGGGTCCTCAGGGGACCCCTTGCCCTTTGTGATTGGCAGCACAATTATTTTTTAGATCAGGCAGTCGTCCCATGGGCCTCTGCCTACTCTTAAAAAATCAAACAGAAAGGTTTAATTTTTCTTTTTTAAATGCATCCGGTTTTCCTTTAAGGAAAATGGGTTGCATTTAAAAAAATAAACTACTTTATTGAAAAAGCAGTCACAAACATGGTGGTCTGTGGATCCCAGCAGGGCACCATCCCTGTGAGTGCCGGCCATTACCAATGAATCGCAAACAGAGCCTGAGACACTGTTGTACGTTTCATTTTGCGACTCGCTAATACACTTGAGGAAGTCAACCAAACCTTGAACCAGGGGGATGTTAGTTTGCAGTACACATATGAGATAAATTAAAATGCAATATCAAATATTTTTTTTTTTTTTTTAACTTTTTTAATATTTTATTGTTGTTAACAAAAAAAAAGAAAAAAGCCACAGAAGGAGAAAAAGGAAACAGAACAAAAGAACATAGATCCACATTTCATACTGGCACATTATGGATATGCATATTTACACAAATATTTACACATTGATCCACTTTACAAATTTTTAACTGTTTACAAGCCAGAAAATCGAAATCATAGTTATAATCATGAAAACTTGAAACACCAGACTAAAGATGGTAACATATTTACATATTGGCGAGTGGAGAGATACCTACAAATTGATATTTAGTTACTACGCATGTTACTGTAACCAATGTGTTATAGGGGCCCACATCTTTTGTCCCTTTTCCCGTCTCCTTCGCCCTTTCAGCCGATAGGCTGACATTTCAAGATTACATACTGCAAGAAGCCGGGAACGCCAGTTACAAAAAGTGGGGGGGTCAGGACTGATCCAATGGGAAGTAATACACAGTCGGACTATGGCCATTGATATAAAAACAAACCCAGTGGTAGCCCGCGACCAGCTCATATTGCCTGCTACTCCCAAAATAACCAAATCTGGAGTGATAGAAATTGAAAGTCCTAAGACTTTTGTAAGAAAATGTTCGACATTCTGTAAAAATGTCGCTAACATAGGGCAAGAAAAAAACATATGAACAGTATCTGCTGATAGCAGACCACACCTACTACATGACCCGCCCGTATTCTCTCCCCATTTAGCAATTTTTGCCGGTGTATAATAAAGATCGAAAATAGACATATAATGTTGACTCCGATGACTTCCAGCTAGAAGAGTCTGACTGGCTAATACAAGTGAATCCTCAATATTAATACCCTCCTTCCCAAATTTCCGGTCCCATTTATCATTCTGGATTAATAGATCATCAGGGAGAGTCTCCAACAGAGTCTGATAAATTCCACCTATCCGAGATTTCTTTTGAATTGATTCGATTATTGGTACCTTCCCATATTTTAGAACCATGCCTTGTATTCTACTATCTAAAAAGCTACGAATCTGTAAAAATTTGAAGAAATCTCGTTTATCCAAGCCATATTTTCCTTGAAGAAAGGAAAAGGAGGCTAACTGGTCTTCATGGCTCAAATCCCCCACCGTACTAATCCCAAAATTACCCCATCTATATGCGGTTGGATCTTGAAAGATTGCCGGTAAGATCCCAATGGCCGAAAATGGCGTGTATCTATTGATATTGGAG
Organism: Calotriton arnoldi; assembly: GCA_963921515.1. Taxonomy (NCBI): domain Eukaryota; kingdom Metazoa; phylum Chordata; class Amphibia; order Caudata; family Salamandridae; genus Calotriton; species Calotriton arnoldi. Next base: position 799,781 of record CAWUFW010003328.1, read on the forward strand.
ATTTGAAATCTGCGACGTATCTTTCTCCAGATCAGATAGGCGGCCTTGATTATCTTAAATCTAGTCTTTTTGTAATAACTAGGTTCTAAAACCTTAACCAGACATTGTTTAGCATTATCCCCCATAGCTATTTCATAAATAGTTGGTCTGGCAGCCTCTGAGCATTGGGACCTGTCTCCGACTAAAAGTACCCCCATATGTTGCAACATACATGCCCAATAATAAAGCAGAAAATTTGGAATGGCCCAACCGCCTCGCAGTCTTGGGAGGGTTGACCACTTGGCCGCTCTCCTGGATCTATGATAGCTCCACAAAAACCTGCAGCACATCCTTTCAATCTTTTTAAACCATGAAGTGGGAAATTCTAAGGGAATAGTCCTGAACAGGTACAAAAATTTTGGAAATACCGTCATTTTGATAACATTACTTCGCCCATAGATGGACAAATGAAGATGGTCTAGCCTTTCCAGTGTCTGATTAGTTGTATCAATCATGGGGCCAATATTTATATCAGGGATTTGATCAACCTCTACAGTAAGCTTTACCCCGAGATATGTTGCTACTGGCACAATTGGCAAGTCCGGAAAAGACTCCATTCCAGAATAGAGAATCTGAGTATTGTCGGTATTTAATTTATACCCTGAATGAATACCATAACGCTCAGCCTGATCTTTAACTGCCGGATATGCCAAAATAATATCAGATGTTAATATTGCGATATCGTCGGCATAGGCCAGTATCTTATATTCGATATCATTTACCTTTACTGGCCGGATGTTACTACATTGTTCTAGTTTCTGCAGAAAAGGATCAATATACAATGAGAACAAGAGAGGGGAACAAGGGCACCCTTGCCTAGTACCCCTGCTTATATTAAACGAATTAGACTCCTGCCCTGAAATACGAATCCCGGCCACTGGACTGACCACCACTGCATCCACTTCACCTACAGGAAGCCCACCACGCACCACCGCACCGAACAAATGCCTCGCCGCTGCTGGAGCAGAGTCACGGAAGACCAGCTAACCACAACCCTCGCCCTGAGCCCACCCGCCGAACCCTCCGACCCCGACATTGCCGCCCGCAACCTCAGACAGTGGATCGACGACTGCGCCAACACCCTCGCCCCGCTCAAGAATCCGCCCAACAGCCACACCAGCAAGAAAGCCACCTGGTTCACCGAAGACCTCCAGGCCTCCAAACGAACATGCCGAAAACTGGAGAAGATCTGGCTCCACGAACGGACAGCGGACAGCTACGCCGCCCACAAGAGCGCCACCCACAGTCACCATCACCTCATCAGATCCGCCAAAAGGGCTTCACTCAAAGACCGCCTAGACAACAACGCACACAACAGCAAAGAGCTCTTCAACATCGTGAAGGAACTCTCCAACCCCAGCTCCAACACCAACGACATCCAGCCGTCGCGAGACCTGTGCGACTCACTGGCCACCTTCTTCCACCGCAAAATCGCCGACATCCACGACAGCTTCAACACCACGACCGCCCCGGCAACCACCGAGACCACTGCCCCCACAACCACCAACCGCCTGCTCTCCTGGACCAACATCAACGACGAGGACACCAGCGAGATCATGAACACCATCCACTCCGGTTCACCGCTAGACCCGTGCCCTCACCACATCTTCAACAAAGCCAGTACAGCCATCGCGCCCCATCTCCGGAAAATAATCAACATCTCCTTCGAGACAGCAACCTTCCCGGAAAGCTGGAAGCACGCCGAGATCACCGCCTTACTCAAGAAACCCAAGGCAGACCCCAAGGACCTCAAGAACTTCCGACCCATCTCTCTGCTCCCGTTCCCCACGAAGGTCACCGAGAAAATCGTCAACAAACAACTGACCCGCTACCTCGAGGAGAACAACATCCTGGATCCTTCCCAGTCCGGCTTCCGCAGCAACCACAGCACCGAAACCGCCCTCATCGCCGCCACCGATGACATCAGGACCCTGCTAGACAACGGAGAAACAGCAGCCCTCATCCTCCTGGACCTATCAGCCGCCTTCGACACGGTCTGCCACCACACACTACGAACACGCCTTCACGACGCCGGGATCCAAGAGAAGGCCCTGGACTGGACCACATCCTTCCTTTCCGGCAGAACACAAAGCGTCCGCCTCGCCCCCTTCCGATCCAAGGCCACCAAGATCATCTGCGGCGTACCCCAAGGCTCCTCCCTCAGCCCAACGCTGTTCAACATCTACATGGCACCCTCGCCCACGTCGCCCGACAGCACAACCTCAACATCATCTCCTACGCCGACGACACCCAGCTGATCATCTCCCTCACCAAAGACCCTCACACCACCAAAGCCCACCTCCACGAAGGAATGAAGGCCATCGCCGAATGGATGAGGACCAGCCGCCTGAAGCTGAACTCGGACAAGACGGAGGTCCTCATCCTTGGTTCCAACCCTTCAGCCTGGGACGACTCCTGGTGGCCAACATCACTGGGAACAGCCCCGCCACCCACCGACCACGTACGCAACCTAGGGGTCATCCTCGACCCCACCCTCTCCATGACTAAGCAGGTCAACGCCGTTTCCTCATCCTGCTTCAACATCCTCCGAATGCTCCGCAGGATCTTCAAGTGGATCCCCACCGAAACAAGAAAAACAGTCACCCAGGCCCTCGTCACCAGCAGGCTGGACTACGGAAACGCCCTCTACGCAGGAACGACGGCTAAGCTCCTGAGACGGCTGCAACGCATCCAGAACGCCTCTGCACGTCTTATCCTCGACATCCCCCGACGCAGCCACATCACACCCCACCTGAGAGACCTGCACTGGCTCCCTGTCAACAAGAGGATAACCTTCAAGCTCCTCACCCACGCACACAAAGCACTCCACAACTCCGGACCAGCCTACCTCAACAGACGACTCAGCTTCTACACCCCCACCCGCCAGCTCCGCTCGACCAGCCTCGCCCTCGCCACAGTCCCCCGCATCCGGAAAACGACCGCCGGCGGCAGATCCTTCTCCCACCTCGCCGCCAAGACCTGGAACACCCTCCCCACCAACCTCCGACAGACCCAAGACCTACTGGCCTTCAGAAGACTCCTCAAGACCTGGCTCTTCGATCAGTAGCAGCACCACCCCCCTCTTCCCCCAGCGCCTTGAGACCCTCGCGGGTATGTAGTGCGCTTTATAAGTGACATGATTGATTGATTGATTGATTGATTGATTGATAGGTACAGAGCCTGGATTGCCTGAATAAATTCGTTAGCTATCCCCTTCCATCGTAAGACGGACCACAGGAACCGCCAGGAGACCCTGTCGAACGCTTTCTCGGCATCCAACAGGATCATCCCAAGCGGATACCCCGTGGCCCGTGCCCAATCAAGAAGGGAGAGAGCCCTCCTGACATGATCAGTCGTGTCCCGCCCAGGAATGAACCCGTGCTGTCGTAGGGAGACCAAGAAATTAATGATATCACCTAATCTAGATGCTGAAATTTTTGAATAGATCTTGTTATCGGCATTAATGAGTGAGATGGGTCTATACGATGATGGATTTAATTCTGGTTTGCCTTTCTTTTTGAATACAACGATAGTAGTCCTCCTCCAAGAATCAGGAATACGACCCGCTGTGCTGTCTGAAATAGAGATATTAAGTCTGATTTTAATAAATTCCGAAATGTTTTAAAAAATTAAAGAGGCATCCCATCCGGGCCAACAGCCTTACCAGGGGCTAGGGAAGTTATAGCTGCTACTATCTCTTCCCAAGTAATTGGGGCTGCAAGAACCGAATTTTGATCTGATGTGACTTTAGTGGTTTGAAGATCTTCAAAAAATTCCTCTAGAGGATCAACCCCACATCCATCAGATCTTTCATTTTCTCTCTCAGTATAGAGCTGTTGATAAAAGTTCTGAAATACCTTCAGGGCCCCTGTCGGAGAGTCCTGAATTTGGCCAGACTGGTCTTGGATTCTATTAATTCTATTTGAGACCTCCCTCTGTTGTAATCGCTTGGCCAGAACCCTACCAGTATTTTCTCTGAGTTCATACGCTTCAGTTCTATATTGTGCATATTTAATAGCAAGTTCTTCACTAAAATGCTGGTGTATCTTAGCCTTAATAACGGCAATTAACTGCTGACATTCTTTAATATTTTGACCACCACAGATTTTCTGCATCATCTGCACCTCTGCCAGCCTAAGTTGTTCCACCCAATCCCTCAATTTGTCCTTAAGCACCCTTCGGCGGTAGCAGGAATAATTAAGAGTCTCTCCACGAACAGCTGCCTTGAAAGCGTCCCAGACTATCATGTCTGAAGCCGAGTTTCTATTAAAATCAAAAGATTCTGCCAGCCACTTGGCCATATGTTCACAATACAGCTGATCCTGTAATAATTTACGTTCAAAGGTCCATGACCTCGGTACCTCGACAAATCCATTTAATGGAAGTTCCACCACTATAGGGTTGTGGTCTGAAATAACCAAGATGGCGGCCGGTCAGTCGGCCAAGTGAGCTGATCACCTACCCTCTCCTGCTAAGACCCGTTCTGAAAGCGATTCTGGACACCGCAGCGTAGAAGGCAATGGCGGAATAGACACCCTTTTTTCTGACAAAACTTACTCTCTGGATTGAGCGGATGCTCTGGAGATTGCGGTTCTGTCTGTGGGGGGTTCCGTTCCCCTGTCGATTGGCGTCCTGAGCTCTTCTCTGTCCGGCTGCTTTACCTCTCTTGCCGGTATTCGCGGAGAGAGCCGCAGCGATGCCACCGAAAACTGCCAGCAAAGCAATTAGGGGCGCGGCATGACTACCAGCCCGGACAACTCTGCAAAATTGGCTCCTGCTGGCCCGTTGATGGAAGAGGCTCTGTTGCTGCTAGCCGCCGATCTAGTATCGAGATGTTGGGCTCAGGCGAGCAGCAGAAACCGGCCAAGGACGGAGCTGCTACACGCGGTAAGCAAACAGTACCTGCGTTGTTTAAGGCTCAGTCGGCAAGAAACAAAGTGACGAGCAGTCCCACTGGTGGTGCCGAGTTACCTCCCACAGGGAAAATCAGGCGCTTGAATGTCTCAGCGCAGAGGGAATCGGCGGCACAGGTTGCTCTGACCCAGAATACTACCTTGAATCATGGGGGGGCAGAACAGGGGATAACAGGTCTCTCTGATGCTATCTCGGGCTCAATTGATGCTAATTCTGGCGAGATGGGGGACAGTGAGAAGCCTCTCCCTGTGGCAATAACAGACTGCTATACTTTAACACAGCAAACACAGCAATCCCAATGTATTCTGGGAAATGGAGACCACACATGTGATGGCCTGGAAACAGGGAGTATGGATACAGTTCTATCTAGCAAGCCGGCTATCCAGAAAGAAGGCAACAAATTCATTGCAGAGAGGAGGATGTCACTGATAAATTCTTTTCTTTGTCAGATCACTCAAGCTCCTCGGAAGAGGATGGCCAGGATAAAGATTGGGCAGTGGAAGGGAGTGACACTAGTAGTGTACACTGGGAGGAAGAGGGTGACAGATCTTTGTTTAATCCTGGAACGGTTAAGAAACTTCCCGCTCTTACAGTACTAGCTAATAGGGCCGAGGCGACTACCAGCAGTATGGTCTGGGATTATTCCTACTCGTCAAACCTGGGAGAGACAGCTAATGAAGGAAAGGGAGAGGTATCCGCAGAGACTGGTAGCATATCCAACGGCACTGAGGAAATCACGCTCTCCACGATATACCAAGTGATTATGGCCCATCGGGAGGAAACAAGGGCTGAGAGTTCCCTGACACAAGGGGCATGTAGAAAATTGCAAAATTCCATCCGGAGAATGGCCAAGACCTGTGCAGACTTCGCAACCAGAATCGGAGAGGCGGAAACCAGGATCTCCCAATTGGAAGACAAGTTAAATTCGCAGAAGAAGAAGACCGAATCTCTGCAATCTTTAAGAGACGATACTTTGCTGAAACTGACCGACTTGGAAAATCGCGCCAGACGGAACAACTTGCGAGTTTTAGGCATTCCCGAGGGAAAGGAGGGGTCGGATGTCCGTCAGTTCGTGATCGATCTTTTTGAGGAGGCCTTTCCTGACTTACTGCAATGGGACTGGAAGACTCAAATCCAAAGGGCCCATCGCTATCCTTTTAATCAGCGGAGAGCAGGAGGGCAATCTGGTAATTATCCACGCGCTATTTTGATCTCCTTGAACAATTTTTTGGCCAGGGAGTCTTTATATGATCTTGCCAGACCGGACCGGAAAAGATCAGGGAAAGGATGCGACTTCTTTGTCCGTCCTGACTTCTGTCAAAAGACTGTTGAAAAGCGCTGGCTTCTTCGGCAATTAATTCCGGAATTCCAGGCAAAGGGGGCGCAGGCCTTTCTCATTAATCCTGCGAAATTGAAGGTGGTCTCTCAAGGGCGCATGCAGTATTTTCAGTCAGAAATTCAGGCCAAAGAACTTCTAATGTCACTAAAAACTCCTTAGATTTCCCAGGTGTCTATACCCAGTTTGGTACATAGATGGTAATCGTCTTCTTTAAGCCTTGAACTCTAATGACTTCATGGACCTTTTATGCTAGGGCTTTTTCACGGGAGGTGGGGCTGGTTCCTGATCTGTCCTTTTTTTTTGTTTCTTAGATTCTATTCTTTGGTTGCCCATAATCGCTTTTTTTCTTTCTTATGTAGCATACACAGATTGAGCTTAAAGGTCTAGCAGTATGGAGGGGCGGGTGTGTTAGCTCAGCATCACCAGGGACAGTTGGTCCCCATGCCTCGTATGGGGGGGGTAGGTGGGGGGTGTAGGGGAGGGTCCCAATAGGGGGGCAGAGGGGTGGGGGGCAGTTGGGGGGAGGGTGGGGGGTAGGTGTGGGGGATGCGTGGACGGGGGTATAATGTTGTTAATATTTTTTTACGATCTACGGTGTTTAAGGAAACGGGTAAATACTGGTACCGCTGGGAACAGCTCTCAGCTTCATTTGTTCAAGCTTATTGAAGAAACTGGCTCTTTCAAAGATGACTAGTAGAAGGCCCGGAATTTCTGTATGTTCATGGAATATCTGTGGTTTAAATGACAGGAAAAAAAGGGGGTTATTGGCCAAGTGTGTACATTTTATGAGGATTGATATACTATGCTTACAGGAAACTCATATCCCTAGTAGTAAAAGTGGTTGGTTGAAGGAAATCGGTTTGGATCTGTTGGCATATACACGGCAAAGTACCACTATTAGGGGGGTGGCCATCTATGCACAACGGGGTTTAGGGGTATGTCAAAGAGTTAAGGAGGATTAATTTGGGCGCTGGGTGATCATCGAATTTAGAATCAATGGTGCCCCCCTCACAATTTGTTCTATTTATGGATCAAATTTGGATGATCCGGAAGTCTTGAATTATTTAAGTATTGAACTTGCCACATGGCCATATCCGCTAATTCTCTGCGGAGATTTTAATATTCATTTGGAGGGTAATTTCGATCTGTCTAGTGATTCTCTATATCATGGGCGGAAAATCAGGACTTTTAAGGCTTTACGGGGATTAGTCAGGGAGCATGGGCTGGCTGATTTATGGTACAGACATAAACGGATGGATTTGGGATATACTTTCTATTCCGCCCCTCATAATAAGCTGGTCCGCCTTGACTATTTCTTTGTGTCACGCCAGATGGCAGAAGGAACCAGTATTAACATAGCAATATCAAATTTGGATGTATTAGTTGTAATGAATAAATGGAAAAATTCGGACTGAGGTATATGTCAAGAAGACTAATCAGAATACTTTGTTACATTATCAAAGCTTTCATCAACCCTCCTTGCTAATCATCTACCATATTCTCAATTATTGAGGTTGAAAAGAATATGATCAGATACTGATGCCTTTAATCTCTGCAAAGAACAGATTATTGAGAAATGTGTTAAAAGGGGTTATCCCAATCATAAACTAAGAGAAGCAGAAGATAGAACATTGTCTAAGGACCTCAAAGCTTTACTAGAAAGTAAAAAGCTGTGTACCAATACATCTAAAAGACGTATGTTTGTTTCGAAATATTCAACCAGCAGCTACAAAATTAAACTGATCATACCAAAAAATTGGGCGCTTTTGTGTTTTGAAATAGAGCTGAACCAAATTCTCAGCAACCCACTATTATTTGTCTATGAACGTTCATGAAACATTCATGAAATTTTGAAAACAAAGTCAACAAGATAGTTAACCACATAATATAGCACCTAGGGCCTGATTTAGATCTTGGATGTTGGGTTTCTCCGTCACAACGGTGACGGATATCCCGTCCGCCAAAATATAAATCCCATAGGATATATGGGATTTATATTTCAGCGGACGAGATAACCGTCACCGTTGTGATGGAGTAACCCATCCACCAAGTTCTAAATCAGGCCTCAAATTTTGTAGTAATTGTGGTAATTTTAACATCATAAGATCTCACATCTCTTGACTGGCAGACAGATCAAATTATGCACTTCAGCCATTTGTGATACCAAGAATGATTTGTACCTGTTGAAATGCCCATGCGGGCTAGCCTACGTAGGAAAAACAGAAAGGAAAATCAAAACAAGACTGATTGAACACAAAAGAGTAATATCAGAACTAAAAACCCTTCATCTACTGGAGCAGTACATTTTAATACAGTACAACACAACATCAGTTAATTGAAATATACAATACTGGAAGTCTTGTCATTGTAATCTGGGACTGACAATAGAAAATTACTGCTACGAAGAGAAGTGCATTGGATCAAGAAACTGCAAACTGAGATACCAAAATGGCTTAATGACTGCATTGAATACAGTTGTTTTCTATGATTTGTTATTATGTGCTCATGGTTAATTCTGGGATTATTTGTTTTCTGGTTGGTACTATGCAATAGTTTTATGGGTACACATGTTCCCTTGTAGAACAGATGAATTCAAAGCAGTATGTCTTGAACTCCTCTACCTAGGGTTATCAACAAGGTCAAATAAGTAGCTTATTTCATATTTTTTACCAGTACAGAGGACACTCTGAGAAACGTATTTCTCCCCTAGATACTCCATTCCAATATGGCCGACACTTTTTGATGCATCAGACACATGAGGCAAGTCATGTTTTTATGTTTGGCACTATGCAATCGTTTCATGGGTACGCATGTTCCCTTTGCGAACAGGCTCATTCATATCTGTATGTCTTGAATTAATTTACTTAGGGTTATCAACATGGTAAAATAGGTAGCTTTTTACATTTGTTTTAGTGAGGACAGAGGACACTTTAATGTTGAGAAATGTATTTCTTCCCCAGATACTTAATTCCAATATGGCCGACACTTTTTGATACATCAGACACATGAGGCAAGTACTGTTTCTATCTCCAAACAGGGAGCTGATAAGGAGCGAGGTCTCCTACCAGGAGTTTGCATTTGGACATGGGAGTTTGAGGAGATAACTTTAAGCCCATAGGGGGATGGATGCCTACCACTACCACCACCCCTACTCATGGGGGCCTGGATGCCTACCACTAACACCACCCCTACTCATGGGGGCCTGGATGCCTGTCACTACTACCATCCCCACCCTTAGGGGGATGGATGCCTACCACTAACACCACCCCCACTCATGGGGGTCTGGATGCCTACCACCACTACCATCCCCACTCATAGGACGGGTAATGCATGACTTGTTGGAGTAAGTGAAATTATGGAAACCACCATGGTTAGTTTTAATGTCCTAGTAAAGGGAGGATTTACCGCTTGCCTGCATGTATGTGCAGATTTACCACTGGGTTTGATATTGTTCTAGCCGTTAGTTGAGACGCTGTTCTCATATCAACAAGTTTTAATATATGGGCTTATACCTTTTGGTTAGTCTGGTACATATGAAGGACTGACTGGGGTGCTAACACAATGTTTAATGACTATGGTGTTTTAAGTAGGGGTGGGTGGTAAACTCCGTTCTGCCGGCAGAGTTTTGTCACTCCGAGCTCTGCTTGGAGCGTAATGTTTGGCAAAAACTCTGCTAACCACCGCATGCTGGAGTTTACCATCCACCGTAATGATCCAGACTGCGATTATGTACAGTCCCCTAAGGGTATTGTCTGTTTTTTAAAAAGGAACTAATAGATCTGTTCAGTGGTAGCACAGACTACAAGAGAGCTCCAAATGACTTAGGTAATGTTTTGGTTAAGAGTTCTTTATGTGTTGGAGTTGAATGCATTGCTGGCTGTTGCCGACGTGGCATCCGACGCATTATCGCAGAGCTTCCATGGCCGCAGCTCAGTCAATGAGCACCGCTGCAAGGGAAGTATCATCACAAAATTTGTGTTGCTCCTCATGTGCGATTGAAGTCAGCCATGGCCACTCGGTGCTCAAACACCTTCTCTCCCGCATGTGTACAAGCAGAGGCTCTCTTAAGTACATTCAGAACAGGCTCACTGAGGAGGATTTTGTCGGGAAGGCGGTGCGCAGTGCTACCAGCAATAAATAATGAAGCCTCTTCAGCAGATGCTGCTGGAGCAGCAGGTAGAGCTGAATGAAGTGCTGCAACACAAGTGGTAAGTGACCCTCAGCACCTGCTAGTGGGAGGTGGCAGGGGCAATGGGGGCAAATGCACTGCTGCGGGCACTGGCTCCACGCTGGACTGCAAACAGCTGTGCTTCTAGACGGTGCCCGCTGTGATGCACAATGCATGGAAGAGGTCCCCTCCCCCGCACCCCTCAAAGGCAGCTACAGAAAACTACATTATTACTAGTCGGAAACTGCAGACATTCTACGAATGGTAGTAGTCTGCTCCTATTACCTTTATTGTGAATGATGAAAGAGACCACTGACTGGCATGTATTTATACTTTTACGAAGCATTTACATCTTGACCTCTTCGAAGCACAGAGTCTGTCTGTGGTAACTCCTAGTAGTGAGCATTGAGCAGAGTCACATAGGAAGCGTGATGTCAGCAAGTTGTGCACTTTAAAAGCCATTTCTTTAAGGATGAGTAGTTTTCTTTTCTATTTTAGAGCTTTATACATAGGTTGGCTGTGATATCACAGAAACTAAGCTTCTTCTGAGATTATTACCACAACTCCACGGGTGGACGGAACTCCGAGGAATCCTGCAAAGTTTTTTATGTAACTCCGTGGAATTCCGCGGAATAAAACTCTGCAACTTCCGCCCACCCCTAGTTTTAAGAATGCTTCATTAATAATTATTACACAGGCACCAATATGAAAATGAGCTCATATTCTTATGGTGGCTTGGATATTAGGCAACCTTCATGGACACATACTTTAGGTTGTAGGATATCACTTGATTTAAGTACAAATTGATTTGTGTCGGATTGATTTAAATTGATGATTAGATATAATGCTGATATTCAATAAATAAGAATATACTTTTGATATAAAATGTGGATTTTGATTATTTAATTAATTTTGATTATTTATTTAATTATCTAATTTGCAATGTACTTATTTAAACTTATGATTGGAAATATTGCTGACATACACACATTCAAGATAGTTAATCCTGTTATTGTTTTCTTTCGATTTAAGTACACTTTCTTCCTGATGAAAGGCCTCCCAGGCCTGAAATGCATTGGGGATCAGGGAGCATCTGATTGTAAAGCCATCTGTTAGTGATGGAACAATGGAATTTAAGGAATGATTTGGTTACACACCTGTATGTTTGTCACTCTGTGGAAACGAAATACTAATAAAATGAATGATTCATGAAAATTGGAACTTTTTAGTTGTTAAGAAGGATGGAATGAAACTACGATGATATTGTTTGAGTGGAGACTCCTCACAGTACCTGAAGTGTGCTTAAGGGATGTGTGTAGTTTTCTATATGTGTATATGGTGTTTGACTTTGCACCACCCATGAGCGGTGAGTGATACCCACAAGTACAATAACCATTGGAATTTTGATTGACTATTTATAAATTGGAGTACACTGATGAGTGTGCAGGTTTTCTTCTAATTAGCAATGCACATCACACATCTGATAGAAGGGACTGCAGTTTTGAGGGACTAGATAGACCTATTCCAGGCAGAATCAGTAGCCAAGTGTCTCAAGGGAACTCACAGACTATCACGTTTATTGGAAAAAATACAAATTGCATACCTCATTAAAAAACCTAGTGCCTGATTACGAGTTTGATGCAGTTGCACCATCTCTCCACTGGCATAGCTGCACCAAACCCGCACAAGGACCGCCCGCCGTATTATGAGTTGAATCGAGTCGCACGGAAGCAAATACACAGCACCTTCCGGCCGGACTAGTACGATGCGCCTTCCATACGCGCCGAACCTGTCGCTACGTCCGGCACGTCAGAGCATCCGGGAGAGCTGTACATAAGCTCCGATTCGCGCCACAAGACGATCCACGGCAACGAGACGAACAAGCCAGCGACGAGTACGAGTCGAAGCCACGAGAAACCCGAACGAGACGACCCAACCATGAATCCCATCGCGCAGGTACTACCAATACTCTACATCTATTACCGGGACCGGTACGGCGCAGACGGTAAGTCCAAACACCCACAACACAAACAAACGACACGTACCCGACATATGTCACACACACATAGGGATGCAGAAATGACGTACACTAGCAACAGCAGAACCATAGGGGCGGGATGGCTATCACCAATGCCATACACACCCATAGGGGGATGGATGCCTACCACTACCACCACCCCTACTCAGGGGGCCTGGATGCCTGTCACTACTACCATCCCCACCCTTAGAGGGGTGGATGCCTAAGACTACCACCACCCCTACTCAGGGTGGCCTGGATGCCTGTCACTACTACCATCCCCACCCTTAGGGGGATGGATGCCTACCACTACCACCACCCCTACTCATGGGGGCCTGGATGCCTGTTACTACTATCATCCCCACCCATAGGGGGATGGATGCCTACCACTACCACCACCCCTACTCAGGGGGCCTGGATGCCTGTCACTACTACCATCCCCACCCTTAGGGGATGGATGCCTACCACTAACACCACCCCTACTCAGGGGGCCTGGATGCCTGTCACTACTACCATCCCCACCCTTAGGGGGATGGATGACTACCACTACCACCACCCCTACTCTTGAGGGGCTGGATGCCTGTCACTACTACCATCCCCACTCATAGGGGGTGGTTGCCTACCACTACCACCACCCCTACTGATGGGGGCCTGGATGCCTGTCACTACTACCATCCCCACCCTTAGGGGGATGGATGCCTACCACTAACACCACCCCTACTCATGGGGGCCTGGATGCCTACCACTAACACCACCCCTACTCATGGGGGCCTGGATGCCTACCACTAACACCACCCCTACTCATGGGGGACTGGATGCCTGTCACTACTACCATCCCCACCCTTAGGGGCCTGGATGCCTACCACTAACACCACCCCTACTCATGGGGGCCTGGATGCCTGTCACTACTACCATCCCCACCCTTAGGGGGATGGATGCCTACCACTACCACCACCCCTACTCATGGGGGCCTGGATGCCTGTCACTACTACCATCCCCACTCATAAGGGGATGGATGCCTACCACTACCACCACCCCTACTCATGGGGGCCTGGATGCCTGTCACTACTACCATCCCCACCCTTAGGGGGATGGATGCCTACCACTAACACCACCCCTACTCATGGGGGCCTGGATGCCTACCACTAACACCACCCCTACTCATGGGGGCCTGGATGCCTACCACTAACACCACCCCTACTCATGGGGGCCTGGATGCCTGTCACTACTACCATCCCCACCCTTAGGGGGATGGATGCGTACCACTAACACCACCCCTACTCATGGGGGCCTGGATGCCTGTCACTACTACCATCCCCACCCATAGGGGGATGGATGCCTACCACTACCACCACCCCTACTCAGGGGGCCTGGATGCCTGTCACTACTACCATCCCCACCCATAGGGGATGGATGCCTACCACTACCACCACCCCTACTCATGGGGGCCTGGATGCCTACCACTAACACCACCCCTACTCATGGGGGCCTGGATGCCTACCACTAACACCACCCCTACTCATGGGGGCCTGGATGCCTGTCACTACTACCATCCCCACTCATAGGGGATGGATGCCTACCACTAACACCACCCCTACTCATGGGGGCCTGGATGCCTACCACTAACACCACCCCTACTCATGGGGGCCTGGATGCCTACCACTAACACCACCCCTACTCATGGGGGCCTGGATGCCTGTCACTACTACCATCCCCACCCTTAGGGGGATGGATGCCTACCACTACCACCACCCCTTCTCATGGGGGCCCGGATGCCTGTCACTACAACCATCCCCACCCACAGGGGGATGGATGCCTACCACTACCACCACCCCTACTCATGGGGGCCTGGATGCCTACCACTAACACCACCCCTAATCATGGGGGCCTGGATGCCTACCACTAACATCACCCCTACTCATGGGGGCCTGGATGCCTGTCACTACTACCATCCCCACTCATAGGGGGATGGATGCCTACCACTACCACCACCCCTACTCATGGGGGCCTGGATGCCTACCACTAACACCACCCCTACTCATGGGGGCCTGGATGCCTACCACTAACACCACCCCTACTCATGGGGGCCTGGATGCCTGTCACTACTACCATCCCCACCCATAGGGGGATGGATGCCTACCACTACCACCACCCCTACTCATGGGGGCCTGGATGCCTACCACTAACACCACCCCTACTCATGGGGGCCTGGATGCCTACCACTAACACCACCCCTACTCATGGGGGCCTGGATGCCTGTCACTACTACCATCCCCACCCTTAGGGGGATGGATGCCTACCACTAACACCACCCCCACTCATGGGGGTCTGGATGCCTACCACCACTACCATCCCCACTCATAGGGGGATGGATGCCTACCACTACCACCACCCCTACTCATGGGGGCCTGGATGCCTACCACTAACATCACCCCTACTCATGGGGGCCTGGATGCCTACCACTAACACCACCCCTACTCATGGGGGCCTGGAAGCCTGTCACTACTACCATCCCCACCCTTAGGGGGATGGATGCCTACCACTACCACCACCCCTACTCATGGGGGCCAGGATGCCTGTCACTACTCCCATCCCCACCCATAGGGGGATGGATACCTACAACTACCACCACCCCTACTCATGGGGGCCTGGATGCCTACCACTAACACCACCCCTACTCATCGGGGCCTGGATGCCTACCACTAACACCACCCCTACTCATGGGGGCCTGGATGCCTGTCACTACTACCATCCCCACTCATAGGGGGATGGATGCCTACCACTACCACCACGCCTACTCATGGGGGCCTGGATGCCTACCACTAACACCACCCCTACTCATGGGGGCCTGGATGCCTACCACTAACACCACCCCTACTCATGGGGGCCTGGATGACTGTCACTACTACCATCCCCACCCATAGGGGGATGGATGCCTAACACTACCACCACCCCTACTCATGGGGGCCTGGATGCCTACCACTAACACCACCCCTACTCATGGGGGCCTGGATGCCTGTCACTACTACCATCCCCACTCATAGGGGGATGGATGCCTACCACTACCACCACCCCTACTCATGGGGGCCTGGATGCCTACCACTAACACCACCCCTATTCATGGGGGCCTGGATGCCTACCACTAACACCACCCCTACTCATGGGGGCCTGGATGCCTGTCACTACTACCATCCCCACCCATAGGGGGATGGATGCCTACCACTACCACCACCCCTACTCATGGGGGCCTGGATGCCTACCACTAACACCACCCCTATTCATGGGGGCCTGGATGCCTACCACTAACACCACCCCTACTCATGGGGGACTGGATGCCTGTCACTACTACCATCCCCACCCTTAGGGGCCTGGATGCCTACCACTAACACCACCCCTACTCATGGGGGCCTGGATGCCTGTCACTACTACCATCCCCACCCTTAGGGGGATGGATGCCTACCACTACCACCACCCCTACTCATGGGGGCCTGGATGCCTGTCACTACTACCATCCCCACTCATAAGGGGATGGATGCCTACCACTACCACCACCCCTACTCATGGGGGCCTGGATGCCTGTCACTACTACCATCCCCACCCTTAGGGGATGGATGCCTACCACTAACACCACCCCTACTCATGGGGGCCTGGATGCCTACCACTAACACCACCCCTACTCATGGGGGCCTGGATGCCTACCACTAACACCACCCCTACTCATGGGGGCCTGGATGCCTGTCACTACTACCATCCCCACCCTTAGGGGGATGGATGCGTACCACTAACACCACCCCTACTCATGGGGGCCTGGATGCCTGTCACTACTACCATCCCCAACCATAGGGGGATGGATGCCTACCACTACCACCACCCCTACTCAGGGGGGCCTGGATGCCTGTCACTACTACCATCCCCACCCATAGGGGGATGGATGCCTACCACTACCACCACCCCTACTCATGGGGGCCTGGATGCCTACCACTAACACCACCCCTACTCATGGGGGCCTGGATGCCTACCACTAACACCACCCCTACTCATGGGGGCCTGGATGCCTGTCACTACTACCATCCCCACTCATAGGGGGATGGATGCCTACCACTAACACCACCCCTACTCATGGGGGCCTGGATGCCTACCACTAACACCACCCCTACTCATGGGGGCCTGGATGCCTACCACTAACACCACCCCTACTCATGGGGGCCTGGATGCCTGTCACTACTACCATCCCCACCCTTAGGGGGATGGATGCCTACCACTACCACCACCCCTTCTCATGGGGGCCCGGATGCCTGTCACTACAACCATCCCCACCCACAGGGGGATGGATGCCTACCACTACCACCACCCCTACTCATGGGGGCCTGGATGCCTACCACTAACACCACCCCTAATCATGGGGGCCTGGATGCCTACCACTAACATCACCCCTACTCATGGGGGCCTGGATGCCTGTCACTACTACCATCCCCACTCATAGGGGGATGGATGCCTACCACTACCACCACCCCTACTCATGGGGGCCTGGATGCCTACCACTAACACCACCCCTACTCATGGGGGCCTGGATGCCTACCACTAACACCACCCCTACTCATGGGGGCCTGGATGCCTGTCACTACTACCATCCCCACCCATAGGGGGATGGATGCCTACCACTACCACCACCCCTACTCATGGGGGCCTGGATGCCTACCACTAACACCACCCCTACTCATGGGGGCCTGGATGCCTACCACTAACACCACCCCTACTCATGGGGGCCTGGATGCCTGTCACTACTACCATCCCCACCCTTAGGGGGATGGATGCCTACCACTAACACCACCCCCACTCATGGGGGTCTGGATGCCTACCACCACTACCATCCCCACTCATAGGGGGATGGATGCCTACCACTACCACCACCCCTACTCATGGGGGCCTGGATGCCTACCACTAACATCACCCCTACTCATGGGGGCCTGGATGCCTACCACTAACACCACCCCTACTCATGGGGGCCTGGAAGCCTGTCACTACTACCATCCCCACCCTTAGGGGGATGGATGCCTACCACTACCACCACCCCTACTCATGGGGGCCAGGATGCCTGTCACTACTCCCATCCCCACCCATAGGGGGATGGATACCTACAACTACCACCACCCCTACTCATGGGGGCCTGGATGCCTACCACTAACACCACCCCTACTCATCGGGGCCTGGATGCCTACCACTAACACCACCCCTACTCATGGGGGCCTGGATGCCTGTCACTACTACCATCCCCACTCATAGGGGGATGGATGCCTACCACTACCACCACGCCTACTCATGGGGGCCTGGATGCCTACCACTAACACCACCCCTACTCATGGGGGCCTGGATGCCTACCACTAACACCACCCCTACTCATGGGGGCCTGGATGACTGTCACTACTACCATCCCCACCCATAGGGGGATGGATGCCTAACACTACCACCACCCCTACTCATGGGGGCCTGGATGCCTACCACTAACACCACCCCTACTCATGGGGGCCTGGATGCCTGTCACTACTACCATCCCCACTCATAGGGGGATGGATGCCTACCACTACCACCACCCCTACTCATGGGGGCCTGGATGCCTACCACTAACACCACCCCTATTCATGGGGGCCTGGATGCCTACCACTAACACCACCCCTACTCATGGGGGCCTGGATGCCTGTCACTACTACCATCCCCACCCATAGGGGGATGGATACCTACAACTACCACCACCCCTACTCATGGGGGCCTGGATGCCTACCACTAACACCACCCCTACTCATGGGGCCTGGATGCCTGTCACTACTACCATCCCCACCCTTAGGGGGATGGATGCCTACCACTAACACCACCCCCACTCATGGGGGTCTGGATGCCTACCACCACTACCATCCCCACTCATAGGACGGGTAATGCATGACACAACCAGCATACTCCAACATAAGGAATGTCAGAAAAAACATCACCCCAACATCATGACAAGTGTGTGTAGTCTGTGTCAAATGCCTACAACACTGAACATGACAATGAACATACAATGTGACCCCTATCACATGTGTCACACATAAATGTGTGTGGCCTCCACAATGCAAGCAGACCATGACCACTGTGGGAATGGGGTCTAAACCCCCATCATCACAGTGACCAAAAGGTAAGTGTGGGGTCCATAGCTGAAGCACATTTAGAACATTGTGGCAATGGGGTCTAAACCCCCATCATCACAGTGTCCAAAATGTAAGTGTGGGGTCCATAGCTGAAGCACATTTAGAACATTGTGGCAATGGGGTCTAAACCCCCATCATCACAGTGTCCAAAATGTAAGTGTGGGGTCCATAGCTGAAGCACATTTAGAACATTGTGTCAATGGGGTCTAAACCCCATCATCACAGTGTCCAAAATGTAAGTGTGGGGTCCATAGCTGAAGCACATTTAGAACATTGTGGCAATGGGGTCTAAACCCCCATCATCACAGTGTCCAAAATGTAAGTGTGGGTCCATAGCTGAAGCACATTTAGAACATTGTGGCAATGGGGTCTAAACCCCCATCATCACAGTGTCCAAAATGTAAGTGTGGGGTCCATAGCTGAAGCACATTTAGAACATTGTGGCAATGGGGTCTAAACCCCCATCATCACAGTGACCAAAAGGTAAGTGTTGCCATGGAAAAAAGCTGCAACTGCGAAACAGCATGGATGTTTCCTGGTCACACAACAACAAACACATCACTGGCAAAGTAGTGCTTGTGTCCCATAGCAACATAGATTGGGTGAGGCAAACAGTGCAGTGCAAATAAGACATACCTTTGGCCATGTGCAGACAAACATCACCCATGGGGGCTGACATTGTCAACATTTATCAATTACACAATGACAGAAATGACCATCATAATGCAGACCCACATATCTGCACCAATGGACACACAAATGTAGATATCCTGTGGAGACTGTAGATGTGAGGTGAACAAATACCATACCATGGCAGCAATGGGACATACAAACCATGATTATTGTGCTGACTGATGACCTAGGAGTCCCAGGGACAGCAGGGGAAATCCACCAAACAACATACAGCCAATGCAACACTAAAGATATGCCAATGCAGTGGTGCAGATGCACAAACAGGCAGCCTCACACTGCATATCAAACACAACAGGTGATGGAGGGGTGTGCCAGTGTCCCCAGGCAACCACACAACACATGAGGAGGCCTGAATCCCAATTACACAGATGTGTATACAGTGCCACACAAAAGTAACTCATGGATCGGATTCCCCTATGTGGGCAATCGGGCATTGTTAGATGAGAGGGAGCCCAAATTACACATGTCACACAAGCTTGTAGGAACAGCAACTAACACAGCAACAGACAGACCCACCACAGCACTACCCCCAGGGACCCCACATTGTGGTGACACTAGCCTGCATGATAATCCCACTGTGATGACAAAGGTAGATGTCGTTCACACTGTGAACCACAGCCATGTGTCCTGAGCAACTAACTACCATCACACCTACACAAGCACAAATCAATCAGCACGGCCTGTCAGCCAAGGCCAATATGGAGGTAGGGGTCTAGCCGTGCAACAACTCACATTTGCACACACTCAACACCACACACCTTGATCTCCACCAATGTGCAGCTGTGAAGCTCACATGGACTGGTGACATTGCACATGCACCCATGACAATCCCGGGGGGCTGGTGGGAACTAAGGTGTGAAACCCATCACACATGGCCAGGCAACAAGACTCGTGAATGTCTGACACACTGCACAGTACGCCGTACATGGGCATGACGTGAAATCCACCCCAATCAATGGGATCCCGGCCACAGTCACACACCAATGAAGAAGCCAAGGTGACACACAAAGAACACACATAGACAACTTCCAACATTGCAGCTCTGACCCTGAGGAGTGGCAGCAGTCACACACACAACGTGTCACAATCACTGAAAGCTACCACAAACTGTAAATTACATGACTTGTGTAACCCACAAGTGCCAAGGGGAATCCTGACTGTGTCCCATCTGCGTTTGCCCACATCCCCAGCCCTGACAACAAAGACAACTAGGGATGACAACCTGATGAACATTAGTTTGCCATGCACCCACATCCCGGAGAAACCAGGTCCAAGATGCTGGATGAACACAGGACAACTCAGCAAGCATCACAAACAGGAACATCCCTAGGGACACAGCCTGTGTAGGAAAAGGGAAGGGAACACACACAGACATGCTCACACAACACACAAAACGGGCCCAGCCAATGTCACAGGATTACACACTGCCATGAGGGCACTCCACTCCTGTGGAAGGTCCGCTGTGCCAAACCTTGTCTGTGCACGACTCAAACATGTCAGCAGAACACTCGGTCAGTGAGTCAACAACTACAACACACTGAAGGCTCTGCTCACATCAGCCTGGGTACGGGAGTGTCACGTCAGTCATCTGCATACATCCTAAACACGTGTCAAGCAAGTTGCACTGTATACACAGATGAGTCCTTCAACATTGATGTGCTAAACTGCATGTCCAGTGAAGATGGGCACACAGTCA
The DNA here is from genome assembly GCA_963921515.1 of Calotriton arnoldi. Classification (NCBI taxonomy): domain Eukaryota; kingdom Metazoa; phylum Chordata; class Amphibia; order Caudata; family Salamandridae; genus Calotriton; species Calotriton arnoldi. The sequence continues at coordinate 820,829 of CAWUFW010003328.1, forward strand.
GGGAAATAGAAACATTGAACAGTGGTAAGCACACCAGATGTGCATCAGTGTAAGCCAAAGATGTTAATTTACAAATGCAAAACGTACATCCATGTGTCAAATGCTGAACATTACACCCTCAGACTGCAGCAAAGGATGCTTTAGATCCAGACTACATTAGGACACATATCCCATGGACCACATGGAGTCCATCACAGCAACACCTCATTTCCCTGATCTGAACACTATTACAACTGCTAATGCATGATGATACTCATCTACATCATGTACATCCAAAGAAAAACCACAATTAAACAAAAAGAGGCTTTATTCAGCAAATGTTAAATAGAAATTTGAAGTCCAAAAGAAACTAAGGCCAATGGCCAGTCCAAATACACAGTCCCAACAGGGTGATACGTGACAACTTGTCACCCATTGCTTGCCTGCACTGCTACGGACAGGGGACATCCCCCTCGGAGGGGCATACAAGGGGCAGGCCAGGCACCGCAGGGACAGGATCAGGGGATGCCAGAAGGAGGCAGTGAAGGGGTGGTGGATGCAGGAGTGTCACCGGCAACTGCAGTGGAGGTGTCTGACTCAGTGGGGGCCGGCACCACTGTAGGGCACAACTCAGATGTTGTGGGTGCTGCAACCACTGCAGTGGGCCGGTCAGATGGAGTGGACTGGGTCCCCACTGCAGTGCCCGAGTCAGACGGGGTGGTTGTGGACTCCACTGCAGTGCACAACTCCAAGGGAGTGGAAGGGGGGGCAGATGAGGTAGGCAGGACAGAGGGGGGGACCCGGTCTCCACACCAGTGGCACAAACAGGCAGAGCGTCTGTTTTGGGGGTGGAAGAGCAAGTGGTAGGGGGGGAGGGCCTAAGCAGTTTGGGGATGCGGTATCGGTGTGTGGGGGAACCTGGGGCAGGGTGTGGCGGTGGAACCTGTGCAGTGGTGGCCTGGGGGATGGAGGAGAGAGACTGTGTGGTGGAGCTGCGTGGTGGTGGTGGTGGGGTCTTGCCCTTCCTGGTCCAGGGGGACTTACGAATGGGGTCCTCTGTCTGCCTGTGCCTGGGGGAGGGTGTCTGGGTGTGAGGGGCACTCCCCTCTGTGTGTGGTGGTCGCCTCTTCCGCCTGGACTTCGTGTCAGGTGTATCTGTAGGAAGAGGCCAAGCTCACAGAGGAAGAGCTTCTGGGAGGGGGGTTGCAGGTAAGGCAAGGGAAGGGCTTTTGGAGGGAGAGGCATCTGAGGACTGCGTAGTGCTCGTGGATGCATGTGTATGTGTCTGGGCCCCAGCCCCTGTGAGTGAGGTATCACTCCCCTGACTGTGCGTGCGTGTGCGTCTGGATTTTGGTGTGTGTGTCTGTGTGCTGCTTGTGTCTGTGCTGGTGCATGCCGGTGCCGGTGTGTGTGTGCTTGGGACAGGTAGGGTGCTGGGTATTGTGGATGGGGCAGAGGTAGGAGGGGCAAGGGACTGTTGCAGGAGGGACACTGCTGCCGTCAGTGAGGAGGCCATGGACTAATTGGTCCGATGTAGGGCAGACATGCCAGATGACATGCCATCCATGAATGACACCAGTTGTGTCAAAAGACCCGTGTGTGCATGGAGGACACTCAGAATTGTTGTCTGCCCTACATGGATCTGTTTCAGCAAGTCCACAGACTCCATACTCAGGGCAGCAGGGGGGACAGAGGCAGGGGGTGCGGTGCCTGGCATGAAGGAGACACGCTCCCCTACACGGGAGCGTCCACGGACATGTGGGATGGGAGCAGATGTGAGGGTGGAGATGTTGGTGGTGGCGGGGACAGACTTGCTTGAGGTTGCCTCTGGTCTGCTGACACCCACCTCCACAAGGGAGTCCTCACTGGAGATGCTGTCTTCCCCAGCCGAGGTGGTCGTAGCTGAGGTATCCTCAGTGTGGCTCCCCTCACCCTCCGTGCCACTGGGTCCCTCGGTCTCCCCTGCAGTGGACACAGTCTGGCTCTGCCGCTCCTCTTGGTCCGTGGAGCTGTCTCCTCCTGTGGCTGTGGATGTATCTGCAAACAATCAGGATAAACAGAGGAACATTAGTCACCTGTACTGACCACACACACCACAGTAAGTACAGCACATCACAGAGCAAGCCCTGCCATCAATTGCTAGACATTGCAATTCGTGCTGACACTGATTTCAAGAAGCCCTTTGTCTGCCTCACAGTCAGTCATGCCACACATATCCTACCTGTCCATGCACCCATCTGTCTGCTGCCTGTTGTATGCGACTAATCATATGTGCACACATGCACCACATACACAGTTGTTGGACATCCAAGAGTATATATAGAAATGTGTCACTCCAAACACATGCCATCTCCTGCCACTGACTCTGTACACGTGTCAGGAAAAGTGATGGGCAAAGTCTCAGTTGATATGCGGGTTTTGCTTCCATCACCAGACACAATGATGTCCTCATGTCCTGATAGTCAATGCAACAATGGTGTGCATGCAGGACATATCACACCACTGCTGGATCACCATTTGCGATTGGAATGTCATGGCACAGGCCTGTCTGGCAAGTCAGTCATAACTGTCTCCTGTCAAAGGGGCATTGCATACACACAACACCAGTCTGCACTGTGGCACAATCAGGGGAGTATTAGAAATGTAAACCCTGTAGCTGACAGGTGCACATGTGCACCCCTGGCCACCCACATCATGAGGACTGAGATGATCCCACGTCAATCAAATGAGACATTTGAATGACTGCAAACACAAATCCATACACATGAGCACTTCACCGTCTGATGAGAATGAACCAAAGCTGCCGGCACCTCAATGTTTCATACAACATTGTGCACAGTCAAGGGATCAGAGACCTATGCATTGACCTATGTGCAGCTCCCATATTCACAACTCAGATGGCTGGCCACCCCAAATTGTTAAACACTCCAGGAGTCCAAATAGCAAGGCCACACCACGGTGACACAGAGGCACACATCTGAGTGCACTCTTCACAATGCCCAATATGTATGCTGACATACGGGAGTGGGAGAACAGAGTGCCTTCGATGTACGGAGTAGGCATTACAGTCCTGGTCCATGTGCAACATGGTATTACCCAGAACACTAGGCAGGTGGCTATGCATGTGTCACACACATGATGTACATAGTTCTGAGGCCACTACCTTGGTCTCTGCAGGGGCATGGGTGTGTGGCACATACCCCAGACATGTGGTGAGTCAGAGCAGCAATTGGAACACATATTAAAGCCATACCCAGAGTACATGTCAGATCACAGGCAATGTGAGCAAATGTACCACCCATGCAGCCCACCACAAAGTTCCTGTAACTGATGCTGTCCCCAACTTGAACCACAGGTAACTGCAAGTACACAGTACCCAAGTGACCTAAGTCACAGACTGTAAGGGCCACACCTGTGTATCAGATGAGGAGGGGGCATGACACAAGTGAAGGACATGAGTCCAGGACGACATGACAGTTGTACTGTGGAAGTGGAACCAGGCTAAAGGAGTGCATAGAGCATGTCAGTCATAGTACACAGTTGAGGCTAGCACTTACCCTCTCCTTGCTGCTGTCTGGCCTTCAGCTGCCCATCCAGGTCAGGGAAGACCACCGCCAGGATCCGGAGCATGTGGGGGGTCAGGGTCCGGTGTCCGCCCCTCCTGCGAGGAGGCGACAGCTTCACCTGGACCCTTGCGATCCTCTGGGTCCAGCCCCAAAGGTCCTGCCACCTCTTCTGGCAGTTGCGGATCCTGCGCCTGTAGACCCCCACGGATCGTACTGCCCGGACGATGGTCAGCCAGATCTCCTGCTTCTGGTGGGCATCAACCTGTGAGGATGACAAAGTGAAAAGGCCATTACTACACATGCAACATTTCCGTGCATCACACAGTTGGATATACATGTCTCAATCACAGGGGCATATGATCTACACAAGTAGTGCAACTATGGCTATGAACAGTTTGCCAGCAGTTACTAAATGGTATCATTGCCTGGGAAGTAAAACCTTGTTGGAATGCACTGTTACTGCACTATACCTGTTCAGTGCATGTGACTACACACTTTGGGGGGTGACAACTACTCAGTGAGCATGCTAGCCACTGGTGTACACACTGTACGTCTTGCTAGTCAGACAGCATGCACAATTAGTGAGGCAGTGGACAGCACACTCACCTGCTCCCCTGGTTTCCCATACAGCTTGCTGTACTGTGGAAGGAGGCTGTCCAGCAGGGCCTGGTTCTCCTCAGTGCTGAAGGCTGGGGCTCTCTCCACAGTACTTGCCATTGCAGTAGCCAGAGGATGCAGAGACAGCAGCAGTGGTAGTGGCAGATGTCGTCCTGGAGCATGTAGTGCAGGCAAGTGAGCTCTCAGGGGAACAGCCAGTATTATATGTGTGCTGCAGAGGCAGATACTGTCCCATGTGTCCAAAGTGATAGGTCCAAGTCATTTGCATCTTCTGAAACTGGCCAATCCATGGAATTGCACCACTTATACACGCCCACAGCATCCTTCAAATGTTCAACTTCATGACACCCATGAATTTGCAACATTGTTGTGGGTGGCCAACTGAATTCACTGCAACAGACTTGTTAAAGCTTCGAAAACGCGTCCGTTACCATGTCAGGCTATAGCCAATGAATGCGCACCAATCGGCCCATTGCTGTACAACGCGTATTTCGAAAAACAACATGTATCCACTCACATCATATGCAATGTCCAATGCGTGCGCACCGATCGGTCCATTGCTGTACAACGCATCTCCGCTCACATCATATGCAATGGCCAATGCGTGCGCACCGATCGGTCCATTGCTGTACAACGCGTCTCCGCTCACATCATATGCAATGGCCAATGCGCGCGCACCGATCAGTCCATTGCTGTACAACGCGTATTTCGAAAAACAACACGTATCCGCTCACATCATATGCAATGTCCAATGCATGCGCACCGATCGGTCTATTGCTGTACAACGCGTATTTCGAAAACAACACGTATCCGCTCACATCATATGCAATGTCCAATGCGTGCGCACCGATTGGTCCATTGCTGTACAACGCATCTCCGCTCACATCATATGCAATGGCCAATGCGTGCGCACCGATCGGTCCATTGCTGTACAACGCGACTCCGCTCACATCATATGCAATGGCCAATGTGTGCGCACCGATCGGTCCATTGCTGTACAACGCGTATTTCGAAAAACAACACGTATCCGCTCACATCGTATGCAATGTCCAATGCGTGCGCACTGATCGGTCCATTGCTGTACAATGCGTATTTCGAAAAACAGCACGTATCCGCTCACATCATATGCAATGTCCAATGCGTGCGCACCAATCGGTCCATTGCTGTATAACGCGTATTTCGAAAAACAACACGTATCCGCTCACATCATATGCAATGTCCAATGCGTGCGCACCGATCGGTCCATTGCTGTACAACGCGTCTCCGCTCACATCATATGCAATGGCCAATGTGTGCGCACCGATCGGTCCATTGCTGTACAACGCGTCTCCGCTCACATCATATGCAATGGCCAATGCGTGCGCACCGATTGGTCCATTGCTGTACAACGCGTATTTCGAAAAACAACACGTATCTGCTCACATCATATGCAATGTCCAATGCGTGCGCACCGATCGGTCCATTGCTGTACAACGCGTCTCCGCTCACATCATATGCAATGGCCAATGCGTGCGCACCGATCGGTCCATTGCTGTACAACGCGTCTCCGCTCACATCATATGCAATGGCCAATGCGTGCGCACCGATCGGTCCATTGCTGTACAACGCGTATTTCGAAAAACAACACGTATCCGCTCACATCATATGCAATGTCCAATGCATGCGCACCGATCGGTCTATTGCTGTACACCGCGTATTTCGAAAACAACACGTATCCGCTCACATCAAATGCAATGTCCAATGCGTGCGCACCGATCGGTCCATTGCTGTACAACGCATCTCCGCTCACATCATATGCAATGGCCAATGCGTGCGCACCGATCGGTCCATTGCTGTACAACGCGTCGCCGCTCACATCATATGCAATGGCCAATGCGTGCGCACCGATCGGTCCATTGCTGTACAATGCGCATTTCGAAATACAACACGTATCCGCTCACATCATATGCAATGTCCAATGCGTGCGCACCGATCGGTCCATTGCTGTACAGCGCGTATTTTGAAAAACAACACGTATCCGCTCACATCATATGCAATGTCCAATGCGTGCGCACCGATCGATCCATTGCTGTACAACGCGTATTTCGAAAAACAACACGTATCCGCTCACATCATATGCAATGTCCAATGCGTGCGCACCGATCGGTCCATTGCTGTACAACACGTCTCCGCTCTCATCATATGCAATGGCCAATGCGTGCGCACCGATCGGTCCATTGCTGTACAACGCGACTCCGCTCACATCATATGCAATGGCCAATGCGTGCGCACCGATCGGTCCATTGCTGTACAACGCGTATTTCGAAAAACAACACGTATCCGCTCACATCGTATGCAATGTCCAATGCGTGCGCACTGATCGGTCCATTGCTGTACAATGCGTATTTCGAAAAACAGCACGTATCCGCTCACATCATATGCAATGTCCAATGCGTGCGCACCGATCGGCCCATTGCTGTACAATGCGTATTTCGAAAAACAACACGTATCCGCTCACATCATATGCAATGTCCAATGCGTGCGCACCGATCGGTCCATTGCTGTACAACGCGTCTCCGCTCACATCATATGCAATGGCCAATGTGTGCGCACCGATCGGTCCATTGCTGTACAACGCGTCTCCGCTCACATCATATGCAATGGCCAATGCGTGCGCACTGATCGGTCCATTGCTGTACAACGCGTATTTCGAAAAACAACACGTATCTGCTCACATCATATGCAATGTCCAATGCGTGCGCACCGATCGGTCCATTGCTGTACAACGCGTCTCCGCTCACATCATATGCAATGGCCAATGCGTGCGCACCGATCGGTCCATTGCTGTACAACGCGTCTCCGCTCACATCATATGCAATGGCCAATGCGTGCGCACCGATCGGTCCATTGCTGTACAACGCGTATTTCGAAAAACAACACTCACATCGTATGCAATATCCAATGCGTGCGCACCAATCGGTCCATTGCTGTACAACGCGTCTCCGCTCACATCATATGCAATGGCCAATGCGTACACACGGATCGGTCCATTGCTGTACGACGCGTCCCTGTACAAGTCACTCGCATATGTTACCATGCTTCTCACTGGTGAACGTATGCCAGCCACATTTACTTGCCTGGGACTCAGGGGCACGCCTACAACACCACAGCCTGTCCACACTGTATCCTAAGGCATGTAAGGCTGCATTACCTTTTCTGTGTATGAGGGTCAACATGTGGTTTTTCGGGTGGCACTTGGGGGCAGCCACTCCCAGGTTGTGCACGTGTTCATGGGGACAGAATCCTTTGTGTGTTGTGCACATGACCACTGTGATGTGCAACTGTTCATTTCAGAGCATGTGGCATGGTCACATTTCCAGGTTGTGTATGTGTATGTCATGTCACATACCCCTGAGTCCCATGTGGGAAGGTATGTACGTCACAGGGTGACCCATTACCACAATAGTGATGGCCCTCCACAGTCTGTGTGCATGTTGTGTTTCCGATGTCTCTGATTCCATGTGCACAATGGGAGACAGTCTCCACATCCACGTTGTTTGTGCATGGACTTTGATGTTGTGCGTGTGTGTGTCACAGACGTCCATGTCTGTCCTGCAGAGGCAACAGGGGTCACTACCTGTGGGAGTCATGGTTGTTTTGCTGACGTGTACATGATACGCCATGTCATGCCAGTGTCCATGTGGCAATACAGGGTCCCTGGGAATCTACCTGTCAATGAGCTGTGATGCCTGTGGCACATCTGTCCTGACATGTCACTGTGGTGTGTGTTTGGAACGTGACAGCAGTAAATGGGTACTGTGACACAGCCTAATGATTTCCCATAGCACAACCTGGAACTTGTTGTCAACACATGTTGAACTGTGATGTTAGATGTTGGCCATGTAGGTGCCATATATGTCCATACAGAACGGCACACACATCAGGTACTTGTGTCTTGTAATGATGTAACATGTGATATTGAGTATGGTGAATGGCACATATGTGGGGTGACTGACAATCTTTCTTTCTTCACCTATGCACTTCAGGGCACCAGCTGTCCATAGACCATTCCCTGACCTTGCAACGATGGTGGAACGTGACTGCATCCGACGGTACCGCTTCACCAGGCCGCTGATTGAGGATTTGGCAGGGCGTTGGCCCCACATTTGCAACCTGGCCGGCCATACCCTACAGCGCTGACCCCCAAGGTGAAGGTGAAGGCAGCCCTACACTTCTTTGCCACCGGTACCTTTCAACACACTGTGGCGTCTGCTGGTGGGATGTCACAGACCATGTTCAGCCGTGTGCTACGCGATGTTTTGGAGGCAATGTTGAGATACCTGAACCAGTACATCTATTTCCCTAAACGTCAACAACTCACTGACGTCAAGAGTGACTTCTATGCCCTGGGGAGGATGCCACATGTCATCGGCTCCATTGATGGGACACATGTGGCTTTGGTACCACCACAGGCACATGAGCAGGCGAACAGGAAACATTATCATTCGATCAATGCTCTGGTGGTATGTCTTGCAGATATGAGCATCTCACATGTGTGTGCCTGTTTCCCCGGTTCGGCACATGATGCCTACGTGATGAGGAGTAGTCGCATCCCGAGAATGATGTCACAGATGCAGAACCAGCGTGCCTGGCTTGTCGGTGTGTACTGACTTTGTACCATTGTGTGTGTTCTGCTATGTTGTATTCCGCCCTCTTTTCCAACTCAGCTAATGTGCAATTGTCTGTCTGTAGGTGACTCCGGATACCCCAACATGCCGTGGTTGCTGACACCCCTCAGGAACCCTGTGACACCAGCCCAGATGCGCTACAATGAGGCACATGGTCGGACCAGGAGAGTGATCGAGCGGACATTTGGTCTCCTGAAGAGCCGCTTCCGCTGCCTAGACAAGACAGGAGGGGCCCTCCCATATGCCCCAGCAAAGGTGTGTAAGATTGTCATCGTCTGCTGCATGCTACACAACCTGGCAGTGCGGAAGGAGTTGCCTCTCATCCTGGATGACGATGGCCAATATCCGCCACCTGTGGAGGATCCTGGCCTGGGCCACGATGCCAGTGATGGTGATGATGATGAGGGTGATGTCCGCACACAGCTCATCACCAACTTCTTCAGCTGAATGTGAGTATCCAGAGATGTCATGTCAATGATGTGAGTTTGCATGATATGTGTGGGTGGTGCTCTGGTGCTGTTTGAGTGTGGCCATGTGCTACTTGACTGGATGCGTGCAGCGATGTGTCCTTACAGGTAGTCTGTACTCCTCAACAGTGTTGACATGCTCACTTGGTTTTGTGTAGGTATCTTGTGACATGTATTGGGCATGAGTATTGCAGCTCTGTCCTGTTCTTCAGTGCTTTTGACTGTGTGTCATGTCTGTCCTTCACAGGGTGCTTTCAGAGTTGTTTGGTCAACTTGGATCCCCTGACACCATGATTCAGCTTTCAGGGTGGCAGCAGTCGTTTCCCTACAGGTGATGTGCCACACAGCCTGGACTTTATTTCTTCTACATTTTTTGACTGTGTGGCCACTGCCATGTGGGATTACCTTGCATTTGTAGTGGAAACAACATGTTACAAATGTGTAATAAACCTGTGCTTCACTTTGGGATGTGCGTTGTCTGTGGTCACAAATCTGACTGACATTTGCTTACTGCACCTGTGGGCTAGTTAACACAGACTCTGAATAGGTGTGGTGTCTGTGCATTCCACTGTATTTCCTGGCAACATCAGTGTAGGCGATGAGTCAGATGGCCCTGGTGTCTATGTGTTGTGTAGCCCTAGTGGTGTGTCTCCCTCATATGTGTCACGTCGCCATGACTCACATGACGGTGTTGAACTTGCTGTGGCAGTTAGCATGCACAGTGTCATTTAGCAGATCATCGTCTCCATGACAAAAACAACGTTGGAATCACAACAGAGGCAAGTATGGTGTATTAGTGAGTTTATTTACATACATGTGTGAGGATAGTGCACAGGATGGTGGGTGCTGTACATTGGTATTGGAATCCAAAGTTCGCAGATGAGTTGGAAGTGTTGGTAGCAGACATGTCCTGAGTAAAGTCCACAGTCATCTGATACATTAGTCCAACTTAAACTCTCCATGTCATGTGGGAGAGTTGTGTTGCATTCAACAGGGTGAACAGTTCGCACACAAAGGAGAATTTCCTGAACAGGTGTTGGGTTCCTGGGGGATGTACAATGGCCATTGGCCTCTCAGTTGTCCTTCCTCGGCGACCCCTCTTCTTTCTGGGGAGACCACCACGTGCAGGCCGCTGCAGTGCAGAGGACTCTCCACCAGAGTCATCCTCCCTCCCTGTGGCAGTTGCAGTTGTTGCGGCACCAGACATTGTGGGCACACAGGGAGGTGTGGACATGTCGGTGCTAATCTGGCGGAGGCATGTCAATATGTCCCTCTGCACCGCTGTAAGTTCTTCCAATGTGTCCCACTTGGACTCCATGCCAGACATGTGTGTCTCCACACGGGACATGTGGGAGTCCAAGCGGGCATGATGGGCAGCCTGCTGCTGTTGAATGTCCTTGAGGATCCCCACTACCTGGCTGACCTCTCCGGTGCTATTCTGGTACGCATCAGCAATGCGTGCCAGTTGTGGGTCATCATGCAGTCCAGACCCCTCTGCAAACAGCGACCTCTGCCTACCACCCCTCCCACCACCCCTGGCCACACGTGCGGGAGCTGCCGTGGAACGCACAGGTGACCCTCGGCCCCCTTGGGGGTTGGTAATGGGGTTGTTGTCCGTTGCTTCACGGTGGGCTGTGGTCCCTGTGCTGTTGTCATTCAGTGTCCTTGGTCTGTCCGTGTCGGCGGGGGTGGTCTGTGTGTTGGCAGATGTTGGCGGAATGGGTGCAGGGGGTGCAGATGGTGGTCCTGCTGGTGCTGCATGATGACTCACACCGGAGGTGCCAGGTTGGTCTTCGCCATCCGATGAGGGCAGAGGCAGTTCCACACCAGAGAGCTCAGGGTCCCCCGGAGCCTGGGACAGGGACTCCTCCTCATCTGCTGCTATTTCCCCATCATCACCTGTTTTTGGAAGAGACACACAATGTATGTTATGTTTCTGCAGGCATCAATGGTTCAAACACATGACAGTTGTGTCTGTACCTCTGGATGCGGCCCTGTACATTGCATTGTCCTAAGTTGTCACAGTCAGAGGTTGATATTGGTGTGGCTCATTGTCCTGCCAACCTGATGCATTTCAATGTGGATGTTGAGGTGTGTGCATGACCAGCATTGGTGGTATTTGGTTGACATCCGGACCTCCTTCTCCCCCAGCACAGTTATCCCACCATGAAGCATGCCACCCTTGCAGTGGGTGCAGGTTGACTCTCAGGATGTCAGTCAGTGGTGTCCTGCTGTTGGTTGGTGCCCAGTTCCCAGCAGGGCCTGGTACTCCCCACAACAGAGCACCATTGTCAGACATCTTTGAAGTGGCTTTTCACTCCCTGTGAGGTGTGCATGCTTCAGTGTGAGCTTGCTGGGCCATGTGGGTGGGGGATGTTGAGCTGTGACTGCCACTCCCATCATGCTATTGCCTACAGCCCCCTTCCCAGCATGCCCATACTTCCTTCCTTTTGACTCTGCTTCCCTGTGGGGTAGTGTGCCTGTGCTGACAGGATGGCTGACAGTGTTGTCCTTGCGTTTGTTTGGCTACACGTCCCAATAGTGTCCCTATGCTTCACACAGCATAACCCAGTGTGGTAGTTCTTTGTGGGATATTTAATTAGTGTGTGAGGCAATGCAATCTCCCAGGTGAGTTGTGTGGAGTTTGTGTTAAGGGGGTGTGTGAGAAAAGCTGCTGGTAACTATGGTCAGAGCTGCCAGTCCTCCTTCCCACCCAGTCAGATATCCCACCATGGAACCTACTTCCATTGCAGGGAGTGCAAATTGGCTTTCAGGATGTCAGTCAGTGGTGTCCTGCTGTTGGTTGGTGCACAGTTCCCAGCAGGGCCTTGTGCTCCCCACAGCAGAACCCAGTGTCAGCCATCTTGTCAGTTCTTTTCCACTCCCTGTGATGTGAGCATGGTTCAGAGTGGTGTTGATGGGCAAATTGTGAGGGTGACCAATATCTGTGACTACCATTCCCATCATGCTATTGCCTACACCCCCCTTCCCAGCATGCCCATACTTCCTTCCTTTTGAGTGGACTTCACAGTGTGTGAGTGTGACAGCAATGGCAAGATGGCTGACAGTGTGGTCCTGTTGTTTGTTGGTGCCCAGTTCCCAGCAGGGCCTTGTGCTCCCCACAGCTGAGGGCAGTGTCAGACATCTTTGAAGTGGCTTTTCACTCCCTGTGAGGTTTGCATGCTTCAGTGGGAGCTTGCTGGACCATGTGGGTGGGGGATGTTGAGCTGTGACTACCACTCCCATCATGCTATTGCCTACAGCCCCCTTCCCAGCATGCCCATACTTCCTTCCTTTTGACTCTGCTTCCCTGTGGGGTGGTGTGCCTGTGCTGACAGGATGGCTGACAGTGTTGTCCTTGCGTTTGTTTGGCTACACGTCCCAAGAGTGTCCCTATGCTTCACATAGCATACCCAGTGTGGTAGTTCTTTGTGAGATATTTAATTAGAGTGTGAGGCAATGCAATCCCCCAGGTGAGTTCTGTGGAGTTTGTGTTAAGGGGGTGTGTGAGAAAAACTGCTGGTAACTATGGTCAGAGCTGTCAGTCCTCCTTCCCACCCAGCCAGATATCCCACCATGGAACGTGCTTCCATTGCAGGGAGTGCAAGTTGGCTTTCAGGATGTCAGTCAGTGGTGTCCTGCTGTTGGTTGGTGCACAGTTCCCAGCAGGGCCTTGTGCTCCCCTCAGCAGTACCCAGTGTCAGCCATCTTGTCAGTTCTTTTCCACTCCCTGTGATGTGAGCATGGTTCAGAGTGGTGTTGATGTGCAAATTGTGAGGGTGACCAATATCTGTGACTACAACTCCCATCATGCTATTGCCTACACTCACTTCACCAGCATACACAGAATTCCTTCCTTTCAGTGAGCTTCCCTGTGAGGTGGTGTTCTAGTGGTGGCAAAATATCTGACTGTGTTTGTTGGTTATATTTGTGCCACTGCCTTGCTCTATTTGTTGTTAGGTTTGTACATGTCATGACACAGTTACATGTCACTATGAGATGGCATGTATTGTGTTTATCTGACTAACATACGCATCTTGGGATGATTATCTTTTGGTTGCTGTGGATTTGCTAAGGGTGCATGGTTCGACTATCCCCTTGACAGTGATGTGTGTGTATTGTCACACAATATTGTGTATATTGGTTGTGTACTCACCAGGCTCTGGGATGTTTGACAGTCCATATACGCTCACTGGTGGTAGGATGGCCCGCACCTTCTCCTCCCAGGGCCTGAGGTATAGTGGTTTGGCAAGAGGGCCACTGCCGGTGCGCTGACTCACGGCGTAATCCTTCTTGAGTAGGTCCTTGACCCTCCTGCGCACTTCATACCACCTGTTCTGGATGTCTTCCTTTGTGCGCAAACATGGTAATTGTGCGTTCACCCTGTCGACGATCCTCTCCCACATCGTGGTTTTCTGCGACATGGGGGTCTGTTGGACCAATGTACCAAACAACTGTGGCTCTACCCTGAGGATCTCATCTACCAGGACTTCCAATTCACTGTCTAGGAACTTTGGATTCTTCTTTGGGGGCATGGTGATGGGTGCTGGTGGGGATTGATGTGTGTGTGAGTGTGCAAGTGAGGGTGGGTGAGTGTAGGTTTTGCTGGGTGTATGTGAGGGTGCTATTTGTGAGGTGCTAATGGTGTGTGGCTTGTGTGATGTATGAGTTGTGAGTGTGTCTGTGGTTGCTGTCTGATGGTGTTCTGTGCTGGCAGGTCAGTTGAATTTGCAAAGGATCATGGTAGGGATTTGTGGCCTTTATATGGGTGGATTTGTGGGTGTGTCCTTGTTCCATCTTTTTTCCCCCCTGTATTTATTGACTTTGTCATTGCTTGTTTGGCCCTTTTTTTTGTATTTTTTCCTTTGATTTTTTTAGGCATGTAGGAGACGTTCTACTGACCAAGTAGGACGCTGCAGTTGGCTCGTGCGGGCTTCTCCGAGTCTTTCAAGCTGTGTTCCTGTTGGGTTTCATGTGCGGCGTACGCGTCGGTCGCGGAGTATTGGGTTGCTTCGGCTGGGTTTTGTATGCGTGTCGGTCGTACGGCTTGGGCTCTGTGCGACTCGGTCTGGTTTTCCACGCATTGCATCGTACTGCGCGGGTCAGAGTTCGTGGGTACGTTTCGTTCGGGTTCATTCCTGGTGCGTGTCGGTCTGCTCGATTCGCGTAGTTTCCCGGCCGGATAGCTTGTTTCCGTGCGGTTCGGTCGTTCGGCTTGTGTTCCATACGAGTCGGTCGTGAATCACATGCATTTCATCGTACTACGCGGGTCGGGCAGCGCCGGTACGTGTCGGTCGGACTACATTCCCGTACCGAGTCGGTCGGTACGTTTTCCGGCCCGAATCGGAATCGGCCCCTAAATCGAAATCATTACTATAGTTTACAAAAATATTATTAAGAATATTTTTTTTAAATGATTTTTATGTGTTTTAGTATGTCTTTTAATTGTATATGTTATAAAATGTTTGTTTAATTGTGGTTAATGTTTTTTAATATAGTTTTTAAATTGTTAGTAGTTTTGAAATGTAACTTTATATATTTTCTTTTCATTTTTGGTACCGTAGGGGGTTGCAGGGTTTATAGTGGTATGGGGTGGGAAGTAAATTAATTACAATGAATTATTAATTACGTTTAAATTAATATTTGGTATTTAATTGAAAATTATTTGTTAATTGTATAATTAATTTTTTTTTTTAATTAACTTTGAGATGCAGTTGTGTGTTTTGCAGGGGTATAGGGTGGGAAGTAAATCAATTATAATTAATTATTAAAAAGTGTTTAATTAATATTAATTATCTAATTGATAATTAATTATGTTATTTGTATAAGTATTATTTTTTTATTATGATTCAGGTCTGGGTTATGTGTTTTGTAGGGGGATAGGGTTGGAGAAAAATTAATTAGAATTAATTAATAATTTATATTAATATTTCAAATGAAAATTAATTATGCAATTTTGGGGGGTGTTGTTTCTGTATGGGTAAAGGGAGTGTAGGGAATTAGTTATATTAATTAATTAATAATGTTAATTTATAATAATTATGCAAATGATAAATGATAAATAATTATGTAAAATAAGTAATTAAGATATTCTTTATATTATATATTAGGTGTGAGTTGTGGCATGTGTAGGATTAAAGGAAGTGAAGTTAATTAAATATAATTAATTTTTTATAGTTAATTAATAATAATTGTTTAATTGACAATTAATTATGAAAATGGTGCAAATAATATATTTTTATTTTATATATTAAGTGTGGATTTATTGTTTTGTATGGATAAAGGGTGGGTAGGTAATTAAATATAACTATTTTAATAATAGTTATTATTAATATTGCAATAAATATTTGATTATGTAACACAAATAAATAATACCATTTAAAGATTTAAATTTTTATATGTGTTGTGTACTTTGTAGGGTGGAATGGTATTTAAGTAATAATAGTTTAAAAATAGTTAATTAATGTTTTATAAATATGTTATTTATTCTTGTATGTGCTATTTGTGTTGTGCTTTTTAAATGTAAATAACATTGTATGTAATGGTTAATATTAATTTGAGAATATAGTTCTGTATTTTAATTATAATAATATTTGTAGTTATTTATTATATGTATTAAACATTGTAATGAATATTTACTTTATTTAATTCCATCAAAAACAATCATTTAGATTTTTTTATATGTACATATATGTATATAGTTTTGTTATTAATTATGTTTTTGAAATTATTTTGTTTTGTCCAAGTTAATTAGTCTGTTTCTAAGGTTGCTATGAGTGGAGTGGGAATAGTAAATTTTAACCACTCCGCAAACCAACACTTTCCCTACTTTTGCACTGACTGGAGTGGGAATAGGAAATGTTACCCCTCCATCATCCAACACTTTCCCTACTGTTGCACTGACTGGAGTGAGAATTGTAAATTTTACCCCTCCTGAGTATAACACTTTGCCTACTTTTGTATAAATTGTAGTGGGAATAGATTATGTATTAAATAATGCTTTTAATATGTAATATATTTTTTAGTAAATTGTAATTGTTTATTTGGTTAATTTTTATCTGTAATTAAAATGGATTGTTTTTTAAAAATATTTTGTGTCATTGTAGATATGTATATGTATACTTAGGGGCATATTTACGTTCCCTGGCGCATCCCTGCATATCAGCAGGGATGCGCCAGGGAAAATGCGTCACGCAAGTTTACCCTTGCGCCACGTCCGATGCGCCGCATTTACAATGCGGCGCATCGTGGCGCAAGGATAAGCAGATGCGTGACGCATCTGCCGGCGGAAGGTTGGCGCAGTGCTGAAGTTGTGTCGCAAGCGCAACGCAACTCCAGCACTGTTCCAACCTTCCCTATCCCTAACATGGTGCATCAATCCTTACGCCTGCTTGAAGCAGGCGTAAGGATTTGACGCACCAGCGTCGGAAAAGTGACTGCGTGAAATCTTGTAGATTTCACTACGTCACTTTTCCGAGCGTACCTGCGCCGGAACGCCCCCTGCGCTGGTACGCCCACATGAAACCTGGACGCAGGTTTCATGTGGCGCAGGGGTTTACTACGTGACGCATCTCCCTAGATGCGTCACGTTGTAAATATAGCGCAATGCGGCACATGGTTTGCGTCGCCGCTGCGTCACATGCGTGACGCAACGGCGGCGTAAAAAGTAGCAAGGGGCTTGTAAATATGCCCCTTATTTTTTATATTATTACATGCCAAAATATATTACATTATAATATAAATTAAAATTATTAGCTTAATAATATTGTTTAATTAGATATATGTAAATAAATATATATACATATAGGCATATATATGTGTGTGTTTTAATTTTTGAAAATAATTATAATTGTTATATTTTTTCAAAGACCATAACATATTTTATTTTTATAACATTAGTGTTATTAATTAATATATTTAATGTTTACTATTTAAATTTATATATATATTTTAAAAAAATGATATTTTATATGATGATATTAGTGACAACGATATTTTTTCTCAATATTTTTCTAATTTACATACGAAGTATAGCACGATGATATTTTTTAAATTGAGATTGATTTCACAATATTTTTGTATGGGGATATTTTGAGGGTCGATTTTTGTCAGTGAATCCATTTTACTACTGCTAACCCATGCTAACGTGCTTGTGCTCCTTTCCTAAAACATGGTTGCATTGGCATCTTTAATTTACTTGTAAGTCCTTAGTAAACTGGCATTAGCTGTGCCCAGGGCCTGTGAATTAAAATGCTGCTAGTGGGTCTGCAGCCCTGAGTGTTACATCCACTTAAGTAGCACTCTAAACAAGTCTCAGGTCTGCCATTGAAGAGCCTGTGTGTGCAGTTTTAAACTGCCATTTCGACCTGGCAAAGTAAACCCCTTTTCAATATATCTGTTTCCCCTAGGGTAGGCCCTGGACAGCCCAGAGTGCAGGGTGCAATATATTTAAAAAGTAGGACATGTACTTTTAAGTTGTACGTGTCCTGGTAGTGAAAAACTCTTAAATTCTTTTTCACGACTTCAAGGCCCACATGTCCCTTAAAATTACATTGGAATTAACTTATTGCATTTTATAAGTGTAGTTTCCAAATGGGAACAGGTAACCCCTTCGTGTTTGGTGTCTCTGGAATCAGAATGTAAAATCCTAACTTGTGGGGAAGCCGATTTATTTTGTAATTCTGAAAGTGCCACTTTTAGAAAGTTGTCATTGTCTTGCCTTAGCCATTTGGGGCTACAATCTGTTTCTGGGTCACGTGACTGGGTGTGGGTGGCAGTTGGGCTTTCCTCCTAGACAGCTACACACAATGCGGAGCTTAGGTGTCACTGGATGGGCCATAACTGGCAGGATGGGAGGGAGGAGCTTGGGCCAACCCAACTTACACTTGAATAGGCTGTGCACTGCTCCACACAAAGAGCTGCTTCAAAAGCAAGCCTATAGAAGCTTCTCCCCTTTTCAAAAGCACACCTGTGTATAAATCCTGAACCTCAGACACCAGCTCTTCAGTACACTTCTGGACCTGTGGATACTCTGCCAGGAAGAAGTACTGCTGTGCTGCTACAAGGACTGCCTCTCTGTTGGACTGCTGCTCTGAAGGAATTGCTGCCCACCTGTGCTGACCTGCTGCCTCTTGCCTGGGTGAGACGGACTGGACCCGCATCTCTTGAACCCAGAACCCAGAGTGACTCCAAGGGCTAGTTGGCTGGCCTCCTGATCTGAAGCCTCAGGGACATAACATGCATCCAACAACTTTGCATCTGCACCTGGACTCTGCCATGTGTGAGTCTACCCTGTCAAGTGGTTCCACCTCAGTCCTGGGCCCTTGGAAATGGGCTTCGCCTCCACAGCCTGCAATGCCTTTGGAACCGCCACTGCGTGAAGCATCCTTGGCGCAGGACCTCGCATCACTTGACGACGATGCTGTACTCCGCATCGCAGCCTTGCAGCTATTTTGAATTGGCGCATCATCCCAACTGAACGCCACATCTTCGACAACGGACTTCGCATCACAAACCCCATCGACGAGGACGCAGGTCCTCGCATCCCAACCTCACCGCCTCTTGGAGCCAATGCATCACTTCGACTGTGCAACGCATCTTCGACGCTGATCCGTGCAATGCTCGGTGAGCCAGGATTTAGGGTACTTTGTTCAGCGGGCCTAACTGGGTCCCTGTAACCGAACTGAACTCCATCTCAGTCTGCCTTAACTTGTGACTTTGTCTGGATCCGGCTCAACCTGACATCCACAGTTGGCCCTTTGTGCTTTATGGGGCTATTTTCATTGAAATATTTAAAAAAAATCTGTTCTACTGACTGAAGTTTTGTCATTTTGGTCTTGTGTTATGTATAACATTTTACTCTATTTTTCCAGCATGGTGTGGGTCCCTTTTTGTGTAGTGTTTTTCACTTTATTACTGCTTGAAATGTTGCACACATACTTTACACATTACCTCTAAGTGTAGCCTGACTCGTCTGTTGCAGGCTACCTGAGAGTTGAGCACAGGTTAATTTGGAGTAGGCTTGTGCCTCACCCTGATGAGGATTGTGGTTGCTGATTGACCAGTCAATCAACAACCCAATTATTCAAGTTTTCTGGCATTTTTCCCTCCCATCAACGACAGATTGCAAAACACCTCTCACTGCCTCCTGAAAACATGATATCCATTTTGAAAATAACAGTTAGTGTATTTGAGATTACACCTTAGATAAGCTTGCAAAAACGTAAAAAACAACTTTGACTAAGAACAAGGAAAAAGCGTAATTCTTACAACACTGTTCTAATTACTCATATCTTCTTGGAATTGGCCCTTTTGCAGGACTACCACAAACTTTTTGCCTTCTTCCTCCTCTGTTTTTGACTTAGGGGCTCATTACTATGGCGGAAGAACCGCCAGCCAAGCGGTGGCGATCCCTCCGCCATCGAACAACGATTTCCCCCGCCATCATTAGGATGGCGGGGGAATCGGACCGTGTGCGTGGCGGGCGCAAAGACCATCCTCCACGGATCCGCCACAGGCAATTGTTCCGATTGCCTGGCGGATGGTCCAGATAGCGTAAAATGGTGGCCCTAGGCACCGTCCGCCAAATTACGATGCTGGCTGAAGCCAGCCTTTCCATGGCGGCAAAACCGCCATGGAAAGGCTGGTGGGGATTGGTTTCGGGGGCACGTTGCAGGCCCCCTTGTGTTGGGGGGGTGTGGGTGCACTGGGGGACCCATGCTACCCCCTACATTTAACAGCACTAAGTGGCAGGTACCGTGTGGTGCCTGCCACGTAGTGCAGTGAAATGCACAACCTGCAGTTTTTACATCGCGGCGGGTGCGGCAGTCAGCAGCACCCGCCGCAATGTTAAATTGCAATATGCGACCGCCATGGTGGCGGTCGCATCCTAATTTGGTGTATGGGACCGCCGCATGCATGGCGGGTGGTCCCACTCCCCGACACGATGGCGGACGGACTGAAGTCCGTCCGCCATTGTAATCGACCCATTAGTTTTTGCTGGTTTTAGGGCTTTGTGCACTTTTTCACTGCTGACCAGTGCTAAAGTGCATGTGCACACGTGTCTAAAATGTAATAGCATTTGGTCTCCAGGATTGGCATATTTGATTAACTAATAAGTCCTTAGTACAGTGCACTACATGTGCCCAGGGCTTGTCAATAAAATGCTACTAGTGGGCCCGCAGCACTAATTGTGCCACCCACATGAGTAGTCCTTGAAACCTGTCTCTGGCCTGCCACTGCAAAGCCTGTGTGTGCAGTTTTAAACTGACAACAATCAAGAGAGAATGGATCATCTTTCTGGTAATGCCAGGGTCTAAAAGTTGTAAAGAACCCTCAATCACTCTAACTATCGTGCGGTATATCTTGATTCTCCGCCTTTTTGGTTAAGTGACTAGTGTCATTGTTGGGTCTTTACCGCCTGAGTTTCCAGACCATCTGGTTTTCGACAGTCACGAAAAGGTGAAAAAGAGTGATGTTTAAAAATACCTCCTTGCCTGTATGCTGAGTTTAATAAATCAGGCAGTCTTAAAAAAAAAGTCGTGCTGAGATGGATAGATTAATGATTTACTGCACCTGGTGTCTTACTCGTGAGAGGTCAACATGTTTCGGCCCTTTATTGCCTCTAAGGTCTATGGGCCTTCTTCAGGACCGGATAGGCAGTGATATTTATTATTTATCGCTCATACAAGGTAAGCCGATTCACTTACCCGTCTTCTTAATTTAGTATATTGGGTCAATACTTGCCGGAATTATGGGTGTGCATTGTACCCATAACTAATGGCGAGAAAGAGACAGGGGACATAATACAGTTTGAATCGATGTAACCTGTCTCACCCAACGAGATCTAAAAACTAAGGTAAATAATAGTATTTGATGCATTCAGGTCAAACCATCTGTAACCTTTAAATTAGAAAAATTTGATAAAATTCATGACTGAGCAGTAAGTCAAGTGGAGAGCATGCATTACAGAGCGGTATATACACGGAGTGGTGGCTTGCTATGCGTGCTATTGCTGCGGCTTAATATATAGTTTTGTGGTCATGTGTGCCGTGTGTCTTGATGAGAGGAGGGCTCTTAGCGTTAGGTAAAGACTGCCCTTATATCCGTGGGGTGTGAGATACACTTGAGAAAGGGTCGTAATTTTGCTCGGGACGCGGACTTCCATGGTGGTCATGCGGGTACCATATCAATCTTGTGTTGCGCAGTTAACTTCACATTACCATTACGGTTTTAATGTGTACGGAAGATAACAAACAATACGTGTGCGGAGCATTACAGGCAAGTGTGGAGTCCATAGAGGCTCCTTTGGGTATGGGCAAGCGCTCATTGCGAGGGGTAAAATGTAAGAGGGTAAGGCAAGGGGTCTATTACATTACCTCCCTTCGTGAGACTTGGTCGAGCTCTCCTATTGTCTGCGTTACCTTCGTGCTGCTCACAGTGCATTTCTGCTGCCGCTACTGGCCATGTTCTGTTATGTACTAGTCATAGAGAAAGTATGTTGATCATGAAACGGAAGGTAATCAACTTTGCCATAATTTGTGAACAGTTTTAAGTCTCTGTCATTTATCTGTTGGAATTAGATCTCTGTCATTTGATTATTGGTCATTTCTAGACAATAATAAAAGTGAAAATTCTTAAAGTGTAGAAATGGTATCAAAAGAGTTCTGAGGAGTGTTTTGCTCCACTAAGATTACTCATGACAGTGAGTAGATCAATTTGTTCATGAAGGATCATTAGCTATTCATTAGTAATGAACCTTTATTCAGTTTTGCAGTTCTTATGTTGTCACGGTGTGCGAATAATGTAGATACTATTCCTTGTTATACAATGCATTTCTATGTGATGTACATTATTGTTTTAAGGATAGCCATGGTATATTGTTGTTCAGGCCTGTGTCATGTTTTAAGGCGGTACACCCACCGTTGCTCTTTCTCAAAGAGGATCTGTTCTGAATTTTGGTCTTTTCTGTCCAGGGTTTTCAAAATGACCCACTGTATTTCATCGATGGTGTGTTCAAACTTTAAGAAATGGTTACTCATGCGGGTGGTCGATCTCTTACATTTAATGTTGGTGCGGTGTTCGCAGATCCGTTGCTTCACTTTTCGACACGTCATTCCAATGTATTTCAATCGGCATGGACATGTGATCATGTATATCGCATGAGTGGTGTTACAGTTCATGTGTTGTGTGATTTTCCACTCAAAATTCTCAGTTAGTTGTAGGCTTTTGGTCATCTTGGTAAGTTTACACACTGAGCAGTTCCCACATGGGTAATGTCCTGTAACTGGTCTCCCTGTCCAAGTGCTGGTTCTCTGTTCTCGTGTAATGTGTTGCCCGAAGGAGCCTCTACAGACTTCACACAAGGTAAACCATTTTCAAAACTGTGCCTGTAATGCTCTGCACACGTATTGATTGTTATCTTCCGTACACATTAAAACCATAACGGTAATGTGAAGTTAACTGCCCACCACAAGATTGATATGGTACACGCATGATCACCATGGAAGTCCGCGTCACCAGCGCTATTACGACCCTTTCTCAAGTGTACCTTACACCCCACGGATATAAGGGCAGCCTTTACCTAATGCTAAGAGCCTTCCACTCATCAAGACACATGGCACGCATAACCACAAAACTATATATTAAGCCGCAGCAATAGCACACATAGCAAGCCACCAGTCCGTGTACATACTGTAATGCATGCTCTCCACTTGACTTACTGCTCAGTCATGAATGTTATCGCATTTTTCTAATTTAAAGGTTACAGATGGTTTGACCTGAATGCATCAAATACTACTATTTACCTGTAGTTTTTACATCTCATTGGGTGGGACGGGTTACATCGATTCAAACTGTATTATGTCCCCTGTCTCTTTATCGCCATTAGTTATAGGTACAATGCACACCCGTAATTCTGGCAAGTATTGAGCCAATATACTCAATTAAGAAGACGGGTAAGTGAATCGGCTTACCTTGTACGAGCGATAAAGAATAAATATCGCTCCGTCTCCGGTCCTGAAGAATGCCCATAGACCATTAGAGGCAATAAAGAGCCGAAACATGTTGACCTCTCACAAGTAAGACACCAGGTGCGGTGGATCATTAACCTATCCACTTCAGCACCGACTTTGTTTTTAAGACTTACCCCTGCCTGCATTATTAAACTCAGCATACAGGCAAGTAGGCATTTTTAAATATCACTCTTTTTCACCTTTTGCCAACTGTCAAAAACCAGATGGTCCTCCTCCGGATGGAGGATAGGAGATGGCCTGGAGAACTGGAAACTCAGGCGGTAAAGACCCAATAATGACACTAGTCACCTAACCAAAAAGGCGGAGAATCACAATATACCGCCCGATAGTTAGAGTGATTGAGGGTTCTTTACAACTTATAGACCCTGGCATTACCAGACAGGTGATTCATTCTCTCTTGATTGTTGTCATTACCCACGGAAGCTGAATGGATCCAAGCTTCTATCTCCCTCTACATGATATATGAATGCAGTTTTAAACTGCCACTTCAACCTGGCAAGTTCAACTACTTGCCAAGCGAAAACCTTCCCTTTTACTACACATAAACCACCTCTAAGTTAGGCCCTAGGTAGCTCCATGAGCAGCGTGCAATGTATTTAAAAGACAAAAAGTGTATGTTTGAGTTTTACATGTCCTGGTAGTGAAAAACTGCTAAATTAGTTTTTCACTACAGCAAGGCCTAGCTCTCCTATAGGTTAGCATTGGAGCTGCCTTGTTATACTTTACAAGTGCAACTTCCAATTGAGAAAAGATAGGAAGAGTAACTTTTAGAAAGTTAGCATTTTCTTGCTTTAACCATTCTGTGTCTCTGCCTGTCCCTAGAATACACGTCTGGGTTAGATGACAGCTGGGCTTTGTGCAGTCCATCTAGACAGTTACACACAAAGGGAGCTGAGGTGTGCCCTGAATATCCTGATGGCCCAACACAAGGCTGATGGGTCTGCCTGAGCTAGAGTGGGAGGGAGGAGCTGACACTTACACCTGAATAGGGCAAGGAAGGGCAGGGTTGTGTGCACTACAAATACCTTTCTTTAAATTCTCCCTACTTTAAAGACTTAAATGGGTATCAGTACTAGACCTCTGACACCATGTACTGAGAACACTTCTGGACTGAGGACATTCTGCCAGGAAGAAGAGTTATTAAGCAGCCAGGAGGGACTGCCACTTTGCTGTTTGCTTTGCTGTGTTGGCATGTTGCCTGCTGCTTCTTGACTGGGAGTGAGAGGACTGGACTTTACTCTCTACATCATGCATCTCCAAAGGTTCTCCAAAGGCTTGATTGGGCTTGCCTCATGTTACTGAAGTCTCAGGAATATCAACATCTTCACCTGCATCTTGCTACCAGCACCTGGGCTCCTCTGCCGTGAATCCTGCTCTGCCAAGTGGTGCTAAATCCAGTCCTTGGACCTTGGAATTCAGTGGTTGGTGGTGCAACCCAAGAAACAAACGCATCGACACCAAAGTGGTATTTGGAACTGGGGCATTCCCGCAAAACCAACGCATTCCCACTGCCTGCAACGAAGCGGGAACACCGCTCGCTGAGTGCACGATGCACCGTCCTCCACTTACAACGCAGCCCCGACTTTGCCTATGCAGGGCAGCTGAATCACCGCTGCTGCGAGTGTCTTGGACAACGCATCACCGACGTCTGCGATGCCTTGTCCCAAACTCTGACCAATTCTCAGCCCGGCGTGGCTTCTAACCGACACATCGCCTTCAGCCCAGTGGTTTGACATCGATGCCTCTGAACTGATGAACAGCACTCTTGATATCGACGCATCAACAGCTTTGCCCAACTTCAGACCTGATGCATCGCCTGTGAAAGCAACGCTTCACCTCCGTATTTCAGCGCCTTCTCTCCGAGCATCGACGCATCCAAGGTATTGTCAGTGGGTCTGCTTGACTCCTCTATCCCGCCCGTGCTCTATTGTGGTCAGACTGAACTTTTGGATTTGCCCGGGCAAGTGCGACCAGATAGCCCCAGTTGGAGCTATTGACTTCTAACCACTGCATTTTGATTTAATCTTGCAAAATTCATATCTTGACGTGTGTATGTTGGATCTTTGTGTTTTTGGTCTTGTTTTACTTAGATAAATATTGGCTATTTTTCTAAACTGGTAAGGACTATGTTTTTTTCACTGTGTTACTGTGTGTGTGTGTGTGTGTGTGTGCACAAATACTTTACTCATTGCCTCTTTAGTTTACCCTGACTGCTCTTTGCCAAACTACCAGAGGGTGAGCATAGGTAATTTTGTGGGTGTACTACACTTACCCTGACTAGGATTGTGGTTCCTGCTTGCACTGGGTGAATACCTCTGCCAACCAGAAACCCAATTTCTAAAATTGGTGGCAGCAGTGAGGATAGGACCTGTATTTGTGCATTACATACAGTAATTGCTGTACACTATTTCCATATCTCAGACCATTACGTACCGATATACACATTTTTTTTTCTCTCTTTGCAACCTTTTCAGTTTTTGCAACAACCATGTCTCAATCTGGGGAGCCAACGCTGTACCTGCAGTACTAGAGTTTGAGCAGGAGAAGTTGAAAACCTACACAGTGTCCCTGCTCAAATGTTTATGCAGGGAGCTCAAATGTTCTTTTAAATGCTGCATTAAAAAGGAGGAGCTTCAAAAGGTGCTGAGGACTAGGTTAGCAGCCAGGGATGTAGCTGTGCACCCAGAAGATGGGAATGATATTGTGGATGATGATGAACGAAGTCTGCATCTGGGATGGCTGGAGGAGCCAGCATTGCCTGTGGGGCGGGGGCCAGCCTGAATGGTGGAAGAGCCCCAACAGCAGGGTTTCCACTTAAAGTTTGTCTTCAGCAGAGTTTAGGGACAGGCAGGAAGAAAGGAAGCTCCAGTTGGAGCTGCCAAAACTCAATGTGGATGTGGAAAAATAGAATTTGGCCATGGAGGAGAAGAAAATACTTTTAGCTCAGGAGATGAGCTTGAGAAAGCTGCATTTGAAAGCCAAGAGGGCTGAGTCCAGCACAGATAGTGGCAGCATGGCTTCAGTGTACTCAGAGAGGAAGGTACACATACCAAAGAGAGAGGACGGTATGCACAGCGAAAAGTCTGGTGCCTGATTATGGAGGGGAGGACAAGACAAGGTATCCCCCATGATGGAGGCCCTGATCAGGAGATATGGTCTGACCCCAGAGAGATAAAGGCAAATGTTTAGGGACAGTGTGAAACTTGCTCCTCATGCATGGGTAGAGTGTGTTGATTCTTTCTGCAAGGCACTGGATGGTTGGGTGAAGGGCAGAGAGGTAACAGATTATCAGGGGATGTACAACTTGATTGCACAAAAACACGTTTAGTCTTTGTTTTCCAGAGCTGCACCAGCACTTGAATGACAGTAGTCTGTCTGATCCCAGGAAGTTTGCTAGAGTCGCGGACCGCTGGACCATCACCAGGATCCACAAGAAGGTATCTGGGAGTGACCCAAGGAATGGTGGTTCAGGCTTCCTCCAGCAGAGAGAGGGGGAGGTCAAGGGAGCCACAGATGGGTCCCATGATAAGGGGGAGAAAAGGATTTTTATGTCCCTTCTGACAAGACTGAGGGAGGTTCTGATGGGCGGTGACTCGGGGTGCCCCATTTTGAAACCAACTGCTTTGGGTGTTCCCAGCTAGGACACAAGCAGGGGCTCGGTCTGTCCAAAGAAATCCCTCACTGGTGGTACCACTACAGGAGTGGCCAATGTGGCCTTAGAGGGAGTTAGTTCCCTGCAGTGGGCCATAGAACACGCTGAGATCCCCCTTAGTTGGGAGGTAAACTCACAGGGTGAGTTAATGATCCCAGAGGGTGGGAGTTGATACTTCCACTAGGTAACAATGGAGGAGGTCCCAGTCACTGCTCTGAGGGACACCGGGGCTAGCGGGACAATGGCTCACTCCAACACGTTTACTGAACTTTTGGATTTGCCCCGGTCAAGTGCAACCAGATAGTCCCAGTTGGAGCTATTGACTTCTAAGCTCTACATTTTGATCTTGCAAAATTCATATCTTGACGTGTGTATGTTGGATCTTTGTGTTTTTGGTCTTGTTTTACTTAGATAAATATTGGGTATTTTTAACTGGTGTGGAGTACATTTGTGGTGTTTTCACTTTGTTACTCTGTGTGTGTGTGTGTGTGTGTACAAATACTTTACACATTGCCTCTTTAGATTAGCGCGACTGATCTGGGCTAAGCTACCAGAGGGTGAAGACAGGATTGTGGTTCCTGCTTGGACAGGGTGTATACATCAGCCAACCAGAATCCCAATTTCTAACATATCTCATGCTAGCTTGGATTTAAGGAAAGATACAAGAATAAATATTAGGATTGTTAACTACTACGTTTACCCAAGCTGTTTTAAACCAGTCGGCCCAGTGTAGTTGTTTGCTGGGTCTAAATGCCTCAGAAAAGCTAAATGAGGCATGAACTTCTTGCATGATAAGGGCTATCTCTTAGATAAAAAGGTAGCCTCACAGCCTTCCTCTGTGAGCACGCTATTAACCAGAACAAGAGCACTACTTAAATACCTAGACCAAAAAAGAGAGCGTAGTCCTTCCCTACCTTGTCAGAAGTGAAATGGCCCTATCAACAACTGGTTGGGCTGCATCTGCCAGTTTGGAGGCATAACGAGCATGGCAGAGTCTCTGATGACTGAAGCCTTAGTGAGACAAAGAAGTCTCAGCTGGTAACTATGCTATGCTACATTGCCAAACCTCAATCAGAGGAAGCGTGCAATCGATCATGAAACACCTCAAACTTCTCACACCTTAACTAGAAGGGAAAATTATGTCTGCCAGAGGCAGATTCCTGGAGCGAATGCCCTGGCTTCTGTGGAAGCATCATGGTGTTAGAGGAAAGGGAGACACTTAGAAAAGGTAAGCCTGCACAAAGAAGTATTCTGCCTTATGCTTGACACTTACATTCCAAAGAGGAACCAGTCCATGGAATGATTTTGAAACCAAAGCATATCTGCACTAACATTGCCCCTTACAATATCGGGAAGGTAGCAGATGAATGATCAGGTGAGATGACATTCTCTGTTAGCAGGAGAATGTTGTACCTGGCTAGCATAGACATACTTGTGGCTGGGCCATTGGAGTGAAAGGTAGGAGACCTCAATGAACCTCTCTGTGTCAAAAATCTTAAACTGGGCAGGTCTAGAGGTTTGTGCTGGAAATAGCATCTTGAGGTCAGATGAGTAGGTTAGGTAGTCTACTTTGTGATCTTGACAAAAAATTCAGAGCAGGACAGCCTGTTAAGATGAAGATGTCGAGGCAGTGGCTTTTTCAGGTAAGCGTGGCTGCTTTTCCCAGACTTACAACTCTGGCATGTTTTCTAAAACCAAATATTTTAAACAACCTTGAGGGAAAGTACTCAAATCTTCGGGCTCACTCTTGGTATTATAGGCATTATTTCAAAGGCCATCAGAATTCTGAAAAAGGTTACTTTTGGCTTTGCAGGAAAATATACAATTTCAAGTGATCCTCTGTTAATCTAGAATTGCTCATGGCCAGCAACAACTACTTCTCATGATATCCCTCCATGGCCTACAGTCTCAGGAAGGAGTTTCTAAGGGCCAAGTAGCTGATATGTCTTGCTCCAACAAGTAATTTTCCCGGGCGGAACTGCTTTCTCTGTTGAAGGACCTTTTCTGCACTCCATCCTCAGAAAGCAAATTCTCTAGGGACAAGCAGGCATCTCTCAGGGCCTTGGTCTTTTCAGAGTCAGCAGGAGATAGATGCAACCAGTCTTGGAGAAAAATGCTTAAAACGGGCATTGCTGGAGAGAAAGTTTCTTGTCACTTTGGAAATCATGTAGGTAGGAAGATTTCAGTGAAGGTAGGGAAGGGTCTTATCTTCAGATCCAAGCCAATACATGAATTGGGTTGGATCTAGCATGTATTATAAAGGGCAAGTTCATACTTATTTTTTATGAAACCTTAAACAGTCTTAATAGGGTGCCCATGTTTCCCATTCGCAGGTTTGCAGAACAATGATTCACTTCCTTTCTTGTAGATATTCTTTGTAGCTATCCCACATTTCTTGCCACCTAAAAACTAAAATGTAGATTCCCTCTATCAGTTGTCTGCAACTCATCCCTGTTTGCCATCAACCCACCCGGCATTACAGATCAGCACACTACATGGTAACAGATATCTCTTTCCTGAGCCAACTCTTTGTCCCGTCCACTGAAGGAACCACTTTTTGATTCTTGGATTTTTTTGGGCAGTACTTTGAAAGGGCAGATGAGAGGCAATGTCCACAATTGCATGAATGAGGTTTGATCACAGGCAGATTTGGAAATTATTTTTTCAGCACGCTCCAGCTCAGCTAGGGCACAATACATGCCATATTTTAAAATTAGTATAAGGGTAATAGGTACCAATAATTTAATTTCCTTACTTGGTACTTCAGCCCCGATTACCTATATTTTAAACATTTCATTTTGATGGCACTTTCCTATGCAATGTTATAGATTTTATGTAAATATCCTACAGTGGGCTGCTTGGAATAACATATCACCTAAAAACAAATGGTGTGATTTAAGTGTAGGTAGAACAATTCACTATTCAGTCCCATATTCCACACCTGTGTAACACTGCAGGTGTCCTACAGAAAACAAAAACAATGAATTCCCCGCTAGTTATAATGGAAAGAGCATATGTGATAATCTGTTTCAATACAGAACTAAATGAATTATTATTGTTGCATAATCAAATTTATAAAAAATGTGTATCATAAAAATAAATGCATATACATAAACACATCACAGAACTCAAAACATGATCAGAAGAAATAAGAAAAGACAAAAACATCAGTGTTTAAAAATAAATCACCTAGCCTATACTGTCACTGTGCACACATGAATAAATATTTCATGTACCCTTGTCTAGGGCAAAGCTAATTGTGCAATAAACGAATTGTCAACGCATTTCAGGGTTTTTAATTAATTTCTCCACCTTCTTCAGGACTAAAAATGTTTAGTGTAATATTCCCGCCATCAATATGATGCAGCATAGCTTGCAGTTGTAACTGGTAACATATTCTGGAGACAACAAGAAAAACATAATACCATTATTGAACATACTCAGACATATAACACCATATAAATGTATAAAAAAATATACTAAAATTAATAAAATATTTTTTTCTCTTTCACCTAGTTGTATTAACATTCATTTTATCAGCCCCTTTGCACATAACATACATGAGCATATAACACCATTTCATTCTATACAAATAATATACTAAAAGTATTTTCCACATTCCTTTTTTTCTGTTGCTCAATTTACATACCATGCACTCTATTGGGCCTCCTTATCACATTAGATAACATACTTCTTATAAAAAGAAGTATAATTTTGCTCAGGATACCACAACATAAACGAACTCCCACCGAATCAATGCCTTCCTAATTCTTATTTTAAAATTGCGGTACTGCAATACATACTGGTATACTATGATGCTCCTATGAACATGTTTACATTGCACAAGAAGACGTCAAAGCCATCAATGTTTAGCATAATAACTTATAATAAACATCTACTTTAAGCCACACAGCTCATACAGGGTCCTCTAATATATTTTCCTATGATGATTAAAGTGTTCAGAGCCTCAGTACATTCCTCTAGAGGATGTTCCATAAAAGTGTGTGTCAAATATTTCAACACATCGTTAAAAAAAACAATTGATACACTCTAGTGCCTCTTTGTAGCAAGTACCATGTTTATTAAACCTCAAGCACATTTAACCTACCGAGTTAAGATCATATTGGGGATATTTGGAAGAGCAATAAGTCACCATTAATCTCAAGGTTTCAATTTTATGACAAGGCATGGAGGCCAATATTAAGCATCACCTCTTTATTGCTGCCACACACAGAAGCAACCAAGTCAGAGCTTTAACATTAGAATTAGAACCTATAAAACATTCCAACATCTCTAAATAACCCAAATAAGCATCCATCTTCCTTCTTTGTTGCTGTTCATGTACAGATAAGTACTCTGCTTTAGTAGGCTATTTTTTATGTGTGAAAATGCTTGAGGCCTTGTTGGGAACGTGTGGTGTGAAGAGGCAGAATGTGATTATAGTCTTTAGTTTGTTTAGTGTGTAGATGCCCTATGCTGGAATTTCGTTAAAATGACTTGTTGCTAGTACAGTTTCATTGCTAAAAGGGAAAATTTGTAGTTTGGTACAGTGGTGTAGATTATAGTGAATGTTAAGAGAAATTATTTGCCTCTTCTGGCGTTCGATGATTTTGCATGCCACAAAGCGGATCGAATTGACGGTTCAGCATTGCACGTGCAAGCGCCTCGTGCCAGCCGAGCGGTGCATTTAAAATGCTGTACTGAACCGTTGCTTGCACGAGTACCTTCATGCGTGCTCTGTGATATTTCATCGCATGCTTGAGAGGAGGTCTCGAGAGTTTGTCGGCATGCCGTAGAGCACATTGCTCAGGTGCCGGCGCCCATTTTATTTGGGGCAACGTATATAAAGGGATATGTGAAGATTGGCGCCCATATTAAGGGAATATTCTTGCTATTTTATGTGTGGAGACAGCATCAGAGGCAGCGCGCTGATGTGAATAAGATTGAGGAATAGAATTGAGGAGATGAGAAGTCTGGGAAGTATTGTTTTTTAGGACAGTTATATTAAAGAGTTATATTTGACATATTCCTTTGCAAGATTTAAGGAAGATGGAGCAACAGAGCTCTGTGGAGGGACAGTGCCTGGATGAGAAGGTGCAAGCATGTCTGGACAATGTTTTTGCGGCTTTAGCTTACCAGTTGGGTAAGATATTTTATGATTGTGTAGAGAGACTTATGCCCACATTGGGGAGCACTATGAACAGGACTGAGGAGGAGGAATTTTGGTCGGTGGAGAAGATTGATGTAAAGGCAAGTGTGTCTGACGGTGGACATAAGGTGTTTCAAAAAAGTAAGCATTTATTGGAAGGAAGGGATAAAAAAGTGGCATTGAAAAGACATAATGGTCCACAAGAGAAGAAAAAATGGGCAACTCAGTTGGAGTTGGGGGTAAGGCTATAAAGGCCGCTAAGAGGGGTCATAGAGCGGTTGCTTGTAATGAGTCATCCAGTAGTGGTGACGTGGACATAATGTTGTTCCTCCGATTTGGAGGAGTCAGATCAGGAAGAATTGAAGGTAAAGAGGCAGAAAAGATACAATAAAAGGACAGAGGAAATGAAGGGTTTAATGGATCCTTTGGGTGAGGTTATGTTTGATCCTCACCTTATTCAACACCCGTTATTTCCACAATGTACACCAGCTTATCATGTTGCTGAGTATGTAGAGTATTGGGTTAGGCGGTAAATGCCTAAAGATGTAAGAAATCAGTTGAGATCAAAGTGTCCAAGGCCCTCTTAGAGTCACAAGGTCACCAATACTCCTTAGCAGGACCCCAAGATGATGGCATTTCTGAATAAGTCTGG
Organism: Calotriton arnoldi; assembly: GCA_963921515.1. Classification (NCBI taxonomy): domain Eukaryota; kingdom Metazoa; phylum Chordata; class Amphibia; order Caudata; family Salamandridae; genus Calotriton; species Calotriton arnoldi. The sequence goes on from CAWUFW010003328.1 coordinate 853,612, forward strand.
TCGGGACCCTAAAAGGGTTGGACAAAGGTCACAAAGGCTGTCAGGGTACATTGTTGGATGTCTTTGGACCTTTGGTGAAGATTTTTGATATGTGTGAGGATGCACTCTGGTGAAGATTTTTGATATGTCTGAGGATGCACTTTTAAATCAAATTAATAAGAAGGTTGAGGAGTTGTGCCAATGGGTGGAGAGGGCCATTTGTTTATTGAGTAATTCTAATGCTGCCCTATATATTCAAAGAAAGAAGAGCCTCCTCATGAAAATTGATCCAAAGTTGGCTTAATTGGCGAGCAAGGAAACCGACTTAAAGACAATGGTTTGCTTTTTAGTGAAGAGTTTGTGAAGGATGTGGCCAGATATGTTGGAACCGTTAATTCCATTCAGAAAGTTCAGAAAGACATTAGGAGGGTTTTTGGAGGGGCTGAATACAGGGCTGATTCTCCGGCTGCAGTTATGGAATTAGGCGAGCTTCTTTTTTGTGAGGATCTAGACCCTCCAGTGGACGTCAGTCGACAGGGCTTTTCCCACAACGTACTAAAGGAAGAGCAAGATCTTCAAGGGGTGACAGAAAGGCAAGAGGTACTTAAGGTATGTTTGGTACAAGACCCTTTAAGTACCCCAGTAAACCTTGGTGGCAGACTTGCCCACTTTTTATCATGATGGAAGGATATTGCAGCAGATCAATGGGTTTTGGAGACAGTTCAGAGTTATCATAAAGAGTTAGTAAGTTTACCTGTGCAGATAAGGAGGCCAAGGGCTCTGAGGTTTCCAAAAGATCAAGAAAGTTTAGTCACACTAGCGGTTAACGCACTGGTGGAGAAGGGTGCCATAGAGTGGTCTCAGATAGACTTAAATATATTTAAATATATTTTTGGTGGATTAGAAGGACAAGGGTATGAGACCAGTGATCAATTTGAAGAATTTTAACAATTGGTTCAATACAATCATTTCAAAATGGAAGGTATTCACTTGTTGAGAGACATGCTAAGGAAGGGAGATTGGATAACTCTTCTGACTTAAAGGACGTGTATTTGACTGTTCCAATTTGTCTGGAACACCAAGATAATCTGAGGTTTCAATGGCAGAAAATGATGTGAAGTTTCACATTTCCCATTCAGGGTGACATTGGACCCATGGCTTTTCACAAAGGTGATGAGACTAGTTATGGCTTGGCTGAGGTCAAGGGGTGTTCGTTTGATAGTGTATGTGGACGATGTTCTGATAATGACAGAGATGACAGAGGTAGCACTGGAGCAGAGGGAGTTAGCGATACATGTTTTGCAGGATCTAGGTTTCATTGTGAACAAGGACAAGTCATGCTTGGTGCCGTGTCAGGTTTAGGTTTAGGGATTTATAAAGCGCATGGCTACCCGGAGGCATCCCAGCACTGAACAGGAAGGAAAGATATCAAGCACGAGGCCTAAGGGAACAGCCATGTTTTGAGTTTCTTTTTGAAACACTGCTCATTTTTAGTCGGAGTTCTGGATCCATACTGTTCCATATTTTGGGGACCAGATGTGCAAAGGATCTTCCACCCCATCTTGATCTCTTGACTTTTGTAATAGTCATCAGAAAGTTCGCTCCTGACCTAAGGCATCTACGGGGGAATAGTGGGAGGTCAAAGTTCGCAGCATAGTGGGGCCTCTCCCGTGCATGGCTCTATGGGCCAGGCAGAGGGCCTTGAATTTAATCCTAGCCTGAACTGGCAGCCAGTGTAGCTCCCTCAGGGATGCCCTTACTGACTGGTGCCTGGGAATCTTGAGAAGCAGTCTAGCTGCCGTGTTCTGCACCACCTGCAATCTGTCTGTGACATATTTGGGGAGCCAAGATATAGCGAGTTGCCATAGTCAAGTCTCGAAACTACCAGGGCTTGTACCACCGTCCTTCTTGATTTATCTGGGAGAAGACTCAACATTTTCTGGATCATCCGAGGGATGCCAAAACAAACTCCCGTGAATTTTTTGGCTTGCGTCTCCATGGTTAGGTTCTGGTCCAGTCAGGAGATGGTATTTTTAGGTTTTCAGATATTGGCGTTGGATTGTGTGTTGAGGTTGCCATCGGAGAAGGTGAGGAAGATTAGGAGGCAGGTAAGGAGAATGTGGGACAACAATTTAGTTACACTTCAACAGTTTGCAAGGCTGCTGGGTTTGCATTCAGGGGATCTTTCCAGCCCCAATACATTACAAAGCGTTGTAAAGATTGAAGGCTTATCATCTTCAAAGTGGGATGAGGTATTCTCAAAGGTTGTTGTCACCTACCGGATGTCCACGATGTTCCAGAGACAGGATCCGACCCGATCCTCTTAGTTCGTCCCGGAAGTCAGGCAAAGGGGAGGAGTCAGGGAACCCTGCCTGGAGCTAAAAATCCGGAAGAAGACGCTCTAGGGTCGTCGCCTTGCAAAGCGCAAGGAAGAAGAGCCGGAAGACGCGGGTGATCCAGCGGGAAGACTAACGAAGAGTGAGGACGCTGATCCAGTGTGAAACAAGGGAGAAACGAAGCCCAGTGGGAGAAGGAGCGAGACAGCGGCAACATCGGAGGCAGCTGCTCGAGACTCCAAGAGAAGAGAGGAGTCTCCTGCCCGGTTGGAGCCACGCCATTCCAAGCACGCCCCAGGAGGGACGTGGCTACACCAGGTGCGTGAGAAGTTCACTCTAAGGGGCCGGAGGGCAGTCTCGGGTGCGGGAATTGGGGAAAGAATAAATTTAAAGAAGGGGAAAACCACACTAAGAGCATGCAGATAAAGAAAAAGCCTTTAGAGGGTAAACAAGGAGATTTTTTGTTCTCTTTCTATTTCTTTTCTATTTGAGCACAGAAAAAAAAACCTTCCTTCTCCCTATTTTCAGAACCAAAGAAATCCCTTATTTCCCCTTTCACTCCCCGGCACTAACAAGCACTAGTTAACTTCTATAGTTGAAAAGCTACTCTACTGCACCCAGAAAATCTGTACTAAACCACTGGAAGTACTAAACCATCCCCAAGAAGAAATTCTTACCTACCTATTTTTCTTTTCCAAGGGTACTGACGGGCAGAAACTCCGAAGACCCTGAAAAGGAAAGAAGATTATTTTGCTTCATCTGATGGACCTACTTCTTCTATTAATACTGTCTCAATTCCTAAAGGAAGAATTCATTCATTGTTTTGTTTGTGAATGAATAGTGAAATAAAGAAACAAAGGACTACTATAATCCATTCTAGAAGTTTCTTATTTATCTTGCCATCCAACTGCTGACAAGTGGTGGAGAATGCAGGCACTGTAATCCATTGCTACAGAATGGATGCTCTAATTCAACATTTGGTCCAAGGACAGCGAAAATTAGAATGGGCCATAGAACGTCAAATGTCCTCAGCCAAAGCTGACAGAGAGTTGTTTCGTGATGCCCTGAAGAGTCAGACAGAACAATTGACTAAACTTGTCCAAGAACAATTACGTACAACCTCAGGGTTTGGGGTTCATAGGACGATTCCACCCAGCGCCCCTATGATAACTCTACAGAAGCTTATACCAGGAGAAGATCTTGATGCTTTCCTGACTAATTTCGAACGAACTGCGAGGGCAAGCGCATGGCCAATAGATAGATGGCCCTTTTATCTAGCTCTTTTATTGACTGGCGACGCTCAGGCAGCCTATCAAACTGCTAACCCTCAGTGTGAAGCCTCTTATGAAGAAATCAAAAGAGTGATATTAGATCGGGCAGGCTTGGATGAAGAAGCTTACCGACTACGATTAAGACAGGAAAGGGGTAAACCAGGGGATACTCCTAAAGTACTTTACTTCAAACTAAAGACAGCGGCTGAGAAATGATTAAAACCCCAAGACCATACTAAGTAAGAAATATTGGAAAAGATCTGTTTGGAACAGTTTTTAAATGCCTTGACTCATCAGACACAACAATGGTTATGACAACATTCAGGACTCAGTAGTGAACAAGCAGTTACGATGGCCACAACCTTTTCGAGAGTCAAACCCCGTCCTTCTTCCATGGAGATGGACAAACACCCAAGGAATTTCCCTAAGACTGGCCATAGCGATCGAACAAGACACTAATTGAGAATAAGAAGAGCCTTCCAGCCAAACCAGAACTTCAGGCCACTTTGGGACCCCAATGCTTTGAATGTGGCGAATAGGGCCACATAGCATATTTTTGTAAAAACAAGAGACCACAGACGAACCAATGGAAGTGAATTATTCACCAGGCTCTGTTTACTTCGCTCAAGAGATGGGACCCATTTTTTTTGTAAGTATGCAAATCAATAAAAAATGGTTAACTGCCGTGCTCGATTCCGGATGTAAACAATCCGTTGTTCAAGCCAACCTGGTTCAGCCTTCTCAGATCCTAACTGGATGATGTGTACAAATTCGGTGTGTACATTGAGATGTCAAAATGGATCCAGGTTGCTCATCGTCACATATGGATGTGAGACTGAAATAGAAGTGGGCGTACTCCCTCATTTACCGGAAAGTGTTATTCTGGGGACCAACAACCCACACTTCCTAGAGTTGATTCATGAGACCCTTAGACGAATAAAAGAACCCCAAGATCTAAACAAGGACCCAAAGCCAAGAAATGCCCTATTAACCCCTGAACCCTGGATGATAGACCGAAACCTTCGATTTACTCAGGTTAACGATGCTCTTCTGCAGCCTATTTGGGAGAAAGCTCGTCAAAACAATACTCAACTGTTCCCCCATTTTCAAATACGAAACAGACTCCTCTATCGAATTCCAGGCCCCTCTGATTCCCCCAACTAATTGTCCCAAAAGATTTTCAAGACCAGATTATGTTCTATGCCCATTCACATCTATTAGCCGGACATGCTGGACCAGAAAAACAACTAAATAAATCCTCACTCACTTTTATTGGCCCGGTATCTTTGCCCAAATAAAGAAATACTGTCAAGAGTGTGAGGTGTGCCAAAAAAAGAATCCCTGCTTACCTCCCAAAGCACCCATACAACCCCTACGTATAATAGGTACCCCATGCGAAAGACTAGGGATGGATTTAATAGGTCCTTTACCAAAGTCTTCAAAGGGACAGCAGTATGCCCTTGTTATAGTAGATTACGCCACCAGATACCCGGTAGCCTTTCCTATCCGCAGTCCTGATACTAAAACTATCGCACAACACCTTATAGAACTCTTCTCCCAGGTTGGTTTCCCCAAAGAAATTATCACGGATCAAGGTACTCCTTTTGTCTCCCGTCTCATGACCCAGATCTGCAAACAGTTACATATTAAACATATTAAAACCTCTGTTTACCACCCCCAGACGGATGGGTTGGTGGAGGGATATAACGGTTCACTAAAACTCCTACTAAAAAAAATGCTGGTTGGGGAAGGAAGAAATTGGGACCAAATGCTTCCCTTTGCCCTATTTGTATTGAGAAGCCAAATCCAAAGTAGTTTAGGGTGCTCTTCCTTTGAATTGGTTTATGGACGAAAACCGAGAACCCTCTTAGAGATAACGCATGAGGCCTGGGAGAAAGATATAAAACCAGAAGCAGATAACCTTTTAGAGTTTACACAATAACTAAGAACCCGTATCGGGAAGCTCAGAGACCTAGCGGTTAAGAATTTAGAAAAAAATCAAAACAAACAAAAGCAAACATACGATAAAGGGAAGAAGCTAAGGGTATATCAACCTGCCGATTGGGTTTTGGTGTTATTACCCAGTTCTCATCACAAGATGAAATCCGAATGGAGAGGCCCCTTTAAGATCATAGAGAAAATTGAGAACCTCTCCTATAAATTAAAAATGGGGGTCCATAGAAAACAGGTTTTTCATATAAATCTCTTAAAAAATAGTTGAGACCTCTACCTAAAAGTGTGAATATGATAGGCACCTCCACTACAAACACCTTAGAACAATTACAAATTAACAAAGATCTGACTGACGTACAAAAGAAGGAGTTAAGACTTATGCTAGAATCTTTTTCTTCCATTTTTTCTGATACCCCAGGAAGAACAGATCTTACCCATCGTGCTGTTCCCACACAGGAAGGGAAAGTGATAAGACAAGAACCATATCAAATCCTAGCTGGCTAAAGGCTAGCTGTGTTCAAGAGATAGGACAAATGCTCATAATGAATGTCATAGAGCCTTCCCAAAGCAATTGGTCCTCCCACATAGTATTGATACCGTAACCTGACAAGAGTATAGGATTTTGTATAGATTTTAGAGCAGTTAACCAGATCTTTAAATTAGATGCCTACCCCTTCCAAGGGTTGACGAGCTAATCGAGAAGATGAGAGATGCTAAATACATCACTATGATAGATCTGACAAAAGAATATTGGCAGGTTCCCCTCAAAACAGAAGACAAGGAAAAAACTGCTTTTTCCACTCCTTTTGGGTTATTTCAATTTATGGTACTTCCCTTCGGGCTTCATGGAGCCCCTGCCACTTTTCAACGACTAATGAACTTTCTTCTAAAAAACCATCAGGACTACTCCTCTGCATACCTCGATGATATCATTGTCTTTAGCCATAACTGGGAGGACCATTTGAAACATCTAACAAAAATCTTAAACGAGCTGACACGAGCTAATCTCCATATAAATGCAAAAAAATCAAATATGGGGTTCAACAAAGTTAAATACCTAGGATACTTACTCGGAGAAGGGTTAATTGCACCTCAAACCAAAAAGATTAGGGCTATCACGGAAGTCCCATTCCCAACCAATAAAAAGCGGTAAGGTCCTTTTTAGGGTTGGTAGGGTACTATCGTAGATTCATTCCTCGTTACTCCAGCATAGCGGCACCTCTTACTGATCTTCTAAACAAGGGAACACCTAATATCAGTTTTCAAAATACCTCTGAATATGCTATAAACGCTTTTCAAACCCTAAAGAGGATACTTACTTCTGCTCCTATTCTCATTTCCCCTGACTTCGAGAAGGTTTTGATCCTACAGGCTGACGCTTCTGATATAGGTATAGGTGCTGTCCTGGCACAAAAGGACGATGAAGGTGTCGAAAAAACAGTTTTATATATCAGTACTAAACCACTGGAAGTACTAAACCATCCCCAAGAAGAAACTCTTACCTACCTATTTTTTCTTTGCCAAGGGTACTGACGGGCAGTAACTCCGAAGTCCCTGAAAAGGAAAGAAGACTATTTTACTTCATCTTATGGACCTACTTCCTCTATTAATACTGTCTCAATTCCTAAAGGAAGAATTAATTCATTGTTTTGTTTGTGAATGAATAGTAAAATAAAGAAACAGAGGACTACTATAATCCATTCTAGAAGTTTCTTATACGTCTCGCCATCCAACTGCTGACAGTTGTGTTGAATCAAGATGCGAAACAGGAGTTGGATTGGTGGATGGAAAATTTAGAGGCATGGAATAGAAAGGCCATTTTTGGGTAACTTCCAAATGTGGTGAGAGAGTCCATTGCCGGTCTTCAAGGCTGGGGTGAGAAAGAGATTCATATAGAGTTGCTGGCAGGGTCTTTGGCAGTGAAGAGTTTTGTCTGAGGCCGTGTGATGTGTTGTGTTTTGTTAAAGATGGATAATATGTCAGATATGTGAACAAGTTAGGAGGGCCTCGTTCGAAGACATTGGCAGATTTGGCAAGAGATTTTTGACATTTTTGTCTGAACCAGAACGTCATGGTACAGGCTCAGCACATTCCTGGGTTGAGCAATTCAATGGCTGTTTGGAATTCACAAAATTTGAAGGATTCCAGCAGTTGGATGTTGGACAGGGAGGTGTTTAGTGCTTTGGAGAGCAGGTGGGGTCCATTCAGGGTGGACCTGTTTTCTAGCAGATTAAATGCTAAGATTCCAATATTCTTCAGTTGGAAACCGGACCCAGAGGCAAAGACAGTGGATGCGTTCCTGCAAACTTGGAGGTTGGGATGCAATTATGCATTTCTGCCATTTTCCATGATTCAGAGGTTGGTGGTGAAAGTGAGGCAGGATCAAGCAGAAGTGGTGTTAGTGGCTTCGTTTCGGTCATCTCAGGTGTGGTTTCCAGATGTTATGAGTTTGCTGATAGACAATCCGGTGCTTCTTCCAAGTCATGCAATGTTGTTGGTGAATCCAATGGGGTAATGTAATGAGCTGGTGTTGCAGGGACATCTTCAGTTGATGGGATGGAGGACTTCAGGAGAGTATGGCAGTTGTCAGGCTTATTAACAGAAGCTACGAAACTCATCAAGGGTTCCTGGGTACCAAGTTCATCGAAGGTTTACAGATTGGCATGGAAAAGATGGGTATGTTGGTGTTCTGAGAGGGGTTTGGATCCCATATCGGGATGTGTAGTAAGTGTTCTCAATTATTTGACAGAGGTATTTTTAGGAAGAAGTTCCTATAGTATGGTAATTTTAGTAGTTCAGCTATTTCAGCAGGCCATGTGTTGGTGGATGGATTGCTGGTAAGGCAGCATGAAAAAGTGAAGAGATTGATAAAGAGTGTGTGCATGAAGGTTTCTCCAGGACCCAAATATTTCTCACTTTGGGATGTTGATTCGGTGTTGACGGAGTTGTCAAGTTGGGGAGAGAATGAGCTCTTCTCTTTGAAGAAGTTGTCATTTAAGTTAGGTATGTTACTTTGTTTGGTTTCTTTTCGGCGATTTTCAGAAATAAGAGCTTTGGAGGTAACTTCTAGATGTTATCGTCCACAGTGTGTGTGTTTTTGCATTAGGAAACCTTGTCTAGAACTATATTTTATCCTAGTATGGGGAAAAGGAGAGTTTGTGTGTTGTTTTTAAATTTTTAATTTTTTTATTATTGTCCTCATTTGTGCAATAAACAAACTGGAAGCAAGCAAGGGGTCTCACTCTCACTTCCGACCGGTGAGATGGCCAAGAGCAAGTCCCCAGTCTTCCTTTCCCATAGGGTCCAAGCAAGAGAAGACCTGGGGGTACCAGTCCTGATCCCTGATACCCGGGAGTTATTGCAAATTGCTTAATCATCGGACTTCTGAACCAGTTTATACAAACTTAAAACACCAGTGAAGATATACCAAAACTAAAATTCTGATCCCAAATATCCCAAAAATCAAGCTTCTAATGCCCTCCCTACTCGGATCCAGCATTCGCACCCTTCGTATTGAGTCCAGCCACTCCCTCCTCAGGGGAGGGTGCTGAGATATCCACTAAATGCAAATCTCGCGTCTGGCTAGCAGTATCAACACAAACAGCAGGTTCCTCCACTTACTGCCCAGAATATCCCTTAACCTCTCCTCATTTATGACCCCAAACATAATTAAGCGTATGCTTACCTCCAGGTTCGTGCCCAGCACTGTTGATAGGACCTCACTTACATCATGCCAGTACACCTGGAGGGTTGGGGCAGCGGCAAAACATGTGCAGGTTGTTGGCTTCTTCCTCCCCACACTTAGGGCAGCTCTTAACCAACTGCTTGTTCATCCTTGTCAGCTTTTAGGTGACCAATATGGCCTGTGTATCGTGAATAAATGGTTTTTCCTGAGTGGGGCAGCACTGACAGCATACCACAGAGTAGATATTGATACTTGCCAGAGATTTTGTACATCCCCGATGGCAAATCCTTCATCCAGATCTCTGTAGGAAGAGTAAACTCCTCTTCTCCAGCAAGTACGAACAGACAGTACCAGTCCGATACCTCCTTTTTCTGTGGAGGGCTCTTTAACAAAATTTCTTCCAGTTCACTGTTTCCCACCACTTTTTCTCCAACGATTTTACCCAGCTAGCCAGCTGGTAGTATTTGAATCTGGAGATGCCCCCGTTCACCACTGATGACAGTTGTTTCCAATCTACTAAGGTCTTTCCAAAGAGTAACTGGCCCCATCTTGTTATTCCCGCTTCTGCTAATTGCCCTGAAAGCTTATCCTTCAGGCATTCAGGGAACCCGGAGATGCCCATATTGGGGCATGGCTGCTCTAGTAGGGGATTCCTACGACTCTCCTGATTTGAGGCCAGAGTTTACATGCTGCTAGAAGTATCTTCAATTTCACTTTTTGTAAAATTTCGGTTGCCCGAATTTATACAAAAAACAATCCCCTCTAACTGGGTCATAGCTTGCAGACACGGAGGGTACTTTTGATGTTCTTGAAGTAGAATTTTCATTGCTTTAAACTGGAATGCTTTACAATATTGTAGCACATCTGGGCTAGCAATTCCTCCCTGTTGTTTCCCCCTGCGGAGTTTCCTCCACACAAAATCTTAGTAGCCTTGGAGGCCCAAATAAAACTACTCAGCACTCCCTGTAGTCTGTCAAACCAAACTTTCTCAAATTCTAAGGGTATTGAAGCAAACAAAAAGGTAAATTTTGATAATATGGACATCTTCAGGATATTTGATCTTCCCAAAAATGAGAGTGGGAACCCTGCGCAGGATTTTAATAATTTCTTAGTCTCATTTGCTGCCTTCTGTACCTGAGACCTCCCCAAACTTGTCCAAGATGTCTGAAATTATTGGAAGTGAGAGTGACAGGTTTGTTGTAAATACCATCAGATCATCAGCATATAGAGCTACCCTCTTCTCCCAGCCCTGGAATTCAAATGGCAGGATCTGTCGACTAGCTCTGAGTTTACTGGCAAGAGGTTCGATGTAGAGGTCAAAAGAAGGGGGAGAGAGGGCAGCCTTGCCTTGTACCTCTTGAGATGGCTATCTTCTGAGTAGGGTTCCCATTTACCAATATCCTGGCAGATAGGCTCTTATAGATCACTTTCAAAACCCTACCAAATGCCTCCCCCAACCCATACTTCTCTACGACTTTGTGCAGAAAGGGCCAGCTCACCCTGTCAAAAGCCTTTGCCACATCAAAGGTGATTGTCGACAAAGGAGCCCCCTGGGTTGCTATATCTATTGCCCCAAGCAGCTCATGAGTTAACTTGTGAATCTGCCTGCCCTTAATAAATCCTTTCTGATCTGGGTGTATTAATTTGTCCGCTACCCCTCCTAGTCTCCTGGCCAGAATCTGTGTGAAGATCTTATAACCACTACTCAGCAGTGATATAGGTCTGTAAGATTCACAGCACTTTGGATCTTTCCCTGCTTTTTGCAAAAGGCAAATGGTTGCTTCCGCCCAGAATTTCGGTATGGCAAACCCCCGGAGAAAGATCGAGTTAAATAATTTTGTTAAGAAAGGGGCGACCTCCTCTTTAAGAAACAGATAGATCTCATTTGGAAGGGCATCCAGACCAGCCGCCTTCCCTTTTACAATCTTTCTATTGCTCCTGCTACCTCTTCTGTTGTTATTTCTGAGTTTAACAGCCCCCTTTGCTCCTCTGACAGTGTTGGAGTTGGCAAGTCCTCAAAATACTTCTCAACTTGCTCCTCTGTGGCTCTGACATATTCTGTATAAGGGGTTTGAAAAAACTCTGCAAAGGCCCCCTCTATCTCCCTGTCCTCACTACTAAGTGAGCTTTTCCCTTCTATCCTGATAGCTGAAATCCTATTCTGGTTTTGTTCCGTTTTTAATTTCCAAGCCAGGAGTTTGCCGCACCCCTCCCCATATTTGTAGTGCGCGAATTTGCTCGCCTCCCATTTCCTCCTGACTATTCCCTCCAGGATACAGGACAACTCTTCCTTCCTTTCTCTTATTTCCTCCTGAGCCATGCTGACGCCCTGAGTCCCTTGTCCTTGGTCTCCCATCCTAACCATTTTATCCAGCTGTTCCAATCTGTTTTGATTTGAAAAATTTGATTTTTTTCAGCACAATTTGAGGTTTGCAGGGGATTCTGGGTAGGGAAACGTTGGGGGATCCACGCAAGCCATACCTACCTAGACTCCCCAGTCTATCTACATTTCAGAAATGTGTGGGTTTGGTAGGTTTCCCTAGATGGCCGCCAAGCCCGGGACCAAAAACTCATGTGACCCCCTTGCAAAAGCAGATCGTTTAGTGATAGGTAATTTTGATGTCTCCACAATACATTTTGGCCCTTGCCTGTCGCTGGTACTTGACCCACCCACACAAGTGAGGTATCATTTTTATCAGAAGACTTTGGGGAATGCGGGGTGGGTGGAATTTTGTGGATCCACGCAGATTCCAGAACTTTCCATCACAGAAATGTGAGGAAAATGTTTTTATTTTATTTACAAAGTTTGAGGTGTTTGCAAGGGATTCTGGGTAAGAGAACCTAGTGATAGCCACACAAGTCACCCCATCCTGGGTTCCCCTGGGTGTCTAGTTTTTAAAAATGTATAGGTTTGCTAGGTTTCCCTGGGTTCTGGCTGAGCTAGGGTTCAAAATCTACAGCTAGGCACTTCGCAAAAAAGGGTCAGTTTTCACAGTAAAATTGTGGTGTGTCCATGTTGCGTTTTGTACCGTTTCCCGTTGCGGGCACTAGGCCTACCCACACAATTTTTATCAGAAGACTTTGGGGAATGCAGGGTGGGTGGAATTTTGTGGATCCACGCAGATTCCAGAACTTTCCATCACAGAAATGTGAGGAAAATTTGCTTTTTACAAAGTTTGAGGTTTGCAAGGGATTCTCGGTAAGAGAACCTGGTGAGAGGCACACAAGTCACCCCATCCTGGATTCCTCTGGGTGTCTAGTTTTCAAAAATGTATAGGTTTGCTAGGTTTCCTTCGGTGCCGGCAGAGCTAGGGTTAAAAATCTACAGCTAGGCACTTTGCCAAGAAAGGGTCAGTTTTCACTGTAAAAATGTGGTGTGTCCACGTTGCGTTTTGGGCCATTTCCTGTCGCGGGCACTAGGCCTACCCACACAAGTGAGGTATCATTTTTATCGGAATACTTTGGGAAATGCAGGATGGGCAGAATTTTGTGGATCCACGCAGAGTCCAGAACTTTCCATCTCAGAAATGTGAGGAAAATGTGGTTTTTTTTTACAAAGTTTGAGGTTTGCAAGGGATTATGGGTAAGAGAACCTGGTGAGAGCCACACAAGTCACCCCATCCTGGATTCCCCTGGGTGTCTAGTTTTCAAAAATTTATAGGTTTGCTAGGTTTCCCTAGGTGCCGGCAGAGCTAGGGTTCAAAATCTACAGCTAGGCACTTTGCAAAAAAAGGGTCAGTTTTCACTGTAAAAATGTGGTGTGTCCATGTTGCGTTTTGGGCCGTTTCTTGTCGCGGGCACTAGGCCTAACCACACAAGTGAGGCACCATTTTTCTCGAAAGACTGTGTGGAATGCACAGTGGGAGGAATTTTGTGGATCCACACAGATTCCAAAACTTTCCATCACAGAAATGTGAGGAAAGTGTTTTTTTAACAAAGTTTGATGTTGGCAAGGGATTCTGGGTAACAGAACCTGGTGAAAGCCAGACAAGTCACCCCATCCTGGATTCCCTGGGTGTCTAGTTTTTAAAAATGTATAGGTTTGTTAGGTTCCCTAGGTGCCAGCAGAGCTAGGGTTCAAAATCTACAGCTAGGCCCTTTGCAAAAAAGGGTTAGTTTTCACTGTAAAAATGTGGAGTGTCCATGTTGCATTTTGGACCATTTCTTGTTGCAGGCACTAGGCCTACCCACACAAGTGAGGTACCATTTTTATCTGGAGACGTAGGGGAACACAGAATAGTAGAGCAACTGTTGTTACCTATTGACTTTCCATGCATTTCTGCCTTCCAAATGTAAGACAATGTGTAAAAAGAAATCACTTTGAAAAAAATCCTATAATTCATATGCTAGTATGGGTACCCACAATTTTGCAGATGTGCAAATAGCTACTGTTTCTAAACTCTATATTTTGTTCCCATTGCAGAAATACATAGGTGTCTTTCATACCGGTTTTTCACTGTTTATATTTTCCCAAATGAATTGCTATATACCCGGCTCTGGGTTCGTCGGGTTCTTGGTGAACCTACAAGTCCTATATATCCCCACAACCAGAACGGTCCAGAGGATGTAACAGTATATTGCTTTACAAAATCTGTCATACTTAGAAGAACTTACAGGTGAAAACGTTGGCACAAATGGCTGTTTTTTTCAACTCATTTTCAATTTTTCCTATTTTCAACTGTTAGTTTCTATAAAAAAACGTGAAGGATCTACACAAATGACCCCTTGCTGAATTTAGAATTTTGTCTACTTTTTTTAAATGTATAGCTTTCTAGGATCCATTATTGCTTTCATACCCATTTCTACCATTAATTGGAAGGAGGTTGAAACCACAAAAAATAGAAAAAATAGGCTATATCCCAGTAAAATGCCAAAACTGTGTAAAACATTTTGGTTTTCTGACAAAAGTCAGTCTGTCCCTGAAAGCTGGGAAGATGGTGATTTCAGCACCACAAACCCTTTGTTGATACCATTTGCAGGGAAAAATCAGACGCTTTCATCTGCAGCACTTTTTCCAATTTTTCCCTCCAAAAACTAAATTTGGCTGTATTTTGGCTAATTTCTTGGTACCCTCCAAGGAAATCAACAAACCCTGGGTAGCTTTAAAATCCCCATGATGTTGGAGGAAAAGGATGCACATTTGGCGTGGATACCTGATGTGGTCAAAACGTTACAGGGGCCTAAGCCTGAACTACCCCAAATAGCCAAAAAAGGCTTGGCACGGGGGGAAAGGCTTAGCAGCGAAGGTTTAAAGACGCAGGAAAGCGCATTTGTGCCATTGCCCCCAATGATTTCAACTCTTGAATGTGTTTGCCTAACTCCCACTGACGGTCTTGGGTAGCCCTGGAGATATCGGAGCGGATCCTAAATGACCAATCTCCCTTTTATACGTACCAGCCTTGAGCGCCTCAATTAGGATCTTCTTTTTTAGAGAATAGGACTGGAAGTTAATTAGGATTTTTCGCAGATTTTTCCTTTCCACGGTTTTCCTAAATGGATCCCTGTAGGCACTCTGATTGTCTCTTTCCAGTGCTGATGTTTCCAGGCCAGGTATAAACTCGCTAAGTAGTTCCACTACGAAGCTCTTGACATCTTCGCCCTCTTTCCCCTTCGGGATGTTTAATAACTTCAGGTTATTCCTCCGGGCATTATTCTCTAAAGATTCCATCTTGTCCTTGAGGTCTTTCTCCCTCGCCTTTAGTGCCTTAATCTCAGTCCGATTCTCCTCAACTTCCTTGCCAAGGTCTGTCAATGAGGCCTCTACCACTACAACCCAGTTCACCAGGGAGTTCATTTTTTCCTCAAGGGCCTCGCATGACTCCTGGATCTTGCCCTGATTCCTCTCAGAGGTGGCAAACTTCTCTCCCATCTCCGAAATCATAGATTCCATCAGCCTTTCCACCCCAGAGAGTGGTAAAGATTCCTTAGGGTTTTGTGGCTCGGCTCGCGCACCAATAGTATCTCTGGGGTTGCTCTGGTTCTGGCTCTGACACTGGCTCTGACTCTGGTCGCATTCTTGCCCCCCTTGTAGTTCGGTGCCCGTGGACGCTTCATGGTCCCTCATTGCTAGCACTTGGAATTTATTGCTCAACACAATACCTTCCCCTGCTATTCTCTCATCACCCTCCTCCATTGACATATCAGGGGTCCTTTCGTAGGTAGTAGCTTCACTTACAGCAGAGTCTGGCAAGGGCAATCTAGCTTGAACCTTAAAAAAGGATCGCAATGAGGGAGTGATTTTAAGTTTGAGGCCCGTACCCCTATCCCTACATGACACCGATAATGGAGGGGCAGGGGTTTTGGGGTGCTTCCCTTCTGTTTCTGAGAAATACAAACCGGAACCGGTGTCAAATGTTTGATTGGGGTAGCGGTAGGTGTATGCCTAAGTTCCTGGTTCTCAGACAATAACTTATCCCCTGCTTCGTATTCGTTTCTCTCAGCTATAGGTCTTGCAAGGTTTCCCCCTCACCTGATTCCTCAGGTCCTCCCCCTCCTTACCCTTGTCCAAAGTAACAGGGGCTCGTGTACTTTTCCTGCTCCCCGAGCACTTACCGGTGTCATGCGCGCTTCTCCCTCAGACCGGCGCCTCTCCTGGGACACAGAGCACTCCCCAGCTATGACTCCAACTTCACCTTCAGCTACCTTCTCTTGCTGGCACTGGCGCTGAATTAGCCCTGCTCCGGTGAAGCTGACGGCTCCCCGGAAGCAAATCCTGCCTGCGGCCCTCCTGCTGCACTCCGTGCTTGCGGCTGCCGACGCCCACAGCAGAGAACCTTCCGGGCTCTGACTGTCTGTGGCACTCCTTAGTTGCCGCTGCGACTCCCGGGCTCCCCACATGAACGCCACCTAGGGCAAATCGTGGAAGGCAGGGTAAGTGAATTTATTCTCTATTCGGCAGCTTCCCAAGTCATCTGCACACCTTATCCATTCATTTCCCGTGTAGTCGCTTGAGTAAGTCTCCTGACATTGCTAAACGGCCAAAGCAGGCGGAGAGCTCCCAATTGGACCTGCTAGCCGGCTGCCATGTTCTCCCAACTCAAAGACCCTTCATCAGATTACTCCTGGCCCTGTGGAGGTTACAGAAGGCGAGTTTGTGTGTTGTTAGGTGTTTGAGGGCGTATAAGAGAAAAACTAGTAGTTTAAGAGGGCAAGGAGATTCTAAATTGTTTATTTCATTCAGGTACCCACATAGGTTGGCTTCATGTCCTATGCTAGTGAGGTGGATTAAGGTAGTCATAAAGAAAGCAGGAATTTATGTTTCTAAATTAGGGGAGCATTCAGCAACAGGGGCTATGGCTTCAAAAGTATTTTTGGTGGGAGGACGTCTTGGAAATATTCTTGCTTTAGCAGACTGGACAACAGAGTCTGTATTTAAAAGATTTTATTTTAAGCCAATAGAGTGTGCTGCGGTAAATGTTAAAGCAAGGCTTTGAACATGCATCATATCGGCCTCTATTCCTTGCTATAAATTTCAGATTTCCCACAGGAGGACTGGGTAGAAATTCATGATTTTATTAAAGACACACAAGCTAATACTATCCATCCTGAGTTATATCCCACCCTTATGATTTGTCTTTCATTACATGAAACGTTTTAGTTCAGCAGGTGCGCACAGAGAGGGCCTGATTATGAGTTTGGCGGTCCTTGGACCGCCAAAGTCACAGTGGCACGGCGGTGGAAGTCCGCCCACTGCCGCACCAGCGGTATGACTGCCGTATTACAACTTTGGCAATCGGACCGCCATTGGACCGCTGTAACTGCCAGGGAACCGCCTTCCCTGGTGGTGGTGTGGCAGTCAGGGGCTCACAATATGCTGGCAGTGCCGCTGCAACACCGCCATGCATATTACGCGTTTCCTGACCACCAGCGGTCTCATGGAGGTTCTTACTCAATGAAACTGCTGGCGGTCAGGAAACAAACGAGGCCCTCCTGGCCCCCATGCATGTTGGTCCCTGCAGGAGGCACATGTTTTGTCCCTCTGTATGCATGCACCCCAGTTCCTGCACAGCAAATAAATAATAAAATCATGATGTTCTACCCACCCCTGCTGCGGAAATTCGATATGTTAACCTAATTTATTACCACCATGTACACATGTATATCAACAATGCACTCTATATTTTCCTATTTCTACATAGCACTCCACTCCAACTCTTTTTGATACATCTCCTCAATATATAAACAAAGAGCAGCATCCAAAGATTGATAGTTATGGCAATTTGCAAATACAAGCTCCATTTCATTTTATCAGAGCACATGGGGCTGAGCCAATTTAGCCGGTCAAAACCACTGAAAAGGTCAAAACACCAAATGCCCACAGAAAATTATTTGAGAGAACATAGCAAGATGATGGCTTTCCTTGCATTAACATGTTGACAAGTGTGTTGTTTTTGCTTATTTTAGTTACTATTAGTATTTTTGTTTTCATACATAAACATTCTCTACAAAATAAACCAGGGAGCTGTAATGGATCTTTATGTAACAAACATCCTTCTCTGGACTTTTGACCTCACGGAAATAGAAATGTTGGGAGCCTGCTATCCATTCAGTCAAGGAGTTATAATACATATCAATAAAGTCTCTTTTTTTTACTGCACTCCTGATTAGGAGATGCCTCGTAAAATTCATAACCACAAATGCAAAAACAGTTGATGGACAGAATGCAGAACAATGTCATACATTCACCCCAGTACAGAGATCTGGGCCTATATCCATCGTTTTTTTGCTCACCATGCCATTCCAGTTTGAACCCAGCCATATGCAAATCAGTCTTGACCCTGTGCCTCATGGGAACAGTCCAGCCCGAACTGCCAAGCCAGGTCCTCCCTGGACTGGAAACAAGCATCCTAGGACCGGTTTCGGGGTTTCACCCCTCTTCAGCCAGGATAGCTTGATTCCAGTGGCACGGAGAGCACGGGACCCAATTGTTTCTTTTGCATTCGTAAAATTCATAAGCAGGATCCCATCAGATACTCTAATCTTGCACACCTGGATTGATAGTTTGATTAATAGTAGCGACACATAGGACATTATCCACTTACGGCTGACATAAGAATAAGCAAAGCCAGGTTCCAGCAAGCCCACTTCATCCTATATGTCTTGTGGCATTTGAAGATGGGCGGTGACAATAAGGCATGCAAATGTGCCTTTAGAATGGGAATGACCTAGTTCCAGACTTTAGAGCCCTTGCATCCCACTTGTGTTGTTTATATTCTAAGTCACATGACTGCCACTTCTGTGACGGTCAGTTTCAGACACACCTACATACCTGATCCTTCCTTCGTAACTAAAGATGCATTAATACGCTTATCCTGGAACTCCTAATTGTGTGTTGTCCAGGGCTCTGTGATACATTTAAATTACTGTATTTTCTCTCAGTACTCTGCATTAATTTAAGACAGACCCATTGTTAGTTTGATGGTGTGTTTCTGAGAGTACCATCACTGGGCAGTGGGAGCAGCACGTCTTGCAAGGATCAAGTGTTACGTGGTCTAGATAATGTTTTTATCCTCAGCTCTACTGATCATTCCCTGCGCCGAGGATGCATCATGCAACGGCGGTTCCGATGAGGTGATGGGCTGCAATGCAATGCAGGTCTTTGCAACGGGCCCGATCCACACAGCAGTGGCAATGCGCTGGTACTGTTCTGGTTCCACCGTGCAACATAGGAGATGCATCAGTTCTTCTGGATCCACAGAGGCTGCAGAGCTTCTTAGGCCCTCTTTCAAGGGTCGAGGACTGCAGTCGGCACACAGATGGCAGAGTCTAGGTGCTGGTTTCAAGGTTGTTGGAACCTTCTATCCCTGGGGCTCTAGTCAGGAGGCTAGACAACTAGCCCTTGGTGTCACTCTGGTGGTCCTGGGTTCAACAGAAGCAGGTCCAGTCCTTCTCACTCAGGCAGGAAGGCATAAAGCAGCAGGCAAGCACAGAAGGGCAGCAGTCCTTCAGAGCAGCAGGCCAGCAGAGTGGCAGTCCTTTCAGCAGAACAGCTGTATTTCTTCCTACCAAGGTATCCACAGGTCCAGTAATCTACTGAAGTCTGAGTTCCAATATTTATACCCAGTTCTGCCTTGAAGTGGGAGAAGCTACTGTAGGTTCCCCTTTGAAATGTGCAGATGTCATGCCTTCCTGGCTCGGGCTCCAGACTAACTACAAGGGGTATGCAGCCCTTTTTGTGGAGGCTTGACACAGTCTATTCAAGTGTAAGTAGGGCTCTACCCAGCTCCTCCCTCCCATCTTGCCAGTGATGGTCCATCCATCTAGGCACAACAATGCTCTCTATTGTGTGTAGCAGACTAGGAGGAATACACAAAGACCAACTGTCAACTACCCCCAGTCATGTGACCCAGAGACAGACTGAAGGCACCAAATGGCCAAGACAGAAAGATGCCAACTTTCTAAATGTGGCATTTTCAAAATTGTAATTAAAAATCCAATGTTACCAAACATGAACTGGTTACCTGTTTCCATTTGGAAGTTACAGTTTATTAAATGTAATAAGGTAACTCCAGTGTGGGAGAGGTAGGCCTTGCAGTAGTGAAAATAGAATGAGTTTTTCACTACCATGTTATATAAAACTTAAAAGTATATGTCCTACTTTTTAAACACACTGCACCCTGCCCTCTGGGCTTTCCTCGGCCTACCCTAGGGGTGGCATATATGTACTAAAAAGGAAGATTTTGGCCTCACAAAAGGTTTATTTTACTGGGTCGAAATGGCAGTTCAAAACTACACACACAGGCTACAGTGGCAGGCCTGAGACTTCTTTGAAAGGGCAATGTAAGTGGGTGGCACAATCTGTGCTGCAGGCCCACTGGTAGAATTTTATTTACAATCTATGGGAAAGTAAGGGTCAGTTGATAGAATATTGTGGGCAAGTCTCCAGCATAGGATTAACGCTTGGATTATAAGGTTGAAAGGTCGCATTGTAGGTGTGCCATGTTTGTAAAGCGAATGCAATCCCCGCAGGCTTTGGGAAAGATTTCTCTCAATCAGGACCTGGGAGGAGGGGGATTCAGGTTTGCATTGCTGCATGTAGGTGAGTTGGTTCAGGTGGAGTACTAAGGTGTAAAGTTGGACTGAGCGGAGCCCTAGATCACCACTTTTCCTGTGGGCAATCAGTTTGGCCATTACCAGTTGCAGTCTGGTGGTGCCACAGATGAAATCTTTAATGTCTTCGTCTATGGAGCGCAGGAGCAAGATCGGGTGTGGAGCATACCAAGGACATATGTGAAACTGGGAAAGAAAAACATTTTGACGGCTTGTGTCCTAACCCAGAGTGAGAGATTAAGGTGTGTCCATTTTGCGAAGTCCACCCGGGCATGGGCCAGATTATCTAGTGCCATATAGTCCAGGCCCCTGTTGATGTAAACTCCTGGGTATGCGAGGCGAGAGAGCTTCCAGTGAAATTAGTAGACTTGTTTGATGGCTATTGTCATAGCCTTAGAAAGGGGTAGGGCTTTGCTCTTATCCCAGTTGACCTTGTATCCGGCCAGCTCTGCGAACACTGCATTGAGACTCAGGAGGGCTGGAAGGGAACCAGGGAGGTCAGTGTCAACAGAATGTCACCGATTGGTGGATGGCTGTGGCCAGGGTATCAAGCATGAGGAGGAGGAGCAGTGAGGAGAATGAACACTCCTGTTGCAACCTGGTTCGGACCAGGAAGGGAGCCGACAAGAAACCCTGGCAGTTCACCTGTGCTGTGGGGGGCAGGGAGTTTGTATAACCACAGGACCCGATTCATGAAGTTGTCTCTCTAGTCAGTTTTACAAAGGGCCACAAAGAGGTATCCCCATTATTTGCAATTAAATGCCGTTTCGGTGTCAGGGACAGACTACTTGTTTAGGGTGGTTGAGGGTGAGGATTACCTTTTTAAGACGGGCTACCAATATGCTGGCCAGAATCTTGACGTCTCCATTAAGGAGGGAGATGGGTCGGTAGCTACCCCAAGACATCTTGTCCTTGCCTGGTTTGGGGCGTACCATTTTAAGAGCCTTGTTGGATATCAGCCATAAGCCACCAGTCCGGTTCACCTTCTTGTAGGCAGCACAGAGGGAGTCCACCATGACAAGCATTAGCCAGTTGTAGAACTACGTGGGATAGCCACCTTTCCCCAGAGTCTTGCTATAGGGCGGGGCAGAGATAGAAGGAGATATTTACAAGGAAATGGTGCAGCTCTTCGCTGCACGCCATTTAGCAGTGCCACACTCCGTCATTTAAATAACGCAGGGATGCTCTGTATTTACAAGAATACAGTGCATCCCTGTGTTTCCCTTGTGCTGGTGCTAGAAAAATCTGCCTAGCACCAACATAGACACCCTTGTGCCATAGTGGAGATCAGACATAAGGCTAGTTTCCTTAGTAAGAGGGAGATGGGATGGCAAATGCTTCTTAGAAGCAGTGAGACTCCTAGGGGGGTCTGGACTGTAACGTGCTGGGGTGCAAGACCCAGTGGTACCTAAGGGATGCCTCCAGGAGAGGGAGTAATAGGGGCCTGTTAGACCTGGCATCCTTGGCGTGGGTCTCCCTTCCATTTTTTATGATGCCTCCTATGTTACCGATCCGTTTTGCTGGCGTTAGATGCTTTGGGCACTGTGCCACTGCTATTCAGTGCCACAGTGCGAGTGCTCCCTATGATAAATTGCGTGATGGATTAGTGACTCCATGATTGGATGATTGGTTTACTTGTCAGTCCCTAGTACAGTGCACTGAGTGTGCCCAGGGCTTGTAACTCCAATGCCGCTGGTGGGCTTGCAGCACTGGTTGTGCCACCCACAGAAGCGGCTTGTAAAATGTGCCTCAGGCCTGCCCTTGCAGAGCCTGTGTGCAGCCTAGGGCTGCCATGTCGACTTGGTGAGTACACCCACTTACCAGTCCCTAAACCTTCCCTTTACTGCATGTTGGTCACCCCTAAAGTAGGCCCTAGGGCAGGGTGCATTGTAAGTACAAGGTAGGACATGCCCTGGTGTGTGTGGCATGTCCTAATAGTGAATTACAGCCATTTTCGTTTTTCACTATTGCAAGGCTACCTGCTCCCCATAGGCCAGAATGGGCAGACTGACTATTACACCTTATAGTCAGAACTGACCCAGGGAACATGGTAGAAAAACGAATTTAGTATGCCTGAACTCAGAATGATAAAATACATCTTTTAGTGAAGTTGGTTTTAACATTCTGTGTTTGAAAATACCACTTTTAGAAAGTGGGTATTTTCTTGCCTAAACTTCTAAGCCTGCCTCTGCTAGGTTGTGTATTCCTTGTCTGGAGATTGAGTGACAGGGGCTGGGGGTGGCTACAGGAGACAGGGTGAGTCAGCACAGGGCTGAATAGAAAGATCTGCATCCAGAGTGGAGGGAGGAGTTGCACCTGGGTCTGAATAGGGCTGTGCCTGCCTTCCACAATGCTGGCTCCACCTCCTGCCGGGCGGCTGAGCACCCTGCCCCACAGTCTGAAAGGAAAGAAGGAGTCAGAAAAACAAAGTGCTCCAGGACTGACCAGAACTGGTTTTGACTAGGCAGAGGCCTCTCTGCCTTCAGAGAACAAAGGAAAACTGTGTATAAAAGGGGACCCAGACCCCTAGGAAATTAGATCACTTTGGGAAACAAGAAGAAACCTTTGCTGAGGAGCGGAACCAAGAAGGAACTGAGGAGAAGACTATCCCTAAGCTAGAGGGATCTGCCTGCAGTGGTTGCCTGACTGCCAAAGGAAGGAGAAAGGACTTTGTGTGCACTTTTATTCAACTTGTAAAGTATCTCCAAGGGCTTGAGAAAAGAGCTTGCCTCCTGCTGAAGTCTCAGGGACAACAGACTTCAACCACCAGCTCCCCAAGAATCCTTTGGAAGTGCCTGCTGCTGTTTTGGGCCTTCTGAAGGGACTGCGTGTCGCAAGGAGCTGGAAGCGCGACTCAAGAGGAAGAAGCGTGTCGCCGTCGCTGCTGCTGCCGTCGCAACTCCGAAGGAGGGTGTCGCCGCTGTAGCTGTCGTATTGCACCGCATCGAGAGAAGCGTCCCGCAACGAGAGGAAGCGTGTCGCCGTCGCTGCTGCTGCCGTCGCAACTCCGAAGGAGGGTGTCGCCGCTGTAGCTGTCGCATTGCACCGCATCAAGAGAAGAGTCTCGCATCGAGGAAGAAGCGTGTCGCCGTCGCAGCCGCTGCCGTCGCAACTCCGAAGGAGGGTGTCGCCGCTGTAGCTGTCGCATTGCACCGCATCAAGAGAAGCGCCTCGCATCCACGGAGAAGCGTGCCGCCGTCGGAGCTGCTGCCGTCGCATCACGAAACAAGGGTGTCGCCGCTGCAGGTGTCGCATCGAGCGGAAGCGTCTCGCAACGTTGGAGAAGAGTGTCGCAGCCGAAGCTGTTGCCGTCGCATCGCTGAACAAGGGTGTCGCCGCTGCAGCTGGATGCATCGAATCGAGACTTCTCGCAACCTCGGAGAAGCGTGCCGCATCAGGAAGAACTTGACGTCTTTATTTCTTTGCACCAGAACTTTGTCGCATTTCCATCGCTGCAACATTGCTTGTTGTGGAAGCGTCCCGCATCGTAAGGTACATTGACTTAAAGTGTCGCATCTTAAGAACTGAACTGAACTAAGCTAAAACTACCATTTTAAGTACAGTATTGTGGATTTTTGTCGTTTATGGTCTTGTGTTAAAACTATATAAAGAATACTTATTTTTGATATAAACCTTGTGTGGTGTCCGTCTGTAGTGGGTCACTAGATTACTGTATGTGTTCACAAATGCTTTACACACTGCCTCTGAGATAAGCCTGTCTGCTCGTGCCAAGCTACCAAGGGGGTGAGCAGGGGTTATTTTAGGAGTGTACCCCTTTACCCTGACTAGAGGCGAGGGTCCCTATTTGTCACAAGTACCTACCTGTGCCAACTAGAGACCCCCAATTCTAACATTGGTGGTCAGCGGTGGGGATTCTGGACTTGCATTTGTGACTCATGTACAGTGATTGGTGAACACTACTAGTGAGTGCAGACCAAAACGCGACCACATACTGTTGGTAGATTTTTTTTTTCAGGACTTTCCATTTTTAGCCAAAGACAGCCATCATGAAACCAGCATCCATAGCATCTGCTGATTTTGATTGGGAAGAGGAGAAACTAGAATGCTACAATGCAAAGCAGCTGAAGCACTTCTGCAAAAGATTTAATGTTGCAATTACCGGGCTCACCAGGAGGGAGGAGTTCTACAAGGCGCTGAGGGCCTGGGTAGAAGCAAGGAAAACCCCTGAGATTGAGGAAGGGGATAATAATGCAGATGTGCAGCTGGAAGGGCCATTGGGTCCAGGGGAAAGGAAGGCACCTTCCCCAGCAGGTAGCAGTGTTTCTGCCAAAGGTCTGTCCACAGAAGAGCTGGAGGACAGGGAGAGAAATAGGATGCATGAGTTGGAGCTGGCCAAAATGAATGGGCAATTAGAAATTAGGAAACTGGCCCTGGAAGAAAAGAGGATACAGCTTGAGCATGATAGAAGTTTGAGGAGTTGGATTTGAAAGCTAGGAGCTTAGAAATTACTCCCTCTGGTGGCAGCACACCGTCAATGCCTGTGGAATCTAGAGTATATATTCCTAAAGATGTGGTCAAAGAGTTTTTAAAAATGATGACATTGGGCAGTGGTTCAAGGCCTATGAGGTAGCCATGTCTTCCCACCGGGTCCCTGAGAAGGATTGGGGAGCGGGGTTGTGGGGACGGTTCCTTAGTGAGGGGCGGGACACACTGCTAGATTTGCCTTCTGATGTCCATAATTCATATCGCCACATGAAGGATGCTTTAATGTCTAGGTATGGTTTAACTCCTGAATTGTATAGGCAGAGGTTCAGGGGTTGCACGAAGATAGAGAACAGTACCTGGGTTGAATATGTCACTTTTTTCTGCAGAGCATTGGATGGTTGGGTGAAGGGTAGCAAAGTTGATGATTTTCAGGGGCTCCTTGATTTGATTGCATGGGAGCACTTGTCAAGTAACTGTTTTCCAGAGCTACGCCAGCACCTGATAGATAGCAAGCTGACTATCCCTAGGAAGCTTGCTGAGGAGAGCGGACCGCTGGGTCAGTACCAGGGTCCACAAGGGTCACGTGGGAGACTCAGCCAAGGGTGGGCAGGGTCCCCAGCAGAAGAGTGGGGGGACAAGGGTAAACAGAGGAGTTCCAAAGAAGGCCCCAAAGTAGTCCCCAAGGGAACCAAGGGAAAGGTTCCCAGCCTCCCCCGAAACCCTCAGGGGCCCCGACAGGTCCACCTGTTCAAAGGGGACCCCTGAGATGCTACAAATGTGGGGACCTGGGTCATATAGCGAGTGATCCCAGGTGCCGCCAGTTTGGAAAGACCGCACCCCCTGGTGCAGCCCCCCGGCAGATGGCTAGTGTAGCCCTGGGGGAGGAGATGGATGCCCCAGAGGGGTGGGGTCCTGCACAGATGTCCCTTGTCTCATTAGGAGACTGTGAGATGGTCCCCAAGACCCAGCTGCCTGATAACACTAAGAAATACAGGCAGTGGGTGACCATCAATGGCCATAGGGTGGAGGCTCTTAGAGATACAGGAGCCAGTGTGACAGCTGTCAAGTGTCACCTGGTGTCTCAAGAGCAGGTTGTCCCCCATGCATTCTATCCAGTTGTTGACGCTGACAACACAGAGAGTCACTGCAAGGTGGCTCAGGTTCCCTTTGAGTGGGGGGGGTCTCTGGTACTCTTCAGGTGGCTGTGAGACCCGCCATGCCTGTTGACTGTTTGTTAGGGAACGACTTGGAGAGCTCACCTTGGGCGAAGGTGGAGCGAAGTGCTCATTTGGAGATGTTGGGTTTGCCTGACTGGGCGTGTGTGACCACCCGGTCCATGGCAGCAAGTAAAGGTGCTCAAGAGGACCTGGAGCCTGAGAGGGAGGCCCGGGTACCTGCCGTCACGAGAAGAGGCAGGGGCGCGGGAAACCGGCCCCCGAAGTTCCCACGGTCCAGGAGGAGGCAGACCTTGAGGGGGATGCCCTGGAGCCTACAGGGGAACAGGTAGCTGAACTGGGGGACCTGCCTGAGCTGACCCATTGGCAGCAAGAAGGAGGACCCTCCAGGGAAGAATTCTGCAAGGAGCAGAAAGAATGCCCTTCTCTGGTGGGTCTGCGGCAACAGGCTGCAGACCAGGCAACAGGTGATCAGTCTGGGTCACATTGGGTCTATTGGGAGAATGATCTCCTGTATACTGAGCCTAAGGTTGCTGAGCCTGGGTCAGCCTGTGTGCTGGTGGTACCCCAGTGCTTCAGAGCCTTCCTACTGGGGCTGGCTCATGATGTTCCATTGGCAGGACATTTGGGGCAGGACAAGACCTTTGAGAGGCTTGTCACCCACTTTTATTGGCCCCAAATGCGCAGGAGTTCAGACACTCACTGCAGGACATGTCAGACTTGCCAGGCAAGTGGAAAGAGTGGGAGGAAGCGCAAGGCTCCTCTCCAGCCATTCCCTGTAGTCAGCACCCCCTTTGAACGGGTGGGTATTGACATTGTGGGGCCACTGGACCCCAAGACAGCCATGGGCAACAGGTTCATCCTGGTCTTGGTGGACCATGCCACCCGGTACCCGGAAGCCATACCTCTGAGGACAGTGACGGCCCCCGTGGTGGGACGAGCACTGATGGGAATTTTCTCCCGAGTGGGATTCCCTAGCGAGGTAGTGTCTGACCGGGGGACCAACTTCATTTCCAAGTATATGAAGTCCCTGTGGCAGGAGTGTGGGGTAACCTACAAGTTTACCACTCCTTACCACCCCTAAGGAAATGGATTGGTTGAAAGGTTCAACCGAACCCTCAAAGGCATGATTATGGGTCTTGAGGAACCTATGAGGCGTAAGTGGGACGTCCTCTTACCATGCCTGCTCTTTGCTTACCGTGAGGTGCCACAGAAATCTCTAGGGTTCAGTCCCTTTGAGCTTCTCTATGGGCACCCAGTAAGAGGACCTCTACGTTTGGTCAAAGAAGGCTGGGAGCAATCTCCCAGGAAACCTCCCCAGGATGTATACAGTTACATGCTGGCCTTTAGGAACCAAACTAGGCATTTCAGGCAACTCGCTGAGGCGAATCTGGAAGCCAGCCAGGAGGAGATGAAGCGGTGGTACGACCAGAATGCCACTCTGGTAGAGCTTCAGCCTGGTCAGAAAGTGTGGGTCATGGCCCCAGTGGAGCCCTGCGCGCTCCAGGATAAGTGGACCGGACCCTTTGAGGTTGTCGAGCGCAAAAGTCCGGTTACCTACTTGGTGGACTTGCGGTCTCCCAGGAACCCCTTGAGGGTCCTGCATGTCAACCGCCTGAAGCCCCACTTGGAGAGGTCCCAAGTGGGCATGCTCTTAGCGACAGATGCTGGGATGGAGGAGGATACCGAGCCTCTTCCTGACATCCTGTCGGCAACAGAGCAAGATGGGTCAGTGGATGGTGTCAACCTCTCTTCCACCCTGACCCCTGAGCAACAGAATGACTGCCGCCAGTTGCTGGGACAGTTTTTTGATCTGTTCTCCCTGGTTCCCGGTGTCACAGATTGGTGCATCCATGATGTGGACACTGGGGACAGTACACCTGTGAAGCACAAATCTTACAGGGTGACTGACAGGGTGAGAGCTTGCATCAAGGGGGAGGTCTCCAAAATGCTTGCGTTAGGGGTGATTGAGTCCTCTAACAGTCCTTGGGCCAGCCCAGTGGTCTTGGTCCCAAAGGCTGCCGCACCGGGTGCCACACCAGAACTCCGGTTCTGTGTGGACTACCGAGGACTCAATTCAGTCACCAGGACTGACGCGCACCCCATCCCCAGAGCTGATGAGCTCATAGATCGGCTAGGGGCTGCACGGTACCTCAGCACGTTTGACTTAACGTCTGGGTACTGGCAGATCGCCTTGACTGATGGGGCAAGAGAGAGGTCAGCATTCTCCACACCAGATGGGCACTACCAGTTCCGGGTGATGCCCTTTGGGATGAAGAATGCCCCTGCCACCTTCCAGAGGTTGGTCAACCAGGTGTTGGCTGGACTGGACTCGTTCAGTGCCGCCTACCTGGATGACATCGCGGTGTTCAGCGCCAGTTGGGAAGAACATCTGCGCCACCTCTGGGAAGTGTTGATGGCGCTGCGGAGGGCAGGCCTCACGATCAAGGCGAGTAAGTGCCAGATCGGGCAGGGTTCCGTGGTGTACTTGGGACACCAAGTGGGGAGCGGCCAGGTGGCGCCCCTACAACCCAAAATTGAAACCATCCTGAATTGGGAACCCCCAAAACCCAGACAGAGGTGAGAGCCTTCTTAGGACTCACGGGTTACTACAGGAGGTTTGTCAAGGGGTATGGCAGCATTGTTGCGCCCTGACAGAGCTGACTTCCAAGAAGCAGCCCAGGAAAGTGATTTGGACTGACACCTGTCAGAAAGCTTTTGAGGCCCTGAAAACTGCCATGTGCACGGCGCCCGTGCTCCTGGCACCCAACTTCTCCAAAGAGTTCGTAGTACAAACAGACGCTTCAGAGCATGGTGTGGGGGCTGTTCTGTCACAGATGAATGAGGAGGGCCTAGATCAACCCGTAGCCTTCATCAGTAGGAGGTTACTACCACGGGAACAGAGGTGGAGTGCTATTGAGCGTGAGGCATTTGCTGTGGTCTGGGCACTGAAGAAGCTGAGACCATACCTGTTTGGGACTCACTTCCGGGTTCAGACAGACCACAGGCCCCTCAGATGGTTGATGCAGATGAGGGGTGAGAATCCAAAGCTGTTGAGGTGGTCCATTTCCCTACAGGGGATGGATTTCACGGTGGAACACCGCCCTGGTACAGAACACGCCAATGCTGATGGTCTGTCCAGATTTTCCCGCCTTAGTGAAGAGAACTCCCCTGAGGTAGGGTAGTTCTCCCCACATTTCAGCTGGAGGGGACACGTGTTAGACCTGGCATCCTTGGCGTGGGTCTCCCTTCCATTTTTATGATGCCTCCTATGTTACCGATCCGTTTTGCTGGCGTTAGATGCTTTGGGCACTGTGCCACTGCTATTCAGTGCCACAGTGCGAGTGCTCCCTATGATAAATTGCGTGATGGATTAGTGACTCCATGATTGGATGATTGGTTTACTTGTCAGTCCCTAGTACAGTGCACTGAGTGTGCCCAGGGCTTGTAACTCCAATGCCGCTGGTGGGCTTGCAGCACTGGTTGTGCCACCCACAGAAGCGGCTTGTAAAATGTGCCTCAGGCCTGCCCTTGCAGAGCCTGTGTGCAGCCTAGGGCTGCCATGTCGACTTGGTGAGTACACCCACTTACCAGTCCCTAAACCTTCCCTTTACTGCATGTTGGTCACCCCTAAAGTAGGCCCTAGGGCAGGGTGCATTGTAAGTACAAGGTAGGACATGCCCTGGTGTGTGTGGCATGTCCTAATAGTGAATTACAGCCATTTTCGTTTTTCACTATTGCAAGGCTACCTGCTCCCCATAGGCCAGAATGGGCAGACTGACTATTACACCTTATAGTCAGAACTGACCCAGGGAACATGGTAGAAAAACGAATTTAGTATGCCTGAACTCAGAATGATAAAATACATCTTTTAGTGAAGTTGGTTTTAACATTCTGTGTTTGAAAATACCACTTTTAGAAAGTGGGTATTTTCTTGCCTAAACTTCCAAGCCTGCCTCTGCTAGGTTGTGTATTCCTTGTCTGGAGATTGAGTGACAGGGGCTGGGGGTGGCTACAGGAGACAGGGTGAGTCAGCACAGGGCTGAATAGAAAGACCTGCATCCAGAGTGGAGGGAGGAGTTGCACCTGGGTCTGAATAGGGCTGTGCCTGCCTTCCACAATGCTGGCTCCACCTCCTGCCGGGCGGCTGAGCACCCTGCCCCACAGTCTGAAAGGAAAGAAGGAGTCAGAAAAACAAAGTGCTCCAGGACTGACCAGAACTGGTTTTGACTAGGCAGAGGCCTCTCTGCCTTCAGAGAACAAAGGAAAACTGTGTATAAAAGGGGACCCAGACCCCTAGGAAATTAGATCACTTTGGGAAACAAGAAGAAACCTTTGCTGAGGAGCGGAACCAAGAAGGAACTGAGGAGAAGACTATCCCTAAGCTAGAGGGATCTGCCTGCAGTGGTTGCCTGACTGCCAAAGGAAGGAGAAAGGACTTTGTGTGCACTTTTATTCAACTTGTAAAGTATCTCCAAGGGCTTGAGAAAAGAGCTTGCCTCCTGCTGAAGTCTCAGGGACAACAGACTTCAACCACCAGCTCCCCAAGAATCCTTTGGAAGTGCCTGCTGCTGTTTTGGGCCTTCTGAAGGGACTGCGTGTCGCAAGGAGCTGGAAGCGCGACTCAAGAGGAAGAAGCGTGTCGCCGTCGCTGCTGCTGCCGTCGCAACTCCGAAGGAGGGTGTCGCCGCTGTAGCTGTCTTATTGCACCGCATCGAGAGAAGCGTCCCGCAACGAAGAGGAAGCGTGTCGCCGTCGCTGCTGCTGCCGTCGCAACTCCGAAGGAGGGTGTCGCCGCTGTAGCTGTCGCATTGCACCGCATCAAGAGAAGCGCCTCGCATCCACGGAGAAGCGTGCCGCCGTCGGAGCTGCTGCCGTCGCATCACGAAACAAGGGTGTCGCCGCTGCAGGTGTCGCATCGAGCGGAAGCGTCTCGCAACGTTGGAGAAGAGTGTCGCAGCCGAAGCTGTTGCCGTCGCATCGCTGAACAAGGGTGTCGCCGCTGCAGTGGACGCATCGAATCGAGACTTCTCGCAACCTCGGAGAAGCGTGCCGCATCAGGAAGAACTTGACGTCTTTATTTCTTTGCACCAGAACTTTGTCGCATTTCCATCGCTGCAACATTGCTTGTTGTGGAAGCGTCCCGCATCGTAAGGTACATTGACTTAAAGTGTCGCATCTTAAGAACTGAACTGAACTAAGCTAAAACTACCATTTTAAGTACAGTATTGTGGATTTTTGTCGTTTATGGTCTTGTGTTAAAACTATATAAAGAATACTTATTTTTGATATAAACCTTGTGTGGTGTCCGTCTGTAGTGGGTCACTAGATTACTGTATGTGTTCACAAATGCTTTACACACTGCCTCTGAGATAAGCCTGTCTGCTCGTGCCAAGCTACCAAGGGGGTGAGCAGGGGTTATTTTAGGAGTGTACCCCTTTACCCTGACTAGAGGCGAGGGTCCCTATTTGTCACAAGTACCTACCTGTGCCAACTAGAGACCCCCAATTCTAACAGGGCCGTTGGAGAATCCCCAGTAGGGTTAAGTTCAGAACCATAAGCAATGGTATGTAGACCTGGGGAAAGGGGGACATGGCCTGATTGGTAGCAAGAAGTTGGTTAAGCATCAAAGCCTTAGAAGCCCCAAATGCAATGTGGAACAGCATTGAGCATCATATAAAACACTGAACAGGTGCATATATAGATGCAAAGTCGGACACAAGGACAGAGTCAGAGACAGGAGGTACTCATCCATCGGGTGTGGCAGGAGGTCACAGGAGGCCTTAATGATCATCGTCAGTCTGGGCTGAAGCTGCATTGATCTTCAGCGGTGAGCAGGGCTTGTCCCAGCCTGCCTCCTATGTGACCTCCACCAATGCCCTGATTGCTCTGTCTTTCCTGCTTTGGGATTGAAATCCTCATACCTGTAGTCTGCCCATGCAACGGGACCTTTCGTCTCCCCTTTGGGTGGGAGCATCTGTGGTAGGTACGAAGGCGGACGTGGTGTCTATGTTAGAGTCCTTTAGACTGTCCTGGAAGGTGCACAAGTCATCCGGCTCAAGAAAGTCTCTGGACTTACCATCCATTGCGATCCACATGCATGTGGGCTCAAGCAATCTTTGTTAATTAACCCATTTGCGCAGTGTCGGTTGGCCTGACAGAAAGGTCTTCTGTTTCTCATTCGTCTCTCTGGGGAAATCCGCTGATATGCAGATTTTGTGGCCTTCATAATTGTAAGGTCTATGATTGTGGGCTGCAGGCAGGGTTTGATGGGCCTGTGCGTGTCTCAAGAAGCATGTGATAAACAGGCAGAGTTTGTCTCCAGCAACGGGTCTGCGGGCGCAAATACAATGGGCTTGGTGGAACTCTAATGGTGGAGTAAATGACAGGCTTAAAAGGCATGGGAGTAGGTTGCATAAGAAGCCCCCTGCATCATCCCTCTCACCCTTCTCCGGAAATCCAAAGAAGTGTATGTTGTCTCTTCTGCTCCTCCACGTTGGTGACCTTATGCCGTAAATGCTAAAGTTCTGAATCCTAGGAATCTGATTGGGCCATTTGTGATTCTAATGAGTCAAGCATCAGTGCTATCCAGCTCGCCCTGGAATGGTCTAATCTCCATTGTAATGGATTTCGTGTCTGCTGTGAGGTCTGTATTCTTGGAGTCCATCAGTTCCAGCCTTCTGTCCCACTGTGATGATTTCTTGTAGGATGCGGTCCATTGTGTCATCTGGGTGCCCTGCCGGTAGTGGTGTGGCTTGCATGTGTTGGGTTACGATCTCAGTGAAGAGGAGTTGATGGGTCTCCTTCTCGAACACCATTGGTGGAGGTCACAGCTGATGGTAGAAGGCTTGCCTGGGGACCATCCTGAATGATTGTAGGTACAAGGGAAGGACCTGGTCTCCTCTCATCCCAACCTTTGTTCAGGGCCCTTGTGTCCTTGTAGTCTTTTTCAGCAAGCCCAGGTGCACCTGGCCTGACGTTGCGCTGTGTGGGAGTAGGAAGCCTTTTGCGATGAAGACAAGTGAGAGCAGTCCGGAAGTGTGATGAAGGGCACCCGAGTCAGGTTGCGCTATGGCCAGTGGTTAACAGTCCCAGGCAGGGATCTCGGTCCTGTAGGCAAATATCCAAGGTAGCGTCTCTGAAGTGAAGGGGAGTGAGGCTAGTGCGATGTCTCAATGATAGACGTTGTGTGTCGAGGATGAGTGATACGATGGACTAGCTAAATCGGATGGAGCCTGCTGATATGTGGGGGAGGGGGCCTCCAGTGAGGAGCTATAACTCTTGCCTTGAGGGAGCTCCCCTTCCCAGGGGATCTCCTTGGAGGCATAGTGTTGCGGTGGTTACCTTGGGGGAACACAGGAGAGGGCCCACGTAGTGTGGGTGTGGCTTCACTGAGGTTTGTGGGTGAAGGCTAGAGGGGGAGCCCACTGGTGAGGGGCTGTACCTCAACCACCCCCTCTGTACCTCAATTTGAGGCCACATGTTTGAGGGAATCCAGGTGATCCAGTCACCTTGGTAGGCCTGTGAGGACAACTAGGCGGTGGGGTTCTTTTGCTTCACCCAGTGGTGTAGAGAGAGGCCCACGGTCAGTCCTAGCAGGGGGGGGCAGGTCGGGCCCGGGATCCCCACTGCTCCCAGAGTGAGCCGGTACAAGCCAGGTTCAATCAATCTGGGAGTTTAAAGCGCACTACTCACCCGTGAGGGTCTCAAGGCGCTGGGGGGTGGGGACAGCAGTTCCGTTCAGTCGAAGAGCCAGGTCTTGAGAGTCTTCCTGAAGGTGTTGAGGGAGGGGGCGAGTCTGATGTCGATAGGGAGCTTGTTCCTGGCTTTGTCTGCGATGTAGGAGAAGGCTCTTCCCCCTGTACTGGCTCTGCGGATGCGCGGGGTTTCGGCGATGGCGAGGTTGGTGGAGCGGAGGTTTCTTTTGGGTATATGGAAGGTGATTCTTTCGTTAGGTATTGGGGTCCTATGTTGTGTAGGCATTTGTAGGTGTGGGTGATTATCTTGAAGGTGGCTCTCTTCTCAACGGGGAGCCAGTGGAGTTTCCGTAGGTGTTGGCTGATGTGCTCATGTCGGGGGATGCCGAGGACGAGTCTGGCTGCGGTGTTCTGTATTGTCTGGAGCTTGCGGAGTAGGGACTTGTTGATGCTGGCGTAGAGGGCATTTCCGTAGTCCAATCTGCTGGTTATGAGTGCGTGGGTGACTGTCTTCCTTGACTTGGGGGGATCCATTTGAAGGTCTTTCAGAGGATGAGGAGGGTGTTGTAGCAGCTGGATGCAACGGCGTTTACCTGCTTGTTCATGGAGAGGGAGGAGTCGAGTATGTTGCAGAGGTTTCTGGTGTGGTCAGTGGGGGTCGGAGGGCTGCCAAGTGTGGTGGACTACCAGGTGTTGTTCCATGCTGACGGGGTGGTTCCGAGTACGAGGTCTTCCGTCTTCTCCGAGTTGAGCTTCAGGCAGCTGTTGCTCATCCAGGATGCGACGTCCTGCATTCCTTCCTGGAAGCTGAGTCTGGTGGTGGTGGGGTCCTTGGGGTCCTTGGTGAGGGAGAGGATGAGCTGGGTGTTGTCTGCGTAGGATACTATGCTGAGGCAGTGCTGTCTGACGATGGTGGCGAGGGGGGCCATGTAGATGTTGAAAAGGGTTGGGCTGAGTGATGATCCCTGGGGTACACCGCAGTTGATTTCCGTGGGTTCGGCGAGGAAGGGTAGCAGTCTGATTCTTTGGCTTCTGCCGGTGAGGAACGAATGGATCCAGTCGAGGGCGGTTCCTTGTATGCCGGCGTCATGTAGTCTGGAGGTGAGTGTGCAGTGGGAGACGGTGTTGAAAGCTGCTGATAGGTCTTTTCAGCGGCTTTTGCTGTGAAGGGGAGGAAAGAGATGGGCCGGTAGTTCTTGAGGTCCGTGGGTTCTGCTGAGGGTTTCTTAAGCAGGGGTCTGACTTCTGCGCGTTTCCAGCCATCGGGGAAAGTGCCGGTCACGAAGGTGGCGTTGATGGTGTGCCGTAATTCTGGTGCAATGGCGGTGGTGACTCTGTGGTAGATGTGCGGTGGGCAGGGGTCCCTGGGGGCTCCCGAGTGGATTTATTTATTTATTTATTATGAGTTTTATATAGCGCTGGCTAGACCCGAAAGTATCAGAGCGCTTTACAGAGTATCAGCACAAAGCAATTAACACAAGATTACAAAACAATTGCACAATGTTATACAATAGAAAAAAAGAAAGAATATGAGTTAAGGATCAGATAATACTCGAGGATGGCAAAGAGAAGACTAAAGATGAGGCAACAAACAACAAGAGGAATAACAGTAAAAGTGGAGGATTAAGCGGCGGCAAGAAGTAGCCTAAGGAGCAAGGGGAGAAAAAGGGGAGAGCTTAGAATGGAAAGGGTACGGGAAGCAGATAAGGACAGAAAGGGAGACAAAAACCGAAAAAGCACCAAAGATGTCAATAAAAATAGAACAGCAGCGAGTTACACGAGTAATAAATTAAGCATTTTTCACAGAAATTACAAAAAGGATGACAAATCAAAAGAGGCAGAGAAGGAAAGGGGGACAGGAATATGAGAAAGGACTAGGTGGGGGAAGGGAATCTGAGGGGGGAGTGAATAAAGGCAGTCGGGCGAGATGAGAAAATGTAAAATTACTAGAAGGCGAGGAGAAAAACGATAGAGGATACTCAGGGGGAGAACGGAGGCCAGGGGTAAAGGAAAGGGGACGAAACAAGATGGTGGGGCTGGTCCTGGGAATCGACGGTGGCCAGCAACAAAATGGCGGGCAGAGCAAAATTCAAAGAGTCCAACAGTCCGTACATGTGAAGCCAAGGTGCAGGATGAAAGTGCAACAAAAAGTCAAAGTCAAAAGGGGGGGGACGCAGTTCCGAAAAACAAAAGCGGGTGAAAGGTAGAAGAGGCGAGCAGGCTCGGGACCACTGTGGCATCAAAAAATGGCAGTCCGCCAGTCATGGCACCCGCACCCCCGTACCTGGAAAAGGTTTTACCGGTAGCAAAGGTGACGGGGGTGTCGGTGCAGGCGAGGCAGAAAAACTTGGTGATCGGGGCAGCCGCATCGCAGCATTCTAGAAGCCGGCTCCTTCGGGGGAAATGAGACCCTCGCGTCTCCGACAGAGCCCAGGGAAGATGGCAGCAGTATAAAAGGCTGCAATGGCCCAGGGACCAGCACGCCGGCGAAGGCAGGATCTCCCAGATGCAGTCTCGCTGTTCCTCCGTACAGAGCTGCGGGATGGCAGGCAAGCTCGTCTCGGGACCAGAGATAAAGGCGGGCTGCTATGCATACCAAATAGGCGCCGCCGGCAGACAGGAAGTAGCAGCGAAGCTCCGTGAAGTAAGCGCCGATCGCCGGGGCCACCAGCAAAGCCAGGCATCAGCAGCGACACGGCGGGCAGGGAACCGGCAGACCTACAGGAGCTCGCCTGAAGGTGAGGGAACGGAAATGAAACCAGCGGGGCAAAGACGAGCACTGTGCCCGATGTCCGGCTGGGTAGGGGACGGCCGAGGCGGTGAACCGGAGCCGGTCTCCTCTTTAGCTGCACCAGGCAACTCCACCGGACATCGGCCATGGTGTTCAGGATCCGCCGAGAACCGGACTTTGGATGCCTTTCATAGTGGAGGCAGTCTCTTAGGTAGTGACCGGTGTCCAGGAGGCGATGGTGTGGCTGAAGTAGGTTCTGTTTCCCCCTGTGAAGATGGGGTCGAGGGTGTGTCCTGCCTTGTTGGTGGGCGTGGTCACGAGTTGTTTCAGTCCGACATTGGCGAGGTTGTCAATGAGGGTGGTGGAGTTGTAGTCGCTGGGGTTGTCGAGGTGGAAGTTCAGGTCTCCGATGAGTAAGTAGTCCATGGAGGTGATGGCATGGGGTGGTAGATGTGTGGTGGGCAGGGGTCCGCGGGGGCTCCCAAGCGGATGCCTTTCATGGTCGAGGCAGTCTCTTCGGTAGTGACCGGTGTCCAGGAGGCGATGGTGGGCTGGCTGGTGTTGCTGGGGGGTGCGGTGTTTGTGGAGTCAGGTGTTAGGTTGTTGAAGTTGTCGTAGAGGTTCTTGATTTTGAGGTGGAAGTACGTTCCAAGCTTGTCGCAGAGGTCCTGGGAGGGGGTGATGTCCGTGGCGGGTTTGGTGAATTCCTGGATGACGTTGAAGAGCTCTTTGGAGTTGTGGGCGAGCTTGTCTGCGTTGCTGGATATCCAAGTGTGAAGTCCCATGGGTACGAGGTTGGCGTTGGTTGTGGCGGCGGGGGTGTTGCGGTTGAGGGTGGAGTTGAGCTGCTTCTCGGTGACTCTGCTCCAGTTTCTTCCCGGAGGGCGCGGAGCCGGTTTGGGTGGCTTTGGTTTGTTGATGAAGAAGTGTACGCAGTGGTGGTCAGTCCATGGGGGTTGCATGGTGTGGCTGAAGTGGGTTCTGTTTCCCCCTGCGAAGATGGGGTCGAGGGTGTGTCCTGCCTTGTGGGTGGGCGTGGTCACGAGTTGTTTCAGTCCGACGTTGGCGAGGTTGTCAATGAGGGTGGTGGAGTTGTGGTCGCTGGGGTTGTCGAGGTGAAAGTTCAGGTCTCCGATGAGTATGTAGTCCATGGAGGTGATGGCGTGGGGTGCGATGAGGTCAATGATGGTAGCGGCGAAGGGGGCGTGGGGACTGGGGGGTCTGTAGGTGAGGGTGAGGGTGCCGCGGAGTGTGGAGTTGGGGCTGGTCTGGTCCTGGAAGTGCAGGTGTTCGGCAGTGGAGAAGGCGTCGCTCGAGGTGGAGTGGCGGAGGGAGTGTTTGTGAGCGATGGCGAGTCCTCCTCCCGGGTGGTTGGGGCGGTCCTTCCTCTGGATCTTGTACCCATCCGGGATGGCAATTGCGATGTCGGGGGGGCGGAGGTTGGGTCAGGAGGCTCCTCTCAGGTGGCCAGCAAGGGTCACTGCGGGACTCCGGTGAGTCCTTACTCTTCGCTGGGTCGGATAGGCCCTGCAGCTGTGCTGACTGCAGGGGGAGTCACATCACCCTTCCGCACTCCTTGGTCCTCCTGCAGAGGGGGCCAAGAAGAAGTCCAGGTGTGCCCCAGTGGGTCAGCGCCTCATTGCTGTCCTGTCAGTTGGGGGTCGCCGTCATGCTGGATTCTTCTCCGGTGGCCTGCGACGCCCAGGAGACTCAGCGTTAGGCAGCCATCTTTGTCAGCTGCCAACCTCCACCTCTTTCTTTTCTTTTCTTTTTTCTTTCTTTCTTTCTTTTCTTGTTCTTCTTTCATACTTACATTTTTACATTCTTTCTTTCTTTCTTTCTTTCCTTTCTCTCCTTCTTGCACACTTTTCTTCTTTTTCCTTTTGTTCTTGTTCTTTTTAATAAAATGATAGGATGCAACAATAAAGTATTTACTATTCACCGGTCCACGTTTTTAGTTTTTTTATTGGGGTTCTATTGTTATACACTTTGCATAACAAAAACACCATTGAGGGTGCAGTCCTTAGTTACATCAAGCCCTAAAATGGCTAGGTGACTGACATAGGAAGTGCATGGAAGACCTAGAGAACGGTTCCCCAATGCTAGGTAGTAGAACTCGCTAATGAAGTATGTGGCTGAATGATCTACCAAATGTGTGACTTGGAGAAAGAACATAAGCTGCTGTATGTAACTTTGAGTTAAGTCAAGTGGACTGTTTAAGATGTGAGGTCACAACACATTGGTTCGCTGGAATGTGGGATAGATAGAACCTGTAAAAGAAATAAGGTTGGCTAAGTGAGAGGCAGTGCTCACTTATTGGTGGGAGGAAAAGGGGAATTCCTCCTTTCGGAATTAAGCCCTCACACACCCAGCCAGCTAGGTGTCATGCTTCATCATAGCGCTTGCTCCTCGTCAGGTCGGCGCTGCAATAACTGGCACTGCCTCTCACTTAGCCAACCTTATTTCTTTTACCTGTTAGGAACTGCATACTCATCTCTGTTGGTTTACATTTGGGCATGTATGCTGGACCTTTATAAAAGCCCTGAGTCCCCCCTTTTTGGTTATTTAGATAGAACCTGTTCATCTGGACTGGAAGGTGTATAGCACAGTGTGAGTTTGTGTCAAAACGATGGGTCTTCAGGTCTTTCTTTCAAATAGACAATAGTAAGTTGTGAAAAGCAATTACGACCTCACTCTTCCCTAGGCAAAACTGAGTTTGTATTTCAGAGGTTCTTTCTGACAATTTAGCATCCCAAAGAGTCGTTTTGATGGAGATTGTGTGTTCCCTGAAAATGGAAACATCCCACCACATGTTAGCCATATATTTCAACTGAACTTCCCCCCATTCGACTACGCCACCTTCTCGCTGAATGGGTTTTCCTCTTGTGGTACACCTATACTTTGAGTATCACTTTGTTATTTTACATCCCATGAAATGTGAAGACGATGACTAGAATTCCCCCACTCAAAAATTATTACGTTTTGCAGACACGTTTGCTTAGGCAATTGGTACCAAGTAGAGGAAGGGGAGGATATCCCTTGCAAACAGAGGAGTGAGCACAACCTGCACTCAACTCCTAATCAGCCCAGGAGAAACAAATCAGGCACACTTTGCGTTTGTCATTTTTCACCTCAAAAGCTGACATGGCTCCTCTTTTTCTCCTTAGGCCACGGACATTCCTGATGTTTCACTGCTGCAATCTGCTAACACTTCTTATTTTTTGTTTTGCCTTCTTTTTCCTTAGCTGATACTATTGTCATATATAATTTCCCCTCCCTTGCCTGCTCTAGTTATTTCGTTCTCCATGGATTTTTCTGTCATTCAAAACTCCGAATGAAGTAATCGTGTGGGGGACATCTTAACCCGTCAGATTTTAATGCTCTTTAATCAACTCGGCTGTCTACGTGGAAGTATCCTCGGGAGCCTGGCGTTCGACCTGCTTTGCATATCAAGGATATGGTAATTTCCAAGGGGATGAGCATCAGCATCACTCTGCATTTCTTGATTGCTGTATTTTATCCAGCCTTGAACTATAGCTGTAAAAGTGCTGCAGTGATGACTAGAAGATGGGTACCGGCTCTGAGCCCCTTTATCCCAGAGCTGGTTGTGCAACAAGGCAATATCAGGTGGCATCCAATGCAGTACTCATTTTACGAAACAATAGATGCAGGGAACTAAAGTTGGGAGCCTACCACCGTGGCTGCCTCAGGCTGGTCTTGATGAGTACCAAATTCTTCCTACTTTTAATTCCACCTCATGACTCTTTTTTCAATCACTCTACTTCTTTTTCTCATTTTTGAAGGTACCTCTTTCTCCCTGATTTCTCCCCTTTTTCATTATTTCCCTATATTTCTCTTCCTCCTTCTTTCGCTGTTATCTCTCTCTTGCTCTGGGTCAACGTTGGATGTTGATAAATAAGTTCTGAGGCCCCGAAAAGGAATCATAGTACCCACCATCCACAGCCATCTCTACAACTTAAGTACCTATCTGACGGGGCTTACAAACAGCTAGAGGGGCGGCGGCCCCATTGTTACGGGCTGTGTTATGGTATGTTCCAGTCATGTATATGTGGACCAGTGAGGTCACATAAAATCTTATGGAGTACACTGGTGGAACTTTGGAGTTTGGAAATCCGGAGAACAGACTTTGTGCAGGTGACTTTGATCTTAAATAGTCTTAAGAAGGAACACAACTGCAGTACTTTTTGGGTGGATTCAGAATGTGACGGAATCACAATACTGGCAACGAGGAGCTTGTGTGGGGGTACCAGCACATAGTGGCACCATCAAACCCCTTTTCTCTACAAACCTGGGATGGAGCCCTACCATGAAAGCAGCCTTTTGAGCTATGAAGCATTAAACTGGTGAGTTGCAGGAAACATTGTCACCTTCTATTCAGAGCAGAAATATCTTGTGCACTGGAATGCAACCGAAGCATCATGAGCGCAGGAGTATCCAGAAACCCTCTATCCTGCATGAGCCATGCTCACAAGGGATGAATGCTATATTTGTTGTTTTAATTCGTCCACTTGGTGATGCCTTGCTACAGCGCAGCAGCCATCTTGGAAGGATTTCTTCAGGTCAGTGATGAGACACATTTCCTGGTAACGCTGCTCCACGCAGTGTCATTTCAATGCAAAGTAGTGGCTATCTTTGGTTAATTTTTTCATGTCGGTAATTGGATTATCCCTGTTAATTTGCTCCACGGTTGAAAATAAGTAATTCTAGGGAAAAGAACGTTAATAGCACTGGATTACTCAGGTACTTGGCAGTAAAATATTTTTCTTGTTCTTTCACCAGTCCTTCACGTGAAAATGGTATGTGTTAATTCTAAGAATCAAAGTTCAAACTGCAATGACACTGACTGCTGAAAAAATATTTTAGAAGTTGAACTTTGGTAATGTGTACTAATTCTTAAAGAGGTAAACACAATTTACTTTACTGTAGAAGGAGTTCTGCACAATTTTCACACTTTTGAAGTCTCAGTAACTTGATTTTAAAATGGGAGCGGTAAGTAGGTCTCAGCCCCCCCCAACCATCCCATTTCTCTGGAAAAGCTGGAAGAAACTTTGATTCATATCTTATTGCTACTGTTGCAGAAAAATTCTCAGTGACTGGGAAACAAGTGGGTCTTGTTCATAATTTGGGGGTGGAAGTGAAGAACATTTAAGACAGTATTCATGAAATACGTATAGTGATAGGAAAGATGAGCCACATGATGAATTTGAAATGTCTATGAGAATCATTTGGATCTAGAATTAGCGTAGTATTGGAAAGTCAATTGTTTTTTCATAAGGTCTCAAGGTAAAGATGAGAAAGTCAGCAGTTATTTCGCATGTCTAAAGACATTTATCCACATCGGTGAGTTTGATGATCTCACTGACTCCTTAGTGAGGGGTCAACTACTGAGATGCACCAACA
The DNA here is from genome assembly GCA_963921515.1 of Calotriton arnoldi. NCBI lineage: Eukaryota > Metazoa > Chordata > Amphibia > Caudata > Salamandridae > Calotriton > Calotriton arnoldi. The sequence goes on from CAWUFW010003328.1 coordinate 895,355, forward strand.
GCATCATGATACAAGAGAAACTTGGCTAAATATTCTAACCTTAAAGAAGCCGTTACTATTGTCGAAGCTATGGAGAACAATTGTGATTGGGTCAAAGAAATGGGGAAATGTGGGGGCATGAGAAGAAACTACCAATAAGGTTCATGAAATTGGAAGTGAATTTCTTTAGCTGAAGTGTGAGCGATGGTGCTGCAGGGTGGTACAGAAGAAAATAAGTCTGGAACAATGGACTTCAAATACATTTAGCGAATATTCCTAACTGTTATTTAGGGAGTGCTCTGTGCAGGAAGTGTAGGAAAAGGGGACAGTACACTACAATGTGCATGGATTAGAGAGTCCAATGTGTGAAGAAAGTTACTGATGATGTTAAAAGTGTAGTTTTAAATGTGAAAAGTCATACAGAGATGGTGACTGAGGGAGTTATTGTTATGTCTGAATTTGAAATTCTGTTGAACAGCAGTATACTTACTGTACTAGCTGATTCTGGCTCACCAAACGCCATGGTAGGAGACAAGGATCGGGAAAAATATTATCAGGAGGAGGTGATTAGGCTGTATCCACCCAATATTAATCCTGTACGGTGTAGTGGTGTGAAGATTGGTGTTGATGGTTATGCATTTGAAATTCTGTTGAACAGCAGTATACTTATTGTTCTAGCTGATAGTTGCTCACCATACACCATGGTAGGAGACAAGAATTGGGAGAAATATTAGCAGGAGGAGGTGATTAAGCTGTATCCACCCACTATTAATCCTGTAAACTGTAGTGGTGTGAAGATTTATGTGGTTGGTTATGTGGGTGGTACCATCAGAAATACTTGGGTATTACACTTAATCTTAATGTCCTGAGCAGGTGATGTTTGTAGCTGATGTGGGGGTGTGGAGAGTTGTGGAAGAACATTTCTGGTGTGTTTATGGAAAACCTAGGCCATTTGAATGGAGCTAAGTCATGTGCACATAAAGGTGAGGAAGGTTAACAATCTTATGCTTGAAGTGTTGAGAGAGGAGTTGCAAGGATTACTTGAGTTGAGTGTCATAGAAGAGATTGAATCGATTAATTGGTTGGCATCACTGGCTCTGGCGATGGTGGTAAGCAGATTCAGATGTATGCCGATCTATATGGTTTAATCAGATTTATAGGGGTAGATCTGCAACTTTTGCAGAGGTTTTGGCAATGATAAGTGGGGTGAAAGTTGTTAGTGTCATGGGTTTGTTTTCCACCTATCATCAGGTGCTTTGCATCCAGATCCCAGGCATCTTACCTCCTTTGTCATGCTTTTAGGGGTGTATAGTTTCATAAACATGCCTTTTGGACTAGCCTCCACTGTCACATGTCAAATAAGAGTGATGCAGATGGTTCTGAAAAAAATTATCAAAAAGTCTTGTTTTTTCAAGATGATATGTATATTTTTGGAAGAAATATAGAAGTTCATGGTAGTATTTTGAGACTGGTGTTGAACAGGCTTAAAAATAGTAACCTCACTCTAAAAAAAGAATAATTTAGATTTAGAGTCAGTTTTGTGACCTGTCTTGGACACACTATATTGGGGGAAGGCATAAGCCCTAAATTGGGGTTAACAGAGACTATAGTTAAGGCCCGACCCTCTAGTGAACAAGAAAAAACTCAGTCCTTTTCTGGTTTGGCTGAGTATTATTAGGGTTGTGAAAAATTGTGGTAGTGTCGACCAGTCATTAAGAACTCTCCTCAGGAAAGATACACAATTTGAGTGGAGTCCTGAGAGTGATGTAGCTTTTAAGTACTTCTAATCGAATGAATAAATGCTTACTTTAGGGTATTTGGATGTAAAGAAAATGACTATTTTGGCCATTGATGCTAGATTGCATGGCTTAGGAGCTGTTTTCACCCAGGTTGTAGATGGTGAGCATTAGGTGTGCATGGAGCATTCGTCATTTTTTGTTTTCCTTTGGGGCTTTCCTTTTACTGTGCTGTCAGATCATCACCCTATTGGCCATCTTTTCATGCATAAGGGGCGGTGAAAGAATTACACCCAGGATCAAAAGGTCATCAGAAGACCTTGAGGAATTTAATTTCCATGTTGTAGTATCTAACTAGTTTGAGAAATGAGCTGGTGGGTTGTCTGTCACGGTTACCGATTGTGGATGTAGCATGCATTGGTGAGAGGCTGCTCATATGTTGGGTGAGAGAGGAGGTTTTGGGAAGAAACAAGTGGGAACAAGTGAAAAGGAATTATTCTGCCATGGATCTGGTGTTAGAATATGTGGTAAGGGGTTGGCCTATTTGGAGTGAAATATCTGAGTGAGCCAGGTTGCTTTGGAAAGTTAGAAGTGAATGTTGTTTGTGTGGAGATGAACATATGAGGGAAGAGTGATGTGTACCACCTCTTAGTGCATGTGAGAAAATTATCATCCGGGCTCATCAGGGTCATCTGGGTAAAACCTAACAAAAGCATGTGGAAGAGAAAGGCATGTGTGGCCTGCCTTACATAAAGTGCTGGAAATGGTTGATGGAGATTGCATCCAATATGCAGGGAATTACAAAACTCAAGTCAAGTGTCAGGCACCTTTGTCACCTGTGGAGGTTCCAGAATTACCTTGGATTAAGTTAGATCCTGATTTCATGGTACCTATAGCTCTTACCTGGTATGGATAGATATGTTTTATTACTATTAGGCAACACCTCCAAATTGGTTTCCAAAAGGCCTGTGAGTGCTGTAAATACCAGGGCAATATTAAAGAGTTTAAGAGGTGGATTTGCCAGTGAAAGGGGTGCTATTGTACACCAGTGTCCTGATTTTTATGCTCCCAATTTTAATGGTTTGGTTAAGTGCATAAACAGAGTGGTGAAGTTCTGAGTCCAGAGAGCATATGAGTTGATGGTTCCCTAGAAGGATATACTGAGGGAGACCTAGTGGGCCTGTCATACCACTCCAAATGCAGCACCTTTGGTTGACACATTCGCATGTTTGATTGGCAGATTGGCATTTTTAAAATTCAATCGAGCCTGGTTAAGACATTCTGAGTCAAAGCAGGTAGAGAATAATGGAAAATGTGGTTGCTTGCGTGCCAACTATCAGCAGCGCTACAAGCAAAGGTATGCCTTTAAGAATGTTGATTGTGAGATTGGATGGTGTGTGGGTGATTTGGTTTGAGTGCTTGAGTAAAAAGCCATGTTTGGTGATAAAGAAAATGTCAAACCCAAGTTTATTGGTCCATTTTCCATTATGGAAGTAAAGAAGAATGTGGTGAAATTGGACACATGGGACGTCTGGAGTATTTTCAGTCTTACACCATGTTTGGAGGGTCTACAGAGTAGGTGGAATGCGAAGAATGCTATTTTGTAGCTATCATCTAGCTCCAGTCATTAACATGGATGCTGCGCAGGTTCTTTGTTCAGGAAAGAACATCCGGTTGTTGTGTCCTCTCCTTTCAACAGTAAAGCTTCAAGACAAAGGGGTCGATTCCGATTCGGGCCGGAAAAAGCACCGACCGACTCGGAGCCGGAATTTATTCCGACCGACACGTACCTGTGGCGCCCGACACGCCAAGTACGATGCAAGGCGTGCAAAATCCGACCGACACGTACTGAACCCAAGCCGAACGACCGAGCCGCACGGAAAACAGCAATCCGGCCGGAAAAACACGCGAATCGAACCGACCGACACGCACCCGGAACAAATCCAACCGAAACGTACACGCGAACTCCAAACCGCAAAGTACGATGCAAGGCGCGAAAACCATGACCGAGTCGTACGGAGGACAAGCCGTACGACCAACACGCATACAAAACCGAGCCGAGTAACACAAAACACCGCGACCGACGCGTACGCAGCATAGAAAACTGCACAAACACAGCGTGAGCGAAGCGAAGAAGACCGTATGAGACAACTGCAGGGTCCGACTCGGTCACAAGAACGTTTTCAACATGCACAGACAGTACAAAGGAAAAATTACACATAAAAAGGCCAAACAAGCAATTACAAAGCCAATAAATACTGGGGGGGTGGGGACAGAGAACAAAGACACACCCACAACTCCACCCATATAAAGGACACAAATCCCAACCATGATCCTTTGCAAATGCCATTCTACTGCCAGCACCCAACAGACAGCAACCACACACCCACAGCTCATCCCTCACACAAGCCACACACCATCAGCACACCAACAAATACCTACCTCACACACACCCAGCAAAACACACACTCACACACCCTCACCTGCACACCAACACACACATCACTCACCATCACCACCCATCACCATGCCCCCAAGAAGAATCACAAGTTCCTAGATTGTGAATTGGAAGTCATGGTAGACAAGATCCTCAGGGTAGAGCCACAGCTGTTTGGCACACTGGCCCAACAGACCCCCATCTCCCAGAAAACCAAGATGTGGGAGAGGATCATCAACAGGGTGAACGCACAATCACCATGTCTGCGCACAAAGACCGACATCCAGAACAGGTGGTATGACGTGCGCAGGAGGGTACGGGACCTGCTCAAGAAAGACTACCTCCTGAGCCAATACACCGGCAGTGGCCCTCCTGCCAAGCCAGTATACCTCAGGCCCTGGGAGGAGAAGGTGCGGGCCATCCTTCCGCCAGTGAGCGTATATGGACTAGAGAACATCCCAGAGCCTGGTGAGTACACAACAAATGTACACAATATTCTGCCACAATACACACACATCACTGTCAAGGGAGAGTCAAACCATGCACTCATAGCAATTACACAGCAACCAGAACAGAATCATCCCAAAATGTGTATGTCAGTCAGATAAACACAACACATGCCATCTCAAAGTTACATTTAACCGTGTCATCACATGTACAAACACAACTACAACTACAGCTAGGCAGTGGCACAAATAGAACTAACAAACACATCCAGACATGTAGCCACCACTACAACACCAACACACAGTGAAGACCACTGAAAGAAAGGAATTCTGTGTATGCTGGGCAAGTCAGTGTAGCCAATAGCATCATGGGAGTCGTAGTCACACATATTGCCCCCACCACAACTGTCCCATCAACACCACCATGAACCATGCGCACATCACAGGGAGTGGAAAGGACTCACAAGATGGCTGACACTGGCTACTGCTGTGGGGAGCACAAGGCCCTGCTGGCAACTGTGCAACAACCAACAGCAGGACACCACTGACTGACATCCTGAGAGACAACTTCCACTCCCTGCAATGGAAGCACGTTCCATGGTGGGATATCTGGCTGGGTGGGAAGGAGGACTCGCAGCACTGACCATAGTCACAAGCACCTCCCTCACACACACCCTCAACACATACTCCACATAACCCACCTGGGAGAATGCAATGCCACACATCCTAACTCAAGATCCCACAAAGAACCTCCACCCTGGGTTATGTTGTGTGAAGCACAGGGACACTCTTGGGACTTTCAGCCAAACAACTGCCAGGACAACACTCCCAGCCATCCTGTCAGCACAGGTAGCCCACCCCACAGGCAAGCAGAGTCAAAAGGAAGGAAGGATGGGCATGCTGGGAAGGGGGGTGGAGGCAATAGCATGATGGGAGTCGTAGTCACAGCTCTACATCCCCCACCACATGGCCCAGCAAGCTCACACTCACGCATGCACATCCCACAGAGAGTGGAAAGGCCCATCAAAGATGTCTGACACTTACTGTGTCGTGAGGATCACAAGGGCATGCTGGGAACTGCACACCAATCAACAGCAGGACACCACTGTCAGCCATCTTGCCATTGCTCTCACACCCACACACACTGAACTCCCCACAAAAGCAAGTAAGTATGGGAATGCTGGGAAGTGGGGTGGAGGCAATAGCATGATGGGAGTCATAGTCACAGACATAGCTCACCCCCACAACTGTCCCATCACCACCACCCTGAACCATGCTCACATCACAGGGAGTGGAAAACGACTGACAAGATGGCTGACACTGGCTACTGCTGTGGGGAGCACAAGGGCATGCTGGGAACTGCACACCAACCAACAGCAGGACACCACTGTCAGCCATCTTGCCATTGCTCTCACACCCACACTGAACTCCCCACAAAAGCAAGTAAGTATGGGAATGCTGGGAAGTGGGGTGGAGGCAATAGCATGATGGGAGTCATAGTCACAGACATAGCTCACCCCCACAACTGTCCCATCAACACCACCCTGAACCATGCTCACATCACAGTGAGTGGAGAAGAACTCACAAGATGGCTGACACTGGCTACTGCTGTGGGGAGCACAAGGCCCTGCTGGGAACTGTGCACCAACAAACAGCAGGACACCACTGACTGACATCCTGAGAGACAACTTCCACTCCCTGCAATGGAAGCACATTCCATGGTGGGATATCTGGCTGGGTGGGAAGGAGGACTTGCAGCACTGACCATAGTCACAAGCACCTCCCCTCACACCCCCCCCTCAACACAAACTCCACAGAACCCACCTGGGAGAATGCAATGCCTCACATCCTAACTCAAGATCCCACAAAGATCCACCACCCTGGGTTATGTTGTGTGAAGCACAGGGACACTCTTGGGACTTTTAGCCAAACAACTGCCAGGACAACACTCCCAGCCATCCTGTCAGCACAACCAGCCCACCCCACAGGGAAGCAGAGTCAAAAGGAAGGAAGCATGGGCATGCTGGGAAGGGGGGTGGAGGCAATAGCATGATGGGAGTAGTAGGCACAGATATTGCTCAGCCTCACAACTTGCCCATCAACACCACCCTGAACCATGCTCACATCACAGGGAGTGGATAAGGACTCACAAGATGGCTGACCCTGGCTACTGCTGTGGGGAGCACAAGGGCATGCTGGGAACTGCACACCAACCAACAGCAGGACACCACTGTCAGCCATCTTGCCATTGCTCTCACACCCACACACACTGAACTCCCCACAAAAGCAAGTAAGTATGGGAATGCTGGGAAGTGGGGTGGAGGCAATAGCATGATGGGAGTCATAGTCACAGACATAGCTCACCCCCACAACTGTCCCATCAACACCACCCTGAACCATGCTCACATCACAGGGAGTGGAGAAGGACTCACAAGATAGCTGACACTGGCTACTGCTGTGGGGAGCACAAGGCCCTGCTGGGAACTGTGCACCAACAAACAGCAGGACACCACTGACTGACATCCTGAGAGACAACTTCCACTCCCTGCAATGGAAGCACGTTCCATGGTGGGATATCTGGCTGGGTGGGAAGGAGGACTTGCAGCACTGACCATAGTCACAAGCACCTCCCCTCACACCCCCTCAACACAAACTCCACAGAACCCACCTGGGAGAATGCAATGCCTCACATCCTAACTCAAGATCCCACAAAGAACCACCACCCTGGGTTATGTTGTGTGAAGCACAGGGACACTCTTGGGACTTTTAGCCAAACAACTGCCAGGACAACACTCCCAGCCATCCTGTCAGCACAGCCAGCCCACCCCACAGGGAAGCAGAGTAAAAGGAAGGAAGCATGGGCATGCTGGGAAGGGGGTGGAGGCAATAGCATGATGGGAGTAGTAGGCACAGACATAGCTCACCCCCACAACTGTCCCATCAACACCACCCTGAACCATGCTCACATCACAGGGAGTGGAGAAGGACTCACAAGATGGCTGACACTGGCTACTGCTGTGGGGAGCACAAGGCCCTGCTGGGAACTGTGCACCAACAAACAGCACAACACCACTGACTGATATCCTGAGAGACAACATCCACTCCCTGCAATGCAAGCACAGTCCATGGTGGGATAACTGACTGGCTGGGTGGGAAGGAGGGCCGGCTGTCAACCAAATACAACCAATGCAGACCATGTTCACACCCCAACAAATTACACAGAAATGCCCAAATAATTCAGGACAATGTGCCACACCAATATCAATCCCTGACTGTGACGACTTAGGACAATGTTGCAAAATCATGTATGTCATGAAGTTGAAGATTTGAAGGATGCTGTGGGCGTGTATTGGTGCTGCTATTCCATGGATTGGCCAGATTCAGAAGATGCAAACGACTTGGACCTATCACTTTGGACACAAGCGACAGTATCTGCCTCTCCAGCACATATATATTGCTGGCTGTTCCCCTGAGAGCTCACTTGCCTGCACTACATGCTCCAGGACGACATCTGCCACTGCACTGCTGCTGTCTCTGCCCCTCTGGACCTTGCAATGGCACGTACTGTGGAGAGAGCCCCAGCCTTCAGCCTTGAGGAGAACCAGGCCCTGCTGGACAGCCTACTTCCACAGTACAGCAAGCTGTATGGGACACCAGGGGAGCAGGTGAGTGTTCTGTGCACTGCCTTTCTGAATGTGCATTTTGTCTGACTAGCAAGGCTGAAAGTCTGCACGCCACTGGCTAGCAGGCTCACTGAGTAGTTGTCACCCCCCATAGTGTGTAGTGACATGCACTGGACAGGTATGGTGCAGTGACAGTGCATTTGAACAAGGTTTTACTTCCCATGCAATGATACCATGTAGTGACGTCTGGCAAACTGTCCATGGGCAGCGTTGCACTGCCTGTGTACATCATGTGCCCCTGTGATTGAGACATGTATATACAACTGTGTCATGCACGGATATGTTGCATGTGTAGTAATGGCCTTTTCACTTTGTCATCCTGACAGGTTAATGCCCATCGGAAGCAGGAGATCTGGAAGGACATCGTCCGGGCTGTCCGGTCCGTGGGGGTCTACAAGCGCTGGATCCGCAACTGCCAGAAGAGGTGGCAGGACCTTCGGGGCTGGACCCGGAGGATTGCACGGGTCCAGCTGAAGCAGTCGCCTCCTCGCAGGAGGGGCAGAACACGGACCCTGACCCCACACATGCTCCAGATCCTGGCGGTGGTGTTTCCAGACCTGGATGGGCAGCTGAAGGCCAGACAGCAGCAAGGAGGGGTGAGTCAAAGACTGCACTGTGAACTCTGTATTACATGCTATGTGCCCTCCTCTGGCCTGGTTAAACTGCCACAGTACAGCAGTCATGTTGTCCAGGAGCCATGTCCCTCTATTGTGCACTGCCCACTCCTCATCTGATACCCAGGTGTGGCCCTTACATTCAGGGAATTGTGTCACTTGGGACTGTGTCCTTGCAGTTTGCTTCACTAAAGGTGGGGGACAGCATCTGTTTCCCTAACTCTGTTGTGGGCATCATGGGTGGGTCCATTGTTCACACAACGCCTGTGTTCGGACATGTAATCTGCGTGTTGCTTTGATATGCGGTCCACTTGCTGAGCTGAGCCACCACATGTGCCTGGGGTATGTGGCACACACCCATGCAGCGGGTGGGAACAATGTTTGGGCCCCAGGAGTGTGCAGATTACGTGTGTCACACATACATAGCCAGCTATCCACTGTCCAGGGCTCATCCCTCATTCATGTGGGGCAGGACAGTCATGCCTACTCCAGGCCATGCAATGCACTCTGTACTCCCACTCCCGTGTATCAGCTGACACATTGTGCGCAGTGATTTGACCCCTCAGGTGTCTGCCTCTGTGTTAGTGTGCTGTGGATTTGTTGCCAGGACTGCTGGGGTGTTTCTCGGTAGGGGCTCAGCATGCCACTGGAGATGTGACCATAGGAGACGATACTTGTGTGTCACATAGGTGTTTGATCAGCTGCCCGTGCAGACTGGGGTATGCAAATGTGAAGTTCAGGCAGCTGTTCCCCATTCACAGCAGATTGTGAGGGGCTCAGGTTCAGAGGGTAGTGTCACAGGTCTCCCATATGTCCAATCGGTATGACCTGGACAGATGAGGGTTAAGATGATGTGTTGTGTGGGGGATGTACATGTGCACTTGTGCAGCTCCAGGACTTGCATTCCCCATGACCTACTATTGTGACACAGTGCAGAGTGTTGTTGTCTGGCTGCCAAGTCATACATCACTGAGACAGTGATGTATGACTTAGCAGTCATGCCTCCGCCATGGCATGTGTCTACTTATTGGTGATCCTGCAGGGGAGTGACATGTGCTACATGCACACCATTTTGGCGATGGCTATCAGGACATGGGTGCATCATGGTGTCTGTCGCTGGTATGCATCACATGCATTTCCTATTTGACTCTGGGCGTCCCTTTCATCCGGAAACCTGTACTGACTCAGTGGCAAGAGTTGTGATGTGTGCATGTCCACATGCTACACCGTGTCCTCTGCACTGTCCAACTACTGTGTAGTTGGTGCATGTGTCCACACTGGGGTGTTGCTATCCAACAGACACCAGACAGATGGGTGCAAGGCCATGTGGGATGTGAGTGCCATGGTTGGCATCAGACTGACAATTGGCTTCTCCTGTTCAGTTAGGGCACTTTTAGCAATGTACAACTAATGATGCCAGGGCTTGCTCTGTAATGTGCTGTGCTCACAGTGGTGTGTGCGTTTGGTGCAGGTGACTGATGTCTGTCTGTTTCCCCATTGTTTGCAGATACATCCACGGCCACGGAAGGGGACAGCTCCATGGACCAGGAGGAGCCGGAGAGCCAGACTGGGTCAGCAGCCGAGGAGTGGTCGGAGGGACCCAGTGGCACGGAGGGCGAGGGGAGCCACACCGAGGAGTCCTCAGCACCATCCACCTCAGCTGAGGACCAGAGCAACTCGGAGGATGACTCCCTTATGGAGGCGGGTGTCAGCAGCCACCACACCCCAGCTAGTGTTGCTGTCCCCGCCACCACCAGCACCACCAACACCCTCCCATCGGCTCCCCTTCCCCAGGTCCGTGGAGGCTCCCATGTTCGGGAGCGTGTCTCCTTTGGGCCAGGCACCGCACCCCCTGCCCCTGTGTCCCCTGCTGCCCTGAGTGAGGAGTCTGTGTACCTCCTTCGCCAGCTCCATGTAGGGCAGACAGCCATGCTGAGTGTCCTCCATGCGCACACCGCTCTGTTGACTCAGCTGGTGTCGTTCATGGAGGGCATCTCATCGGGCATGTCTGACCTACAGAGGGGCAATAGGTCCATGGACTCCTCCCTGACGGCAGCAGTGTCCCTCCTCAGACAGTCCCTCACCCCTCCTGCCTCTGCTCCATCCACACTCCCCAGCACCTTACCCGTCCCAAGCACACACACACCGGCACAGGCACACACCAGCACACACACATCCAGCACACAGACACACACGCCACAAACAAAACGCACATGCACGCACAGTCAGGGGACTGAAACCAGACTCACAGGGGATGGGGCCCTGGAACACACACACGCATCCACGAGCACTGCGCAGTCCTCAGTTGCCTCTCCCTCCAAAGCACCCTCCCTTGCCTCACCTGCAACCCCAAAGACCCAGCGGCTCTTCCTCAGTGACCTCGGCCTCTTCCCCTCCGATCCAGCTGATACAGCATTCAGGGGGAAGAGGAAGCCCACCCACACGGAGCAGAGTGCCCCTCGCCCCCGGACACCCTCCCCCAGGCGCAGACAGACTGAGGCCCCCACCCGCAAGTCCCCCGGAGTCGTAAGAGCAAGACCCCGCCGCCGCCCTGCAGCTCAGGCACCAGGTCTCCTTCCTCCATCCCTCAGGCCCCCACTCCACAGGTGCCCCCACCACACCCTGCCCCAGGTTCCCCCACCCACAGATATACCATCCCCAAGAGGATCCGGCCTTCTCCCCCTGCCACTTGCTCTCCCGGCACCACACCCCCCGCTGCGCTTGTCTGTGCCACTGATGTGGTGAGGGTGTCCTCCCCCTCTGTCCAGCCCACCTTGCCTGTTCCCCATTCTCCTCCCCTGGTGGTAGGCACTGCAGTGGAGTCCACTACCACCCTGTCTGACTTGGGCACTGCAGTGGCGGACCTGTCCACTCCATCTGCAGGGTCCACTGCAGTCGTGCCGGCACCCACAACATCTGAGTCATGCCCCCAGTTGTGCCGGCACACACCATGTCAGACACCTCCACTGCAGTTGTCAGTGGCTCTCCAGCACCCACCACCCCTTCCCTGCTTCCTCCTGGTGAGCACTGATCCTGTCCCTGCGGTGCCTGGCCTGCCCCCCGGTTGCCCCTCCTAGTGGATTGTCCCTGGTTTTGTGCAGGCATGCGTAGGGTGACATCTGCCACTGTCACCCTGTTTGGACTTTGACAATGGACTGGCCATTGGCCTTTGTGTTTTTCTGGACTTTCAGCTTTCATTACACACATATGCTGAATAAAGCAACTTTCTGTTCTCTAGTGCTTATGCTTCTGATGTACATGTTGTTGATGATGCTAACCATGCCCTTGCTGTAGTGATGGTGATATTTGGTCTCATGATAATGAAGTGTTACTGTGCAGGAACCCATGTGGTCCAGGGGGAATGTGTCCTATCCTGTGGTGTATCCATGTCTTCCATAGCAGCATCTGAGGGTGTCATGTGTTCAGTATTTGGCAATGGGATTTCCTACTTACATTAGCTATTTCACATCTGTGGCTTCCACCCCTGCACATCTGTTGTGCCTGCCATTGTTCAATTCGTCTACTTCCCTGACCGTATGGCCATCTCCACTGGACATGCAGGTTTGGGCATCAATGGGGAAGGACTCATCTGTGTTGTCAGTGCAACATTGCTATACAAGTGTGTTGGATCTGTGCTGATGATTTCGTTGGCACTTCCATGACCAGGCTGATGTGACGGGAGCCCTCATTTGGTGCTAATTGTTGATTGTGTGACCAAGTGCTCAGCTGACATGATGGGGCCCTACTGAGGCAACATATGGCACAGCTTTCCTCACACAGGAGTGGAGTCCCCTCATAGCAGTGTGTACTCCTGTGACATTGCCTGCGCCCAAGGTGTGTGTTGTATGTGCATGTCTGTGTGTTCACTTCCGTTTAGCTGTGCATGCTGTGATCCCTAGTGTTGTACCTGTTTGTGATGCTTGCTGAGTTGACCTATGTTCCCCCAAAGTCTTCTCCCTGGGTTCTCTGTGATGTGGGTGCATGGCACATTACTGGTCATCAGGGTGTCACCCATAGGTGTGTTTGCTGTCAGGGCTGAGTTTGTGTGCAGACGCAGATGGGTCACAGTCAGGTTTCCCCTTGGCACTTGTTGTTTGCCCCTGTCATGTGATTTCCAGTTTGTGTTATCTTTCAGTGATTGTGAGACGTTGTGTGTGTGACTGCTGGCACTCCTCAGGGTCCGGGCTGCAATGTTGGTTGTTGTCTATGTGTGTTCTTTGTGGGTGACCTTGGCTTCTTGGTGTGTGACTGTGGCTGGGATCCCATTGGTTGGTGTGGTATTGCCGTCATGTCCATGTACAGCGTAGTGTGCAGTGTGTCAGACATTCAGGAGTCTTGTTGAGTGGCCATGTGTGATGTGTTTCTGCACCTTGGTTCCCACCCACCACCCTGGAATAGTCATGGGTGCATGTGCAATGTCACCAGTGCATGTGTGCTTCACTGCTGCACATTGTTGGAGGTCGAGGGGTGTGGTGTTGAGTGTGTGCAGATGAGAGTTTTTGCCCGGCTAGGCCCCTGCCTCCATGTTGGCCTTGGCTTACTGGCCATGCTGATTGATTTGTGCTTGTGTAGGTGTGATGGTAGTTTGTTGCTCAGGACACATGACTGTGGTTCACAGTGTGAACGACATTTAGCTTTGTCATCACAGTGGGATTGTAATGCAGCCCAGGGTCACCACATTGTGGGGGCCCTGGGGGTAGTGCTGTAGTGTGTGTGTGTCTTGCTGTGTCAGTTGCTGTTCCTACGTGCCTGTGTGACATGTGTGATTTGTGCTCCCTCTCATCTGACAATGCCTGCTTGCCCACATAGGGGATTTGGATCCATGAGTTACCTTTGTGTGGCACTGTATGCACATCTGTATGATTGGTATTCAGGTCTCCTCATGTGTTGTGTGGTTGCCTGGGGACACTGCCCCCCCCCTCACCTGTTGTGTATGATGTGCAGTGTGGGTCTGCCTGTTTGTGTTTGTGCCTCTGCACCACTGCATTGGCATATCTTGGGTGTGCCATTGGCTGTATGTAGTTTGGTGGCTTTCCCCTGCTGTCCCTGGGACTCCTAGGTCATCGGTCAGCACAATGATCATGGTTTGTGTGTCCCATTGCTGCCATGGTATGGTATCTGTTCACCTCACATCTACAGTCTCCACAGGGTATCTGCATTTGTGTGCCCATTGGTGCAAATATGTGGGTCTGCATTCTGATGGTCACTTCTGTCATTGTGTCATTGATGAATGTTGACAGTGTCAGCCCCCATGGGTGTTGTTTGTCTGCACATGGCCAAAGGTATGTCTTATTTTCACTGCAGTATTTGGCTCCCCCAATTTATGTTGCAATGGGACACATGCACTACTTTGCCACTGATGTGTTTTATGTTCTGTGACCAGGAATCATCCATGCAGTTTGGCAGTTGCAGCTCTTTCTTTGTCAACACTTACATTTTGGTCACTGTGATGATGGGGGTTTGGACCCCATTGCCACAATGTTCAAAATGTGCTTCAGCTATGGACCCCACACTTACATTTTGGTCACTGTGATGATGGGGGTTTGGACCCCATTGCCACACTGTTCAAAATGTGCTTCAGCTATGGACCCCACACTTACATTTTGGTCACTGTGATGATGGGGGTTTGGACCCCATTGCCACAATGTTCAAAATGTGCTTCAGCTATGGACCCCACACTTACATTTTGGTCACTGTGATGATTGGGGTTTGGACCCCATTGCCACAATGTTCAAAATGTGCTTCAGCTATGGACCCCACACTTACATTTTGGTCACTGTGATGATGGGGTTTGGACCCCATTGCCAAACTGTTCAAAATGTGCTTCAGCTATGGACCCCACACTTACATTTTGGTCACTGTGATGATGGGGGTTTGGACCCCATTGCCACACTGTTCAAAATGTGCTTCAGCTATGGACCCCACACTTACATTTTGGTCACTGTGATGATGGGAGTTTGGACCCCATTGCCACAATGTTCAAAATGTGCTTCAGCTATGGACCCCACACTTACATTTTGGTCACTGTGATGATGGGGGTTTGGACCCCATTGCCACAATGTTCAAAATGTGCTTCAGCTATGGACCCCACACTTACATTTTGGTCACTGTGATGATGGGGGTTTGGACACCATTGCCACAATGTTCAAAATGTGCCTCAGCTATGGATCCCACACTTACATTTTGGTCACTGTGATGATGGGGGTTTGGACCCCATTGCCACAATGTTCAAAATGTGCTTCAGCTATGGACCCCACACTTACATTTTGGTCACTGTGATGATGGGGGTTTGGACCCCATTGCCACAATAGTCATGGCCTGCTTGCATTGTGGGGGCCACACACATATATGTGTGGCACATGTGATAGGGGGTCACATTGTATGTTCAAAGTCATGTTCAGTGTTGTAGGCATTTGACACAGTCTACACACGCTTGTCATGGTGTTGGGGGGATGTCTTTTTCTTGCATTCCCTAGGTTGTGGTGTGCTGGTTGTGTCATGCATTGTCCATCCTATGAGTGGGGGTGGTGTTGGTGGTAGGCATCCAGCCCCCCATGGGTAGAGGTGGTAGTAGTGGTAGGCATCCAGCCATCCCTGGGTAAGGGTGGTAGTAGTGGTAGGCATCTGGCACCCCCCTGGCTAAGGGTGGTAGTAGTGGTAGGCATCCAGCCCCCCTGGGTAAGGGTGGTAGTGGTGGTAGGCATCTGGCACCCCCTGGCTAAGGGTGGTAGTAGTGGTAGGCATCCAGCCCCCCTGGGTAAGGGTGGTAGTGGTGGTAGGCATCTGGCACCCCCTGGCTAAGGGTGGTAGTAGTGGTAGGCATCCAGCCCCCTGGGTAAGGGTGGTAGTAGTGGTAGGCATCCAGCCCCCCTGGGTAAGGGTGGTAGTAGTGGTAGGCATCTGGCACCCCCATGGCTAAGGGTGGTAGTGGTGGTGGGCATCTGGCACCCCCTGGGTAAGGGCGGTAGTAGTGGTAGGCATCCAGCCCCCTGGGTAAGGGTGGTAGTAGTGGTAGGCATCCAGCCCCCCCTGGCTAAGGGTGGTAGTAGTGGTAGGCATCTGGCACCCCCATGGCTAAGGGTGGTAGTGGTGGTGGGCATCTGGCACCCCCCTGGGTAAGGGTGGTAGTAGTGGTAGGCATCTGGCACCCCCTGGGTAAGGGTGGTAGTAGTGGTAGGCATCTGGCACCCCCTGGGTAAGGGTGGTAGTAGTGGTAGGCATCCAGCCCCCCCTGGGTAAGGGTGGTAGTGGTGGTAGGCATCTGGCACCCCCTGGCTAAGGGTGGTAGTAGTGGTAGGCATCCAGCCCCCCCTGGGTAAGGGTGGTAGTGGTGGTAGGCATCTGGCACCCCCCTGGCTAAGGGTGGTAGTAGTGGTAGGCATCCAGCCCCCCCTGGGTAAGGGTGGTAGTAGTGGTAGGCATCCAGCCCCCCCTGGCTAAGGGTGGTAGTAGTGGTAGGCATCTGGCACCCCCATGGCTAAGGGTGGTAGTGGTGGTGGGCATCTGGCACCCCCCTGGGTAAGGGTGGTAGTAGTGGTAGGCATCCAGCCCCCCCCTGGGTAAGGGTGGTAGTAGAGGTAGGCATCCAGCCCCCCCTGGCTAAGGGTGGTAGTAGTGGTAGGCATCTGGCACCCCCATGGCTAAGGGTGGTAGTGGTGGTGGGCATCTGGCACCCCCCTGGGTAAGGGTGGTAGTAGTGGTAGGCATCCAGCCCCCTGGGTAAGGGTGGTAGTAGAGGTAGGCATCCAGCCCCCCCTGGCTAAGGGTGGTAGTAGTGGTAGGCATCTGGCACCCCCATGGCTAAGGGTGGTAGTGGTGGTGGGCATCTGGCACCCCCCTGGCTAAGGGTGGTAATAGTGGTAGGCATCCAGCCCCCCTGGGTAAGGGTGGTAGTAGTGGTAGGCATCTGGCACCCCCTGGCTAAGGGTGGTAGTAGTGGTAGGCATTCAGCCCCCTGGGTAAGGGTGGTAGTGGTGGTGGGCATCTGGCATCCCCTGGCTAAGGGTGGTAGTGGTGGTTGGCATCCGGCCCCCTGGGTAGGGGTGGTGGTGCGCATTCAGGCCCCTGTGTGCATATGTGGCATTGGTGATGGGCATCCCGCCCCTATGGTGCTGCTGTTGCTGGTGTAAGTAAATTCTGCATCCCTCTGTGTGTGTGTGATGTGTCGTGTACGTGTTGTATGTGTTTTGTGGTTGGTGTCTGACTTACCTTCTGCGCCGTACGCGTCCGTGCCCTTTTCCGGTAGTAAATGTAGAATATTGGTATGATCGGGACGAAGGGATTCATGGTTGGTTCGTGTCGTTCGTCTTTCTCGTTGCTTTGCGTCGTCCTCGTCGCTGGCGTGTTCGCCTCGTAGCCGTGGATCGTGTTGTGGCGCGAATCGGAGCTTATGTGCGCCTCTCCCAGATGCTTTGACGTGCCGTGCGTAGCGACGGGTTCGGCGCGTACAGAAAGCGCATCGTACTTGTTCGGCCGGACGGAGCTGCATTTTCCCTTCCGTGCGACTCGATTCTGCGTTTCCGGATTCGCCTTGGTCGGAGAACAGGACCTGGATTGGGTGAGTACGACTCGGCCCGAATCTGTGCTGTTGTGCGCATCGTACTTACTCGTTCGGTATGCTGTACGGATCGGTCGGGAAACAGGCATTCGCATGGCTTTTTTCCCGACCGAATGGTATTGGGTGCGCCTCCGACCGAGATCGGAATCGGCCCCAAAGTCTGAAGAAGAAAAAGATTTCTTCATGTTTGAGAGATTATGTAAACTCTGTAAAAAAATGACTCACACTTAACTTTGTCACACTCTAAGGAATGGTAGGTCCATTGTTAATTTCTTTTTATCTATTCATGTTTTAATTGTTATTCTATAATTATGAAACTTTAGGTTGTTATACCATTCCTATTCTTAATGTTATATTATTATTTGTGGTGTGCTTTGATCTATTGAAGGGCAGGGGGTGTTCCAAAAATGTAAATGTGGCCCAGTGAGGTCATCTAGAATCTTATGGACTCACTGGTGGAAAAGTGGGGGTTGAAATTCTGGAGAAGAGTTAGAAGCTGAAAGTGGGCTGGACTAGTTGTTGATGGTGCTTTTTGCTGTGACTTTAATGCTAAATAAGGTTTTAAGAAGGAACATGACTGTAGTATCTTTTTGGTGGTTTCTGAAGCTGAAGTAAGCACAATAGTGGGGCCAGCAAATTCTCGCTTCACCTATTATGTCAAAATCCCATATTCAAGCCCTTAATAGCAGAGCATGAAAGGATCCATGCTCTGGCTGAAAATAAAGTATTTGCACTTCCTTAGTAGGTAAAAATCATCAAAATCTATGGTTTTCATTCCTGCAACACGATCGCTATGTTTTCACATGTTAGCTCACATCAAACCATGTTTGGGGTTGTTTGACTTGAATAGAGGAATTCATAATAAAAGGAATGTGTTGGATTATACTCCCAGGTCCAAAGATCCTCATAACCCTGGTTCACCTTCAAGGCTAAGAACATAAAATCTAATAACCTAATAAAATATAAAAGACCTTTGCTTCATTGTTCTTGCAATGCCTGGATCTCCCATCTCTCAGATACACAGCTACCAGGTATGCACTGAAGACTCCTGTCACTTTGGCACTGAAAAACAGGAAAGAAGGGTGCTGCAGTACAGATATATGACTCGTCTAGACCTGGGAGTACGCCAGGAACCTCAGTTTTCTAGATGTTCTAATTTTCTTACAAAGCAGATCATGATACCTATTTATTTTTTATCCAAGATTTTGTACAAATGATTTTTGGGGCAGCTCAGTAATAAATAAAGAAAATTGTACACATTTTTAACTTGGAGGTTATCTAGCTTAAACTTTCCCTGGAACATATGATTAACAGTATGGTGACTTAACAGAGTAATAGCCACTCATCTTGAGAGCTGAGTGAAACATTCCATTGAGATACTCTCAGGATAGTTGTCTAGAAGCCTTACCCATGCTGAATGATTTCCCTGGCCTGATAACACACTCCTATTGACCAAGACCTCCTGAGCATTAAGCGTACAGATAAGAAAGAACTGTTGCTCAGTTCAGAGAATCAGTGGACAACACTCACATGAGAAAGGCACACATCCTGCAACTGCCTCCTAAAACATGGATCCAACTTTGCAAAGACATTTTAGGTGCATTTGCATAACCATTATCTGAGCCTGCAGTGCCTTGTTCAGTCTCTCGTCTGTGGCTGCATATGCTGTGATAGCCCAAATTTCATAGAATGGATGAAATAAGAATTGACTGAATAAGCCTGAACATCAGCCACTTAGAAAACCCTCTGCCATCTTTTTCATGTTTCCAAGAGTTTCTGACATCATGAAAGCCTAATTGGCATCAACTTCAGCCTCATTCCGTTGGAATTATTTTTGTTCTATTTTGAAGAATACGTATCAAGGTAAATGGCTTGACAGTCCCAAACCTTCTGCTATAGCTTAATTTCACACACAGTTTGCATTTTCCTTGGTAGTTGGTTCTACTAAAAGCCCCAAAAATGGACTTTCAATCAACCGATCAATCAGTAGATTTGTAGAGCAGTACTTGTCACCCGTGTGGTAGTTGTTTACCAGTTGTCCAAAATTTAGAGCTGCCAACCTCTTCAGGGGGTATTTTTACTCTAAAGTTGCTTCTGCATCCGTGGTCAGAGGTGCTTCTAGGAAACAAAATCATGGCAGCAGGTATGTTGTTTTAACATTTTAGTTTTAATTCATAGGTACAGTAAGAAAATCACCATCAACTAACATTATACCAGCTATCATTTTCTATAAAAACCATTAAAAGAAGAAACATTCCTGTCAAATATGCTGCAAAAATTTTGAATCCATATGGAAAACTTTGAACATGATATTAATATTTATATATATATTTTTTAAACATTCTTTTTATTAAACAATTGCTTGGTACACAATTACAATAATGCAGAGACAGGGAGCCATGTGGCAGTAGTGAGCAGGAAGAAGTTACACAGGAATCACAATATCTTATTCCTACATCATGGATTTCCAATCCCTTTCTATTCCAACGCCTCCCCTGCCCCACAGAATTAATTTCTATTCTTCTCCCATGGGGTCCAGATCTTTTCCCATTTTGTGGGGCATCCTCTACTCTGGTAGATCACTTTCTCCGCCTGTTGGCACCAATCTAGGTTGTGTTCCCAGTCTCTAATTTTTGGGGGAGTGGCAATCCCCCATATTCTCGCAATGTTTCACTTTGCCACCCCCAAGGCCAGCATAAGCCAAGTTTTAGTGTGCTTAGGCCAGTTTACCTCCCCAGTCACTCACAGTAGGTGCCACCGTGCTTCCACCGGAACCTGAAGTCCCACTACATTGGTCATGACCCGGGCCACACCAGTCCAATAACCTTGAATTTTGGAGCAGACTCAGATAATATGAAAGAAGGAGCCCACCTCTCCACAACCCCTATCACATTGGTCGGAGTCACATTGACCCAATCGATGTTGAAGTGTCCTGGGGTTGTACGACCTGTGTAAGACCTGGCTTTGGATCATTCTAAACCGTGCTCGTATAGCAATCTCCCTGGGGCTCTGGGTGGCCTTTCTCCAATCCTCATCTTTCAGGAGCCCCAAGTCTGTCTCCCATGCCTCCCTCAAGGGGCGCAGGGGGTCCATGGAATTATTCATGAGCTTGCGATGAGATAGGCAGACTTATCCACCATTGGATCAAGTAGTAGTCGGTCTTCCAGCGGGGAGTATTCGGGTAGTACTTCCCCCTCTGGTATGTGACATCTCAGGGCATGCCTTAACTGCAGATAGCGGAATCGCTCCTTATCAGCCATCTGATATTCTGTTTGTAGATCCCCAAATTTGATCATGGCCCCATTTCACCAGATATCTTCAAGGCAATCTATTCCAATGAGGCTCCACCTATGAAAGCCCTGTAGGCATCCCACTTCACTCAACAGGTCGCATTCCCAGGGCAGGGTTTGTTCGGTCAATTTATTCTCCACCCCAGTATTTTCGTGGCCGCTCGCCATGCCCGTACTACCATCCGCGTGTGTGTTGGAAGAGATTTCTCATGGCTCCTGCTGTATTGTGCGGCTGGGTAGCCACTGTTTCCCATGATGTGGCGGTCTACCCGATATGCTGACTCGGTGTGGGATGTAAAGACCCAGTCATTAATAGTAATGACCTGGGATGCCAGATAGTAACTCCTGATGTCAGGAACTGCCAGTCCGCCCTCATAGACCCCTCGTTGCAATTTACGCAGCGCTATTCATGGGTTACCTCCCTCCCACAGTAGGCTGCTCAGCTCTCCCTCAATCGCCTGAAAAAACGCATTCGGAACTGATACTGGGTGTTTTGTAGCACATACAACAAGCGAGGGAGGGCCATCATCTTGAATAGGACTGCCCGACCCATTAGAGAGATTGGGAACCACAGCCAGTGCACCACATCTTCCCGCAATCTCACCAGTTGTGAGTGTAGATTCAAGGCCATGAAATCCTCCTTTGACTTGGTGACTCGAATACACAAATATTTTAATTCCTCCCGCTGTACTAGTGTCGCACAAGCGGACGTGAGGGGTGGGATCACACCGGCCAAAGGAAACACCAGAGACTTGTCCCAATTTAACTGGTAGCCTGAATAATTGCCAAAAAGTTGAAGTATGTGAATGAGTCTGTGAAACGTCTGGTGGGGCTTGTGAGCATAGAGCAAAACATCATCAGCGTACAGAGATACGCTCCTCCCAGCTGCCCCTATCATTGATACCATGGACCAGCGAGCCCCCACGCACCCATGCCGTGAGCGGCTCAAGTGCCATCACGAAAATCATTGGGGAGAGCAGGCACCCCTGTTGCGTACCCCTATGTAGTATGAATGACCTGGATGCTGTCCCATTCACACTGACTCTAACCAGCGGGTCACAGTACGGGAGATCAACCCAGGCAGGAAACCTTGGTCCGAGGCTCAGCCTAGATAGAACCTCGAATAGGTATGGCCATTCGATACTATCAAATGCCATACAGGCATCCAATGAGAGCACCGCCACGGCTTCCGTTGGTCGGGCTGCGGTCTCATGCATAACTCCATATAGACGTCGGAGATTCAGCCTGGTGCTCCTATGTGGCTTAAACCCCGACTGGTCGGGGTGAATTACAGTGGGGCGTATAGGATGTAACTGGTTCACCAATACCTTTGCCAGGACCTTGGTTTCAAAATTAAGTAGGGAGATGGGTCTGCAGGAACTGCACATCTCCATGGGTTTGCCCTGTTTGAGAATGACAACTATGGTTGCCAATGTTAAGTCTTCTGGCATTCGCCTGTCACTCAAAGCTGTTTGGAACATATTTAGCATCACTTGAGCCACTTTGTCTGTCACGCATTTATAGAGTTCAGTAGGCAACCCATTTGGGTCTGCCGCCTTTCCGGACTGTAAATCATAAATGGCCCCCATTATCTCCTCTGCTGTCAGGTCTCAATCTATTTCTTCCCTATCGTCCGTCGAGAGTCCCAGCAAGGGGAGGTCCTTAAGCAGTTCAGCACTGTTGTCTTCTGTTCTACCAGAGACCGACTGGTAAAGTGCCTCATAACAAGCTGCAAAAGCCTCGGCTATGGCCACAGCAGACCTGCATGTAGAGCCAGTGGGCTCCCGCAGTTCTAGGACCCAGTTCCAGTCTCTGTCCCTCCTCTCTAGCCATGCTATTAGTTTGTTGGACTTATCACCCACCTCATAGAGACGCCTCTGCGTGGCTATCGCATGGGAGCAGGCCGCATTTTCCTCCAATTTCCTGACCTTCCTTTGTCAGAGCCGCAGCCTATGTCCCAGGGTGGGATCAGATGTCCCCTCTTGCCCTACCTGCTCATCAATAGTCATAATTTCCTGTTCTAGTTCTTTGTATTAAGTGCGTTGTTCCTTCCTCTTTCTCCCAGCCAACACCTGGATGTGACCCATAGCCACCACTTCATATGCCTCCCACAGGGTACAATAGGAACTGACCGAGCCCGAGTAGTTGGCAAAGTACTGTTCCTTCCATTACCTGAACTTGTCCTTAAATTCACTGCCCTTAAAGTGACAGGGATCCATGCGTGGTAGGAGAGTATGGTCCCGGGCAGGGACCCAGAGTAATACCTCCACTGTTGAATTGTCCGATATGCCCCTTGCTCTATGTCATGCCTCGCGGAACAGTCCCACATGTATACATTGTGTGAAACTATAATCCAGGCGAGACCCACTACCGTACGCCATCGAAATGTGTGTATATTGCCTAGCAGTTGAATTGTGTACCCTCCACAGGTCTGTTAGTCCCATTTGCCTCCGCAAATGCTCGCAGATGATCTGGTCCGGTGGCTTTAAGAGAAATCATAGCTCAAGCTGCGTCTGGGGACATTGTGGCATTCATGCCCCCACCCAGAATTAAAACTCCTAGGGACATATCAAGTAGTATTTTACTAAGCTCCGGAAGGGTCTCTGCATGCAACTTTGGCGGTACATAAATAGAGCATAGGTTAAGAGCTCGGCTCTTACGTGACTTGTAAATGAAAAGGAGACCTGAGTTCAAACCTCAGTCCATTGCGCCCAAGGCTCCATTAGGTCCATTGTACAATGTAGTTTTGATCCACCATTCACCATCCTTTTGCAGAGTTCTGGACCCCACACCCGTTACCTATTCACAGGAGCGCACTCAGAGGGCAACCACCGGGGGAAGATCTACCATCCGAAGCGGCATCCTGCAGCTCATGGGAAGAGCCGTCACTCAGGTCCCTGTGCCGTCGCCGGTCACACTCGTGGCGTTGGTGTTGTTTGGTTACTCGTCCTCCTTCAAGCCAATCCCACACCTCTTCCGGTGCCTCTCTCCAGCACTCAGAGCTTAGCCAGGAACAACACCATGTACTTAAGATTTTCCGCCCGCAATGTTCTCTTAACCTCATCAAAGGTACGTCTTTGGCGCTGCAATAACAGGGTGAAATCTGGAAAGAACTACACCTGGGCGGAGCTTGCGGAGTTTCATTCCACAGAATCCGCAGATGGATGGAGTATTATTATAATTCCAAAAAGATGGTCAAAATTTAGCCACAGGCATTGAGCAAACCCAGCAGCCACACGAGACACAGCAGGACACTGCCAACTGGTGTGATGCAAGGCAAAATTGGCAATATGCAAAAGTAGCAAGTGAATTAGTTACACTCAGTGTGCATTCAGTGTCTGACGGGGAACACACAATCATGGGGCTCCACCCTTAGATTCCCATCTAGAAATGCAGGGAAGGGGTCTGCAAGTGATATTCAGTGATCATTCAGTCTGTCGCAGCAGATGTGTGGCCGCACTTCATTCTTAAGAGAGCACCACGGGGTCAGACACACTGCTCTTCAGCGCATGCCCAGCATGGCCTGCTAAGCACCTCAGCCAGAAACTGCTAGAAAAAAAAACCAACACACTGGGAAGTGAATGTGATACAAGCTACTCCTTCCAGGTGCTCGTCTGGGTGGGGGAGAAAGTGGTACACAAGTGTTAACAGCGCAAAGAGCAGACTTTCTGCAGCTTCGTGGACATGCACCGACATAAGATACAAATCCCAGGCGCATGCACCTCAAGGATCACCAGGTTTTTTAATGCTCATTTGGCACCATCAGCACTCCAGCATCTCCAGTTTCACATAGGTATGTAGCGTTAGCGTACATAAGGATTGCACAAGATTCTGGCCCAATTTCGAATCCCATGCACAGTGCAGATGTTTACACAGGAATGCATACAGGGACCGGGGGTAGGAGAAGGGCACGTTGTCCTGGAACCAATATAGCTGGCTCCCTCTGTCATCCCTGGCAATGAAGCCCAGCTTTGCGGGAGGCTGCCACTTGCCGGCTGGTATAATAGGGTTTATGAATTGATTTCTGGGGCAGGCAGCCGCTGCTGTCTTTCAGCAGGCAAGACTTTCTGCAACCCGCCCAACTCCCCACCCCGGGAGGCCAAAAAGAGGAGGCATGAACCCTTTGTGTATTTTCAGAAAAGAAAAATATGTATTTCATGAATTGTACCTGACAGAGGCACCTTTGCTCCGAATGGCTGTCAAAGAGTGGAACGTATACTGTCCCTCTGCTCTCACCGGCCAGGGAGAATTCTTGATTAGCCCATATAGATAAAGTGAATTTATGTGCCATATATGTCCAAGGTTAAGAAAGCAAAAACACGACAGAAATTGCGTAACAAAGAAACGAGCAAAAAACAGTACAATCAAAACGGATGTTTTGTAGTATTCTAAAAATGGGCCCAAATGACTGCACTATTTGTGAGCATTTTCATAATACAAAATGAGGGAATTTTTTTCTCAACTTTAGTTTCCACAAGTAAAAGATCTGATGACCCATCCCATGGCGCATAAAGGGTGTACACAGAGGAGGCTGGGGAGCTCAAGTTTGTATACTGTATGATGCACAGTGACAACACACCATGAGTGAGCGCAGTGGACAGTACACACAGCACATAGTAGGATCCACTATACGATGCCAGGGGCCATCATCATGCATATACAGTGCAGGGGTGGACGGAGCTCGCAGAGTTTCACTTAGCGGAATTCCGCGGAGTTAACAAAAAAGTCAGTGGAATACGGTGGAGTTCTGCACGGAGGCGAAGTATTGCTCTGCCCCACCTTGAGCTCAATGGGGAGTGTCAGCAGCACTGAGCAGAATGTCTCAACAGCACACAACCATTCTGCATCCAGTGAAGAGGCCAGACGCAACGACAGAACGAGTCGGTAACAACTTAAGCAACTACAAGTGAAGTCACATAAATTAAGTATAATACGTATACTGTACTACTCACCCCCAAGGCTGCGTGCACCGCTGCGTACTGCGATATCATATCACTACTCCAGTGCCACAAAACGTTAATCAGTAACCACCTCAGCTGGCCCACGTTATTTAATTCTCCGCGGCCGGTGCAGGCTGCTTGAGACTGGACTGACCCTACTTGGGATTCTTGATGGACTTCGGTGTGTCTGGGCGTGGCTGGAGTTCTGGCTTGCAGTGGCACAGTATTGGGATGTACTGCACCCTTACTCTAGCAGGTGGCTGAGCGGCCTTTGATGCTTCCCAGGCCAGCCCGCGACACCGCAGCCTCATCTTCTTCGGCAGAGAGATTAATCAGAGGGAGGAGGCCATAGGCCTTGCTCCGATGACGTGCTCGACACGCGGTAGAGACCGGGTGGCTCTTGGTGTCAGAGTACATTAAAGAAGCTGCTGAGCCCTTTCCTTCAGCTTGCACCTCAGTTGCTGTGCCTTTGCCAGTGAAAAAAACTCTGCTCCACTGGTGGTCAGCAGAGTTTTCTGAACTCCGTGCTAACAGTGGAGCGCAGAGTGGGAAACACTCGGATAACTCCGCTGGCGGAGCGGAGTTTGCTGCCCACATTTAACACACTCTTTGTTAGGTTATATATCGGTCACAGAGAGCACGTAGTCCAGACTCGAGCTGGAACAAGTGCAGTGTGCAGAGATCACATGGTGCGAACTCAGTGGAATGTGCACAGACCACATGGCGCATCTCAGTGTGGAGTGTGGTAGAGCGCGCATGGAGTGGCAGAAGCCGTGGGTGCGGCTGCTCGGGGGAAGTAAGCAATGCAATTACAAACCACAAAGGTACAGAATTCCTCAAGGAGGTATACAAATAAACATTGTAATAAAAAAAAGTACCTTGTAAGGAATGGCTAATCATACAAGATGCAAGCCACGACAGTCTGATACAATGCACAATGCGTTAGATGTATTTTTGCACATGTAAGTCTAGGTGTCAGTGCCGGTAAACTCCACTCCACCACATGGCAGAGTTTTCTGCTGCACTTTGTGCTCCAAGCAGAGCGTGGAGTGGGCAAAACTCTGTGAACTCCGCTGGTGAAGCGGAGTTCACCGCCCACCCTTAGAAAGAACCTTATCATTGCGTTCTCATAGGAAAGGTACCCCCGTGTGCAAGCAGCTGCAAAATGGCATCGCAGTCGCAGTAGTTACGTTTCCTGGCAATGATGGTTCTGGGGGTCCCGTCTTTGGTGGAGGCACCAGTGCTCTGTGCCCCCGTTCGACGGAGAAAAAGTTTGAAAGGCACTTGGTCTTCAGATTATTGATGATGAGGTCCTCCAGGAAGTGGTCCATAGAGGGTCCCTTTATCCCTTCAGGGACTCCCACCACCCTAATATAGTTCCCTCCTCCTGATTCTCAAACTTTTCAGTCATTATTTTGTGTTGCTGTGACAGACATTGCACTCGTCCTTCCAATTTTTGAGTGGCGGACTGGAGATCACTAATGTTAGTCTCTGCTACAGCAACTTTCTCCGAGGTTTTGTTCATATCTGCCCGGAGGAGGTTTACCTCTATGGTGACCGTGTCCATTTTTGATTCAAGAGTCGTTCCCAGGTCATGTTTAGCTGCCATTATGGCCCCCAATGAGGGCTCCGACACTTCCTGACTCCCAGATGCTGCTGCCCCTCCACCATCACTTGCCTGGGCACTGCATACTTGTCCAATTTATTGGTCTGAGGTGTGGGTGCCCTTTAGGCCACATAGTGACTTTCCTGGCGGGAAACTCCCCTACCTCCAATTTCTTTCCTTGGTACTCAGGTGTTGGAGCCCAGCAAGACCTGTCAATGGGCTCAGCTAATCAAGAAAAGGCGGAGGAGGAAAGGGACACCGGTGCATCAGTCTCTACCAGGCTCCAGCCCCCTCAGGGATCACCCCTGCATGTTCAGCACAGACAAGCGGGCGCAAACCAATACAATAGTCCAGGGGGGAGCTCCCCGGGTTGTCCAGCTGCAGTGCTCCCGGTCCACCACCAGTCGCTCCCTCCGGGTCTCAAAGCTGAGGCTGGGATCTCAGGATCTGGATAACTGCCTCAGAAGCCGCCATTCTCCCGCATAACAGTGGGTCTTGCCACTAACCAGTTCTCCCACCGCTACGTATGCCTGTGCGGTGCTGTTGCTTCTCACTGACCTCCAATGATTACTGCGGCCCTCCGCCAGATTGTGGACTCTCGGTCTAGGCCAGGTAGGGCCTACTTTCACATTTTCCAACCCAGGGCAGCTCCAGCATAGCCCCGGCAGGCCGCTTCTCCCAGCCGGGGCCCCCGGACCACGCTTGGCGACCACTGGGGTAGGGAAATGAGGAAGCCCCCGGCCCAATGCAGGTGGGAGCAGACATCATCGGGCCTCGGACAGCCCAAGGCCCGGCCCGCGTCTGCCTCCAGTTCTCAAGGCCCAGGTTCCGGGACCGCCCAATACAGCTCTACCTCCACCGGCGCAGGGCCAAACGCTGCCGGCCATTCAGGATCGCAGCTTCTTATCTGGTATTGGCACCAATGTTTATTTCCAACTTCCTTTACACCCCGGTGTACACCAATCATCATGGCCGGGTGTATAGAAAGCGGATTAAGGGAGTATAAGAGAGGGTCACCACAGAGCTCTCAGACTATGTGGCCATTTTGGCTGGTGCCAAGCCACGCCTTCCCTAATATTTATATATTAATATGCATACTTCCAAATACTCAAGCTCACTTATTCTATTGTGCATATTGATCCCAAAATCTACAAAATTTGTATTAGTATTAATGCTGTTCCCTCCCTAAGAGGCAGATCATCAGGCGGCCTAGCTATATGGGCCAAAATGTCCTTAAAGATAGACATTAGCCAACTCGATCTACCATCCCCAGATATTTTAGCGGTAAAAATAAAAACACAAAACAAAGGAGAATTCTTCCTGATAAATGTTTATAGCAGACCAAGAGCAGCTAGTTCTGAATCCCCTGTATTGGAGATACTGGACAACTTTTTAAATACTATTGATCCTAGGGTACCAATAATTATAGGAGGGGATCTTAATTGTAAGTTTGAGCCAGTGGTAGACCTTGAAACCGTCCTAGCTAGAGCTAGCAGGACACAATATAGGAAGTTACTAGTGCAGGCAAAAAAAGACTGGGAGGAAACAAATTGGGATGAATTACTGGTAGCAGCAAAAAATAAGGACCAAATGGGATTTTGGAAATTGTTAGCCCAGGGTAGTAAAGTGGGGAATTCTAGTCCAGATCTTTATTTAGACCCAGGCACTTGGCATAATCACTTCTCAACTCTATACTTGGACCCTGTTGACCAGGTAGCAATTGACAACTTCGTTGAGAGAAAAAGCAACGGGGTAGCTGTTTGGTACCGACAAAACAGCACCTTTTACTTTACCTTAAAAGATACAGAGGTAGCAATAAAAGCGGTCAAACTAGGGAAAGCCCCAGGCCCAGATAAGATCCCAGGTGATTTGTTAAGGCATGATATTAAGGTCTGGGCACCTTATGTAAATCTACTTTGTAACAATGTTGCTGCAGGTGCACCAATACCCGAAACTTGGAAGGAGGCCAAAATAATCCCCATTTTTAAGAAGGGGAATCGCCAAGACCCCGCCAATTACAGGCCAATAAGCTTAATAGATACCTTACAGAAGATCTATGCCAAACAGATACTATTTAAGCTTAACACCTGGCTAGAAGAAAATGATATCATGTCCCAATATCAAGCGGGGTTTAGAACGAGAACAAGCACAATAGACCAGGTCTTCAGATTGCTATGCATAATATGGAAGTATACCAAACTTAAGGGAGGCCATATGTACATAGCCTTCATAGATTTGAAGGTCGCCTTTGATCTTATCCATAGGGGCTCACTGTGGAAATCATTAAAAATCCAGGGAGTGCCCGACGACCTTTTATCTCAAATAGTACGACTTCATACAGACAATTATGCAAAAGTTAAATGGGGACCTAGTGGCTAACTCACCGATGCTATCCCAACAAAAAGAGGAGTAAAACAGGGATGTGTACTTGCACCCACCCTCTTTTCACTATATGTCAACGATGCTGTGCAATACCTTCAAAGATGTAAGCACGACTCACCAAGGCTAGGGGGGTACCATTACAGGCCTTACTCTTTGCAGACAATATGATTTTATTATCTCAAACGCCTAAGGGTCTGTAAAACCTTTTAGACTGCTTTAGTGAATTTTGCACGGTAAAAGGGTTAGAAATAAATACAAATAAAACCAAATATATGGCCCTAAATCCGCACAAATCTTTCAAGAAAGACATCGTTGTTGGAAAGCAAAAATTGGAATATGTGCCGAGCTTCAACTATCTGGGTATAACTCTAGACACTAAACTGACATGGAAGCATATACTCAAATGCAAGTCTATTTTGATCCAAAACTCCATGGCAATTGTGAAAAAACACCAAAAATGTACATCTGAAGCAGTGTCACCTGCCCTAGACGTTTATAAGTGTAGGGTGCAAACAGCAATCCTTTATGGTGCAGATCTTTGGGGTGCCAAAAATCAGAACAAGCTCACTGTGGAAGAGAATACATTTATAAGGATGTTATTGCAGCTCCCTGTGCGCACTCCTATGATCCCCATAATTCAAGACCTAAAACTTAGGCAAATTGGGCATCAAGCTATATTAAGACCTCTATTACTCTGGGTTCGTCTGTGGACTATACAAGAGCTTAAACATTATAAAGATGGACTAAGGGAGATATTGGGTCTCGATTATAACGTAACACTTCCATGGCTCCAACATGTGCACAGCTGGCTTTATAAATTAAGTTTAAGTAGCTATTGGGACGACCCTCAATCACTAACTTACCACTCAAAAAGAATCTTGAAAAATATTTACTGGTTGTATACCCAGGACAGTACACATCACAGTTCAAAAGTGGGAAGGTTGACCTTGAAGTTTTTAACCATAAAACCAGTCCCTCTGTTTGAGGTCTCCATGGACGAAATAAAACCCCAAAAGCAAAGTCCCTATACATGAAGCTTCGCTTTGATGTCTTGCAGACCAAATGTAATACATCGAAGTGGTTGTGTTACAACACTGACGATAAGGAGGCCAGCTGCACTTTATACACACTAAATGCTGTAGAAAACGACCCCCACATACTATTCTTTTGCCCAGCATACACTATTCCTCAGAAAAAGTGAATTAAACCAATTTGTATTAATATAGGCCTTAGGTTGCACTTAGGAGCATTACGTATTTTAAAAACAGATACATCTCAGAAAATTGTTTTTAGCCTTAGTAGATATCTATTTGCTGTTAATTTAATACGCAAAAGAAATGGACTGAAAGTTTCAAAACACTAATGACTTTTTTTTTGTGGATCTTAGTATTGCATACTTGGGGGCCTATTACGATGGCGGGTGGATCGCCCCTGCTGGGCCGGCGGTAGCCACCACCGGCCCGGCGGTGGGTGATCCATCCGCCATCCATGCTTCAGTGACCCCCCGCCATATTAGGATGGCTGGGGGGTCCGCGGCGGATGGAAAGACCGTCCGCCGCTTTTCCGCCGGTTGACTCGTCGACCGGGCGGAAAAGGGCCATAATATGGTGGCGGTGTCTGCAAGACACCGCCAACCATATCATGATGTAGGCAGTGATCAGTCTTTCCATGGCAGCAACGCCGCCATGAAAAGGCATACGGTGTCTGCTTTGGGGGGCCCGTTGCGGGCACCCAGGATGTTGAAGGGGGTGGGGGCGGGGTGCACATGGGGGGTACCTATGGTACCCCCCTGCATTTGCATGCACAAGGTGGCAGGCACCGCGCGGTGCCTGTCACGTTGTGCATGCAAATGCACAACATGCATTGTTTACATTGCGGCGGGTGCTGCTTACAGTACCGCCCGCCGCAATGTAAACAATGCGGGATGCGCCCACCAGTGTGGCGGGCGCATCCTAATTTGAATGGTGGGACTGCCGCACCTATGGCGGGCGGTCCCTTTTGCCGTTGCTGTGAGACCCCTTAGTTTGGAAACCCTGTATATGTATCCTATGTATTTGAGATCTACAAGTGATCGATGCATTTGCACTTTATCATCTTGAGAATGATTATGCACTTTATTGTTTTCAAACAAAACGGGAGCTTGGTTTATACTGCCTAGATGGATTACCCTCCAGAAAGTGGAGAAGGCGATCAATGCATTTGCACCCTAATAATTCTATGGCTGATTCTAAATTTTATCATTTCATTAATCGAGTGTGCCCTATAGTGCCATTTTTAAACGATATTATTTTTATTCAAAATTGATTTTAATAAAATGTAATACAGATGCTAGGCAATAACATTGTAACCAACATGTGGTTGGGACTATTACACTGTATTATACATCGATTTAGCCTGCGTCTGATATACATGTATTGTATGAAGCTGTATCTTTTATGATTTTTAAATGGAATAAAGATCGACTTGACATGAAAATTTGAAGGCATTCCCACATCCTAAAGGAAACAGATTCTCCCTTTGTCCTACTCTCTTCATTTTTTTAATACATTCTGCAAAAGAGGCAATTAGTTTAGTCCTCCACTTTTGTAATCGCAATGTCTGCTATCTCTCGAATAGAGGAATAACCCAGTAACACTATAATAGAATTACATGGGATGTGAATCTGCAATTGAGTCTCTAAATATCGAAAAATGGAAGTCCCAATATTATCTAATCTAAAGCATTGCCAAATGGTGTGATTCCAGTTTGCATCTTCTATAGATTTACATCTAAAAGAATGATAGGAGTTTTCTAACTTGACCTCAGTTAAAAACTATGGCATTCGATAATTCAGATCCAATTCCTTATTCTTATGAATTATATCATGGTTTATCGATTTTAGTACAAAGTTTATTGCATTATAAGAATACTGTAGTTGATTTTTATATTTAGTAATTAGAGTCTAAATTTCTGCGTACATTTTTCATCCGTCAGCGGATAAGATATCTGACAGTTTTGAAAAACTGTTTACCCTCCATTTATTTAACATTGTCTGATCCATCACATTCATTTTACCAATTTCAATATTATCCAAATAAGTTGCAGAGCTGAAATAGGGAATAGAATAGCATTTGTAAAACTGGGCTTTGCTTTTGATGAACCATTGTTTTGTTTTATATCACACTTTCCTAGGGGATTAGGTCAGTCTTAGAAAATCTTTCATATTGCTATCTCTTAAAATCATATTCATCAAATCATTATCAAAGTATATTTGCAATATATGCAACTTTTAAAATGTAAATTCATATTGTGCCAAGTGCTTAT
The DNA here is from genome assembly GCA_963921515.1 of Calotriton arnoldi. Classification (NCBI taxonomy): domain Eukaryota; kingdom Metazoa; phylum Chordata; class Amphibia; order Caudata; family Salamandridae; genus Calotriton; species Calotriton arnoldi. Next base: position 928,328 of record CAWUFW010003328.1, read on the forward strand.
GGTAGTATATTTTAAAGTCAGGAAACACTAAACCTCCTTCCTCAGTACAGCTATATAAACTGCTTAGTGCCAATCTGGGGAAAGAATCTCCCCATAAAAAAGATGTATTTGCGGCTTCTATTTCGTGAAAGAACATTGAATATAAAACCCAAGGGGTGGCTGCAAGGAAAAAATGAACAACATGAAGTATTGCAATCTTAAATAAAGCTACCCTACCTGAAAGAATAAGGGGTAAAAGTTTCCATTTTGCGACAAAGCATTTTCACTTTTGCTAAAAGAGGTCTATAGTTCAAATCATAGAGATCCTCTACATTTTTCGTGTACATGACCCCCCAAATAGCATTGTGGCTGAAAGTTTACACATTTTTGTAATTCAGGTAGGAAGCTTTCTATATGTCAATTACATGGAATAAACCCAGTCTTTGCATTATTGATTTTATAGTCTCCTAAAGACTGGAATAAAGGGATTGCCAATATTTTGCCTTGTATTTCCTATTTAGGGTTCAGGCACATCACTATATCATCTGCCTAGAGTTTGATTTTAACCATCAGTGGGAGTGCTAACTGAAATATCCTATCATTTTGAATAGCTATAGCCAATAGTTAAAAAAACATGAATACAACTGGGAAAAGGGGGCAACCTTGCTTAGTTCTTCACTGAACTTTAAATACCCCTACATACTATGAATTTAGAATAAACCTTCCCTCTCCATCGTAATACATATTCTGTATGAATCCCGTGATCTGAGAGGGAGTTTGATATATTTCTAAAATATAATAATACATCTCTCAGACCACAAGGTCTAAGGCCTACTCAGCATCAAGTAAAAAACAAAAATCATAGCTAGGGTTTGTTTTTAAAAAAAGCTTCAAGGACCTCTATTATAAACTTCGTATTATTAATAGCTGGTAACCAAAAATAAAATCATTTTGATCAGGATATATTAAATTAAGTGTCTCTTTATTAAACCTGTTCAATATTAGTTTTATTATTATTTTAAAAATCGAAATCAGAAGTATAATCGTCCGTTATGTTCTAATATCTCATCCCCTGAATCACAATCTGTCTCACTTTCTTTTACTTTTTCCTCATTATCTTACCTCTGGGTACTCTTCCTCTTTCCTTTCTCCGGTATTTCAGTAGACATTGCTGGATATAATCTAATGCCTTTAACTATGGATTTCCTCCATCTATGTTGTTCTTTATCCCATCGAGCATCTGCATAATTACGCATTGCTCTTTTGTCCTTTTCTGATATTTCTCGCTTTACTTGTCTTGTGCTGTCTTTTCCCACACGCTTAAAGCTTCAGATTGTGCAGGTCTAGGTGGTGGTTTAATCTCGCATAACCTTTACCTTAACATGTCAATAACTCTCAACTCAAAAGTACCATATTTCGGAATTCTCAATGCCTCTTCTTCCTCACTAATTTTGCACCATTGACGAAGCCATAAACATATATGTAATTCTAATTCAGTTGTCATATAATGTGCAGGCATGCCCTCAGGAGGTACATCTTCACCTTCCTGTATCTGAACTGTAACACTGTCTCTCATAAAACTTTTACATCCTTAAAAAAAAATCAAGTTTTATAAGATTTGTAAGAATAGATGATTCACAGTTCAATGTTTTGATTCTGGTCTGTAAACGTCAAGTTCTCTACTCCAATTCTGTGACAGTTGTTATTCTATTGAAATCCTGTTGACCAATTCAAATGCAAAATTCACATAAACACTGACTTATCATAGCGTGACACTTCGACATCACTAACCAATAGCGGCGAGAAAGTGCACCAACCAACCAATCTCAGCATGAAACACTATGGCGTATGATCTCTCTCCTTGCAGCAGTTGACCCACCTTTACAATTTCTTTCGCACACACAATTTCACAACTTTAAACATCAAAAAATAATTCTTATTTGCTCTGCAACCGTAATCTTAAGGTTTTGACACCTTTTGACTTTTATCATACAAGAAGAACTTCACATTTGCAAGTGAAATCTCGACCAGAACGAACTCACCCTAATCAATGCAGCGTCACCCTTTGCGGAATCAGGTTCTCAATTAATATTAAAAAGCCACAACAGATTATTCTTATTTCTATCTCAATTGTGAAGGTGATGGCACATCACACTCTACACCACAAAAACTTCTGCAAACAAGAAATGCCATTCGGTAATGGCTTATTCAAATGTCTTCTACACTTGTCTCAACAGCTTTATTTATCCTAGGATCTTAGACTACATCGAGTATGAAAGTCTTAAATCTCTTTACATAGAAAAAACATCACCATTCATCAATCTATTCACTCCCAACACAATTTTATAACAGTATATACAATTACAATAGACGTCGCATCACCCAATTAATACTCACACCTACAACACAGCAACTGCCTTCGAAAATTGAACATTGCCTGCTCCTCAAGTTCCAAGCATTGGATGTCAGGATTCAGGTATTTTATTCTAATTTGGGTAATTTTTTCATAGCTCTTTGCTCATAATATTTAACCTGCTACCAGAAAACTGATATGCGGACTGAGTCCCAAAATTTATCTTAAGTAATAAGGTTTATTTACCAATTTACCATCATTTGCAGGGTTAGACCGTTTTTGCGCTGGATCTTTCTTTCCTCCTGCGATGGATCTTTGAATATTGCATTATGAGACAAAGAGAAAATCAGGCATCATAAACTTAAATTTCATTAATCGTTTAAGTTAAGTCAATGATGAGATTTTTGATGTTTCAAAAACCTTTATTGTCATTAAGAGATTAGTAAAGTTCTTTTTTTTTTGTTAAGTGTGAGAAGTTGGCCTGGTATATGCTGTCCACTAATTATAGTGGGCACCTTGCACCAGTCCAAACAACCCCTTATTGGAGATAGGTTAAAGACAACCTTATTGAAAGCTATCCTAGTGGTAGCTATGGAGAGCAGCCTTCAGGCTAAGTCTTGAAGGAATGTAAAGCAGCTTGTTTTACCAGTCTATAATCTCTTGAGTGATCAAATGAAAGAGCACCACACCAGGTATATATTCAAAATATATGTATTTATTGCTAAACACACCCCTCTAGTCTCTTTATGAGGCTAGAGTTCGAAGTACATAAGTTAGAAGTTATTTAAACACAGTAATAGCACAAATACACGTTTGGGCCCTAGGGGCGTACCAAACCATATACCAATAAAGTGGTATAAGAACCACGACTGAACTAGACACTAGGCCTAGAGCCTCTAGAAGTGCTTGGACCACAAGGAACCACCCAAGGTAGTGACACAGGGGACCCACGGGGGACGCGTGCAGTGTAAATACACAACCGCGATACGCCGTTGACTTCTATGGAGAAAGTCGTGATCGGGAAATTAAAGAAAAGGGACACTTAAAGGAGGACTTGGAGCAAACCCTTTGAGATCTAGGACTTTGAAGAGTCTCTACCCACGGGAGCACCGGAGTACTCGTGTTACCTCACCCAGGGAAGCCGGGTGCATAGGTGCCTTTCGGGGTCGGGTTTCGTCGTCGATTTGAATGGCGATCTGCTGCAAAGTGCTGCTGGCGACCAAGTGGAAAGTGTCCGGGTGGATCCAAGAGTGGATCGGAGATCTGAAGAACCTGAAAGCAGAGGGGACAGAGTCTGGGTCACTAGCCAGTGACCAGGAAGGCGATGGACAGATGCCCACCGATGTCGAGTGCTTCAGGTGCGTTGACGGTCGTCTTGACTCTTCAGCCACGTGGTCCAGGAGGTGTTGTCGGTGACCAGGAGCAGAATTCGGGCTGGTACACGATGTCTGTTGAGTGCTGATGTGTCGGCGACCGGATTGGACCCAACAAGCCTTGGCAACGGCAAGTCTCGATGCAGAGGAAGATCATCGATGGTGCAGACCAGCAAGGTCTGGGGAACTCACCCAGCAAGGGTAAGTGAGGGCAGGCCTGGAGCAACCAGGATGCCAAGTAAAAAAAAGATTGGCCTTTGTTAAGGGCTACTAGCCAACGGGCTAGCGACCGTGAAGGAGCCTCGAGACGTCGCACGTGGATCTGGCTCACAGGACACTCGTGGAGTGGAGGCCAGTGATCTTCGGTGCAGTTGGTGCTGGAGGCTAGGGCTACTCGGAGCCCAAAGCACGACTTCGTGGGAGACCCAGAAGAGGATGCACTTGCAAATGTGCTCGGTGTCCAGGGGTCACGGTCTCACGTCACCCACGATAGCTACGGGCCTCAGCTTTGCTGGGGACTCAGGGTAGCCTCGGGAAGTCTGAGAATCCACCTCTGGTGATGCGATGACTTCGGCGTCCGACGGGAGCTTCAGAAATGCGAACCGGACAGATGCTTCTTTGGTGCCTGCCAAGCAGGGGAGTCACTCCTTGACCCCAAGGGAGATTCTTCTGTCCTCTAATCGTGAGTAGAGCGTCGAAGGTCCAGGATTCTGTTTCAGAGTTTCGTCCAGGGATAATCTAAAGTCCTAAGGACTGGGTTCCTATACTTATACCAAGTTTAGGGGTTGGACTACTCTGTGGCCCCGCCTATGGGTGGGTCAGGGCAGAGGGGTGGCTACACCCTTTCCCTTTGTCCAGTTCGCGCCAAAGCAGGGGCTGCAAGCCCCTGATCCGGTTTGAACTGGGGTATGCACAGGGACACCAAGTGTGCCACCAGTGCAGGACTTCAAAGCACCCGAAAGTGTTCCCGCCCAGCCCCAATACACATTATCCTGTCTGGGGAGGTGGTCACACCTCCCTGGGACAGGAAACCTATTGTCCAGGCCTCCCCTGCCGGAGTTTCGTCCAGCAGCAGGAGGCCAGACTTGTGTCTGTGGCAGCAGCATCCATTTTGTGATGCCAGGGCTTTAGAAAGAAGTTACCGGCCAGGCCAGGGTTAACATGTCTCTCCCTCTAGAAGGGTGGAATGCTACCCCGCCGCCAGAATTGGCGGGGGGTAGTATTCCAAGATGTTTGACACCAAACACGACATGTTTAGGTGCAGCCATTCCAAAGTTAGCATTTAACGCGAGATTATAATGCGCTTAAGAGTATATGGTCAGGCTGCACTACAAACAGCATCAGAGAAGGGTCTCCGAATGCTGCAGAGGGGCCCTGCTCATGCAGGGGCACCCTCTCACATAGGAACCATGCACTCTGCCTTTAGGATTGATAAGGCCTGCCTTAGGAGTGACTTATAGGTTTATATGTGTGTATGTATTTAGTGATATAGGTAACCTATATCACAGTAAGAGGTGCATGCACCACCTTACCCAGGCTGCAGTAGCAGACCTGTGGTGTCAGTTTGGATGGCCTTCCAGGGGTGGCATAATACATGCTGCAGCCCCTGGTAGGCCTCTGAGGTACCTATGCCCTTGGTACATAGTATACCATATACTAGGGACTTATAAGGGCACTCCAGATTCCAATCAGTGATGTGCCTAAGGCACATGGAAACCATTTTAGAGAGGAAGCAGCTAGGCTGGGGTTCTGATTAGCAGGGCCCCAGCCAGACTAATGTCGAAAAACAGTGAAGCATCAGCAAAAAGTGGGGGTACCCATGTGAAGCAGATCCTACTCTCCTACACAACCCCTCCCCAAACGTAGGGACATTAAACTAACCTTGCCCAGTTAAGTCTTCATGTTCTAAGTGGAAGTACCTAGAGAGTCCATCTGCATTGGCATGGTTACTCCCAGGTCTATGTTCCACTGTAAAGTCCATCCCCTGTAGGGAAATGGACCACCTAAGCAGTTTGGGGTTTTCACCCTTCATTTGTTTTAGCCATAAGAGGGGCTTATGGTCTGTCTGAACCAGGAAGTGTGTACCAAACAAGTATGGCCTCAACTTCTTCAGAGCCCAGACCACAGCAAAGGCCTCCCTCTCTATGGCTGACCAACGTTTCTCTCTAGGGGTCAGCCTTCTGCTAATGAAAGCTACTGGCTGATCCTGACCTTCTTCATTCAATTGTGACAGTACAGCCCCTACCCCCAATTCAGATGCATCAGTTTGAACAATGAACTTCTTGGAGTAATCAGGACTCTGTAGAATGGGAGCAGTGCACATGGCCTGCTTCAGGTCATCAAATGCCTTTTGACAGCTAACTGTCCACTGAACCTTTTGGGCATTTTCTTAGAAGTTAAGTCATTCAGGGGTGTCACTATTGATCCATACCCCTTGACAAATCTCCTATAGTACCCAGTCAGGCCTAAGAAGGCTCTCACCTGAGTCTGGGTAGTGGGAGCAGTCCAGTCCATGATAGTCTGGATCTTGCTCTGCAAAGGTTGAACCTGGCCTCCACCCACAAGGTGGCCCAGGTACACAACCTGACTCTGCCCTATCTGGCACTTAGTGGCCTTGATAGTCAGGCCTGCCTTTTGCAGGGCCTGTAAAACATTCCTGAGGTGGACCAGGTGATCCTCCCAGGTGGAGCTAAAGACAGCAATATCATCTAGATATGCTGCACTATAGGCTTCCAGTCCTGTGAGAACTGTATTCACCAACCTCTGGAAAGTGGCAGGTGCATTCTTCAGACCAAAGGGCATCACCACAAATTGATAATGCCCACTAGGAGTTGAGAATGCTGTTTTGGGCTTTGCAGTATCAGCTAGTCTGATCTGCCAGTAGCCAGCTGTCAAGTCAAATGTGCTGAGATATTTGGCAGAGGCCAAAGTATCTATGAGCTCATCTGCCCTTGGTATTGGATGGGCATCAGTCCTAGTGACTGCATTGAGACCCCTGTAGTCCACACAAAACCTCATCTCTCTTTTTCCACCACTGGTGTGAGGGTTTGGCACAAGGACCACTGGACTAGCCCAAGGGCTATCTGAGGGTTCAATAACTCCCAATTCCAACATTTTCTGGACTTCAGTCCTGATACAGTCCCTGACATGGTCAGGTTGCCTATAAATCTTATTTTTAATAGGCAGACTGTCCCCAGTGTCCACTTTGTGAGTGCACCAGGTGGTCTGACTGCGTGTCAGTGAAAACATATGTCTAAACTGATTGAGAACTTGCCTACAATCAGTTTGTTGCTGGGTAGTGAGGCTGCCTGCCAAGGCTACACCATCTACTGACCCATCGTCAGGGTTCTGTGAGAGCAGGTCAGGGAGTGGGTCACTCTCTTCTTCCTGCCCTTCATCAGTAGCCATGAGCAAGCCCATGTCTGCCCTGTCCACATATGGTTTTAACCTGTTGACATGGAGAACCCTGTGGGGACTCCTGGGTGTTCCTAGGTCTACTAAGTAGGTAACCTCACCCTTCTGCTCAACAATAGTGTGGGGTCCACTCCATTTGTCTTGGAGAGCTGCTGGGGCCACTGGCTCCAACACCCACACCTTCTGTCCTGGCTGGTAAACAGTCAGAACAGCCTTTTGGTCATGCCAGGCCTTTTGAAGTTCCTGGCTAGCCTCAAGGTTTTTGGTTGCCTTTTTCATATACTCAGCCATCCTGGAGCGGAGACCAAGTACATAGTCCACTATATCTTGCTTTGGGGGCTTGAGAGGTAACTCCCATCCTTCCTTCACCAAGCACAGTGGACCCCTCACACGGTGGCCAAACAGAAGTTCAAAAGGGCTGTAACCAACCCCTTCTGAGGCACCTCCCTATATGCGAATAAAAGGCAGGGCAAGAGTATGTCCCATCTTCGCCTAAGCTTTTCTGGGAGCCCTTTAATCATGCCCTTCAAGGTTTTGTTGAATCTCTCAACTAAACCATTGCATTGTGGGTGATAGGGTGTGGTGAACTTATAAGTCACTCCACACTCCTTCCACATTGCTTTTAAGTACCCAGACATGAAGTTAGCACCCCTGTCTGATACTACCTCCTTAGGAAAGCCCACTCTTGAGAAAATTCCCAGGAGGGCCCTTGCCACCACAGGTGCTGTAGTGGTCCTGAGGGGAATAGCTTCTGGGTACCTGGTGGCATGATCCACTACCACCAGGATAAACCTGTGCCCAGATGCTGTTTGGGGATCCATGGGACCAACAATGTCAATCCCTACCCTTTCAAAGGGCACCCCCACCACAGGTAGTGGTATCAGGGGGCCTTTGTAGTGCCACCTGCCTTGCCACTGGCCTGGCAGGTTACACAGGAGCGACAAAACTCCTTGGTGTCTTCAGACATGTGGGGCCAGTGAAAGTGAGGGACAATTCTGTCCCAAGTCTTGTTCTGGCCCAGGTGACCTGCCAAGGGAATATCATGGGCTAGGGTCAATAGGAAGCCCCTGAAATTCAGAGGTATAACCAACCTCCTGGTAGCACCAGGCTTGGGGTCTCTACTCTCTGAGTACAGGAGTCCATCATCCCAATACACTGTATGGGGGCCACTAGCTTTCCCAGCAGCCTCAGCAGCAGCTTGCTGTCTGAGGGGTTCAAGGGAGGGGCAGCTCTGCTGCTCCTGGCTCAGATCTGCCCTAGAAGGTCCCCCTGTCCCCAAGAACTCAACCTGGTCAGGTTCAAGTTCCTCTGGGACAGTTCCTTCTTCAGGGCTGAGATCATCCCCCTCAAGGGACTGATCTTCCTCCTGAGCCAAGGGGAAGGCACTGCCTTAACCCTACTACTCCTCCTCTTGGAAGGCACTTGGTCCATTCTTCCAGAATCCAAGGCCTGTTCAGTGCTAGACATTTTGGCTTGTGACCTGGTCACAGCAAACACATCTGCAGGGATCCCCAGCATTTCTGCATGGGTCCTGAGCTCCACTTCTGCCCAAGCAGAAGTCTCTAAGTCATTGCCAAGCAAGCATTCGACTGGTAGGTTTGCACTCACCACAACCTTCTTAAGGCCAGTTACCCCTCCCCAGGAGAAGTTAACAACTGCCAGAGTATGGTCGGTTCTGACATTGCTAGCATTGGTCACTTGGTACATCTCACCAAGTATAACTTGCCCAGGATTCACAAGGTCTTGTGTCACCATGGTGACACTTGCCCCTGTGTCCCCTAAATGCCAAAGCCTCACGTCCATTGATTAAAGGCTGTTGTCTGTACTTGCCCAGATTACTGGGACTCACAGAGGAGGTCACATCCATGCCTCCATCACAGACTAACACAGCCTGAGTCAGTTCTCTGACTAGGTCAGAGCCCAACTCAGTACCCAGGGTGAACCCTACTAAACCCTTGGCTGGAGCACTCCCACCAACTGTACTAGGGGGAACAGGTGCCTTAGGGGCATTGGTGGGTGCTGGACTTGAGTCTTTGGACTTGGTGCAATCACTGGTCCAGTGGGTCTTTTGCTTACAGACCTTGCACCATGGTTTTCTTTGGCCTTTCCCTTTGGTAGACTGTGAATCCCCACCAGAAGAAGATTTTGGGGGCCTGATGAAGACTTTTGATCTTTACCCTTCTCCCCACCCTTTTCAGAGTTCTTAGCATCTTGCTTCTTGGTTTCCCCACCTTGGTTCTGTACCTTCTGCTTCACCCTGGTTCTGACCCATTTGTCTGCCTTCTTTGCCAATTCTTGGGGAGAGGTCAGATCAGAGTCTACCAGGTATTGATGCAACAGCTGATTTTGACAGTTATTAAGAATCTGCTCCCTCATTATCAGATTGTACAATCCTGAGAAGTCACACACCTTACTGCCCATCAACCAGCCTTCCAGAGCCTTGGCAGAACAATCCACATAGTCTACCCAGTCTTGAGTCTGTGCTTTTTGGGTATCTCTGAACTTCAACCTGTACTGTTCAGTGGTTAGGCCAAACCCATCAATAAGAGCACTCTTCAAGACCTTGTAATTATCAGCATCCTCCTCTCTAACAGTGAGGAGCTTATCTCTACCTTTGTCTGCAAAGGAGAGCCACAAGATTGCTGCCCACTGCTCCTGAGGGACCTTCTGTACCTTACAGGCCCTCTCTAGAGCAGTTATCCACTTGTGGATGTCATCCCCATTCTGATAGGGAGGGACAATCTTGCTCAGGTTCCTATGGTCATAGGACCTTTCCCTATCTCTAGGGACATGGCTGCCACCATGGGACTCTAGTCCCAACTTTCTTTTCTCTCTAAAGAGATCTAGGGACTCCCTGTCTAAGGCTACTTGCTTCCTTCTGAGTTCAAGCTGAGCTTCCTCATATTGAATCAGCCTTGTTCTCCTCTCATGAGAGGATTCCCTCCTATGAGATGAGACAGAGCTCCCTATTGAGGTGCCAGAGTGGTTAGACTCCTGAGAAGGAGATCTAGACTTTCTGGGCACACTCTTAATACTTCCTGGGGGGACAAAGAGGGCATCATCTTGATTATCCTCTTCATCTTCCTCAGGAGGGATTGGGTTATCCAGGTCAGGGTCATTTTCACCCTCCTGGCCAGTTTCAGAGGGGGCTGGGGCTATTTCTACCCCTGGTCCCATCCTCATCTTCTGCCCCACCCTCAGCTCCTACCCCTTCAGTCCCCAAGGGCTTACTAAGGTCATAAGCCACCAACAACTCTTTAAGGTGTTGGGTGGTGGGACTTTGGCCTGTCCTTATTTTTCTCAAGTTGCATAAAGCTCTCAATTCCAAGAATGGGAGTGTATCATACTTGGAGGGTGGAAGCTCAGTGGCTTCCTGCAAGGATTATTTAGATCCTACCCTTAAAGAGACATTACTAGTGTGGTGTGGTGTATGCACTACCTACTCTAGTGTGGCCTACTAAACTCTCTTGAGTTGTAGAAAGGGTTGTGCTATCCCTTAACACACAACTCTAAGTTCAGTAGAACTTACTGTATTCTAAGCTTAAATTATATGTACCTTAGGTACCTTTAGTGGTTTTCAGTTGATCAATTCAATTGAGATTATCTGGTAAAACAATAGCAAGCTGGAATCCCACACGCTGCACACCAATGTGAGAAGTTGGCCTGGTATATGCTGTCCACTAATTATAGTGGGCACCTTGCACCAGTCCAAACAACCCCTTATTGGAGATAGGTTAAAGACAACCTTATTGAAAGCTATCCTAGTGGTAGCTATGGAGAGCAGCCTTCAGGCTAAGTCTTGAAGGAATGTAAGCAACTTGTTTTACCAGTCTATAATCTCTTGAGTAATCAAATGAAAGAGCACCACACCAGGTATATATTCAAAATATATGTATTTATTGCTAAAAACACCCCTCTAGTCTCTTTATGAGGCTAGAGTTCGAAGTACATAAGTTAGAAGTTATTTAAACACAGTAATAGCACAAATACACGTTTGGGCCCTAGGGGCGTACCAAACCATATACCAATAAAGTGGTATAAGAACCACGACTGAACTAGACACTAGGCCTAGAGCCTCTAGAAGTGCTTGGACCACAAGGAACCACCCAAGGTAGTGACACAGGGGACCCACGGGGGACGCGTGCAGTGTAAATACACAACCGCGATACGCCGTTGACTTCTATGGAGAAAGTCGTGATCGGGAAATTAAAGAAAAGGGACACTTAAAGGAGGACTTGGAGCAAACCCTTTGAGATCTAGGACTTTGAAGAGTCTCTACCCACGGAAGCACCGGAGTACTCGTGTTACCTCACCCAGGGAAGCCGGGTGCATAGGTGCCTTTCGGGGTCGGGTTTCGTCGTCGATTTGAATGGCGATCTGCTGCAAAGTGCTGCTGGCGACCAAGTGGAAAGTGTCCGGGTGGATCCAAGAGTGGATCGGAGATCTGAAGAACCTGAAAGCAGAGGGGACAGAGTCTGGGTCACTAGCCAGTGACCAGGAAGGCGATGGACAGATGCCCACCGATGTCGAGTGCTTCAGGTGTGTTGACGGTTGTCTTGACTCTTCAGCCACGAGGTCTAGGAGGCGTTGTCGGCAACCAGGAGCAGGATTCGGGCTGGTACACGATGTCTGTCGAGTGCTGAGGTGTCGGCGACCGGATTGGACCCAACAAGCCTTGGCAACGGCAAGTCTCGATGCAGAGGAAGATCGTCGATGGTGCAGACCAGCAAGGTTTGGGGAACTCACCCAGCGAGGATAAGTGAGGGCAGGCCTGGAGCAACCAGGATGCCAAGTAAGAAAAAGATTGGCCTTCATTAAGGGCTACTAGCCAACGGGCTAGCGACCGCAAAGGAGCCTCAAGACGTCGCATGTGGATCTGGCTCACAGGACACTCGTGGAGTGGAGGCCAGTGATCTTCGGTGTAGTTGGTGCTGGAGGCTAGGGCTACTCGGAGCCCAAAGCACGACTTCGTGGGAGACCCAGAAGAGGATGCACTTGCAAATGTGCTCGGTGTCTAGGGGTCACGGTCTCACGTCACCCACGATAGCTACGGGCCTCAGCTTTGCTGGGGACTCAGGGTAGCCTCGGGGAAGTCTGAGAATCTACCTCTGGTGATGCGATGACTTCGGCGTCCGACGGGAGCTTCAGAAATGCGAACCGGACAGATGCTTCTTTGGTGCCTGCCAAGCAGGGGAGTCACTCCTTGACCCCAAGGGAGATTCTTCTGTCCTCTAATCGTGAGTAGAGCATCAAAGGTCCACGATTCTGTTTCAGAGTTTCGTCCAGGGATAATCTAAAGTCCTAAGGACTGGGTTCCTATACTTATACCAAGTTTAGGGGTTGGACTACTCTGTGGCCCCGCCTATGGGTGGGTCAGGGCAGAGGGGTGGCTATACCCCTTTCCCTTTGTCCAGTTCGCGCCAAAGCAGGGGCTGCAAGCCCCTGATCCGGTTTGAACTGGGGTATGCACTAGGGACACCAAGTGTGCCCCCAGTGCAGGACTTCAAAGCACCCGAAAGTGCTCCCGCCCAGCCCCAATACACATTATCCTGTCTGGGGAGGTGGTCACACCTCCCTGGGACAGGAAACCTATTGTCCAGGCCTCCCCTGCCGGAGTTTCGTCCAGCAGCAGGAGGCCAGACTCGTGTCTGTGGCAGCAGCATCCATTTTGTGATGCCAGGGCTTTAGAAAGAAGTTACCGGCCAGGCCAGGGTTAACATGTCTCTCCCTCTAGAAGGGTGGAATGCTACCCCCGCCGCCAGAATTGGCGGGGGTAGTATTCCAAGATGTTTGACACCAAACACGACATGTTTAGGTGCAGCCATTCCAAAGTTAGCATTTAACGCGAGGTTATAATGCGCTTAAGAGTATATGGTCAGGCTGCACTACAAACAGCATCAGAGAAGGGTCTCCGAACGCTGCAGAGGGGCCCTGCTCATGCAGGGGCACCCTCTCACATAGGAACCATGCACTCTGCCTTTAGGATTGATAAGGCCTGCCTTAGGAGTGACTTATAGGTTTATATGTGTGTATGTATTTAATGATATAGGTAACCTATATCACAGTAAGGGGTGCCTGCACCACCTTACCCAGGCTGCAGTAGCAGACCTGTGGTGTCAGTTTGGATGGCCTTCCAGGGGTGGCATAATACATGCTGCAGCCCCTGGTAGGCCTCTGAGGTACCTATGCCCTTGGTACATAGTATACCATATACTAGGGACTTATAAGGGCACTCCAGATTCCAATCAGTGATGTGCCTAAGGCACATGGAAACCATTTTAGAGAGGAAGCAGCTAGGCTGGGGTTCTGATTAGCAGGGCCCCAGCCAGACTAATGTCGAAAAACAGTGAAGCATCAGCAAAAAGTGGGGGTACCCATGTGAAGCAGATCCTACTCTCCTACATTAAGTACTTTTTATTAAAAGGTAAAGGATAGTAAACAGTACAGTAGTTAAACAAAATATAACAAGTTAAACAGAGTACAAAGTTAATGAACTTGTTTGAACGAGAAATCCCATAAGAACATGAAAATATAAAATACAAATCTTGTTTAAAACGGAATAAACCAATAGTAATTCTTATTTATGTTTTATGGATTTTTTACAAAAAGGGAGAGAGAGAAAAGGAGAGAGTAAAAAGAAGAAACAAAAGAGAGAGAGATAGAAAGAGAAGAAATAAAAAGGAAAACCATGAGTAATTAGGAAGGTGATGAGTGTGAAGATAGAAAAGTGGTAAAAGGTAACCAAAGTAAATCAGATTTAATTTTTTGAGATAACGAAGAAGATGAAACAGGAGATATTCTATCTTCATCACAAATAAGGTTCCACCAAACCAAAATACTTAATTCAGAAGTATCTTTCCAACAAGGTAGTATAACTTTAAAAGCAAGAGCAATAAAAAGGTCAAGTAACACAGGTTTTGAAGACAGATGATCAAAATCAGCAGATAAAGTACCCAAAAAAATACTTTGGATAGAGAATGGAATATTACATGAGAAAATCAATAAACATTTTGACCATATGGTTTTCCAAACTTCATTGACTTTAGGACAATAATTAAGTAGGTGAGTCAAAGTACCATCAGAGGAGAGACATGACCAGCATAATTTAGAGATGTAGGAGTCAATTTTATGAAGGAAAGAAGGAGTAATAATAGCTCTATTGTATAAAAAAAAAAAGAAGATTGTGTAATATTGACAGCCTAAAAGTTTACGCCACAATAGATCCCATTGATGGATAGATAGTGTTTGAGATAAATCTTTCTCCCATAAAAGTTTGATAGAGGATTTATTCCTCATAGTGATTGGGGAAGACAGAGATTTATATATGAGGGAAGCTCTGGGGGTGGAATCATTAGCAAGATTGTATAACGGTGTCACAGGGGTAAATGGAGTAATATCAGATAAAAAGTTATTATTTAATAAAAAGGATTGAAGTACAGGAATTAGTTGATTATATTGTTGGAGGCAGGAATCAGGGAGGCCATATTTCTCCTGCAATTGTGGAAAGGATAAAATGGAGTTTTGAGAGACCAAGTGATACACATAAAAAATACCCTTTTCCTTCCAATGTTTGAAGTAAAATGATCTATGACGAAATGTAATAAATTTATTGTACCAAATAGAGGTTGCAAGGAAAGATTGACAAAAATCAGATCCTTGGGTAAAAAGTGTGTGTAATAGATAGTGGGAGTATTTTAAAATTGGGTTTTTAGATATGAATGTACAATTGGACATGAAAACATTTCGAAAAGAAAATTCTTGTAATAAAGAGCATTCAACAACAATCCATGTTGGTATGGGAGAGTCATAGTACTCTTTAGACATAGCATAAAATTGTCAAATTAAAAAGGCGGTATGATATAACTTAAAGTCGGGAAATCATACACCACCTTCAGTCTTAGGTCTGAGTAACTTAGATAAAGCAATGCGAACACGTTTGTTATTCCAAAGAAATTTAGTATTGATAGAATTTATCTGGGAAAAATAATAATTGGGAATTTTAAAGGGTAACGTAGAAAGCATAAAAAGAGCATGAGGTACAATCATCATTTTAATGGTGTGCAGCCTACCCCACCAGGTTAAAAATAGAGAAGCCCAGGAAGATAATAACTTTTGGAGTCTAAGTTTTAAAGCAGTAAAATTATGAGCTAATGTATCAGGTATGGTGGGGGAAAAACAGACCCCCAGGCATTTAATCTTATGGGGACACCAAGTAAAGTTAGTCTTGTCAAACATATAGTGATAACAAGAGGAATTTAACTGTAAAGTCTCGGTTTTAGAAGCATTTTGTTTATAACCAGAGTTATTAGAATATAAAGAAATCTCTTGTAAAAAAGGATCCAGGGAAGTGGAGGGATTAGATAGTTAGACTAGAATATTGTCTGCATAAGCAGAGAGTTTAATTACTTGGGAATTGAAATTAAAACCAGTTATACCGGGGTACATCTGATACGTTCAAGAAAAGGTTCTAAATAAAGAAGAAAAAGTATTTGGGGAGAGGGGACAACATTGTCTAGTGCCTCTATGCAGTTTAAAATAGGGAGAGAAATGACCATTAACAAACATACAAGCACGTGATTCAACATATAACAGTTTGATAAAAGAAATAAATTTATGGCCAAAACCAATCCAACGAAGAGTAGAAAACATAAATTGCCAATTTATACGATCAAAAGCTTTTTCAGCATCAAGCGACAAGGCTGCTAGGTGAGAGGAATATTTTTTCCCAAGGGCAAGAATGTTGCAAAACATTCTGGAATTATCAGTTGCAAGCCTGCTCTTAATAAAAACAGCCTGGTCAGGTTTAATAAGAAGGGGGATGATGTCCTCCAAACGAGATGCCAAAATCTTAGCAAAGATTTTACAATCGGAATTGATTAACAAAATGGGCCGGTAGTTTTTACAAAGGGTATGGTCTTTATCTGGCTTGAGGATAATGACAATAAGGGCTTCCAGAAAAGAACCACTGGCATTAGAGTTAGGCAAAAGCTAATTAAAAAGTCCAAGTAATTTAGGAGCAAAAATAGAGGAAAAAATGAGAGAGGTTCGACAGAAAAACTGTCAGGACCAGGAGCTTTAGCTTTTTTTAAAGACATAAGAGCATCAGTAATTTCCTGAGGAGAAATATCTTTTTCAAGGGGTAAGAGAGTATCGGGAATGGAGGGAGGGTTAGGGAGTCCCTGAAAAAAAGATTTGATATCACATTCAGAAGGAGTTATATCATCTGTATATAGTAGCTCATAGTAGGATTGAAAAGCATTTATAATATCAGAATCAGAGGACAGCATCTTCTTGCTATATTCACAACAAATTGGGCCAATGGTTTTTCGTTCCTATATGATTTTTAAATAATTGGCTAGTTTTGTACCAGCTTTATTTTGGCCTCCATGGTATTTGGACTTAATTTTAAGAAGGACACTACAAGCATAGACCGTAGCAATTTTATTCAAGGTAGATTTGGCTTTAATCAGTTCCTGTAAACACGAGGAGGACTTGGAGATGAAGTAGGTATGTTCGAGAGCCTTTATATGTTGGAGAGCTGAGAGGTACTTAGCATTCAATGCTTTTTCTTTCTGGCAGAATAGGCAATAGTGAAGGCCCTGAAGGAAGCCTTAAAAGCATCCCAATTATTATGAACAGAGGTATCTTTAGATTGATTAATTTGAAAAACGTCATTAATAAAAGAGGTCGCTTCCAAAATAAAGGTTTGGTCTGACAGTAAAGTATTATTAAAATGCCAACGGCCCTGTTTAGAGGTGTTGAGGGACATATCAAAGGAAGTTAAAACAGGAGCATGATCGGAAAAAAAATAGAACCGATTTCTGATGCTTGAATAGAAGGAAGTAGTGACTTGGAAACCAAAATCTAATCAATACGAGACATAGTGTGATGTACATTGGAAAAAAATGTGAATTCACATATATCAGGGTTACAAGTTTTCCATACATCAAAGAATGGACGAGAGGAAATGGTGGATTAAAAAGCTTTGTGGGACTTATCAGGTTTAAACTTACACTCAGACTTTCTATCAGTAAACGGGTCTAACCAATTATTAAAATCACCAGCAACAATGATATTAGGATTAGAAATAGAGGAAAGTTTCAATTTAATATTGTGCCAAAATTCAGGGTCAGATTAAATAGGGCCATAAATATTGAAAAAAGTGACTTGTTTTTTAAATATAATAGCATCAACCAAAACCCATCGTCCATTCGTATCACATCCAGTTGATAAAATTTGAATATTCAGTGACTTGTGAATAAAATGGCAACACCACATTTACGATTAACAGCAGGAGCAAAAATGAACTGGTTAACCCATTGACGCTTAAGTTTAAGTGATTCAACATCATTACAATGCGTTTCCTGTAAAAAAGCAACATGTGTATTAAGTTTAAATAGATGAGAAAGTACCTTTTGACGCTTAACGAGGTGACCCAGACCATGGACATTCCACAAGACAACATTAACCATGGTGCGGGGTGAGGTAAAATATATGGGAACAAGCACAATGGGCTGCAAGATCAACAGAAAAGACAAAAAGACACCATTTAACAACCAAGAAATAATATAAGGAGATAGTTGTGAAAGAAATAAAAAAACGAATAAAGAAAACACTCATGTAAGACCAAGAATAGTGAGAGGGGGGATAAGAAAGAAAAAAGTCAAATACGATAGAAAGAGGGGTAAGGGGAAAGAAATAAGAAAAAGAGAAATGAGAGACAGACCAAGGATAAGAACCCAGATCTGAAATAAAGGGGTTAAAAGATAGGCGATGGGCATGTTTACGCCGATAACAAGAGCGGCAGCAGAGAAGAAAGCTAAAAAATAGTACAACAAGTAGCCTCAGACTAAATGGAAACGTAGAGACTAATGAGTAAAGTAAAACATATTATGAGCAAAAGAAGAAGGAGATTAGTCATAGCTATAAAGAAATATATATTTGAAGCAGACATCAAATAAAAGAAATATATATATCTGTGAGAGAATTCAAGTATGTTTGAAAATACCAAGCATTAGTCTCCATGTTGTGATTTGTAGTACTACGCAGAAAAGATTTCAGTTTAGCTGGGTCTTCAAAAGAACGTGAGGTGCCTTCATGGGTGATCTTACAAAGGCATGGATGTAGAATGCCATTTTGAATATTCAAGTGTCCCATCTGGGGATGAAGAGATAGGAATTCTTTTCTACGGGCATTGGTTGCGTTGGAAACATCCTGTGAAATAAAAAGGTTATGGTCAGACCAAACAAGACGACGTTTAACTTTAACAGCCTTCAGGACACGCATTAGGTCTGTGAATTCCAGAAAGAGCATGATGATGCCACGTGGTTTAGCTGAATGAGGTTGCTGACGGCCCAAACGATGTGCACGTTGAATGTTGAGAGGCTGTGAAGACTGAAGATCCAGGAGGTCCGGAAGAAATTTCTTCGAGAAGGTCAGAGCCCTCAATGTTCTCAGGAAGACCGTAAAGGTGAAGATTGTTACGTCTATTTCAATTTTCGAGGTCTCCGGTGTGTAGTTTTAGCTTTTGAATTTCTTGTTCTAACATAGGTATCTTGGTAGCTATATCTTGAAGATCCCCCACTTGTTGTTCTAGTTCCAACATCTTACCCTCCATAACAATTCCTCGATCTTTAATTTGATGCAATTTTTCATTAGCTGCGCACATAAATGGTTGAAGACCTCATACCTCATCCAAGATAGAATCTAATACCGGATTCTGTGAAGATATAATAGGAGAAGGAGGGTCGTTCTTCACTCTCTTTGGTTTTGTACCTGAAGAAGATGGTTTGGAGGATGTATGTAAATCACTGGTCATCTTGCTATAGTGAGTTGGATGTCGTGTAAGGATTTGAGGGGAACGAATCCGGCCCAAACACCAGAGAAAAGACTGACAGCTCAAATGGTTCAGTGAAGAACAGATCACAAGGAGATATCCAGAAAAAAGGAGGTCACAGAACCAAATTACCTCAATGCTGACACACTTATCAAGAGCTATTAGGCCTCACAAAGAAGGACCATAGCAGACTTTCCGCAACAGGAACATCAAATAAGCAGACTGGGGCTGCAGATAGGCAAAGTCACTTGTAGGAGAACATGTTAGGGAGAAACTCCTTCACTGAGGAAACATCAAACAGCCAGAAGCCAAATCACTGCTGCATTAGCCGGGTCAAAAATGTTTATCCCCTAAGAACTGATCAAGCGATGTATGAATCAGTCAAAACGAAGGAGTTTAAAATTTATTAAAAAGAGAAAAGTGAGGAAAAAAAAGAAAAACTTTAACGCGAGCAACGTGACCATAAAATGGCGGCCGCTCGCGTATAGCTGAGGAGAATCACTGCCGCAGCACACAGGTCGCAAACCGCACCTGCACGGTGCAAAAATGGCATGCGGACTCACCACTGACTATAGGGAGTCAAGGACCGCATCTGGAATAGGCAGGTGAAGCGAGAAGAGGCCACAAAAACGAAAGAAGATCCGCGTCCATTCCGGTGCTCAAAGACCATCTTGTGTCGGCGCCAAAGCCACGCCCCCTAGAAAAGTTCTTTTGGTAGTTTTTATTTCGATTAGTCCATAAATCAAATAAGTATACATAAATCTCAAAAAAAGAATGGTTAGATGCAATAATTAAGTAATTCATTTAAGCACATTCTGTAAAGGACTAATTCCCTATGAGAAAGATCAGATCAGAGTATATATTCATAGAACCCATGAAGAGTTCGGATTCAAAAGGAAAAGAGTGAGATCAGAGGAGCATAAAGCTGAAAGCCAAGCTAAAACAGCAGAACTTCCCATAAAGAGTAATTCATGGAACTCAGCCGAGTCTCAGTAAATCCAAAATACTCAACATACAGTTGTAATAGCAATCTGTAAAAATCAAATGACAATAGTAGGGCAATAGGGCAACAGCAGCAGGGGTAGCCGCAACCATCTACAGTCTGGTAAAGGGAAGAAAAAGCATTGCATCTACTTAGGAACACGCACTAATATAAAAGACACAAATACATTTTGCAGACATTATATCGGGCTCCTTCATCCGCAGACCAATCAAATGGCATCTCTTGTCATTGAGCAGTTTTAGCTCCTCCGTTCCCACGAAAAATACATGTGACTTGTAAAGGTTGTTACAAAATTAGCTACACACATTCTTGCGTAGTCATGAGCACAAGTTGGCCTCCTACATAACGTTTGTTTCACTGCGCGAACAATGAACTGTACTAACTATGAGACAAGATCACTGTTAAGTAATGCATTCTATTTAATACGACAAAGAATTATTGTCTTTAATGCACAGTTCTTGTCATTTAAGAATAAAATGTGGCTTATAAAGTAATGCATTTATTAAACTGGAACATTCTGCAGTTATGACGAACATTTCTAAGCATGTAATTTTAAGGTCAAGCTTCTAATTCACGTGTACACATTTCACCAGTATTAGGTTTGCTATTAGTTAAAGAAACTTGCTTCTTAGCTTTTCTATGGCCTATGCGTCTAACTATGACTGCCTATGGCAAATCAGCACATTTAATTTAACATTGAATTTTACGTTTATCATTTCATATTCATCTACTATGTTAACTAAATTTCGTTTTAAATCAGTGGACTCTATTACAATAGTCTTACCAAATTTCAAAACAATTCCACTCCAAAGCAATCATACAACCATACTATGGATTACTGGGGTGTCTCTCTCTCTCCCGAGACCTCCGCCATCAACTTTCTTCCGAAACGAAGGTTGGGCTCTACAGTGGAACCGGAAGTCAGGGGACACATATAATCGGTAGCTTTTTGTCCTCCATCTCCTTCACCCCAGCCTCATAACTAATCATGTAGGTATGTAATGCAATGACAGCATGGCAAACCTGCAGTAAGATGATGTTTTGAAACACAGACCGTCAAATCAAGTGCACAATGTACTATCACTAATATCCCAAATGTCCTGAGAGTTTTTTTCCCCAAGAATGCGGGGAACTTTTTAGGTTTTTTTCTGTTGGTGTCCACAATGGTAACAAGGCAGAAATAGATAGAGGAGAGGAGGACAGATGGGACGCCTGGCAGGTTTGGAAGGTGTGCCATTACTAACCCCCCTCTCAATAACAGCCTTAGTAAATTTTCTGATATTTGATCTTTTTCTCGCTGACTAACATTAGCCATATAGGCCGCTATGAGAATGATAGGCCTAATTGACTTTCACTGAGAACGTGTAAACTTATTTTAAGAAATGTTGTTAAATATTGTGATTTTTGATAAAAATATTTGACTGCACTACTATTCATTTTATAAATTGTAACTCATTTGCTCACATCTCTGACATAGTAAGTGTTGAGTTATCGAACTAGCAAAATATGGGGGATATCCTCAAGAACGTGCCATAATCACCGCCAAAATAGGCTAACGCAATTTTTAATATCGCCGTCTATCGCGGGAAAATAACTCCGTGTTAACGTCGTATTCTCAACACGGCGGTAACATGCGATAGTTTCCCGATAACGCGTCAAATGTCCGCGATAAAATTACCGGGACGGCGATAAAAATCTAAACCCTAACGTAAAAAAAGTTGCGATGGGCCCAAATGCAATAAAAAAATTCACCGATAAGCAGCGCTAGGCCTGCAAGCCCCACAAGTCAAGCGGGAAAAACCACTATAAAAGCTGCAACAAAAAACACAAACAAAACACAAACAACTGCGAAGCACCATGGAGGTAGCCGGAGCAAGTACAGAGGACAACCAGAATCCCACAAGCCCCATGGAGGACCAACCTGGGACCTCGGGGTCAGGGAAGGGCAAGGAGAAGAAGAAGAAGAGGAACCCGCGTTTCAGTACGCAGGAAAACCAGATCCTCATTACGGACGTGATAGAACACCACCACCAACTGTTCATCACCTCCACTGTGTGTTTGGCAACTAAAAATACAATATGGCAGTCCATCTTGGCCAAGGTGAATGCAGTCGGAGTGAAGAGAAGGGAAGTGGAGGACTGCAAGAAGCGCTGGACTGATGTGAAGCGCAAAACCAAGCTGAAACGCGCAGCCAACCTGAAAGCAGCAATGCAGATTGGAGGTGGGAGTCCAGCGACACACCAGGAGCTGGATGATATGGAGGAAATTGTGACCCGAGTCATCATTGGGGAGACGGTGGCAGGAGTTGGGGGACCGGACACTGCACAACATGACCTGAGCCAACAGCAACAGGGTGAGTAACGACCAGGGACTGGGGGGACGTGGGGAGATGGGCACAATGGCACACATGCACAATTAAGTATAGCACATCTGCGGACAAACCATGCCCAAGAGTCACAACTCCGACCAAGAGACCAATTTACCCAAGTCTGCAATATCTCAGCACTGTATAAGCACAGAAGTGAAAGGCACACCGCCTGAAAGGGATAAGGGCCAGCCAAATCAGAGCTGAAGGGGCAACACACCCACAATGCAGCACACACACATAAGAATCAGAGCACCTCAACATTGACAACAATGTGGTGCAAACTCCAACACTTTCACAACAGAACAGAGGACACAACTGCTGCCGCTTGTGTGTAGAAAATGGCCATTCGCATTTGGCATAGCAGGAAACTGTGAGATGATAATGTACAAGTACAACCTCACATCCCTGATGGTGTAGAAATGTCAACTGTCCCGCATCAAATAGGCATCTCCTCACAAACAGTCACAATGTACATTGTCATGCATTCTGTAAGTAAACTTGTACAATGCGTGAACATACATGTGAACACAATGTCAATCTGCATCTCCCCTTCACATTGCAGAGGGAGAATCAACACCTCCTGCAGAGCAGACCCAACAACTCAGCACTGATGATGAAGAGGACCTCCCCAACATCGACACCGAAGCCGCTCCAACAGCTCACGGACAGCTTCGGCACCCCACCTCCAGGAGCGGGGCAGCCCAGCTGCATCGAGGAGACTCCACCCCCTGCACAGACCACACAGCAGGAAGCACCCACCACCACGGCTGTCTCCCAGGACCCCCACGACCAACACATGGCATTCCAATGCCGTGTGTTAGGGTGCCAGGAGAAGATGGCTGATCAGCTGCGGGTGGGGTTCGACCTCATGGCAGCCAAACTAGATGCCATACGTGGGTGTCTAAGTCCCATCAGGGATGACTTACAGTCCCTAACGGACACCCACTGTCTGCTCCATGCTCTCCAACAATCCATGGCTGACATCGCTGCAGTCATGACTCTGAGCCAAGAACAACTGTCTAGTCAGAGTGGCTCCAGCAATGTCAGCCGGGAGTTGGGACACATAAGGAAAATGATGGAGAGCTTGGAGCAGATGCAGGCGGAAAGAATGTTTGCCACGGCTGCACACCAGCGAGATGTAGCTGTGATCTTCCATGCCCTGCAGATCCTCGTCATGGCATTGCCGCCACAAGGCCTGGCGCGGATGAATGCTGCTGCTACTACTCCATCCACATCTCCGCCCCCGAAGTGTCAGTGCCACACAGTGCGGCAGACATTCCACCTCCGGCCACTGATGTGTCAGTGCCACACAGTGATGCAGACTAAACACCACCACCCACATGTGTGGCACCTGACACATCAGAGGACGAAGATGATGATGAATCTGGCTTTGTGGTAAGAATGAAGTGGTAGCATTCATCTCCGCCATATTGCCTGTTTCAGCTTGGTTCTGCCCTCTGCATCATGCCCTGGAATAACACCTTCCACTGGCCCCCGATACACTCAGCGACACTCACCTTGGACCTCGACATGGACAGCCATATTTTGTTTGGATACCAATGACACAGCAATCACACTGCGGACTGAAGTCTTCCTCTTCCGATGAACTTGTCAATCCCTAAAGGACTCTGGCTGGCCCTCCACGGGGCAACAATGTAAAGTGGGGTTTGCATGGCCCTGTACTGGTCCAGCTTCAACACTCCACTGAATGCGAATAAAACATTCTAATTCACACAGATGTGTCATGGTTATGATCAATCAAGTATGAAAGTATGGATGAATGTAGGGACAGTGATTCCACAAAAAGGTACTCCCTGGGTAATGCTATCAATGCGCATGCATGGCCGTGACCCAGATAGGCAGTGAGACACACATTGTCATTCAAATCAACACTCATCACAGTTGAATACAAGTGAAGGTGCATAGACTTTATTAGCATATGCGTGTCAGTACGGGCAAGATAAGTGCCACAACATGCAGACCAATGCTGCAGTATGTCAGAATGAGGAACGTTGCCAAGCGCCGCTGTCCACTCCGGGGGAGTGCCTCACCTTTCACAGGTGTGTGTTAACCCGAGTTGTTGTCCGCCCATGTATTCGGAGTCCAGGCAAATGCAGCCATGTCCACTGTTGTTGTGGGATATGTGACCAGATCTCCAAGATGCAAAAAGGTGTTGGGACATGTGCAATGGGTTCCATTCTGTTGTGGCTGCAGGTACGTAGTTACTCGTCCATGAAAGCGATTGCAGCCTCGTAGGCTATCATTTCCAACATGAGGTCGTTGTCGACTTCATCAAACAGGACGGTGAGGCAATTCATTAGCAGGTCCGGACAGATGTGCTTCGTCCACCCCCTTTCACCAATTAGCACTACAGCCCAATAGGGGAGCGGTTCAATGTGGTCCCGGCACACGAGGAGTTGTGCAATCTCCCAGGTCCAGCTGCCAGCATGTATGCCAAGTATCAAGGCATCCCATAAACGGGTATCACGGTGAAACTCCTGGTCGTGGGCCAACATGGGGCGCACACACATGTCAAAATCCAGTTCAGCTACCGTCCTGTTGGATAGGCAGACATCCATGGACCACTCAAATATGCACGATTGACAATGCAACACAGGCTGAACGCAGGTGACGTTGGCAAGGCAGAAGCTTAGCCGGTAACTGATCCGCAGCACTGCCAATGGCAGTGCCCCCAGTAAATGCAGCATACGTGCACGGTACAGTTCCACGTGACAGGGGTTGTGCATGTGTCCGGGATGTTCTGCCATTGCGTTAGTGGCTCTGGTTGAAGCGGCACTGTTCTGACCTGCGCCAGTTCTGTGGATGAAATACCACAGCTCGGTTCAATGAGTTGTTTTAGTGTGCAACGGTTGTACGCCTGGGATGGTGTGGGAGTAAGTGTGAAGGCCATTCCATGCAAGATAACTTCGAGCAAGGACTTCTGTGTGTGGTCTTTCGTCGGGCTGTGCGTAGTGTGGGAGTCGTCATCAGCTGCTATAGTATCTGTCCGGGGGTACCGGGCACATGCAATTCCGAGGTCGGAGGTGCAGATGTGCTTCCGCCTGATAGTTCAGACAAAGGAGCTTTCATCCCTAATGTTAGTTTGTCATCTGCTTGCATTCAGGAAATGTGATGTGGCTTGTTGGGGGTGGGGTGGGATGTGTGCGACTTTGGGATTCATGTTTGACATGTCTTGCATGTGGCAAATGAGCGGCATCACTGTGAGTTACGTTGCCTCACAGCTGCTCCTCCCTCCCCCCAAGCCTATTTACTTGTGTGCGCTGCACGGTTGCATCACTTGCACTCCTACGGCACACTATTGTCATACCTGTCTGCGCATGTCCACAAGCCTGACAACGACACTGTGATGTTGGCCGTTTAAGGTGGGCGGCCACGTGAGTGTAGGCCTATGGTAAGGATAGGGCGGACACAGATGTAGAGTCCATGCCTAGCTGAACTCGCGCTGCGATTAAGGCTAGGCATTTGGCTCATGCTGCGGCAATACAGATACACACAACACTTGGCATGTATGAGCCAAGACCCCGAGCGGTCTTGCGCTCCTTCATTTCTCCGTTCGTGCGAGCCCGCCCTCCGGGTCCATGCTACATTGCAACATTGTCAGTTGCGGGCTGGATGGCGCCGACACTACAACAGAGACACACGCATTAGTCACTTCCTTGTCCAGGCCAGCACTGAACCACGCCCAGAGCCCCGGGCAAATTCATCACACCCCTACGCTGGACTGGCGTACGCCGGCCCAGCCCACTCCGCTTATGCTTACAGGGGGGGAACGACAAAGCTACGTGTCCAAGGTCTTACCCACTGCCTGAGGTGACATGTTATGTTATGGTAAAATGAATTTGTAAAGCGCACGTACACCGGGGTGGTTTCATGGCTGCGTCCGCTGTCCACAGCACAATGTAATGTGGTAGGGCCCAGGCCCACCATGCATACATAATGACCACACGGACACACTTAGATAGATAGTGGAACTGGTTACGGGCACTTGCGCCCGGCCCCTTTTTATTACCAGGGTCACATGTCCAGTGACACCTGTGCTGGATGGGTGTGGGGTGAGTGTAAGCCAGCCCACAGAGAGTGGTTGGTGCTGGCAACAACTAGAACAGTGATCATCGGATCACACACACAAGACTCAATCATAAAGGGTCCATGACTTGTGGTGCACTGAGTTAGTGGCACCTGAAGCGCTCAGCGGGTGTGCAGTCAGCGATGATGGCGTGTCCTTGCAGGTCAGGATTGGATTCGATATGTGTGAGCCCTGCTGACCGCAGTGTAGGCCGGAGGCAGCGGTCAGCAAGGGCCCACAGCCACGTGGCGTTGACTTGAGCTGCACAGAGTCAGTGGCACCTGAAGCGCTCAACGAGTGCGCAGCCTGCGATGATGTGTCGTCCGGGCAGGCCGCACAGGAAGCAATGCCTGTTGCCTACTGGACTGCGCCATAAATAAATCAAGACTCAATTTGAATTGGGGGACCTGCTGACCGCAGTGTAGGCCGAAGGCAGTAGTCAGCACACACATAACTCCGCGGTGCTGTGCTGCTGGGTGCGCTGGGGGCCTGTGTCGCGGGAGCCAGCGATCGGCTGAGGAGACTGGCGGTCATGGCGGCGGACTCGTGGCAGGGTGAGGGGCGCCACCCTGGCAGACGCATTGGCCATCCCGGAAGTGAACCGCGCCCAGAGCCCCGGCCTATTTATTCACACTCCTACGCTGGACTGGCATACGCCGGACGAGCCCACTCCGCTTACGCTTACAGGGACGACGACACAGCTAAATGACTGAGGTCTTCCCCACTGCCTGAGGTAACATGGTTGCGTCCACTGTCCACAACACTACAAACACCAGCAGTATATGTCCACATGGACATGTCTGTGCTCTGCATACTGAAGTCTGTCCAGCACATCACCGCCACACTTGGCATTGTGTACATTCTTTTTCATGGGTGACTTGCCTCCTTCACACATACTTGGTTCCCACCTCTCCCCACATTCTGCAATTGTGTGGCTGAGGGGCCATGCCGTTTTCGGAAGGTCAGCTGTCTTGTTCTGCGCTGCCTCGGTGGTAGTCCGGGGGGGCGGCGGGGGGAGTGGCGGTGGTTGTTGTGGTCCTCTTGGGTCTCCGAGCTGCATGATCTGTAGCTCCATGACATGTGTTGGTCTTCAGATGTGGCTCTGGGCTGGGCTCCCTTTCATACTGCAGGTTGTCGTCCTGCTTAACACCAGTAAAAGGCAGGTGTTAAATCCCTGCTGCTAACGCGCCTTATCGCCTGTTTTTGGATCGCATCGCAGATCTGGCTGGTCGTTGAGAATATCGCAAAGTGGTATTTTCGTGTGTTTTTGCATGGGAACGCCTACTCTGCATATCATTAGAGTTAGTTGTCGCTCTTATCCGTGGCGATGTTTTTTGCGGAAGCTATCGCTGGGAAACTGGCGATATCTGCAGTTTGCACCAGCTTGAGAATAGGGCGATGAATCTATCGCCCCTTTTGCGCCGCTAAAGTGCCGATAAATCGGCGATAAGTCCTTGAGAATATGCCCCTATGTCTAGTGATATCTAGTGACACTGTGGGTTGGATTCTGTAGGCCTCCCTGTTCAGGTTTTGTGGGTGCTATGCTATAAGGCATAGTGATGTCTTTGGCATGGCCTATCCGAAGGCCTACTTATGTGTATATTTTACACTGTGAGCTTTGGTGTCTTTATTTTTGTTAAGAGAGTAGAACAATGTGTTTACTGTGAAGCCACAGCCCCGACAAGAGCATCAACAAGAGAGATGAACTATTTTTTACCCTAACAAAATGTTACCAAATATTTTTTGCCAAATTTATAGCAAGTGTTAGACAAATTCTACCAGCCTGAGGCAAGTATAGCCACTGTGGTTTCCTACCTATCTGGGGCTTAATGAAAACATGGTGTGAGAGAGCAGTTGAACTGGGAGTCTCAGCTGCAAAGACAGGGATAATTGCAGCTTAACCTATTACTAATAATCTAGAATTGTAGGCACATTTTATCTTCACTCAATCAAAACCTTTATTGTTTAGCTAACCTTTCAGGAAAATAAAACCGCTACTTTTCTCAACTGATATAATCATAAAAATGACACGTTAATAAAAACAAAATGAATGCATCGTTCAGTAAATTGTTTCCCTTCAAAGGCAGCACTGAGGAATTCAAATGCATGACACATTTCAGTGCTTATGAGTTAACAAATAATTAAAAACACATGTTACTGTTGCTTTGAGCTTGATGTAAACAATGCAATTTGAAATAAATTCCTAGAACCTATGAAGAAAGGGTAAACGTGAGTCTTCCACGTGTTAAAAGAGGAAACTAGTGCCTCCTCCTTTTGGGTTGCAGGAAAGAGCTCTCAAAGTAACTTAAATATTTTTTCTTCCAACTTTTCAAGTTTGAAAACTTCATTGGTTACTGGTACTCTCCTCATCAGGGTATACTGTTCCTTCTCATAACCATAAGGCAGGGCGAGCGTCTACCCTGGCACAGGCAAAAAGATTTTCCTGTGGAAAACAAAAGCCCCTCCTCACCTTGACCCATTAAAGGACTTTCACTTATCAACACGTTCTGTTCAGCCAAGCTAAAGTTTGCCCGAGTCATACATTGAGGGCGGGACAGCGGGCGCCCATTACCACCTCGCCAATCCATAGGATAGTGGACAACTTCGTATACAATATCTGTGGCTAAGAAGTAGACTCACTGAGCATTGTTTGCAGTACCAATGATTAATTTACTGCACAAAGTAAGTCAATCAGTAGCTGCCCCACATATGGAATTCTCAAAATACCTAAATGTGAGGCACTAAGGGAATGGCTTTGGTCACAAATAAAGGCAGAAATAGTAGCCCATATGGCAGCTATAATATATGTCTCTCAGGGTTACTCCTTTGCGCTTAGCCTGTGAGGCAGCCATACTACTGGTAGCTTAAGTCACCAAACAAAAGGAATGATCTCCTCAAACATCCTAGTGGGAATACACCTAGTTAAGAAGATCTAACAGCTCAAGGTTGCTGCTGAAAGGTTTCTGACCCCAGAGCCATGATCCATCCTTAACAAATCGGAAAGTACAAGTAAATCTCTCCAACAGTAAATGCATCCCCTAATCATCTGGAGACTACGGAATTTAACATGAAAGCAGTCACATGATATAATTTGCATAGAAATCTGGAACTTGAACATAGAACATTTTTTCAGAAGAAAACTTTAGAAAAGGTCATGAACTGAGACTCTCAGCAGATACAGATGTCTTTTCAATGCCTTGACCTTCAGAAAAAAGGCATTTAAGAACAAAAATTGCAAAGATGCATCAGCCAAAGGCTTTGAGGGAGGCCCTTGACGATACCGAAGCTCCAGTGCTAGATCCAAGGGGTGCACTGCCGGGTGGTGGGGAAAGAACTCTAAAAGAGGCAGACTAGCATCTGACTCTAGTACATGAGAACTAACAAATTATCTGCATAGCAGCTAGCTCACTGGGAACAGAAAGAAGAGAAAGAGAAAATGGAATGAAAATACATTTGTTAAGTGCAACATCCAGCTCTAAGGGCATCTTGATGCTACAGTTTCTGTAACAGCAGAACCTAGAACCAGATGGCCACTAAATAAGCAAAACAATCTTAAGAACCTTCTTAAAGGATAAATGAGAGACAATAGATTTGATCCTTTGTGGCTAGGATTACAACCATTTTTGATCAAGAGTGAGGCGACCTCCTGCCCTATCTCTTTCAACACACAGGACAGTAAAAAGTAAGTGGGAATTGTAAAGTAGGTTTCTCTGTGAATTACATAGCTTAAAATGGTGTACAAGTGCTGAATTATCAGCACCATAAACAACTTCATGCATAAAGCATAGGGTCTTGAGTGATATTCTTTGGTTCACAGGTATCCAGCGCAGTCCAATACATGCTGCTGTAATTCAATCATATTCAGGAGCCCACAGGCTACTGAGATGTCAATATTTTGCACTTATTGCCACTGGTTTAAAGAAGCATTGTGAAGACCAAAGAAAATGATTTAAAATAATAATTTCTGGCGAGAACACAGGCACAGCAACCTGGGCATGTATATGTGTTGGAAGGAAAGGCAGAACCTTTTTAATGTTTGAGGGCCTCATTACAAGTTTGGCGGTGTGGGAGTGGGCCGTCACACTAGCACCCCGCTCCCAAACTCCCAAACTTGTTCGCTGACCCCCGCCAGTTTAGGAGTTTTCTCCTGGTTGGTGGGCTGTGGTTTGGCGGTCCCAGACGGTAAGCCTTAGAAAGGCACCACAATGGGAACGCTAAAGCAAATTGCTGCACATCATGTACTGTTAAATCCATGCCATTCAGGAACTGGGGGTGCATGCATACAGGTGGGCACACCATGTGCCCCCATGCATGCATCCCCTTGCCCTGAGGCAACAGAGGGGCCCTGTAGGGTCCCCTTTGTTTCCTCACTGCCACACTTTTCATGGCGGGCACACGATTTGTCCTTAACAGCAGAGACAGGTGCAGAACCTAAGGAGGAAGGCCACCTCTATCTGGATTTTTGACCACTAGTAAGATTGCAGTTTTGTTTTTATTGAGCTGTATAAGGATGGAAGTCATCCAACACTGAACAAGTGATAGACAGGAAGTAAATCTGGTTGCTAAATAGGGGGCGTGATGATCAGACCTGTTATAAGCTGAGCTTCATTCATGTAGGAGATGGCAGATTGATGGGTGCGACCAATTAACGTATGTAGATATTGAAAAGAATTTATGAAAGAGAGGAGATATGTCAGACTCCAAAGATTCAGCCTGGGGTGGAGACTGGTATTGTGAAAGAGTCAGTCTGTAAGCTAAATTTAAGTACGGAATCAAGCCATGCCCGTAGCTTGCAATAGAGGCCAGCATACTTGAGGAATTTTACAAGTACATCATGGTCCATTGTATGAAAAACCATGGATAAATCCAACAAAAGGAGGGCTGTTCAATCTCCCTGATCCATGAGGGATCTCCTTTCATCAAAAGCCAATGTGAAGACAGCCACAGTGCCTTTAATAGGGCAGAAACCAATTACCAGGGGTCCAGGGAGAAACCATGTGAACATTCATCCCACAAACAATACAGAATCCTGTTATGATCACACTAACAAGGACCATTTTGATGACAGGTGCATCAATATACTCGGAGCTGACAATCAAATGACAGCATTGTTAGACACCCTGACTGATCATTGCACATCACTACAGTATCCCCTCCTCATAAACTCCAGATGCTCATGCTCCATTCTTTCAGGCGTAGTCAAATGAATATCTCCTTTGCAAGCACTGGAGAGAAGAAAGTGGTCTGCAATCAGAGAAGGCCCACTGCTGCAGCAGAAATACTGGGAATCAATGTGTCCAGCCTCTTCAATGAGTTACTAGGATCACATCAACGTGGTCTAGCATAATCTTCTGCAATAATATGTGCAGAAAAGCAAAAGCTTTCAGTTGATGGAAGCATAAAAGTTCTATTCTCATGAAATTGTTCTTAATGCATTCAATGAGCAGAATCTCTGGCGAAAGGGATTACACCTAACCACAAATGTATCCAGCTAGGTTACAGTCAGCAAGGGAGAGATCCACTGAAACACTTGAGGGTGAAGTCTGATGTCCATGAGGATGGAAACATGTGGCTTATATGATGTGGTTTACTGTGCTCTACTGTGGGGAGATAGGCCACAGACATATTTTCTGATTTTATGAGCCAAAGGCCGTTTCTGATCTTCTGAGTCAAAGACTTCAATCAAATACACAAAAAAGCATGTGGAGCAGCCAAACCATTTCCACTGATACAATAGGCCAAGAAGGTTAGACATACTTGTTCTCTGCTCCAAAACCAAGCAGTCCTGGCCTTGGAGTTCTGGGATTAGACAACAGAAAAGGAACATAGGGGCATATTACCAAGGACTTGCGATAATTATTGCAAAGCGCGCTTAGCGCTGTTTTTTTTAATCGCCGGCTATCGCTGGATTTCATCGCGGAGATAACGCGTTATCAACGCTTATCTCCAAGGCGATAAAAAATCCAGCGATAGCGGCGAAACCCAGCAATAGCGCGAGAAGTCCAGCGATAAATTCACTGCGCTAATGAAAAGCTTGCTAATAGGCAGGTGAGGACTTAACCTTACAATCCACCTCCCATTGACAAGAATGGTTAAGTCAGGTTTTTAGCAGGTGTTAAATTCCAGCGATAATCGCGGTTAACAAGATTTTTTTTATCGCTTCGCGGGCATTGGTAATAGGGGGAAGTTGTGTTTGCGACTGTTTGCAGTCACTTTTAGTTGGGAACGCCTACTTTGCATGTCATTAGCGATAAATATCGCTGACATGCAAAGCGGCACAAAAACGGTCGCTTTCGCCATGAAGCTGTCGCTAACAGCTGTTAGTGCTAATCTTGTGGAGGCCGATTAATGTGAATGGGCATTCATAGGGCCATAAACAGTTCTTGACCCAGTTTCAGGGGAAGGAAGAGGTGGGGAGGGAATCTGCATCTGTTAATTAGCATGTCACACTGCACCTAGGCTGGGACAGACAAGTCCCACAGAAACAAAGGAGGAGGGTCAGACTGTTGGAGGCAACACAGGAGGGGATCGCCTTTGAAGTGTTAGTGGGAAGTGCTCAGGCAGCTGTGTTGGCTATTGGCGAAACTAAGGCTCTCACAGAAGTTCTTTGCACAGACAACTTGAAGCCATCCATTGAATTTTTCCAGAATGCTGTGCAGTAGGTTGGGACAGGGTGGAGTGATGATGTTGTACCCTCGAATTGGCCAGAGGTGCATGGCTTCTAGAACTTTCTGCCCCATTTAAAAAACCCCTGCACAATGGAGAGGCAGATAAGAAGATCCTGGACCTCAGAGCAATGATGGAGGAAGGCTGTCCACTTGGAAGGAGAAGCCACCTTATGTCACTGCAAGGTTGGTCTTTGGTATTTTGACTTCAGCTGACCCCAGGATTAGATTGGTTCTCTCCAGGGTAAGTGGATATGTCCCCCTGTTGCCCCCTGGTGAACAGTTGGGAGAATGGACCTGCTGGGGGACCCTGGATTCTCCCCCTGGTATGTCTGTGGACTGGCCCTTAACTTCGCTGGCAAACAGATGTTCTGCAAGTAGCCTGGAGGCTGTGGGGCTTGGGGAGTGTGTCCAGGAACAGGAAGGCATTGTGCTGTTGGCTTTGCAGAGCGGCGCAAGAAGCCCCCACAAGTAGGAGAAGGCAGGGGAAAGGTCTGATGCAGGAAGTCAGAAAATCCATCCCCCCCCATGAAAAGCTCCCTTTACAGGTCAAGATGCCTGAATTAAATAGTTCTGGTGGCTAGGGTTGTCCGGGGGGGACTGGGCAAAGAACTGAGTGCATACTGCTCTGCCATGGCTACTCGCACAGAAGGCCAAGCCTCCGAGGGATGCCACAACATTATTTCGCTTTTTTTTTTATGGGAGGGGTATATGTGAGTTTCCCTTCCCCAAACAGTCCTTTGCCCTGGGACCCTAGCCCCAAGGCCCGCCACAAGAAAAGAACTGTCCCCGGGACCACATCTCCTTTGTAAAGGAGAAGAATTAATGAGCACCACCGCATTCTGACCTCTTGCTGCGCCACCCATAGTCTCCGTAGCTGTGTCTGGGGGCAGCAGTATAACACAACAATACAAGAAACTGCCCACGGTCCGCAGGTGATGGAGTGCTGGCTACCGAGCTGGCAAAGGAAGGTGTCTGTTGTGCTGGGAGCAGGCTGAGCAGCAAGGGAGTGGGCTCTCCGCACTGCCACAACATTTTGGTACATGCCAGGTTCCCCCACAGAAGGGGTGGGGACAGCTATAACAAAGGAAAAAATCTTACGAGGTGCAAGGGTGCATAAAAGAGAAGAGCAGTTTTCACTGCTAACCAAGTATTCAAGCCACGGGGCATGGTGTGCCCCAGTGTCCTCCACGAGGGGGTTGAAATGTGCATATTTTCTTTGTGGGGGCCCGAGATGGACAGGGGCACCACCAACGAGTTTAAACTGTGTTCTTTGGCCTACAGAGAGTGCAGCAGCTTCCTACAAGTTGCCCTTACAATGTCGCCCTCTGTCTTCCAGGGAGTGGAATGGATGACCCAAGAAGAGGCTTTCCTTTGCTTCAAAGTGCTTCTGGAGCTTGTACTTTGGTACAGAGGATCTAGACTGTTGGGCCCTCTGTTGGCTGGCTGGTTCCATGACTCCTATAGCAATCTAATAACAGTAAAAGAAAGACTTTGCAACACATGTTTTGAATATCATGCTTTATTGACAAAGATAATGGCTGATAATGCAAGATTCAACAATGTAATGACGCTATTGATTGTTTGTATTACCCCCATTCACTTCAAAGGTGGTATTTTGGTGAATTATAACATGTTGCCGCTTTTACTGATATAGTGACACTCCTTTAGTCTGTGATGTTGCATCTAGTATGGATGGGGTTAATTTGGTTATAGAATTCAGGACTACCTAGGTATGTAACATGGTATAAGGATGTCAACACATGGATTTTCATCTACATGATTATATATATTTGTAATGTAATCTGTAGTATTTAGTAGTGTGTGTAATACAAGTATTTTTTTCTTTTTTAAAAGAAAAAGCACTGAGTGGACAATGGTTTATTGAGTGTTGTTGCATGTCAGCGAGCATGAGTTACTAGCCTACACCACCTTTGCTGAGTAGGTCTTGGACTGCTTTGCTTTGCTATTCTGAGAGAGACAAGTGCTGCAATGGAGTACTTGATTCCCAGTAAAAATACAATTGTGGACTCATTACTTGTGAAGGACTTACATCTTTTGAAACTAATAACTCAATTTCTTACACAAAGGTTGTCTTGTCATGAGTGCACCTCATGCCGATTTCACCCACCATACTTTTTCCCACTCTTCACCACTTTCTCCGTTTGTCACTGTTTTGGAATCTTTTTCTTACACAACAGAGTCTGTTAATGAAAATAAGTTCTAGTCCCCAAACATTAATGACTTTGGACCCTACCTGTAACCACTTGCACAAATTAAGCACTTAATGGGCCCTATTTGGAAGTCACATGTTATGTGGAATATAACATTGTGTCAGCAGTCTGTTACAGGAGTTTGTGAAAAAGGACTGCAAAAGTATTATGGCTAAAGGAAACCAATCCTGAGGCATACAGAGTAGGGATGGTCAGAACTCAATAAGTTTCACTATGTAGGATTCTGCGGTGTTACATGAAAACTCAGCGAGACTTGGCTGAATTCCATGAATGGGGAGAAATCAGCACGTCGTGCTGCTTGTGCTGATTTTTAGTGCCAGGAGCTTGTTCCGCACCACAAAATCAGCTTGAATGACACCACACATCGTGCTAGTGAGTGCTGCATCTCTGCTGTCCCTTTATATATTTTCTACTTGAGCAGCAGCTTTCTCACCACAAACAGTTGTGACTGCCCGGGTTGAGAAACTTTAGCCGGGTGCCTTCCTAGCTCCCGAAAAATGCCCTATGGGACACCAATTCTCACCCAACTCACCAACTTACCATTGGCGAGCTGCAGGTGAGAAAAAAAACTCTGCCATGTGGCGGTTGGCGGAGTTTGGTCGAACTCTGTGTTACAAGCATAACGCAGAGTAGCAAAAACTCAGTGAACTCCACTGACGGAGCGGAGTTTATTGCCCACCCTTAATAGATTGGAGACTAGATACAGATTTCAGTGTATTCTGAAGTGGTGATTAGGTTAAATGATCATTGCATTTGAGACAAAGGCGGATTAAACTTGTATTACTCCCACTCACTTTCCCACAAATTCCTGCAAAACTTGAAAGTTTGTGTAAATGGCCAAGATCACCCCTTTATTTACATTTTATGATGGATATTTCTGAAATCTGTTATGATCCACAAATTGCACAACCACCCAGCATTTCCAAATGTCTCCACATCAAGATGGAATCCAATTTTTGTGGATTGCCCTAGCACCCACGATCGGAAAGTACTAAAAACGCAACATGGGAACAAAACATTTTCCATTGAAACCACACTGTTTTTGCAACGTGGGTAGCTGTGAGTTTTGGGGCTTGTCTGTGCTACCACCATGGGAAACGTACCAAACCTGCACATTTACAACCAGTCAACCAGACAACCAGCAGAGTCCGGGTGCATGGCTCTCACTAGGTCATTTTACCCAGAGTTTCCATTCCTACCCCTATTGCTTAGCTCTCAATGTAGCTCTTTAGACTTTTTTGGGTCTCTCAGCCCACCCACACAAACGGGGTACTGTTCATATCAGGAAGCGTGTGGGAATTCTGGGAGGTAGAAAATGTGTGGGTTCCTGCAGATTCCAGAACTTACTGTCACAGAAATGAAAGTAACATGTGTCTTTTAGCCAAAGTTTGAGGTTTGAAAGGGCTTCTGGGTTAGAAAGGCTGGTCAGAACCACACAAGTCACTCCACCCTTGATTCCCCATATGAGGAAAATGTGTGTTTTTTCTCAAGGTTTGAGGTTTACAAGGGCTACTGGGTAAGGGAGCCTGATGAGAGCCACACAAGTCACGCCACCCTGGAATCCCCAAGTTGTCTAGTTTTCAAAAATGCATGGGTTTGCTAGGTTTCCCTAGGTGCAGACTGAGTTAGGACCCAAAATCCACAGCTCCCGACATTGCAAAAAAAGGGTCAGTTCTCAGTGGAAAAACGTGTTGTGTCCATGTTGCGTTTTGGGCAGTTTCCTGTCAGCACCACTAGGTCTACCCACACTAGTGAGGTACCATTTTTATCGGAAGACTACAGAGAATGCTGGGTGGTGGGACATTTGTGGCTCCCCACAGATTCCTGAAGTTTTCTTTACAGAAATGTGAGAAAAATGTGTGCTTTTATTCAAAGTTTGAGGTTTGCAAAGGTTTCTGGGTAAGGAATCATGGTGAGAGCCATGTAAGTCACCTTACACTGGAATTATCTAGTTGTCTAATCATCAAAAATGTACAGGTTTCCTAGGTTTCCCTAGATGCCGGCTGAGTTAGGGTCCAAAATACACAGCTACCGATGTTTCAAAAAAGGGTCAGTATTCAGTTGAAAAATGTGATGTGTCCATGTTGCTTTTTGGCCATTTCCGGTCACAGGTACTAGGTCTACCTTCACAAATGAGGTACCATTTTTATCAGAAGAATAGTAGAACATTTGTTATTACTAATTGAATTTCACTGTATTTGTGTCTTTCAAATGTAAACCTTTATGTAAGAAGGAAGATAATTGTCCTGTGTATCACATGCTAGCATGGGTACCCACAATTTCAGAGATGTACAAATGACCACTGCTCCTAAACTCCATATAACATAGGTTTTCTTTAAGCCCATTTTTTAGCCTACATATTTCACCATATGAATTGGTCTAAACTCCGCACACAATAAAAATCCATTGGCCAGTGCAGCTCAGTAGTTGGCTCTGGGTACCTAGGATTCTTGGAAAACCTGCAAACCCTATATATCCCTGCAACCAGAAGGGTCTAGTGGATGTAAAGATATCTTGCTTTTGCAAACTGGGCATTTAGACAACATTTCACAGATGAAAATGTTATCACGAATGGCTGTTCTTTCCTACTCATTTTCAATATTTCTTTATTTTAACAGTTAGTTTCTTTGGGAAAACTGTGAGGGATCTACACATTTGCTGAAGTCAGATATCTAGAGCTTTCCTGAATCACCCATGGCTTTTACATTGGTTTCCACCACAAACTGGAAGTACACAAGCACTAAAAAAGGAAAATGGGCTACTTCTTTGAAAAAGGTCAAAACTGTTGTAAAAAATTGTTTTCTTTTATTCACCTCTGCCTGTTCCGTAACACTTGAAAGATGGTGACTTTAGGAAAGCAAACCTTTTGTTGATGCCTTTTTTAGGAAAAAAGACACTTTTTTTGCAGAGCACTTTTTTCCTATTTAAAAAAAAACCCTCAAAACTTAGCTATATTTTGCCTATTTTCCTCAGTCCCCTCCAGGGAATCTAGAAACCCTGGATATTGGAATCCCCAGGATATTTGAAAAAAAGGACTCAAATTGGGTTTCGAAACCTTATGTAGAAAAAAGGTTAAGGAGCCCAAAGAGTGAACTACCCCAAAAAGTCAAATAGGGCTCAGCACTGGGGACAGAAGCCTCAGCAGTTAAGTGGTTAATCAAAGTCACTAGAAACAGAGCTATGGAGTGACTGAGTGCCATCAGCTTTTTTGAAAACATGATCAGCTAGAAGGGTCAATGTATGCAAATACTTAGTGACGATGGGGAGCCTTCCTGTGTAGGGAGAAGAAATCATTATTAAAAGTTTTCGTGATATTACACACAGGTTCACTGCTCTGTACAACACAAAAAAGCAATTGTATTACTCGGAGAAGAAATCACATGATCCAAGGCAGTGTACAATTAGAAAGACTGAGGGGCCGATTCCGATCTCGGCCGGTAGGGCACCGAATCGGATTCGGCTTAACCGGATCCGATTCGGAGCCCTCTTTCCCGACCGATTCAGTACGTGCGTCCGGGCGAAGCGAGTACGATGCGAGCGCTCGCGAAATCGCCGACCGACTCGTACGCGGGTCCGACCCGCTCCGACCGACTCGCACGGACACTGTTCGCACCGCGCAATGGAGACGTTCCCCGGCCGGGCAAGTACGATGCGCGCCTCGAGCAGTCCGACCGACTCGCGCCGTCCGGCTCGAAAGAGCAGTCGGAGCCGGACTTTGGGGGTCCGTGTCGGCCCCCCTGTACGCGTAGCCGCGCGAGTCGCACACAGGGGGGACCCATGGGTCCCCCCTACCTGTG
This sequence comes from Calotriton arnoldi, assembly GCA_963921515.1. NCBI lineage: Eukaryota > Metazoa > Chordata > Amphibia > Caudata > Salamandridae > Calotriton > Calotriton arnoldi. The sequence continues at coordinate 967,437 of CAWUFW010003328.1, forward strand.
CATGTACGGCGCGATTCGCATCGACGCGTACCCGCTGTAGGGGGCGCCCTTGTTCGCCTCGCACCCATTAAGTCAATGGGAGCCCGCGTACGCGTTGTACGACCGGCTCCCATTGACTTCAATGGGAGTCCGACCGAATCGAGTCCGATAGCATGCGTACGCATCGTACTCGTTCGGTCGGGCTGCTAGAGTACGATTCGGTCGGAAATCTCTTTGGGTCCGGCTCGGTCGGAGTGATTTCCGGCCTGAATCGGAATCGGCCCCTGAGTGTAATTTTCTGTAAAATGGTGGAGGAGGAGGTGATGTAGGCAAATAAAATGCCCAAATAATGGCTGATGTGAATCCCTTTGCCTTGATGCATAGGAGGATATATATTCCTAGGTTAGGCAGGTCCTGAGTTTGTAAGTTGATATGGATGTCATGATGAGAAGGATTAAGGAAAAGCAGAATTCCCACTGGCAACCTACCTTCTGCTGGGTTTCTCTTGCGGCCGGAGCCGCTGACATCGCACTCCGCATCCCGCCAATCAGAGCGCTTGGAGGCGCTACAAAAACTGGGCGCGGGCTCCCGCAGCGCGGGTCCCGCTGGCAACCTACCTTCTGCTGGGTTTCTCTCGCGGCCGGAGCCGCTGACATCGCACTCCGCATCCCGCCAATCAGAGCGCCAGGAGGCGCTACAAAAACTGGGTGCAGGCTCCCGCAGCGCGGGTCCCGCTGGCAACCTACCTTCTGCTGGGTTTCTCTCGCGGCCGGAGCCGCTGACATCGCACTCCGCATCCCGCCAATCAGAGCGCCAGGAGGCGCTACAAAAACTGGGCGTGGGCTCCCTCAGCGCGGGTCCCGCTGGCAACCTACCTTCTGCCGGGTTTCTCTCGCGGCCGGAGCCGCTGACATCGCACTCCGCATCCCGCCAATCAGAGCGCCAGGAGGCGCTACAAAAACTGGGCGCGGGCTCCCTCAGCGCGGGTCCCGCTGGCAACCTACCTTCTGCTGGGTTTCTCTCGCGGCCGGAGCCGCTGACATCGCACTCCGCATCCCGCCAATCAGAGCGCCAGGAGGCGCTACAAAAACTGGGCGCGGGTTCCCGCAGCGCGGGACGCGCACGGGCGTGCCCGGGCTGTGCTTGGGCAAAGCCCAGGCCAAGGGCGGGCCCGTCTGAGCCCGTCCGAGACTGATCGAGGCGGGGCTGGGCCACCCCTGTGAAAAACCGTGCCACGTGAGTTGCCATGTTGAATGACTGGATATTTGGCAATATTTGTTGAACTTGGGAGAGTGTTTGGGGGCCATATAGAGTGAAGTTTGGGATTATAGTATTTGAAGTATTGTAGGGAGTTTGTCTGCTCTACCCAATTGACCAATAATTTTATCTGTACTTTCACTATACCGAGGAAGCGCAGCCATTATATAAGTATGGGGGAGAGCACCCCTCCACCTATAAAGCGTAACACTAGACAGAAGGCCTCTGTGCGAACCCCCATTGTGAAACCCACAGCTATCGATAAAATTTTACGCCAGGCAATTGGGGCTGTTTCCAGCGAGATTGAACGTACCGAGAGACGCCTCTCCCTAACACCAACGATTCCAAGAAGTACACCAACCTTGGAAACAGGAGTTCTTGATTCTCCCCAAACAGTAAATCGCTCAGCTACTCCTGACTTAATGTTTGTTCAAGAAAATGCAATTCCTGAAAATTTAAGTAAAATTGATTTGGGGGGGCAAATAGGAAGGGTGGCCAGCGGAAACAAAAAGCTCACAAGGGGGGGAAGCAACCTAACCGCACGCTGAGGATAGCACCAAAACAACAGTCAGAGGGCCATGTAGCTGGTGTAAACAGTACAGAGTCAATGGAGCCTCCGATATGGGCGTCAAACTTGGCTAAAGAGCTCAAAATCCACTTTGAAAAGCTTATAAAATTTGAGTTAGAAGCTGTAACGAGAAATATAGAGAAGCTGACTTCGTTGGTAGACACTTGGGGGAGCAAAATAGACATAGGGGCCGATTCCAATCTCGGTCGGAGGCGCACCCAACACTATTCGGCCGGGAAAAAAGCCAGGCGAATGCCTGTTTCCCGACCGATCCGCACATTATTCCGAACGAGCAAGTTCGATGCGCACAACTGCATAGATTCCGACCCAGTCGTACTCACCCAATCCAGGTCCTGTTTTCCGACCGAGGCGGATCTGGAAACGCAAAATCGAGTCGAACGGAAGCTAAAATGCAGCCCCGTCCGGCCGGACAAGTACGATGCGCTTTCCGTACGCGCCGAACGCGTCGCTACGCACGGCACGTCAAAGCATCCGTGAGAGGCGCACATAAGCTCCGATTCACGCCACAACACGACCCACGGCTACGAGACGAACACGCCAGCGATGAGGACGAGGCGAAGCAAAGAGAAAGATGAACGAGACGAACCAACTATGAATCCCATCGTGCCGATCCTACCAATATTCTACATCTACTACCGGAACAGGCACGGACGCGTACGGCGCAGAAGGTAAGTCAGACACCAAGCACAAAAACAAACTACACGTACCCGACATATCACACACACACAGAGGGATGCAGAAATTACTTACACCAGCAACAGCAGCACCATAGGGGCGGGATGGCCATCATCAATGCCACATATACACATAGGGGCCTGGATGCCCACCACCACTACCACCCCTACTCAGGGGGTGCCAGATGCCTGTCACTACTCCCACCTCTACCCAGGGGGTGCCAGATGCCTACCACTACTATCACCTCTACCCAGGGTGTGCCAGATGCCTACCACTACTACCACCCCTCCCCAGGGGGTGCCAGATGCCTACCACTACTACCACCTCTACCCAGGGTGTGCCAGATGCCTACCACTACTACCACCCCTCCCCAGGGGGTGCCAGATGCCTACCACTACTACCACCCTTACCCAGGGGGTGCCAGATGCCTACCACTACTACCACCTCTACCCATGGGGGGGCTGGATGCCTGTCACTACTACCACCTCTACCCATGGGGGGCTGGATGCCTGTCACTACTACCACCCCTACCCATGGGGGGCTGGATGCCTACCACCACTACCACCCCTACCCAGGGGGTGCCAGATGCCTACCACTACCACCACCTCCACCCATGGGTGGCTGGATGCCCACCACCACTACCACCCCTACTCAGGGGGTGCCAGATGCCTGTCACTACTCCCACCTCTACCCAGGGGGTGCCAGATGCCTACCACTACTACCACCTCTACCCAGGGTGTGCCAGATGCCTACCACTACTACCACCCTCCCAAGGGGGTGCCAGATGCCTACCACTACTACCACCCTTACCCAGGGGGTGCCAGATGCCTACCACTACTACCACCTCTACCCAGGGTGTGCCAGATGCCTACCACTACTACCACCCCTCCCCAGGGGGTGCCAGATGCCTACCACTACTACCACTTCTACCCATGGGGGGCTGGATGCCTGTCACTACTCCCACCTCTACCCAGGGGTGCCAGATGCCCACCACTACTACCACCTCTACCCATGGGGGCTGGATGCCTACCACTACTACCACCTCTACCCATGGGGGGCTGGATGCCTGTCACAACTACCACCCCTACCCATGGGGGCTGGATGCCCACCACCACTACCACCCCTACCCAGGGGGTGCCAGATGCCTACCACTACTACCACCTCTACCCAGGGTGTGCCAGATGCCTACCACTACTACCACCCCTCCCCAGGGGGTGCCAGATGCCTACCACTACTACCACCCTTACCCAGGGTGTGCCAGATGCCTACCACTACTACCACCTCTACCCAGGGTGTGCCAGATGACTACCACTACTACCACCCCTCCCCAGGGGGTGCCATATGCCTACCACTACTACCACTTCTACCCATGGGGGGCTGGATGCCTGTCACTACTCCCACCTCTACCCAGGGGGTGCCAGATGCCCACCACTACTACCACCTCTACCCATGGGGGCTGGATGCCTACCACTACTACCACCTCTACCCATGGGGGCTGGATGCCTGTCACAACTACCACCCCTACCCATGGGGGCTGGATGCCCACCACCACTACCACCCCTACCCAGGGGTGCCAGATGCCTACCACTACCACCACCTCTACCCATGGGGGGCTGGATGCCTGTCACAACTACCACCCCTACCCATGGGGGGCTGGATGCCTACCACCACTACCACCTCTACCCAGGGTGTGCCAGATGCCTACCACTACTACCACCCCTCCCCAGGGGGTGCCAGATGCCTACCACTACTACCACCTCTACCCATGGGGGGCTGGATGCCTGTCACTACTACCACCTCTACCCATGGGGGGCTGGGATGCCTGTCACTACTACCACCCCTACCCAGGGGGTGCCAGATGCCTACCACTACTACCACCCCTCCCCAGGGGGTGCCAGATGCCTACCACTACTACCACCTCTACCCATGGGGGGCTGGATGCCTGTCACTACTACCACCTCTACCCATGGGGGGCTGGATGCCTGTCACTACTACCACCCCTGCCCAGGGGGTGCCAGATGCCTACCACTACTACCACCTCTACCCATGGGGGGCTGGATGCCTGTCACTACTACCACCTCTACCCATGGGGGGCTGGATGCCTACCACCACTACCACCCCTACCCAGGGGTTGCCAGATGCCTACCACTACCACCACCTCTACCCATGGGGGGCTGGATGCCTGTCACTACTACCACCTCTACCCATGGGGGGCTGGATGCCTGTCACTACTACCACCTCTACCCATGGGGGGCTGGATGCCTGTTACTACTACCACCTCTACCCATGGGGGGCTGGATGCCTGTCACTACTGCCACCCCTACCCAGGGGGTGCCAGATGCCTACCACTACTACCACCTCTACCCATGGGGGCTGGATGCCTGTCACTACTACCACCTCTACCCATGGGGGTTGGATGCCTGTCACTACTACCACCCCTACCCATGGGGGCTGGATGCCTACCACCACTACCACCCCTACCCAGGGGGTGCCAGATGCCTACCACTACCACCACCTCTACCCATGGGGGCTGGATGCCTGTCACTACTACCACCTCTACCCATGGGGGCTGGATGCCTGTCACTACTACCACCCCTACCCAGGGGGTGCCAGATGCCTACCACTACTACCACCTCTACCCATGGGGGGCTGGATGCCTGTCACTACTACCACCTCTACCCAGGGGGTGCCAGATGCCCACCACTACTACCACCTCTACCCATGGGGGGCTGGATGCCTACCACTACTACCACCTCTACCCATGGGGGGCTGGATGCCTGTCACTACTCCCACCTCTACCCGTGGGGGGCTGGATGCCTACCACTACTACCACCTCTACCCATGGGGGGCTGGATGCCTACCACCACTACCACCCCTACCCAGGGGGTGCCAGATGCCTACCACTACTACCACCCCTACCCATGGGGGGCTGGATGCCTACCACCACTACCACCTCTACCCAGGGTGTGCCAGATGCCTACCACTACTACCACCCCTCCCCAGGGGGTGCCAGATGCCTACCACTACTACCACCTCTACCCATGGGGGGCTGGATGCCTGTCACTACTACCACCTCTACCCATGGGGTGCTGGATGCCTACCACTACTACCACCTCTACCCATGGGGGGCTGGATGCCTGTCACTATTCCCACCTCTACCCATGGGGGGCTGGATGCCTACCACCACTACCACCCCTATCCAGGGGGTGCCAGATGCATACCACTACCACCACCTCTACCCATGGAGGGCTGGATGCCTGTCACTACTACCACCTCTACCCATGGGGGCCTGGATGCCTGTCACTACTACCACCTTCTACCCATGGGGGGCTGGATGCCTACCACCAACACCCCCACTCACAGGATGGCTAATACATGACACAACAAGCACACACCAACATAAACAATGCAACATAAAGACATCCCCCCAACACCATGACAAGCGTGTGTAGACTGTGTCAAATGCCTACAACACTGAACATGACTTTGAACATACAATGTGACCCCCTATCAAATGTGCCACACATAAATGTGTGTGGCCCCCACAATGCAAGCAGACCATGACCACTGTGGCAATGGGGTCCAACCCCCATCATCACAGTGACCAAAATGTAAGTGTGGGGCCCATAGCTGAAGCACATCTTGGACATTGTGGCAATGGGGTTCAAACCCCCATCATCACAGTGACCAAAATGTAAGTGTGGGGCCCATAGCTGAAGCACATCTTGAACATTGTGGCAATGGGGTTCAAACCCCCATCATCACAGTGACCAAAAGGTAAGTGTGGGGCCCATAGCTGAAGCACATCTTGAACATTGTGGCAATGGGGTTCAAACCCCCATCATCACAGTGACCAAAAGCTAATTGTGGGGCCCATAGCTGAAGCACATCTTGAACATTGTGGCAATGGGGTACAAACCCCCATCATCACAGTGACCAAAAGGTAAGTGTGGGGCCCATAGCTGAAGCACATCTTGAACATTGTGGCAATGGGGTTCAAACCCCCATCATCACAGTGACCAAAATGTAAGTGTTGACATTGAAAAAGCTGCAACTGCCAAACTGCATGGATGATTCCTGGTCACAGAACAACAAACACATCAGTGGCAAAGTAGTGCTTGTGTCCAATAGCAACATAGATTGGGGGAGGCAAACACTGCAGTGCAAATAAGACATACCTTTGGCCATGTGCAGACAAACATCACCCATGGGGGCTGACACTGTCAACATTCATCAATGACACAATGACAGAAGTGACCATGATAATGCAGACCCACATATTTGCACCAATGGGCACACAAATGCAGATACACTGTGGAGACTGTAGATGTGAGGTGAACAGATACCATACCATGGCAGCAATGGGACACACAAACAATGATCATTGTGCTGACTGATGACCAGGGGAAACCCACCAAACAACATACAGCCAATGGCACACTAAAGACATGCCAATGCAGTGGTGTAGATGCACAAACACAAACAGGCAGACCCACACTGCACATCAAACACAACAGGTGAGGGCGGGGGGGGGTGCCAGTGTCCCCAGGCAACCACACAACACATGAAGAGGCCCAAATACCAATTACACAGATGTGCATACAGTGCCACACAGAGGTAACTCATGGATCCAAATCCCCTATGTGGGCAATCAGGCATTGTTAGATGAGAGGGAGCACAAATCACACATGTCACACAAGCATGTAGGAACAGCAACTGACACAGCAAGACACAGAGACACCACAGCACTACCCCCAGGGTCCCCACAATGTGGTGACCCTGGGCTGCATTACAATCCCACTGTGATGACAAAGCTAGATGTCGTTCACACTGTGAACCACAGTCATGTGTCCTGAGCAACAAACTACCATCACACCTACACAAGCACAAATCAATCAGCACGGCCAGTAAGCCAAGGCCAACATGGAGGCAGGTGTCTAGCCGTGCAACAACTCTCATCTGCACACACTTAACACCACACACCTCGACCTCCAACAATGTGCAGCAGTGAAGCTCACATGCACTGGTGACATTGCACATGCACCCATGACAATCCCATGGGTGGTGGTGGGAACCAAGGTGCAGAAACACATCACACATGGCCACTCAACAAGACACTTGAATGTCTGACACACTGCACACTACGCTGTACATGGACATGACGTCAATACCACACCAACCAATGGGATCCCAGCCACAGTCCCACACCAATGAAGAAGCCAAGGTCACCCACAAAGAACACACATAGACAACTACCAACATTGCAGCCCTGACCCTGAGGAGTGCCAGCAGTCACACACACAACGTGTCACAATCACTGAAAGCTAACACAAACTGGAAATCACATGACAGGTGTAAACAACAAGTGCCAAGGGGAATCCTGACTGTGACCCATCTGCGTCTGCCCACAAACTCAGCCCTGACAGCAAACACACCTATGGGTGACACCCTGATGACCAGTAATGTGCCATGCACCCACATCAGAGAGAACCCAGGGAGAAGACTTTGGGGGAACATAGGTCAACTCAGCAAGCATCACAAACAGGAACACCACTAGGGATCCCAGCATGCACAGCAAAATGGAAGTGAACACACAGACATGCTCATACAACACACACCTTGGGCGCAGGCGATGTCACAGGAGTACACACTGCCATGAGGGGACTCCACTCCTGTGTGAGGAAAGCTGTGCCATATGTTGCCTCAGTAGGGCTCCATCATGTCAGCAGAACACTTGGTCACACAGTCAACAAATTGCACCAAATGAAGGCTCCCGTCACATCAGCCTGGTCATGGGAGTGTCAACTTCCCCATTGATGCCCAAACCTGCATGTCCAGTGGAGATGGCCACACGGTCAGGGAAGTAGACTAATTGAACAATGGCAAGCACAACAGATGTGCAGGGGTGGAAGCCACAGATGTGACATTGCTAATGTAAGTAGGAAATCCCATTGCCAAATATTGAAAACATGACACCCTCAGATGCTGCTAAGGATGACATGGATACACCACAGGATAGGACACATTCCCCCTGGACCACATGGGTTCCTGAACAGTAACACTTCATTTTCATGAGACCAAATATCACCATCACAGCAGCAAGGGCATGGTTAGCATCATCAACATCATGTACATCAGAAGCAAAAGCACTAGAGAACAGAAAGTCGCTTTATTCAGCATATGTGGGTTCAAAAGTTGAAGTCCAGTAAAAAGAAACAAAGGCCAATGGCCAGTCCATCCTGAAAGTCAAAACAGGGTGACAGTGGCAGATGTCACCCTACGCATGCCTGCACTGATAAAAACCAGGGACAATCCCCTCGGAGGGGTATACGGGGGGGCAGGCCAGGCACCACAGGGACAGGATCAGGGCTCACCAGAAGGAGGCAGGGAAGGGGTGACAACTGCAGTGGAGGTGTCTGACATGGTGTGTGCCGGCACAACTGGGGGGCATGACTCAGATGGTGTGGGTGCCGGCACGACTGTTGTGGACCGTGCAGATGGAGTGGACAGGTTCCCCACTGCAGTGCCCAAGTCAGACAGGGTGGTAGTGGACTCCACTGCAGTGCCTACCTCCAGGGGACGAGAATGGGGATCAGGTAAGGTGGGCAGAACAGAGGGGGAGGACACCGTCTCCACACCAGTGGCACAGACAAGCGCAGCGGGGGGTGTGGGGCCGGAAGAGCAAGTGGCAGGGGGAGAAGGCCTGATCTTTTTGGGGATGGTGTATCTGTGGGTGGGGGAACCTGGGGCAGGGTGTGGTGGGGGCACCTGTGGAGTGGGGGCCTGAGGGATGGAGGAAGGAGACTTGGTGCCTGAGCTGCAGGGCGGCGGCGGGGTCTTGCTCTTCCGGGTCCGGGGGGACTTGCGGATGGGGGCCTCAGTCGGTCTGCGCCTGGGAAAGGGTGTCCGGGGGCGAGGGCACTCCGCTCCGTGTGGGTGGGCTTCCTCTTCCCCCTGAATGCTGGATCGGAGGGGAAGAGGCCGAGGTCACTGAGGAAGAGCCGCTGTGTCTTTGGGGTTGCTGGTGAGGCAAGGGAGGGGGCTTTGGAGGGAGAGGCAACTGAGGACTGCGCAGTGCTCGTGGATGAGTGTGTGTGTGCCTGGGCCCCATCCCCTGTGAGTGTGGTTTCAGTCCCCTGACTGTGCGTGCATGTGCGTCTTGTTTGTGGTGTGTGTGTCTGTGTGCTGCTCGTGTCTGTGCTGGTGTGTGTCTGTGCTGGTGTGTGCCTGTGCCGGTGTGTGTGTGCTTGGGACAGGTAAGGTGCTGGGGAGTGTGGATGGGGCAGAGGCAGGAGGGGTGAGGGACTGTTGGAGGAGGGACACTGCTGCCGTCAGGGAGGAGTCCATGGACCTATTGCCCCTCTGTAGGGCAGACATGCCCGATGAGATGCCCTCCATGAACGACACCAGCTGAGTCAACAGAGTGGTGTGTGCATGGACGACACTCAGCATCGCTGTCTGCCCTACATGGAGCTGGCGAAGGAGGTACACAGACTCCTCACTCAGGGCAGCAGGGGACACAGGGGCAGGGGGTGCGGTGTCTGGCCCGAAGGAGACACGCTCCCGAACATGGGAGCCTCCACGGACCTCGGGAATGGGAGCCGATGGGAGGGCGGTGGTGGTGGTGGTGGCGGGGACAGCAACACTAGCTGGGGTGTGGTGGCTGCTGACACCCGCATCCACAAGGGAGTCATCCTCCGAGCTGCTGTGGTCCTCAGCTGAGGTGGATGGTGCTGAGGACTCCTCGGTGTGGCTCCCCTCGCCCTCAGTGCCACTGGGTCCCTCCGACCACTCCTCGGCTGCTGACCCAGTCTGGCTCTGCGGCTCCTCCTGGTCCGTGGAGCTGTCCCCTCCTGTGGCTGTGGATGTATCTGCAAACAATAGGGAAACAGACAGACATCAGTCACCTGCACCAAACGCACACACCACAGTAAGTACAGCACATTACAGAGCAAGCCCTGGCATCCTTAGTTGAACATTGCCAAAAGTGCCCAGACAGAATAGGAGTAGCCAATTGTCAGTCTGATGGTCAACCATGGCACTCACATCCCTCCTGGCCTTGCACCCATCTGTCTGGTGTCTGTTGGATGGCAATACCCCAGTGAGGACACTTGCACCACCTACACAGTAGTTGGACAGTGCAGAAAACACGGTGAGGCATCACAACTCTTGCCACTGAGTCAGTACAGGTGTCCGGATGAAAGGGATGCCCAGAGTCAAATATGAAATGCATGTGATGCATACCAGCGACAGACACCATGATGCACCCATGTCCTGATAGCCATTGCCACAATGGTGTGCATGTAGCACATGTCACTCCCCTGACGGATCACTCATAGGAAGTTACATGCCATGGCACAGGCATGCCTGCTAAGTCATACCTCACTGTCTCCAGTCACATGGGCAGGGCAGCCAGACAACAACAGTTTGCACTGTGTCACAATAGTAGGTCTTGGGGAATGCAAGTCCTGGAGCTGAACAAGTGCACATGTACATCCCCCACACACCACATCATCTGAACCCTTATCTGTCCAGGTCATACCGATTGGACATATGGGAGACCTGTAACACAACCCTCTGAACCTGAGCAACTCACAATCTGCTGTGAATGGGAAACAGCTGCCTAAACTTCACATTTGCATACCCCAGTCTGCACGGTCAGGTGATCAAACACCTATGTGTCACCCAAGCATCGTCTCCTATGGTCACATCTCCGGTGGCATGCTGAGCCCCAACCGAGAGACACCCCAGCAGTCATGACAACGAAGCCACAGCACACTGACACAGAGGCAGACACCTGATGGGACATATCACTGAGCACAACGTGTCAGCTGATACACGGGAGTGGGAGTACAGAGTGTATTGGAGTAGGCATGACTGTCCTGCCCCACATGAATGAGGGATGAGCCCTGGACAGTAGGCAGCTGGCTAAGTATGTGTGACGCCCGTAATATACACACTCCTGGGGCCCAAGCATTGTTCCCACCCGCAGCATGGGTGTGTGCCAGATACCCCAGGCACATGTGGTGGATCAGCTCAGCAATTGGACCACATATCAAAGTAACACGCAGATTACATGTCAGAACACAGGCATTGTGTAAGCAAAGGACCCACCCATGATGCCCACCACAGAGTTAGGGGAACAGATGCTGTCCCCCACCTTGAGTCAAGCAAACTGCAAGGACACAGTACCCAAGTGACACAATTCCCTGACTGCAAGGGCCACACCTGGGTATCAGATGAGGAGTGGGCAGTGCACAATCGAGGGGCATGGGTCCTGGACCACATGACTGATGTACTGTGGAAGTTTAACCAGGCCAGAGGAGGGCACATAGCATGGCAGACAAAGTTCACAATGCAGTCATGGACTCACCCCCTCCTTGCTGCTCTCTGGCCTTCAGCTGCCCATCCAGATCAGGGAAGAGCACCGCCAGGATCCTGAGCATGTGGGGGGTCAGGGTCCGGTGTCCGCCCCTCCTGCGAGGAGGAGACAGCTTCAGCTGGACCCGTGCGATCCTCCGGGTCCAGCCCCGAATGTCCTGCCACCTCTTCTGGCAGTTGCGGATCCGGCGCTTGTAGTCCCCCACGGATCTCACTGCCCGGTCGATGGTCGGCCATATCTTCTGCTTCTGGTGGGCATCAACCTGTGAGGATGACAAAGTGAGAATGCCATTACTACACATGCAACATATCCGTGCATTACACAGTTGGATATACATGTCTCAATCACAGGGGCACATGATGTACACAGGCAGTGCAACGATGGCTATGGACAGTATGCCAGCAGTTACTACATGGTATCATTGCCTGGGAAGTAAAACCTTGTTTAAATGCACTGTCACTGCACTGTACCTGTTCAGTGCATGTAACTACACACTATGGGGGGTGACAACTACTCAGTGAGCCTGCTAGCCAGTGGCGTGCAGACTGTTAGCCTTGCTAGTCAGACAACATGCACATTTAGTAAGGCAGTGGACAGCACACTCACCTGCTCCCCTGCTTTCCCATACAGCTTGCTGTACTGTGGAAGGAGGCTGTCCAGCAGGGCCTGGTTCTCCTCAGTGCTGAAGGCTGGGGCTCTCTCCACAGTACGTGCCATTGCAGGGTCCAGAGGGTGCAGATACAGCAGCAGTGGTGGTGGCAGATGTCGTCCTGGAGCATGTAGTGCAGGCAAGTGAGCTCTCAGGGGAACAGGCAGCATTATATGTGTGCTGCAGAGGCAGATACTGTCCCATGTGTCCAAAGTGATAGGTCCAAGTCGTTAGCATCTTCTGAATCTGGCCAATCCATGGAATTGCACCACTTACACACGCCCACAGCATCCTTCAAAAGTTCAACTTCATTACACCCATGAATTTGCAACATTGTTGTGGGTGACCAACTGAATTTCCAGCATCAGACTCGTTCAAGATTTGAAAACGCGTCCGTTGCCAGGCCAGGCCATAGCCAATGGGTGCGCACCGATCGGTCCATTGCTGTTCAACGCGTACCCGGGAGACAACGCGTACCCGCACACATTGAATGCAATGGGCCGGCCGGGCACACCGATCGGTCCATTGCTGTTCAACGCGTACCCGGGATACAACGCGTACCCGCACACATTGAATGCAATGGGCCGGCCGGGCACACTGATCGGTCCATTGCTGTTCAACGCGTATTGCGGATACAACGCGTACCCGCTCACATTGAAAGCAATGGGCCGGCCGGGCACACCGATCGGTCCATTGCTGTTCAATGCGTATTGCGGATGCAACGCGTACCCGCTCACATTGAATGCAATGGGCCGGCCGGGCACACCGATCGGTCCATTGCTGTTCAACGCGTACCCAGGATACAACGCGTACCCGTACACATTGAATGCAATGGGCCGGCCGGGCACACCGATCGGTCCATTGCTGTTCAACGCGTACCCGGGATACAACGCGTACCCGTACACATTGAATGCAATGGGCCGGCCGGGCACACCGATCGGTCCATTGCTGTTCAACGCGTAGCCAGGATACAACGCGTACCCGTACACATTGAATGCAATGGGCCGGCCGGGCACACCGATCGGTCCATTGCTGTTCAACGCGTACCCGGGATACAACGCGTACCCGTACACATTGAATGCAATGGGCCGGCCGGGCACACCGATCGGTCCATTGCTGTTCAACGCGTACCCGGGATACTACGCGTACCCGTACACATTGAATGCAATGGGCCGGCCGGGCACACCGATCGGTCCATTGCTGTTCAACGCGTACCCGGGATACAACGCGTACCCGCACACATTGAATGCAATGGGCCGGCCAGGCACACCGATCGGTCCATTGCTGTTCAACGCATACCCGGGATACAACGCGTACCCGTACACATTGAATGCAATGGCCAATGTGTGCGCACTGATCGGTCCATTGCTGTCCAACGCGTATTGCGAATACAACGCGTACCCGCTCACATTGAATGCAATGGCCCCTGTGTGTGCACCGATCGGTCCATTGCTGTCCAACGCATCCCTGTACAAGTCACTGGCATATGTCACCATGCCTGTCACAGGTGAATATATGCCAGCAACATATACTTCCCAGGGAGTGAGGGGCACACCTACAACACCACAGCCTGTCCACACTGTATCCTAAGGCATGTAAGGCTGCATTACCTGTTCCGTGTATGGGGGTGAACAAGTTGTTCTGTGGGTGTCACTTGGGGGCAGCCACTCCCAGGCTGTGCACATGTTCATGGGGTCAGAATCCTTTGCGTTTCGTGTACATGACCACTATGATGTGCATCTGTTCATTTCTGTGCATGTGGCATGGTCACATTTCACGGTGGTGTATGTGTATGTCATGTCACATACCCCCTGAGTCCCATGTGTGACGGTATGTACGTCCCAGCGTGACCCATTGCCACAATAGTGATGGTCCTCCACAGTCTGTGTGCATGTTGTGTTTACAATGTCTCTGATTCCATGTGCACAATGGGAGACAGTCTCCACATCCACGTTGTTTGTGCATGGACTTTGATGTTGTACGTGTGTGTGTCACAGACGTCCATGGCTGTCCTGCCGAGGCAACAGGGTCCACTACCTGTGGGGGTCATGGTTGTTTTGCTGTGGTGTATTCATGATACACCATGTCATGCCAGTGTCCATGTGGCAATACAGGGTCCCTGGGAATCTACCTGTCGTTGAGCTGTGATGCCTGGGGCACATCTGTCCTCACATGTCACTCTGGGGTGTGTTTGGAACGTGGCAGCAGGAGATGGGAACTGTGACACGGCCTCATGATATCCCATGGCACAACCTGGGACTTGTTGATGCCACTTGTTGAACTGTGTTGTTAGATGTTGGCCATGTATGTGCCATACATGTCCTTACGGAACTGCACACATCATGTACTTGTGCCTCATAATGATGTATCATGTGATATTGAGTATGGTCAATGCCACATATGTGGGGTGACTGACAATCTTTCTTTCTTCACCTATGCACTGCAGGGCACCAGCTGTCCATAGACCATTCCCTGACCTTGCAACCATGGTGGAACGGGACTGCATCCGACGGTACCGCTTCACCAGGCCGCTGATTGAGGTATTAACGGTGCGGTTGGCCCCACATTTGCAAGCTGGCCGGACATACCCTACAGCGCTGACCCCCAAGGTGAAGGTGAAGGTGATGGCAGCCCTACACTTCTTTGCCACCGGTACCTTTCAACACACTGTGGCGACTGCTGGTGGGATGTCACAGACCATGTTCAGCCGTGTGCTCCGCGATGTTTTGGAGGCTATGTTGATTTACCTGAACCAGTACATCTATTTCCCTAGACTCCAACAACTCACTGACGTGAAGAGTGACTTCTATGCCCTGGGGAGGATGCCGCATGTCATTTGCTCCATTGATGGGACACATGTTGCTTTGGTACCACCACAGGCCCAAGAGCAGGCATACAGGAACCGCAAACACTACCACTCGGTCAATGCACTGGTGGTATGTCTTGCAGATATGAGCATCTCACACGTCTGTGCCCGTTTCCCCGGTTCTGCACACGATGCCTACGTGATGAGGAGTAGTCGCATCCCGAGGATGATGTCACAGATGCGGAACCAGCGTGCCTGGCTTGTTGGTGTGTACTGACTTTGTACCATTGTGTGTGTTCTGCAATGTAGTGTTCCACCCTCTTTTCCAACTCAGCTAATGTGCAATTGTCTGTATGTAGGTGACTCCGGATACCCCAACATGCCGTGGTTGCTGACGCCCCTCAGGAACCCTGTGACACCAGGCCAGATGCGCTACAATGAGGCACATGGTCGGACCAGGAGAGTGATTGAGCGGACATTTGGTCTCCTGAAGAGCCGCTTCCGCTGCCTGGACAAGACAGGAGGGGCCCTCCCATATGCCCCAGCAAAGGTGTGCAAGATTGTCATCGTCTGCTGCATGCTACACAACCTGGCAGTGCGGAAGGAGTTGCCTCTCATCCTGGATGACGATGACCAACATCCGCCACCTGTGGAGGATCCTGGCCTGGACCACGATGCCAGTGATGATGATGATGATGATGGTGATGTCCGCCCACAGCTCATCACCAACTTCTTCAGCTGAATGTGAGTATCCAGAGATGTCATGTCAATGATGTGAGTATGCATGATATGTGTTGGTGGTGCTCTGGTGCTGTTTGAGTGTGTCCATGTGCTACATGACTGTATGCGTGTAGCGATGTGTCCTTACAGGTAGTCTGTACTCCCCAACAGTGTTGACATGCTAACTTGGTTCTGGGTGGGTATCTTGTGACATGTATTGGGCATGAGTATTGCTGTTCTGTCCTGTTCTTCAGTTGTTTTGACTGTGTTTCATTTCTGTCCTTCACAGGGTACTTTCAGAGTGGTTTGGTCAACTGTGATCCCTGACACCGTGATTCGACTTCCAGGGTGGTAGCTGTCGTGTCCCTACAGGTGATGTGCGCCACACCCATGGACTTCCTTCCTTCTACACTTGTTGACTGTGTGCCCGCTGCCAGGTTGGATTGCCTTGCATCTGTAGTGGTTACAACATGTTGCAAATGTGTAATAAACCTGTACTTCACTTTGTGATGTGCGTTGTCTGTGGTCACACATCTGACTGACATTTGCTTACTGCACCAGTGGGCTAGTTGACAGAGACTGTGAATAGGTGTTGTGTCTGTGCATTGCACCGTATTTCCTGGCAACATCAGTGTAGGCAAAGAGTCAGATGGCCTAGGTGTGTATATGTTGTGTAGCCCTGGTGGTGTGTCTCCCTCATATGTGTCACGTTGCCATGACTCACATGCCTGTGTTGTACTTGCTGTAGCAGTTAGCATGCACAGTGTAATTTCGCAGGTCATCATCTCCATGACAGAAACCACGTTGGAATCACAACAGAGGCAGGTATGGTGTATTAGTGGGTTTATTGTCATACATGTGTGTGTATAGTGCACAGGATGGTGGGTGCTGTACATTTTGATTGCAATCCAAAGTTCCTAGATGAATTGGAAGTCCTGGTAGCAGAAATGTCCAGAATAAAGTCCACAGTCATCTGATACATTGGTCCAACTTGTACTCCCCATGTCATGTAGGGGAGTTGTGTTGCAGTCAACAGGGTGAACAGTTTGCGCACAAAGGTGATTATCCAGAACAGGTTTTGGCTTCCTGGGGTTGCACATGGCCATCGGCCTCTCAGTTGCCCCTCCTCGGACGACCCCTCTTCTTTGGGGGGACCCTCAAGTGCAGGCTGCTGCGGTGCAGGTGACTCTCCGCCAGAGTCATCCTCCCTCCCTGTGGCAGTTGCAGTTGTTTCAGCACCAGATGTTGTGGGCACACAGAGAGGTGTTGACTGGTTGCTGCTCATCTGGCGGAGGCATTGTAATATGTCCCTATGCACCGCCGTCATCTCTTGCAGTGTGTCCCACTTGGACTCCACGCGGGACATGTGTAAGTCCAAGCGGGCATGATGGGCAGCCTGCTGCTGTTTAATGTCCCTGAGGAGCCCCACTACCTGGCTGAGCTCTCCGGTGCTGGACTGGTATGCATCGGCTATGCGTACCATTTGTGGGTCATCATGCAGTCCAGACCCCTCTGCGATCAGCGACCTATGTCTCCCACCCCTCCCACCACCCCTGGCGACACGTGTAGTACCTGAGGTGGCACGCACAGGTGACCCTGGGCCCCCTTTGGGGTTGTTGGTGGTGTTGGTGTCCATAGCCCCACGTTGGTCCAGGGTCCCTGTGCTGGTGGTGGTGGTGCTCCTTGGTCTGTCCGTGTCGGCAGGGGTGGTATGTGTGTTGACAGTCGTGGAGGGGTGGGTGCAGGGGGTGCAGCTGGTGGTCCTGCTGGTGCTGCATGATGACTTGCTCCGGAGGTGCCAGGTAGGTCTTCGTCATCCGAGGAGGGCAGAGGCTGTTCCACACCAGTGAGCTCCGTTTCCCCTTGAGCCTGGGACGGGGACTCCTCAGCGTCTGCTGCTGTGTCCCCATCATCACCTGTGTTTGGGAGACACACACAATGTATGTTATGTTTCTGCAGGCATCAATGGTTGACACACATGACAGTTGTGACTGTACCTCTGGATGCGGGCCTGTACATTGCATTGTCCTAAGTTGTCACAGTCAGAGGTTGATATTGGTGTAGCACATTGTCCTGCATACTTTGGGCATTTCTATATGAATGTTGGGGTGTGTACATGGTCTGCATTGGTTGTATTTGGTTGACATCCGGCCCTCCTTCCCACCCAGCCAGATATTCCACCATGGAACGTGCTTCCATTGCAGGGAGTGCAAGTTGTCTTTCAGGATGTCAGTCAGTGGTGTCCTGCTGTTGGTTGGTGCACAGTTGCCAGCAGGGCCTTGTGCTCCCCACAGCAGTACCCAGTGTCAGCCATCTTGTCAGTTCTTTTCCACTCCCTGTGATGTGCGCATGGTTCAGGGTGGTGTTGATGGGACAGTTGTGGGGGTGACCAATATCTGTGACTACCACTCCCATCATGCTATTGCCTCCACCCCACTTCCCAGCATGCCCATACTTACTTGCTTTTGGGTGGACTTCACTGTGTGTGAGTGTGAGAGCAATGGCAAGATGGCTGACAGTGGTGTCCTGCTGTTGCTTGGTGCCCAGTTCCCAGCAGGGCCATGTGCTCCCCACAACTGAGCACCAGTGTCAGCCATCTTTGAAGTGGCTTTTGACTCCCTGTGAGGTGTGCATGCTTGGGTGTGAGCTTGCTGGGCCATGTGGGTGGGGGATGTTGGGCTGTGACTACCACTCCCATCATGCTATTGCCTCCAGCCCACTTCCCAGCATGCCCATACTTACTTGCTTTTGGGTGGACTTCACTGTGTGTGAGTGTGAGAGCAATGGCAAGATGGCTGACAGTGGTGTCCTGCTGTTGCTTGGTGCCCAGTTCCCAGCAGGGCCATGTGCTCCCCACAACTGAGCACCAGTGTCAGCCATCTTTGAAGTGGCTTTTGACTCCCTGTGAGGTGGGCATGCTTGGGTGTGAGCTTGCTGGGCCATGTGGGTGGGGGATGTTGGGCTGTGACTACCACTCCCATCATGCTATTGCCTCCACCCCCTTCCCAGCATGCCCATGCTTCCTTCCTTTTGACTCTGCTTCCCTGTGGAGTTGTGTGCCTGTGCTGACAAGATGGCTGACAGTGTTATCGTGGGGTTAGTTTTGCTACAAGTCCCATGTGTGTCCCTGTGCTTCACACAGCATGACCCAGGGTTGTGGTTCTTTGTGGGATATTTGATTAGAGTGTGAAGCAATGCATTCTCCCAGGTGAGTTGTGTGGAGTTTGTGTTAGGGGTGTGTGTGAGAAACGCTGCTGGTGACTATGGTCAGGGCTGTCAGTCCTCCTTCCCACCCAGCCAGATATCCCACCATGGAACGTGCTTCCATTGCAGGGAGTGCAAGTTGTCTTTCAGGATGTCAGTCAGTGGTGTCCTGCTGTTGGTTGGTGCACAGTTGCCAGCAGGACCTTGTGCTCCCCACAGCAGTAGCCAGTGTCAGCCATCTTGTCAGTTGTTTTCCACTCCCTGTGATGTGAGCATGGTTCATGGTGGTGTTGATGTGCGCATTGTGAGGGTGGGCAATGTCTGTGACTACGACTCCCATGATGCTATTGGCTACACTGACTTGCCCAGCATACACAGGATTCCTTCCTTTCAGTGGGCTTCACTGTGAGGTGGTGTTGTAGTGGTGGCTACATGTCTGGATGTGTTTGTTAGTTATATTAGTGCCACTGACTAGCTGTAATTGTAGTTGTGTTTGTACATGTGATGACACAGTTACATTTCACTATGAGATGGCATGTGTTGTGTTTATCTGACTGACATACACAATTTGGGATGATTCTGTTCTGGTTGGTGTGTATTTGCTAAGGGTGCATGGTTTGACTCTCCCCTTGACAGTGATGTGTGTGTATTGTCGCACAATATTGTGTACATTTGTTATGTACTCACCAGGCTCTGGGATGTTTTCTAGTCCATATACGCTCACTGGTGGTAGGATGGCCCGCACCTTCTCCTCCCAGGGCCTGAGGTATACTGGTTTGGCAGGTGGGCCACTGCTGGTGTGTTGGCTCAAGAGGTAGTCCTTCTTCAACAGCTCCCTGACCCTCCTGCGCACGTCATACCACCTGTTCTGGATGTCTCCCTTTGTGCGCAAACATGGTGATTGTGCGTTCACCCTGTCGACAATCCTCTCCCACATCTTGGTTTTCTGCGACATGGGTGTCTGTTGGACCAGTGTACCAAACAGCTGTGGCTCTACCCTGAGGATCTCATCTACCAGGACTTCCAATTCACTATCTAGGAACTTATGATTCTTCTTTGGGGGCATGGTGATGGGTGGTGATGGTGAGTGATGTGTGTGTTGGTGTGCAGGTGAGGGTGTGTGAGAGTGTGTTTAGCTGGGTGTATGTGAGGGTGCTATTTGTTGAGGTGCTGATGGTGTGTGGCTTGTGTGATGGATGAGCTGTGGGTGGGTGTGTGGTTGCTGTCTGTTGAGTGCTGGCATGTAATTTGAATTTGCAAAGGATCATGGTAGGGATTTGTGTCCTTTATATGGGTGGAGTTGTGGGTGTGTCTTTGTTCCCTGTTCCCCCCCCCCCCAGTATTTATTGGCTTTGTAATTGCTTGTTTGGCCTTTTTTTGTGCGTTTTTCCCTTTGTACTTTTTGTGCATGTAGGAGACGTTCTTGTGACCGAGTCGGACCCTGCAGTTGTCTCGTACGTGCTTCTCCGAGTCGTTAACGCTGTGTTTGTGCTGTTTTCTATGCTGCGTACGCGTCGGTCGCGGTGTATTGGGTTGCTTCTGCTCGCAGTTTTGTATGCGTGTCGGTCGTGCGGCTTGGGCTCCGTGCGACTCGGTCATGTTTTCCACGCGTTGCATCGTACTTGGCGGGTAGGAGTTCGCGGGTACGTTTCGTTCGGGTTCATTCCTGGTGCGTGTCGGTCGGTTCGATTCGCGTGGTTTTCCGGCCGGATAGCTGTTTTCCGCGCGGCTCGGTCGTTCGGCTTGTGTTCCGTACGAGTCGGTCGGATTTTGCACGCTTCTCATCGTACTTTGCGGGTCGGCCTGCACAGGTACGTGTCGGTCGGAATAAATTCCGGCTCCGAGTCGGTCGGTACGTTTTCCGGCCCGAATCGGAATCGGCCCCATAGTTTTGAATACTTTTGAAACCAGCAAATCTTTGGATCAAGCCTCCGCCCACCAACGCAAACATGTGGTCCCATTTGTCTCTACTGCTCTACCCGTACCAAATCCCCCAAATGGGCCTATTCCCGCCACTCAACAAGTTGTAGATCCAATTGTTTTCCATCATGGGGCAACACAAGTGGGGGATATTGCCCATGGCTCTAGGAATACGTTAACAATCTTAGGCCCTCCAGTGGAACAAAATTTATCTAGCAATTGCAAAGGAGATAAAGGGAATACTCGTCAACCTAACCTAACGCAACAAACCCTTCCCCGCTATGCATAGACCTACCTCCAGCTTCTACTCCCTATGTTGTTATTTTAGCTGGAGTACCAGAATTGGAATTAGGTAGTGGGGAGTCTTATCCCGAATTGAAAAACAAAATTATCTTTTGGTTAAACAAATATAGACCTCTTCCACCATTAATACAGAGTGAAATTTTATTTGCTCGGAGGGTTAGCTGGTTGGGACAGAGGCGGAAAGAAATTCCAGGGGATTGCGTCTTGATTAATTTTAGGGACACTAGGGTAGTCCAGTACATTCTCAAATGGGGATTGTCCAGGGAGAACAGTGGCATCCAGGCACTCCCTTTAGGCTATTTCTATCCACCCAGTCCCTTGTTAGAAAAGATGGGAAGCGTATACAAAAAGTGGGAAATGAGAGCACAGACTGGAAATTTGCTAAACACGGGTTGGGGCCCGGAAAACATCTTGCCTTTTAATATCCCAGTTAGCAACCGATACAGTAACCTAGATCTAGTCGATTGACTGGATCCTACAGTTAAACAAATAGAAGGTACACCTATTCAGCCAGTTGAGTATCAAAACTGTGAAAGATCTGAGCCTGTGGGTCACCCTCTTAGGAAAACTCGTGAGGTTATAGTGGCACCTAGTAATTTTGGTGCCCCTATTAACTCACCAGGGGAGTCTCATGGTACCACACAGGGTTGGGAGGGGATTCCCCGTCAAGTGTCTCACCAGGAGGTGGGACCCCTGCATATACAGATTGATACAGTAAAAGACCCGCAAAATACTAAGATTTTATCCTGGAACATAGCAGGTCTCATTTCTAAAATGGACCTCCCCGATTGGGGAAAATATATTGATACACATGAGCTATGTCTTTTTCAGGAAACATGGTCCACCTTACCACTGTATAGAGTAGGATATGTTGCATACTTTATTCCAGCCCTTCAGGTGCCTAGGGGGAGACCCTCAGGGGGCCTTTGTATTTGGGTTGCTGTACATATGGGTTGTACTATCAAGTTGATAGACACTGATTCACTGGACATTTTGTGTATTCTCCTTTCCTTTGATGACACACATAAGTTGGTTGTCATTAATATTTATTCTCGTCCAGTGAGGATGGGGCAAACCTCACAGACCCTAGACCGTATGGCCTCCTTCCTCTCCACTTTACCCGAGTCTGTACATGTAATAATTGGCGGGGATTTCAATTGTCACTTTGAACCTCTAAATGGCATAAGTACTACCATTACGAGTGAGGAAGATTCTGTCTGGGCAATCCCGGAATGTAATATCTATCCAACAAGGGGGTGGACCCCCCTTGTTCTCCAAATGAGTTCACTCACTCTTAGCCATTCACTTAGGGCATGTAATGGTCGATTCCCCTCCGACAGTCCGGGAAACCCTACTTTTAATAAATTGGGACAGGCTTCTACAATTGACTACATCTTGGTAGATGTCGAGATTTGTTTTAGAATTAAGGACTTTATGGTCCAATCTCGTTGTGAAAGTGACCACAATCCTTAGGTGGTAGAGATAGCCTATTCCCAACTCAATGATCGACGGGGCCCGTCAACTCAATTTGTCCCAAATTTAATTGCAATAGCAGGAGGTAGAAGAGTACGTTGGGGAACCTTTGTTGTATCCACTGAAAAAATGGCCTCCCTGTATACACAAACCATTCCTTTTTTAGAGACTGCTTTTGGTGTGCTTGAAAATAATCAAGGCGATGAACTTTTGTTGTTGCTAAGTAGGAATCACCAGGATATGTTTGTAAACTTGGCGGAGTTTTTTTATAATAGTGAAAATAACAACAACTCTGACCCTAAACCTAAACATCCCTGGTATACTAAAGCGTGTAGGGAAGCCAAACGCGCACTGTTACTCGGGATTAAGAAGAAGGACATCACATGTATTAAAGTAACCAGGCTACATTATAAAAATACCCTAGCTGAAGCTAAAGCAACATGGGAGACTGAAAAATGGGAAGCAATTAAGAAAGCTTTAGATACTAGAGACATGAGAGGCTTTTGGAACCTAGTCAAGACTGGTAATTCTGAAGGTAGCTCTGCTATTGAACCAAATCTGGGGGAAGAAGCTTGGAGAACCCATTTTAATGTTTTATATTCAAGGCCTCTAGATGAAGCTGTAGCATATAGGGCAATAGATATAGATCAAATCCCTTTAAATAAGGGTCCACCACCCTGTACACTGGCAGAAGTCACCCTGGCGCTGGGCAAATTGCTACCCAACAAGGCACCTGGGCTGGATAGAATACCTGGTGACCTGTTTAGAAATGAACAAGTAGTGTGGGCACCCTATTTGCAGATTTTATTTAATGCCATCCTTCAAGGTATGGCACTTCCTCTGACCTGGGCTGGTGCGGAAATTATTCCTATTTTTAAAAAAGGTTCACCGCATAACCCGGCAAATTATCGGCCGATAAGCCTTATTGATGTTACCCAAAAGTTATTTGCCTGTGTCCTCTTGGGTCGATTGCAATCATGGATGGACGAGATGAATGTTTTAACTCCTTTACAAGCAGGATTTAGGTCCAAAACCTCGACCATCGATCAGATTTTCAGATTGCAATTGATCCATTGGAAAACTGTAATTTTGGAGGGTGGTAGCCTTTATCTAACCTTTGTGGATCTTAAGTCCGCATTTGATATGGTGCAGCGCGATCAGCTATGGGGTTTACTTTATGATATGGGAGCCCCAGTTTACCTCTGTCAGTTGCTGAAGCGCCTACATGAAGGCACCTATGCGAGGGTAAGATATGGCAAGAAAGGTGAACTGACTGCTCCCTTCCCTGTGGAGAAAGGGGGAGGCAGGGATGCGTTCTAGCGCCAACCCTCTTTTTCCTTTTTCTAAATGGTTTAATTGAAACGCTCCTGTCAGTGAAGGACATAGATTCACCAAGGTTAGCAAACCGCAAAATACCAGCATTAATGTTTGCGGATGACACGCTGCTCCTGTCTAAATCACCAATGGGTATGCAACGTGTATTGGAAGAGTTTAGCACCTTTTGCAGGAAGAGGAATTTGGAGATTAATATCCAGAAAACTAAATATATGGTCTTCCATGCCAACACTACTAATCGCCCGCACCCCCAAATGGAGGGTAGGCCCCTAGAGAGAGTATCTACTTTTGAGTATTTGGGTATCACACTTAACGATAAGATGGACTGGGGGACCCAAATAAAGAAAGCCAACTTAAAATTAATACAGTCAATAGGTGGCATCTTGAAAGTACACAAAAACTGTACTCAAAAAGTGGTCGGCCCTCCAGCAGAAATCTATAAAACCCAAGCAAGGGGAGTTTCTTTATATGGAGCTGAACTCTGGGGATATTGCCCATCTAACATTTTATCTCTTACAGAGAATACTTTTATTAGGCAGTTGTTGGGTCTTCCAAAAAGTACTCCCTTAATTCCACTTAGGATGGATCTGGGCATTGAACCTATTGCCGATTTAATTGCCTCTCGTCCTCTTCTATTCTGGCGTCGCTTGTGGAGCACGCCTGAGCTAGTTAATTATAGGGAGGAATTGAGGGATGTTATGTCCATACTGGGAGCAGGAAATCTACCTTGGCTGACATACATTAGGAGTATATGCTATTCAATGGGGAGGGCAAATATGTGGCTAACCCCCGAAGAGACTTGCCCCTCTATCCCCAAAAAGTCCTTATCTCTAGCTTTTAAAGAACACAAACTTGCCCTATTGACCCAGAATACAAACTCATGCTGCCTGACATCTAGGTTTCTGGATGCCAAGCAACAGTACAAATTGGAACTGGCCCTGGACAGCATTCAACAATTCATGGCAAAGAAATTGTTTTTACAATTTAGGCATGGGACGCTCCCGCTCCGTGCATTTACAAACAAATGGAAGGGAGCAACCAAATTAGTTTGTCCTGGGTGCACTTTATCTGAAGAAACAGAACTCCATGTTATGTTTTTCTGTCCTGCCTATAAAAGGTCTAGATCTAAGTGGGTCCTCCAACTTTGTAGAAATCTGGGGCTTAGAAATTATATCGAGGTTTTCAGGCTACTTAAATATGAGACACACCCACTATTTGTAGTCGCTACTTCGAAATTTCTATTTGCGATGTGGTGCATACGCAGAGGCATCATAAAGGGGAAAGAGTTGGGCAATAACTTGACTGTGTCTTTCCATTAGGAATGCTACCTTACTATATTTGCACATATCCTCACCTAGGGAAATGCTTTGAATTTTTTTTTATGGATGACCAATTTTAATGTTTTACTTTTAAATTATTTTTTTTAAATGTGAACTGTTTTAAATGGTTTTAATTGTTTAATGTAGGAAATCCTGGGTACACTTAATACATGTGGTCGCCAATTTTAGGGGGTCGGGTAGTAGGGGTGATAGTCAACCACATAATAAATATGTAGCATATTTTCTCACATCTATCTATTGATATTTTGTATAATCACCCCTTGCCCCTAATTGTCGTTTGTAAAAATGTAATGGTATTTATGTAATGTCATATTTTCCTGTGCTTTTATGGCTGTACAGCCGAAATAAAGTTTTTGACTGACAAATACTTAGTGACGACGGGGAGCCTTCCTGTGTAGGGAGAAGAAATCATTATTAGAAGTTTTCGTGATATTACACACAGGTTCACTGCTCTGTACAACACAAAAAAGCAATTGTATTACTCGGAGAAGTAATCACATGATCCAAGGCAGTGTACAATTAGAAAGACTGAGTGTAATTTTCTGTAAAATGGTGGAGGAGGAGGTGATGTAGGCATATAAAATGCCCAAATAATGGCTGATGTGAATCCCTTTGCCTTGATGCATAGGAGGATATATATTCCTAGGTTAGGCAGGTCCTGAGTTTGTAAGTTGATATGGATGTCATGATGAGAAGGATTAAGGAGAAGCAGAATTAATAAAAGAAGTATTATGGTAATAGCAAGCAAATGTAAAAGTTAAAATATACAGTTTGTGATGTTGTCACAGTGAAGAACCTGCGACTATTCAAATGGAGTATCAGTTTTTGTGTGAACTTCTAGGATATGTAAAGTTTGTGTGTGGAATGTGGTGTGGGAAATAGATCACATGAAATATGGGACAGAATGTATAGGCAGGAGCAGACGTGAAGTGGGTAGACAAGAAAAAGAAGAATGAAGCACCTGTCAAAGAAGAGATGCAAAGCATTGCTCCATTCGAGTAAGATTCCCTAATTTTATTTTTGACAATAATTCAGTATCTTTTCTTCCTAGGTGTGTGAAATGCGAAAATGTTAGCCGTGCGCATCGGGGGTTGGGCCACTGTGGGGAGAGGGAGTGACCCCAGGGTATGATTCGGCCCTACGGCTAACCCCCTGTGGCACATGGCCAAAGTTTTCACATTTGTTTTTAATTTCTACAAATGCATCTGAAATGTGATAGATGGAGATTGGATTTTTGCAGGCTGATATAGTAGGATGAAATTTTCTCTCGTCAGATTGGCCTAAATATATAATTATTCTAAGGCCACTTGGGTATGACAGTGAGTTTTGGGTATGTATTACGAATTTATGGCACATTAAAACGCTTGATTAGATGGTGTGTGAATAGGAAGAATACCAACAATTATGTTTTTTTTTGTATTTGCATAGAGGTGTATAACTTTTTGCAGAATGATTATGTACTTAAAATGATGTCCAAAGGTCATGTGGCCATGCTGTGAGCAAGGGCAACATGGCCGAACTGCGTTAGAGATCCGAGGTTCACTTAAATAAACACACATTCATTGAACCTCCGGGTATTGCTCGTTTTCATTTTTTTTGTTTGAAAAATGAGCAACCGAACTTTGATTTATATGCAGAGAAGATTGTGGACTGTAATTCTGATGATGACAGACATATTGCACATGGAACAATGAATATTTTCTGTATACCACAGTTCCATGTAAAACATACTTTATCTATCTATCTATCTGTCTGTCTGTCTGTCCATCTATCGTAAATACCTCTGTCGCAGCATTTCCTGGAATGTAAGTTTGATGGACAGTTCCGTCAATATGACGGAGCCATAGGTCAAACTTACAACTGTGTTTATATTTTCAATAATAAAATCTCATGATAAAAACAATGCCAACCTCACAAGAGGAGCATTCTCCTATGGCTTAGGGGTCATTTAAAGGTTTTCACTGCCCCATGCCACCACATTTTTAATGGCCTGGATGGGCAGTAAAATCTGGCTATATGTTCGTCCACCCTAAATACACACCGAACGTCTGCCCAGCTCTAAATGATGCAGCAAGCTTTTAGGTTGTCAGAAAGCATACTCCGTCTAGGCACGGCCAGCACAAGCAACAACGGTGGGGTAGGGCGGTTGGGGGGAAGTTGACAGACGACGGGATAGGGAAAGTAAAATAAATAAAAAACCACCACTTACCTTGCGCCGCGTAGCGATGCGGCAAGCACAAGCTAAGTGGGTTTATTAATTTTTTTATTTTACTTTCCATATCCCATTGTCTGTCGACTTCCCCGCCACTTCGCCCCCACCCAGCCCCATAGCTGTTACCTGTGCCGGACGCGCCTGACTCCATCACTATTGGGACGGAGTACCCTTTCCGCCAACATCAAAATCAGGCTCAGTATTATTCTGGCTCCAACACACAAAAGCACTAAAATTCGCCATTTATGGTTTGTACTACATACACAATAACTCACTCTGTTTGCCATGGTGTTTTTGCGAATTGTTGTTTGATCACGACAGACTGCAAGAATTAGGATGTGTGCTGTGTACATTACTAATCATGCCTGACTGATTTAATTGCTTTTGAATGTTTCAGTGAGAACCATTGTAAAGTTTTTAACTGTAGTTTTTTGTATTGAACTTCATTTTTTTTTATCATGTACTTCGTTTCCGACCCCCCATTCACATGTCCCTCGGCTGAGCGCTTTCCATTCGAGCTAAAAATGGAAAACATAAAATTTTATCCCTCCTTGACTATTTTCTTCTACACAAATCCTCACTATAAGTCGCATGCCAGAGGGCGAGTACACGAAGAGACACCCGGTTTTGGTGCAGATCCAGGCATGTGGTCAAAAGTTATAACCAAATCAAACAAGCATTTACAATGCAATAGGTCTCGCATTTACTAGAGTTTGAGCTATTTGCATTGTAAACGACAATGCCTTTTATTTATGTTTTTTTTTTAAAACAGATAAATAAAAGGCAGTGCCATTTACAATGCCAATAGCATGAACTCTCGCACACACGAGACCTATTGCATTGAAAATGCATTAGGAGAGAGCGTGTCCTGCCTTTTCCTGCCGGCAAGAGCAGGCAGGACAAAGCTCTTTGAGTAAATAGTGCTCGGAGGCTGTAATTAAAGCCTACCGAGCAACAACATACGTAATAGGGGATGTCCTCATGGGAGCTTACAAAATGGGAAAAGGTGGTACTAAGGAGGGACTATTAAGCCTATTTACTAATGGAAAGCCACAGTGTACAACGGACAATGACACAAGCTAATGAAAAAACTGCACGTGTGAGCAGTTTAAGGAAAGTATGAACCAAGACCACCCGCCCCCGATACGTGCTTGTTAGGGGAGGTTTGCACAGAGCATAACATATATGCTTTTTGCCCGTGGCTGGTTGTTATTCTTCCCTCATGCCGAGTCACCGAGATCAGCGCTCGGTTCAATTGTTTATGCCGCCGGTCACTTCCTCAAAGTCTGCCTGTTGAAGTTTCTCGGCCCCCACACTCTCTGCTGAGCACTCATCATCCCCACCGGTACCGGCCGACTGCCTCTGTCTTTCGCAGTGCCCCTTAGGCCTCTCAGGCACACTCCAGGCTTCCAGACGTCCCACTTTAATTGCGTCACGGGTCACGGCCGCGCGCACCAACACAGATCATGAGCCCGACCATTAGCACAATAGTGCTTTGTCCTGTCACTCAGCCTCCTCCAATGGCGAATACTGAAAGAGGAGAGGCCTGAGCAAATATAACGGCCATGTTGTAACGGGTGCCTACCGGTCCGAGGTAATAAATGCCCCCTCACACAAGAGGATAAATGAACAAGTCATCAATTAAATTAAAAACAAATATGAGAAATGTAGAAAATGCTAAATATAGATGTTTAAATAATATTTAGTAAAAAAAACGGCACTTTTGGGAATACGTCGTAAGTTTTTATTCAATACAAACAAATACCAAGAGAGATGCCGGCCCTGCTCCTGAGGTATGATCCGCAGCAGCACCCTCTGTGAGGGGGTGTGGAGAGCAGATAATATCTCTAATAGTGAAGGTACAAGGCAGAGAGCGCAGCACAGCCTTAGCAGTGGAATATGATAACATCGGAGCAGCCCCTGCGCCCGAAAAAAACGGCACTGTTGGGAATACGTCGTAAGTTTTTTTTAAATACAAACAAATACCAAGAGAGATGCCGGCCCTGCTCCCGAGGTATGATCCGCAGAAGCACCCTCTGTGAGGGGGTGTGGAGAGCAGATAATACCTCTAACAGTGAAGGTACAAGGCAGAGAGCGCAGCACAGCCTTAGCAGTGGGATAGCAGCGTTGATAACATCGGAGCAGCCCTTGCGCCCGGCCTCAAAACAGTAAAGTCAACTCAAGAATGCAGATTTACGTGCATCCCGCGAGTGATGTGCGCAGCTGGGAAAAAAAAATAGTGGTGAAGCCTCCTTTAAAAATTAAAACGGGCATCGTGGTGAAATAAAGCACGGCGCCCGTCTACATAAAAAGTATGTTTGTGGCGGCCTGTGGTATATAAATGGAAAAATACATTCTGTGGGCCAGCTGCGAGCGTTGGTGACAGTAGAGCTTGCGAGGAGCAGGAAACGAAACCAGTGGTGCGCGTGCACCACAGAGGAGCGGGGGGAAAGGGAGCGCGGCAGCGAGGTGAACGCGCGCTGCTGCGCGTGCTAGACACCGGTGTGAATGGGCTGGGCAAAGGCGGGACATGCGCACGCCTTTGCCCAATTGCGTGCTGTATTTTTTTTTAAAAAGAACGCTAAATCCAATGGCAGCCGGCGAAAGCAAAACCACACGCACGAGCGTGTGGTCAGCTTTCAGAACCCCCTACATGCGGTCTCGCGCTGCGCGAGCAGTGCTGCGCACTGTAATGCTAGGCGCGAGACCTAAAACGGGGTTACATTTTCTTTTTGAAATTCATTGTACTATACTACACCACTAAGGAAAGGGATACTACTGAGGGATCTATAACTTTGTGGGACATTGATTCTGCCCCCTTTGTAGAGTTATGTGAGAAACTTTGGAAACAGAGATAAGTTGGTACTTTGTCTTTAGAAAGTGAGGAGAAGAAAGAGATCTATAAATATGTTTTGTTAGGAATTAAATTGAGCTGGAAAAAGTCACAATAAACGTGTATTTACACTGCCCAGCAATCATAAGAAAAAGTAAAGTTCCACCAAAATATAACATATCTCGCCATAACATTTTACAACACACTGGGGGATATTCTCAAGAACGTGCGATAATCATCGCCAAAAAAGGCTAACGCACGTTTTCATATCGCCGTCTATCGCGGGAAAATAACTCTGTGTTAACGTCGTATTCTCAACACGGCGGTAACATGCGATAGTTTCCCGATAACGTGCCAAATGTCCGCGATACAACTACAGCGACGGCGATAAAAAAGGAAACCCGAACGTGAAAAAAGTTGCAATGGGCCCAACCGCGATAGAAAAATCGGCGACAAGCAGCGGCAGGCTTGCAATTCCCACATCAGGTGGGAAAAATCACCATAAAAGCAGCAAAAAACCCAGAAATAAATAAAAAAAAACATAACAACTGCAAAGCACAATGGAGGGAGCTGGAGCAAGTACAGAGGACAACCCGAACCCCACAAGCCCCACGGAGGACCAGCCTGGGACCTCGGGGCCAAGGAAGGGCAAGGAGAAGAAGAAGAGGAAGACGCGGTTCAGTCCACAGGAAAACAGGATCCCGATAACGGAGGTGACACTCCCACCATCCAATTGCCATTGGTGAAATTGACAGCACTAAATGTTGCACATACACTTGTCAGAGCGATGTGCCAATGCAGAGGAGTGACATGCACACAGGGAATGTGTCTAGGAATGAATTTATTTGCACATGCTGTGCCTGTGGTCATTTTGACCTGTCCCATGATTGCTAAGGACAGTCCCTAGGTGACGTACTTATGTGAAGAAATTGTGAATGATAGTGTTCCTTCAGGCTATTCCAGCTGCTGCTGCACTGGGGTGTGGTCCACCTGCCTCATCTTCATCATCATCGTCCGGTGCATCTGGCACTTGGATCCATGGGGCATTGGTGCGTACACATATGTTGTGCAACACACAACATGCAATGATCATCTTGCATACTATTTGCGGGCTGTACTGGAGTCTTCCACCTGTGATGTCCAGGCACCTGAAACGTGACTTCAACACGCCACATGAGCACTCCACAATGCCCCTGGTGCGTATGTGGGCCGCATTGTACTGCCTCTGGGCCTGGGTGTTCGGGGCTCGGAGGGGTCTCATCATCCACGGGCAGAGTGCATATCCTTGATCACCTGTGACAGGGGAGAGAGATGTGTCAATCGGTGGTTCGGCATTCTGTGTTGGCAGGCTTATTAGTATATTGGTGTGTGATGTGTGGGACTTTGGGATACATGTCTGGCATGTCTTGCATGTGGCAAATGAGCGGCATCCATGTGTAGTACGTTGCCTCACAGCTGCTCCTCACTCTCCCCGAGCCTATTTACTTGTGTGCGCTGCCTGGTTTCATCACTTGCACTCCTAGGACACACCATTGTCATGACTGTCTGCGCATGTCTACAAGCCTGACAACGACACTGTGATATTGGCCGTTGAAGGTGGTCGGCCACGTGTGTGTAGGTTTATGGTCAGGATATGGCGGAAACAGAGACACACGCAGTAGTTGCCTTGGTGGCCATCCCGGAAGTGAACCACGCCCTGAGCTCCGGGCTATTGATTTCCACCCTACGCTGGCCCAGCCCACTCTGCTTACGCTTACATGGGGGGACGACATAGCTACATGTCCAGGGTCGACCCCACTGCCTGAGGTAACATGGTTGCGCCCACTGTCTACGACACTACAAGCACCAGCAGTATATGTCCACATGGACAAGTCTGTGCTCTGCATACTTGAGTCGGTCCAGCACATCCCCGCCACACTTGGCATTGTGTGCATTCTGATTCATGAGTCACTTGCCTCCCTCGCACATACTTGGTTCCCACCTCTCACCGCATCCTGCTATTGTGGCAGAGGTGCCATGACGTGGATGGCTTGTCTACATGTCTGGCCCCTGTTACCACAGTTCCATGTGTTGTCGTGTCTGGTAGGTGGGCATGTTGTTTGGCATGTCGTATGTGATGTTGTAACGTGTGCATTCCCACAGTTGCGAGTTGCATGATTGTGAATTAGAGGTGTGTGATGTGTTCCGTTGGTACTTACCAACGATTAGTGCATTTCCGTAGGTGCCATCCTCGAAGCGCTGGTTGATGATGGACTATCGGAAGATGTAGGAATCATGCACACTGCCTGGGTAGTTGGCAGCGACGTTGGTGAAGAGTCCCCAGTGGTCCACTATTGCCTGCACATTGATAGAATGCGCGTGCTTCCTGTTGCGGTAATTGTGTGCAGTGTCGGCAGGGGGCACAAGTAGGACATGTGTGCAGTCAATTGCCCCCAACACGTGCAGGAAGCCAGCTATGGCGTAGAAGCGTTGCTTGGTCTCCAGCTGTTCCTGCGCAGTGTGGGGGAAGTGAAGGTACTGGGGTACCAAGCTGATGATCGCATCCAAGATAGGTGTGAGGAACTTTGATAGGGCTGGCTGTGAGACTCCTCTGACTCTGGCAGTTGTTGGTTGGAAGGTACCAGAGGCCAACAGGTGCAGCACAGCCAGCAGCTTTGTCTGCAGAGGGATGTTGGTTGTCCGCTGTGTTGGTACAGTCAGCCTGTGGGCAATGTGGGTCAGGATGCGGAGGATGGTCGTCCTTTTGAGCCTGTAGAGGGCAATGACTTCCTCTGGCGTTAAGTCTCCGAGGCTGGTGCGTTTTTCGGAAGGACCGCTGTCTCATTCTGCGCTGCCTCGGTGGTAGTCCGGGGGGGGTGGTCCTGGGGGGGGGGGTGGGAGGTCTGGTGGGTTGCGGGTGTTGTGGGCCTCTTGGGGCTCCGAGCTGCATGATCAGTAGCTCCATGACATGTGTTGGTCTGCCGATGTGGCTCTGGGCTGGGCTCCCTTTTATACTGCAGTTTGTCGTCCTGCTTAACACCAGTAGAAGGCAGGTGTTAAATCCCTGCTGCTAACACGCCTTATCGCCTGTTTTTGGATTGCATCGCAGATCTGGCTGGTTGTTGTGAATATTGCGAAGTGGAGTTTTCGTGAGTTTTTGCACGGGAACGCCTACTCTGCATATCATTAGCGTTAGTTGTCTCTCTCATCCGTGGCGATGTTTTTTGCGGCAGCTATCGCTGGTATACTGGCGATGTGGGGAGTTTGCACCAGCTTGTGAATGGGCGATAATTCTTTCGCCACTTTTGCTGCGCTAAAGTGCTGTTAACTCGGCGATGAGTCCTTGAGAATATGCCCCACTGATTTTTAACATAACATAAAAAAATATCACGATACATATAACAGCAGAACATAAAACAGCATAAACACTGACTTTTTGAAGGAAAGTTTGGAGAGATGTGTTTCCAACATTCTCTGGGCTGTTTCCTTAAGAACAGCGGCTGGTCTAGACAGAGCACACCACCTGCTTTAAAGCATAGGGCAGGCATGTGTTGTCTGATAAGTTAATTGATACCTTCAAATGATCTTTGTGAACAGTTTTCTAACTCTCCAAAACATTATGTCAGAGTAATAAAGGCTTCCACGGAGATGTTGCTCACAACACAGTATGGGAATTTCCTCACCGAATAATGTGCACTTAACAGTGAACTGTACATCTGAATCCCTGCTGTCAGGGATAAAAAGAACAAAGGCTAAGAACTGACTTCTAAGGATATATTAATATGTGAGGAAGAGGCAGAAATAAACAACTCTGGTGAGTGGCTCTTAATTCTCAGTATGACGCTGAGGTCAACACCATTCCACTTCCAACCGTCATTGCCAATGTCTCCTATGTAATACAAACAGATGATTCGAACATGCCACAAATGTAAAAGTTTGTGAGATAGTATTTACTTGGTGGCCAGGTCAAGGGCTGAGGAGCAGAAGGTGAACTTAAAGGGTGCCAGTAGTTGAAGGGTAACAGATTTCCATCTATAAGTTACACTTGTGGACCAAAACTTACCGGGGCATATTTACGTTCCCTGGCGCATCCCTGCAAATCAGCAGGGATGCGCCAGGGAAAATGCGTCACGCAAGTTTACCCTTGCGCCACCTCCAATGCGCCGCATTTACAATGTGGCGCATCGTGGCGCAAGGATAAGCAGATGCGTGACGCATCTGCCGGCGAAAGGTTGGCGCAGTGCTGAAGTTGTGTCGCAAGCGCGACGCAACTCCAGCACTGTGCCAACCTTCCCTATCCCTAACATGGTGCGTCAATCCTTACGCCTGCTTCAAGCAGGAGTAAGGATTTAACGCACCAGCGTCGGAAAAGTGACTGCGTGAAGTCTCGTAGATTTCACTGCGTCACTTTTCCGAGGCGTCCCTGTGCCGGAATGCACACCCTGCGCAGGAACGCCCACATGAAACGTGGCGCAGGGGTTTACTACGTGACGCATCTCCCTAGATGCGCCACGTTGTAAATATTGCGCAACGCGGTGCATGGTTTGCGTCGCCGCTGCGTCACATGCGTGACGCAACGGCGGCGCAAAAGTGACGCAAGGGGCTTGTAAATATGCCCCACCATGTAGTGGGGGGAGGAGGAAAAGTGTTGCCCTTACCAATAGTCAGAGGGTACTTCCCTGATAGTGAAGGTACCATGGTTTAAGTACATGGAAGTTGGTCCTCTTCAGTTTATGCACAATTTTGCAAACGTTTTAGTATAATTTTTATTTTTGCCTCTGCGTCTCTTTAGAGTTAATGAAACACATTGAACGGCAATGGAGAATAGTGTGAGTCTGGAATAGCACAGAAAGAATATCGAGTGGTCACAATATTGTGGTCAGAATATCCATGTTCAAAATATTAGCAGACAAGTATGCATAGATTTTCGCTACATAATTCAACATCGATGTACCTTGATGATGTGTATATGTGTGTGTGTATGGATGGATGGATGGATGGATGGATGGATGGATGGATGGATGGATAGATAGATAGATATGTGGTGGTCACTACTGCTATAGTTAGGAAATGTATTTTTTGGTTTGCTTATATCTTTGGTCGTCGAAGTTGAGTAATGTTTTGAGCGAGCCAAACTCTACAGTGCTGCCGCCAGCACAAGGATCAGCACCATTTAACCCGTGGGTTTTCTTTGGGAGCTGGGAAATAGGTAATCCTCTGATGAGCGAGCGGAAAATCAAGAAGCCAGTGAATAGAGAAACAAGTGTCCCTCTCTTCTGGCACCATAAGAATGCAAATTCAACAAACACCCATAGTGCAAAATCAATCTCATACCAACATGGTGACATGGTGGAACAATGATGACACACGAATTTCACTACTGAGAAAGAAGATTTACGTATATCTGTGCCTTAAAACCTTTACATGTATTGTGAAAACGCTAATGCTCATGTTTTCCTAACATGTACTGTTACATCTTTTTACTGAAGTGCTATGCCATTTTTTATACCAGCCTGCAGACCGCTAAAATCCTATTATTTCAGCTAAGTTGCAAGCATTTCTAAAGCACCACAGACATTTTATTTTCTGTTGGTCAGTTGTACATTTTCTGCAGTGTCTAATTAGTGTGGCCTCATTCTGCGGATTTTCACCATGATTTGAGAATTTTAGAAAATATTGGAGAATTGAGAAATATGTATGAAAATGACGAGCTAATGTATGGATTATAGCATTAGCTGCTCAAACTAATTTGGGGCAGAAGTTCTTATCCATATAGATGGCAATTGCCTTTCACTATTTTGCTTGCATTTTGGCTATTTTGCATTAAACACATATTAGACTTCAAAGGCTATTGAGTGCTGTTACACTTCAATGAAAAATTGTCTCTTATTTTAAATGTCTTTTTCCATCAGTATCTTCCAGACATTCAGTCAATACAAGGTTTCCTCTATCTGACAAACTGGATTAAGGTAAATCAGGGATGAAGGTGAATAAACAGTGGTAAGATTCAATCCGTCCATGCAGGTCCCAATCTCTGCATTGCTTGTTTCTTAGGCACTGTCAGCCATGCCAAATGATACAGTGTAATCTATACCACAAGTATGCAGGTTATTATTTCATCCTTCTTTGCATTCTGGTCGGAAAGCCTCAGACCGGGTTCGGAAAGCTTCCGACTAGCAGTCTGAGGCTTTCCGACCAACATCGGAATCGGCCCCTAAATATTTAGAAATATTAAAAATGTTTTTGAAAACTTTGAAATTATTTTATATTTGTATTTATTTCTATGTTTAAATTAAAAATAATATTTTTTGTATTATTTGGTTATAAATGTATTTAAAACTGTTTTAGAAAGTTTGAGGGCCAATATCGATGGTGGTCGGCCAGACTGCCCCACTGTTGTGGCGGTCAGGAAACTGCCCGACAAGCATGTGATGATCTGACTGCTGCATTTCAATATGACCGCCGTGCTGTTGGTCGCAAAGTGCTTAGTATCACAGTGGCTTGTGCTGCGGCAAAGGAAAAGGGCCGCAGCACAAGCCTCCATGGTACAGAGCACCTCCTGCACTTCCATGGACAGTGTGCCATGCACTATGTGTTGCATGGCACACGGGGCATGGAGGTGAGTGGGGGCACTGCATGTGCCCCCAGGGCCTCCTTACAGTGGCCTATGATGGATGGGTGGTCTTCCCACCATTACAAGGCTGTCGGAAGGGGATATCTTAATCCCGATGACGGTGCCTGCCTGGGCACCGCCGCCATTCATGGATACGACTCTAACCGCCGACCCCATTGGGATCTCTGATCCAGGCAGAGGCGACGGTCTTCCCTCCGACCGCTGCGAGTCCGACCACTGGAATTGTAATCTGGCAGACAGTCCAAAGGGCTGTCGGCAGTTGGACCACCACCAATGGCCTGTCGGTGTACGGTCAGGCCGCCATTGTAATGAGGGCCTTCGTTTTTTGGAGAAAAAAAATGTGTACTCATACATTTTCTTCTTTTAGTTACATTTTTTATATAAATAATATTAGTATAAATTGGTGTGTTTTAACATTTTAGAAAAATGTATAATTTTTACGTTTAAGTTTGACACTGTGCAGTATTAATTGTATATTTTGTATTTGAAAAATATTATATTGTAGGTAAAATGTTTTATTTTTAATTGGATTTAATTAATTTGCATTTTAAAGTTTATTCCACGTTCACTAAGTTGGTTTAGGTTGAAGTGGGAATAGTAAATGTCACCCCTTTAGTGTACAACACCTTCTCTAATTTGGTTTAGCCTGGAGTGGGAAGAGTAAATGTCACCGCTTTAGTGTCCAACACCTTCCACAAAATGGTTTATATTGGATTGGGAATAGTAATTGTCTCCCCTTTAGTGTCCAACATCTTCCCTAAGTTGGTTTAGAGTGGAGTGGGAGTAGAAAATGTCACCCCGTGAGTGTGAAACGTCTTTCCCAGAGTTGGTTTCTATTGGAGTGGGAATAGTAAGTCCCACCCTTTCAATGTCGAATACCTTCCCCAAATTGGTTTAGATCGGAGTGGGAATAGTAAATGTCACCCCTATAGTGTCCAACACCTTCCCTGAGTTTGTTTAGATTGGAGTGGGACTAATAACTTTCACGACTTTAGTGTCCAACACCTTCCCCAAATTGGTTGAGATTGGATTGGGAAGAGTTAATTTTCACCCCTTTAGTGAAGCTCTCAGTTGTGAGGCAAGGCTTTGCGGGGCTTCACGTTGATTTGAAGTGGGAATAGTAAATGTCATCCATTTAGTGTCCAACATGTTCCCCGAGTTGGTTTAGATTGGAGTGGGAATAGTAAATTTCAACCCTTTAGTGCACAGCATCGTCCCTAAATTAGTTTAGATTGGAATGAGAATAGTAAATGTCACTCCTTTGGTGTCCAACACCTTCCCTAAGTTGGTTTACATTTGAGTGGGAATAGTAAATTTCACCCCTTTAGTGTTTAAGATTTTCCCCAAATTAAGGGGCCCCATTAGGATGGCAGGCGGATCGCCATCCTTGCATGATTGACCCCCCGCCATAGTAGTATGGCTGGGGGGTCCGCGGCGGACGGCAAGACCGCCTACCGCTTTTCCGCCGGTCGACTCGTCGACCGGGCGGAAACATGCCATAATATGGTGGCGGTGTCTGCAAGACACCGCCATCCATATTATAATGCAGGCGGTGACTTGCCTTTCCATGGTGGCGTTGCCGCCATGGAAAGGCATATGGTTACTGCTTTGGGGGGCCCGTTGCGGGCCCCCGGAGTGTTGGGGGGGTGGGGGGTGCACATGGGGGG
Organism: Calotriton arnoldi; assembly: GCA_963921515.1. Lineage (NCBI taxonomy): Eukaryota > Metazoa > Chordata > Amphibia > Caudata > Salamandridae > Calotriton > Calotriton arnoldi. Next base: position 1,006,394 of record CAWUFW010003328.1, read on the forward strand.
TGCCTATGGTACCCCCCCTCATTGCCATGCACTACGTGGCAGACACCACGTGGTGCCTGCCATGTAGTGCATGGCAATGCCGTGCACAGTCCTCTCAAATTGCGAGTGGGTCTGCAGCCAGCAGATCCACCCGCAATGTGAAAGGCACAGGATGCGCTCGCCATTGTGGCGGGCGCTTCCTAATACACATGGTGGGACTGTCGCAACTTAGGCGGTCCGTCCCGAGCTCCGTTACGGTGGCGGGCGGACTTTGTCCGCCCGCCATCGTAATAGGCCCCTTAGTATAATAAAAAGATGTCACACATATTTTTTAAATTTTATTTTTTGACAATTGTAATTTATTGTATACTTTAACATTTTGCAAATATATTTTTAAAATAAAAATAATAGCAATTTTAAAGTGAAGTATATAAAATGAATTTGTTTTTATTATAAAAAAACAGAAATAAATCAGATTTTATACATATTTGTATTATCTACATTTTCACGTGTTATTTTGCATTCAATATAATTTGTACACATTTTTTAAATCTTTTTTACATACATTTTTAAAACATTGTTTAACATATTTATTATTAGTATATATTAAATATTTGTATATATTTTATACTATTATTTAAATTTTACTTTACAATTTTTGCCACATTTTGTACAACATTGTTTGGCATGTTTAACATTTTACATTTTACATTTTGATTTAACATTTATTCAACATTTTTAATATATATCCTATTGATTTGTATAGGGAGATAGTCTCTTTTTTTGTTTCATTTGGTGGGCGTTTTTTTTTTCCTTAAGCAATTTCCAGCTACCGCACGCGCACGGAGCATAACCAGGCACACGGTCAACCGGGGCTCCTCCCCCAGACAAGCCCCCTGACTTTAACGAATGGGCGCCCAGCTAGAATACATGGGCGGAGCAAAAACGAGCACCGATCTACGGATCAGTCATGTTGTAACAGGTATTTAATGCATGCTGCCACAATCAGTCACCCACCGCAAGCAGGGGTGCTGAGCCGAATGTAGGTTCTCAGATGGGACGGAACCTTTGATGAAGTAATTCCGTTCTATTATTTCTCCCCGCACCGGGTGCAAGACACCACGCACCCCTCCTATTACTGACCTTGATGAAGGGACACTACATTTGAAATTGCAATGTTTAAATTAGATTTTCATTTTTCCTCTCCCCCGTTCTTTAGAGTGTGACTGCAAGGCCTCCCTCTCATGCTCCCCGTGGGAACACATGTCCCATTTGATTTGGGTGAGTGGCCCCACTCTTACTTGTTAATATATTTTTTTAATTCACAGTTTTAATGTGGTTATCACGCATGCTAGACTGCTCAATGTGATAGAGAGGCATGACCCCCATGAAGGCTGGGGTCTGGTAACATGATATAGCGGTCAAATCATGCTAAATGTATGGCTGCACTAAGCTGTATACATAATGGCAAACAACAGCACCACAACAGAAGTAGCTGTAAAAATGCAATGATGAATGTATATGCATCCATGTATGTACAACTGAGATCACCAAGTAGTGCACAAATCTTTACATACATGCCCTTGTGACTCAAAATATTGAATGCACCATCTGGGACTATATTGGTATGAATTACCAGTCCGGATTTCTGTACCTGATATGGCAATATCTTTATCTGCACATGTTGGTATGTACAATGTACTTTTTTTCATTACAGGTAATTCCTAACAGCAACAGGTACATCTTTATATATTGCATGCTATCTATAATAACAACACATTAGTCACGTCATTGAGGGGGTGACCTCTTCGCTACCCACCCTGAGGAAAGCTCAGGACCTCATATAGGCCCGTAGAACAGGGCTGAAACATGTTGGTGTTTTAGGGTCATAGGACTATCACATCCTCACACCTTTATAGATATATTTTACTCTTCCCTCCCACTCTACTAATAAAGGATACCTTTAGAGTGGGTGAGTAATTGTATCTTTAAATTCACGCCCCCATACACCCTATCTTTATAAGTGCTCCCTGGAATAGGGTTGAGCCCACCCTGACCTGTAGGAGTCAGTGTGAACCCGATGATGAAGCATGCCACTACTAGAGTGGGGCAGAGTTATATAAAAAAAGGGTCACTTTCCCTTCCCACCCATAATTGTGGGTGTGCCACCGCACGGCGTACCAGTGGTCCCCCACCTTAATTTTCCAAAGGAACCAGTCTCGCTACGGATGGGATACTTTTTTTTTAATCGTACAGGGAGGACATATCCCTCCACCCTCATATTAGACGACCTCTCTACCCTCTAAGGGCTGTTGATCTTACCACTGCTTAAAACTTGCTAAGGATATTAGAGCAGTGCACAGCTGTAGGGTGTCTTTATATCTGGCAAAATCTGTCCTGAACCTCCACTCTCTACCTCTCCCCTTCATCCTCAGTCTACCTGTGTACCCACTGTTAAAAAATGTAAACCTTTTTTTTTAACAATGACGGAACAACTAGGCCTTGCCTATACAGATGAGATGGCATCACTGCAGGCCCAGAACTGGGATGAGATCAAGGAATTAAAAAGGGAACAAATGAAAACCCTCCCACATGGAGTAAACATGACTGAGTACCTACAACACAATGCTGCCCCCACAGGACTCATTGTGACCAATAAGCCACTGTATCTTCCTTAAAGACACCCTTATTCAGAAAAGAATGGTACCTCATCGCATGGCGATGTACACGAGATTGGCTAATACTTATCATCAATACTGCAAAACTCTTATTTGACGCCTTGCTAATCAAAATTAAGACAAGTGAAGACGCACTAAATAGCCAGATCAGAATCACCATTTACAAAAAGACATTGGATGAAATCAACAAAGAGATCTCAGAACATAAAGATTTCCTTTTACAGAGCAAAATCACTAAACTTCAGGAAGACCTAAAAAAGTTCTCGTACAAGCGTGTTTACCCCTACATTAGGGATGATTATAACAAGAAAAACTAGTCCGATGCAGATTCAACAGGGAAAAGCGAATCTGGATCAACATTCTCTGAAATAGATGAGTGGTCAAGTGATAAGGTAACTCAAACTCTAATAAGAACAGAAGAGGGAGACGCAGACAACAAAGAGGAAATTATCCCCACACCCCCTATCACCAATCACAAATGATGTTCTGGCCAGGCAACTACGGTCCCCAACCTTTTCCAGGCCCTCCACTGCCACAACAAATACCATTCTTCCACCCAAACCAACATTTTTTAGGGGGTGGTGGCAGAAGAGGGAGAAGAGGACGAAGAGGAGGAAGACATGTCCAATGGAGCAACAAAGAAATGGCAGGCACAGGAGGGCACAACATGTGCCCCCAGTCACTATTCCCACTGGGATTAATCACCCTGGGCCCTGTTTTGGGCACCCTACCTTCCTTTCCACTGACCTTTCCATGGTGGGGTCTCCGCCATGAAAAGATCGGTGGAAAGGAAGATTGTAATCCCCATGGCGGTGCTGATGCCTGCACCGCCTCCATATACCACTGCTTTCCCCACCCCCACCACCGCAGGACCCGAGAACCTGGCGGTGGCAGCAGTCTTGTGGTGGTATGATGGCAGTCTCACTATCCGCATCCTAATTCGGTGGTTGATCCGCCAGGTATGCGGGCAGTCAGACCACCAAATTACGACTGCAGTCCCAGGACTGCCAAAGTCGTAATCGGGCCTATGTGCTTGAGGATATCAGTTGGGTGGTGGTTCTGCTCTTTGACATTAATTACAACATTTTCGTTTGTAGTTGCCCTTATGTACCATGCATTAGAATAATATTTAGTACATTTCCACTTTATAGTTTCTGTCAATGCACTTTCTTGGCTGTAGGTGCAGCCGATATGAATTAATAATTGCTTTTTCTTTTTGTCAAGTGATAAATTTGGCGCCTTCTGTCTTTATATTTTAAGTAGTTTAATAATATAAAGTTACATTTTGCATGTTAGTTATTAATATATTTAAAAATGGTGTGCCTAATATTTTATTTACTGACTTGCATGTTTTGCAGCTTTTCCTTTTAGCTCATTTAAACGTGGAGAAGATGTTTGTTGTGGAAAAAAAGTTAGAATAATTTAAATTGGAGTTTTTTGCTTGTTTGTCGATGTTTAGGGATTTAGGTTTGATTTGGTCACTGTTTGGGTGAGTTTTTATTTTATTATTTATGTATACTTATTTTATTTTATAATCTAGGTGCATTGATAAAATTTTGATTTTCTAGAGGTTTGTTGGTTTGGAAGTTGTTTTCTTTTCTTTCAGGTAGTCTGTGTAAAATGATAAAAGTTACAGAGTGTGTTACTATTTACTTGCTAATTAACAATTTTTTAGTTTAGTGATATTTAATTTTTAGTTTAAACATAAGTATTACTTACTTAAACATGTAGTTATAGAGATGTATATTTTCTTCTACAATTGTGAATCCAGCAGATTTTGCAGTGTTTGTCGGTTTTGGATTATTTATTTGCTTTAATTAGTGTGCCTTATATATTTTTGTTTATTTACTTGAGTTATATTATTGGTTAAAGTTGTTTTTAGTGTTATTTTATTGGTTGGTTTAGTAAGATCCGATTTTTAGTATTTTTATCAGCTATTTGTTTGGTAAATGCTAATTTAATTTTTCTTTTAGTAGTATGAATATTTCTATTCATTTAAATATGAATTTATTTGTTGTGATATAATATTTTATATTGTTTTTTGTATTTAAATGTTTATAGTTAATAATAATTTTTAGGTGTATTTATTGTATATTTATTAGGTGTACTATTTTTATGGGATGAAGTTTACATTTTTTGCTGATGTAATATATTTTAATTTAACTACGGGTGTTTCATTATAAGTTTAGGATTTATTTGAAGTAATTGGTTTATGAAAAAATAGGGTTTGGGTTGTTTTTTATTGAATTTATTAGTTATTTTGACAATAATTGTGTAGTTAATATTGTGACAATGGATATTTTTGAATGGTATATGTTTATTTATAGGTAACAATATTTGTGTTTCCGATATTTTAGTTATCGGTATATGTAAAAATCAATATTTTTGTTAACGATATTTGGGTGCTCGATATTTGTGCTTTTTATAGGTATATATACGGAGTCAATATGTTTGTCCTTGATATTAATTTCCGATATTTTGTTTCTCGATATTTGTTGGATTTATATTATGTTACTCATCAACCAATATAGCGACAGATTGGACTTTAATATCAAGTTAGCAAGTATAGGAGGTGAATAAGCCTGCATTTACTGCAACACTGTATTCTCTATCAGACAGTTTAGAGGAGCAGTTGTGAGTGGTCATTTAGTCAGAGTTTAACAGGAAAGGCTTTGGGCCTGTCTCCTGAACTACAGTTGCAGGTAGACTAAGATGGCAACAGTGTTATTGATCAGTGATTGAGGCCCACACTGAGTAATTTATCAGCTGTAGCAAGATCAGCTGCAGGAATGCTGAGAACGTGTAAGAAATTGGGTTATTGGCTGAAGGGGGTGGAAGCTCCACTCAGGCAAAAGCCACAATTCTGGTCAATGTGAACCACAAAAAGTCACTAAATTAACTTGTTCTTAACCCTCTGGTAGCAGTCAGGCTTAAGTTAGAGGCAATGTTTAAAGTCTTTATGCAGAAAACAAACAGTAAAAAAGCAAAAGCACAACACAATAAAAATCACAAACATAGAGTACAGTCAAATTAATAAAATGATACCAGAGCAACAAAAATCCAATCAGTGGAACAGGAGATATTGACTTACATTTTAAGTAGAAATAGCACCTAAAAGCACACAGTGCCACCTGAGGGTATCTGGTCGTGCTAGACCGGGATAAACTCACAAGATCAGGTCGACCGTGATGGAGCGCAGGCAAGGCACAGGATCGAGCTTGGCCCGAGGTCCGCACGGTGTGACTTTGTGAGGCTTTTTGCTCTCTATGTTGGTTTATCTGAAGCTTTCAGCTGTGCAGCTGCGCTTTGCTGTGCTTTGCATCACTTGGCATCAGTTCCGATGAAGCTTTCAGCTGTGCGGGGAGGCTTTGTTATTAATAATTTACAGTGTAGGGTGTTGCTTGGTTTCTAGAGGGTAGGGTGGGAAGTTAATTAAGTAATTGTTAATTAATTGTTTAATTGATTATTAATTATGTGAATTGTTATATTAGTTATATTTTAGGTTTTGGCTGCTGGGTTTGTAATGGTATAGGGTGGGAAGTTACATTAAAATGTATTTAATGTTGATTATTTTATAATATATGTAATTTGATGACTATGTTAATTAATTACGTTTTTGATAATTGTGTAATTGTTCTATTGTTTGATTTATTTCTATATATTTTTGGATTTATAGTTTCATTAGACATGTATTTTTAAATGTTGTGTTTTACTTTTTTAAAAGAGTTGTTTGGGAAGAAAATAAATATATATATTTTTTATAATAATTAAAAGTGATATGTAAATTATTATTTGGTAACTAATTATTTATTTGTTTAATTTATACTTTTTTTAACACTTATTTTCTGGTAAATGTTTGTGAAAGTTTGTTTGTGTCATGATGTTTGTTATTTGAATATTTTTTTATGTTTTCATTTAGATTAAATCTATTACTACTTATTTTACCTTCCTTTTGGTAGTTATGGAAGTTGAATTTACTATATGTAATTAGTTTTTTTCCTTTCTATCTTTTTTATTTGTATATCAACTGTTTTTATTTTAATACACATATACATTTTTGAACGTTAATTATTAATGTTTTTGTTTGGAGTTTAATATTTTTACTATATTTATAGGGTTATTCATATGTGTAATGCATTTGAAGTGAAGTACTTTCCCTACAGTTTTTTAGACAGGAGTAGGACTAGTAAATCTCCGAAGTTCAACACTTTCCTTACTGTTGTTCTGACTGGAGTAGGAATAGCAAATCTAAACCCCCTGAAGTCCAACACTTTGCCTACTGTTGCGCTGACTAGAGTAGGAATAGTGCTAGACCTGGTATCCTTGGCCTAGTTTCCCCCCTACTTTTTGCCTTCAACCCTCCTGTTTCCTGGTTTCATTTTTGCCGGCCTTAGGACTCTGCACTCTATCACTGCTAACCTGGCTAAAGTGCTTGTACTTTCTCCTTAAAACATGGTAGAATTGGCTTATACCCAACTGTCATATTTAATATACTTGTAAGTTCCTAGTAAGGTGGCACTACCTGTGCCCAGGGCCAGTAAATTAAATGCTGCTAGTGGGCCTGCAGCGCTGATTGTGCTACCCATTTAAGTAGCACTTTAAACATGTATCAGGCCTGTCATTGCAGCCTGTGTGTGCAGTTTTAAATTGCAATTACAACCTGGTAAAATAAACATTCTGCCAGGATGAAATCGTACTTTCTAATACATATGTCACCCTAGGGTAAGTTCTAGACGGCCCAGAGGGCATGATGCAGTGTATTTAAAACGTTGGATATGTACTTTTAGGTTGTACATTTCCTAGTAGTGATAACATTGGAATTAACTTGTTACATTTAATAAGCTGCAATTTCCAAATGGGAGCATTTAACTCATTCATATTTGGTGTCTTTGGAATTGTAATGAAAAATCCTAACTTATGGTGAAGTTGGATTTTAAATTGCAATTTTGAAAATGCCACTTTTAGAAAGTTGTCATTTTCCTGCCTTAGCCATTGGGTTCCTGCAGTCTGTCTCTGGGTCAGTTGACTAGGTGTAGTTGATTGTTGGGCTTTGTGCATTCCTCCTAGACAGCCACACACAATAGGGAGCTTAGGTGTGTCTGGTTGAGCCAGCACTGGAGGCATGGGGAAGGAGCAGGGGCTCAGCACCACTTGCACTTGAATAGGCAGCGTCCTACCTCTACACAAAAGGCTACGTACCCCCTTGTGGTAGTCTGGAGCCAGGGCCAGAAAGGGAGGGCACCTGTGAACTTCAAAGGCCTAGCTTCTCCCCACTTCAAGGGGACAGCTGGGTATAAATACTGGACCTCAGTTGCCAACTGTTAAGTACACTTCTGGACCAGTTGATACTCTGCCAGGAAGGAGGACTGCTGTACTGCTGAAAGGACTGCCACTCTGCTGGACTGCTGCCATGAAGGAACTGCTTCCCTTCGGTGCTTAGCTGCTGCCATTTTGCCTGAGTGAGAAGGACTGAGCCTGCATCTGTTGAACCGAGGATCTCAAAGTTATTCCAAGGGCAAGTTGGCTGGCCTCCTTACTTGAGTCTCAGGGACAAAAGGCTCCAACATACTTGAACCGAGCACCTGGACTCTGCCATCTGTGACTTTGCCCTGCCAATGGGTGTCACTCTAGTCCTGGGCCCTTGGAAGTGCACATAAAATGATCTGCCAGCCTCTGGGGATACAGCAGAACCAATGCATCTCCTCTCTGTGCAGTACACCCACGAGCAGAACCGACACATATCCGCTGCTGTGGATTGGACTCGTCGTGAAGACCTGCATCACCTCCATGGCCTGCAACCTCTTCAGACCCACCACTGCGTGACGCATCCTCGGTGCAGACCCTCACATCCCTCAGCAACCGCAGTCTTGACAATGATGCCAATCTCCGCATTGCAACCTTGGTGCACCTTAGAACCGATGCAACACATCCTTGACACCAGACTTCCCTTTACAAGCCCTCATAGATAGGACCCTCGACAATGACACAGGACTGCGATTTGTAGCCTCACCGCACCTCAAAGACAACGCATCACCTCAGCTGCGCAACACATCTTCAACTCGGATCCTCGCAAAGCTCCACAAACCAGGATTTAAGGCACTTTGTTCAACAGACCTAACTTGGCCCCTGTAATTGGCAAGTACTCCATTGCGGTGGGCTTGAACTTGTGACTTTGTCTTGAACCAGCGCAACTAGATGTCCAAAGTTGGAGCTTTTTGCCTTTTGGCGCTATTTTCCCTGAAATCTTTAAAATTGCACATCTTTGGTTCTACTGATTAGATTATTGTCGTTTTGGTCTTGGCCTATTTATTAAAGAAAGCTCTATTTTCCTTACTTGGTGTGGGATCCTTTTTTGTGGTGTGTTTCACTTTATTAGTGTTTGAAGTGTTACACAAATACTTTACACATTGCCTCTAAGTTAAGTCTGACTCCTGTGTTCCACGGCACCAGAGGGTTGAGCACAGGTTAATTTATGGTTGCCTTGTGCCTCATCTTGACAAGGATCGTGATTGCTACTTGACCACGGTTCACATCCCAGTGAACCAACAACCCAATTTCTGAAGTCCAACACTTTCCCTACAGTTGTGCTGTTTGGAGTTAGAATAGTAAATTTCACCCATCCGAAATCTAATGCTTTCCCTACTGTTGTCTAGACTGGAGTGTAAATAGTAAATCTAACCCCCTCCAAACTCCAACACTTTACCTCCTGTTGCATAAACTCCTGTTTATTTTTTATAATATCCTTTTTTATTTTTACCTTTTAAATGTTTATTTTTAGTTTGAGGTTTAACATTTTTTATGTATTATTTATTGGCTAAATTAATTAATATATCTTGTAATTTAAAAATACATTTTTATGTGTTTTTTATTTGTGTATCTACATATGTATTTACTAAAAAAACAAAGGTTACAGGGACATTATAGTTAGGAAATGGAATTTAAAAAAATCTTAGTAATTCACTGAAAAAAAACAAAGGTTACAGGGTTGTTATAGTTAGGCTTAGCTTTCACTGACACAAAGCCATTGCAATTCAGAAGTTATAGTTACCTGAGCTAACTATAACTCATGCCACCGCAATGCACTGCTTACGGCATCACATATTGCATCACTCATGACTTGGTCAATGACATCACTGACAAAATCACTGATGACATCATCCAGTGAGTGAAAGTGTTTCATGTCCGCCGGACACCGTTGTGGTCTCAGGACCAACCAACCTCCGGTCGGCAGTCCCAACACTGAAATCACAATGCGATCACACATGCGACACAAGCGGCTTTAGTACAAGCTCCTATAGAGAAATGGGAGCCTGTGTAAATCCCTGCACTGTGTGGCAGGCACCTCACAGTGCCTGCCACAAATGCAGGGATTTACAGGGGGGGCACCTATGGTGCCCCCCAGCCCCCAACCAGAGGGCTGGGGTAAAGGGGACTTGCTAGGGGCCCCCAAAGGCACTTTCCGACAGCAAATCCATGTCTGAAAGGCCAACATGGATTTGCTGTCGGAAAGTGCCATCATAATCCCGAAGGCGGCCCTTCCAACCGGCTCCTCCAGCCCGTCGGAAGTCAGCCGGATTGAAAAGTCGGTTTGAATTCCAACTGGCGTAATTGTAATATGTCGGTCAGAAGTCAAACCAAGGATGTCATTCGGAGAGCCTCCGATTAACGGTTGGAGGCTTTCCGACCGACATCCCAATTAGCTCCATAGTAAGCTACTGTATAAGTTAAATTACTATTCTTTCCATACTACTAATGAATGATACTATTTTTATGATTTGTCATCTGAGTGGATGTGTGACTGGCTGTATCTATGTGTGAATGTTATCTGACTGTATGAGTGTGTGGGTGGGGGTGTGAGTGGCTGTATGGGTGAATAAATGGGTGTGTGAGTAGATGCTTGGGTGAGTGGCTGTGTGAGTGGCAGTATTGGTGAGTGAGTGGGTGTGTGTGTCTGTATGTGTAGATGAGCGCCTGTGTGAGTGGCTGTATGGGTGGGTGAGTGGGTATGTAAATAGCTTTAAGGCTGACTGAGAGGCTGTGTGAGTGGCTCTATGGGTGAGTGACTGGGTGTGTAAGTGACTGTATGGGTGTCTAAATGGAAGTCAGAGAAATGACTCTAAATGACATATTACCTGTTTGCTTGCCTGAAAATAATCAAATGGTGACCAGCACGAGGAGTGTGTCTTTGTTTTTGGACAATTGTGATGTGGATAAATTACGGCAGTCTGGCTGTGAAGACAGCACTACTGCGCAAATGCAGCAGGTTCGTTTTGGCCTGGAATTGTGTGGACCATCACAACGAAATGGCTGGTCTGACTATCATATTTGCAATACGAGGTATATGTACATTGAATAACCCACTTGGGTGCTGATATTTTTTAATTCAGGTTGGCGATATAAATTGAACATGCAATGAGACTACAATCCACTTGGAGGCTCACCTGAAAGTAATAGCAATATAAAGCAAAATTAATCAGTGGTTCTCAGTAGTTCATTTGAATCGCCATCTGCAGCCTGTGATCAAAGACTATGAGAGTCTGAAACGCATAAGGCAAAGGCAGAGAAATGACTCTAAATGACACATTACCTGTTTACCTGTTTCACTTGCTTGAAAATGATTAAATGGTGACTAGCAGGGCTAGTGCGTCTTTGGACAATTGGATATATATATATATATATATATATATATTTATTTTTTCAAACAAATGCCCGTGAGCCCGTTTGTTGAATAAAATTATGACACGGGTGCCCTCCTGTGCAAGATGCACCATCTCGAAGGAATGAGAGGCTGAGGGAGAGGAACCTTCCTGCTCCGGTTTCCAGCACAGTGCGTCTTGATGAAGAGTGCCTGCTCCCATCACATCCAGATCCTACTAAGGATTTTAACTGACTCTCTGAAATCTGTAAGCATTGGAACCTACTATGGGTGTTTAATGAAAGCTCGATGTGACTACACATCCCAGCATGCTGTATGAAGAAATCAAGTACGTAGTTGAACCCATGAGGGGTTTTAAACCAATCAGCATGCAGTATAAAGAGCGCTCCAATGCGTACAGGAGAAATGCCTCTGATGAAGTGGTACGTTGGCCACAGAAACGCGTCAGGCAACACAACGAACTTGGATGGCTGGGGCGGGCTGAACCGTGATGCCGAATGGCAGGCGCACTGTCGAGTGCATCTTGAGAAGCTTCGGCGATTTGTTGAATAAAATATGTATATATATATATATATTTATATTACCTACTGGCGGTCGCCAGTAGGTAGTTATAGTTACAACCTAGTTTCCATAGGAAAAGCATTTTTTGATTTGCTAATAACTTTGGCGTCGTTTGACGAATCTTTATGAAATTTTGCAAAAAGTTGCACTTTTTAGGTTAGCTCCTATCTTGAAAGTTTGGGGGTGATTTGTCATGCGGGGGCTGAGAAAAAAGGGGTGTCCCAAAACGCGTTTTCTCCATGTTAATTTCCATAGGAAATTTTGCGACGAGCTACAGCCCGAACTGCGGCACGGAATTACCTCAAATTTGGCAGAAAGGTAGAGCTTGGTTCAGAAAGCGACCTTTTTTTAAATGGGGTAAATCCGTTCAGTAGTTTTTGAGAAATACAAAAAATAAGAGTCAAAAAATCAATTTCCCATAGGAAACTTTGTGCAAGGCTACAGCCGAAACTGCTGAACGGAATTACCCCAAATTTGGCAAAACGGTAGTGCTTGGCTCAGAAAGCGACCTTTTGTAAAATGGTGTAAATCCGTTCGGTGGTTGCTGAGAAATAAGAAAAAGAAAAGTTTCGATATCTGGGCGTAGCCTAAGTCCTGTGCACGAGCTTCACTGTGATTGGCTGCGAACACTCCAAACCAGGAAGTGTTGGCAGCCATCTTGTGGCTCGGTAGAAGCGAGTCACTAGAAAACAGAGAAACAAAGGTATAAAACAAGAGAAGGGGGCAGGGTAGAAACACAGTGACCCCCTAGGCCTGCTCAGGGGGTCCCAGAAGGACCCCAGGGCCCAAAAAAGCATTTTTTATAAAAAAAAAAAAATCTGCGCAATTCGCGCTGGGGTCGCGGGTTCCCGCGTTTTATTTTAATGAGGTCCCCGGGTGGGCTAGGTCCCGCGGGCATTTCTTAAAAAATAATAGCTGGGGGTCGCTGGGGCTGTGGGGGCCCGCTGGGGTCCCCGCAGCCCCGGGGCTTCACTCATGTTGGGAGGCGGGTTGCGCGGCCCCTCTCCTGGAGCCCTCCATGTGCTTATAACTTTGGCGTCGTTTGACGAATCTTTACAAAATTTTCAAAAAAGTTTCTCTTTTTTGATCAGCTCCTATCTTGAAAGTTTGGGGGTGATTGGTCAAGGGGGGGCTGAGAAAAAAGGGGAGTCCCAAAATGTGTTTTCTCAATGCATTTTCCATAGGAAACTTTAGAAAAGCTACAGGTCAAACTGCTGAACGGAATTACGCCAAATTTGTGAGGGAGAAAGGTTGTGGTCCAGAAAGCGCGCTTTTGTTGAAATGGTGTAAATCCGTTCAGTAGTTTTTGAGAAATATCAGATTTTACAGATATCGATATTTGAGAATTCTGACATCTGATTGGCTGAGGGTTACGAGCACGAGCTCGCGGCTCATTGGCTGTGAACGGTTGACACTAGGAAGTGTTGGCAGCCATTTTGTGACTTAGTCCGTCAGCTCGCATCTCTCCGTGTAGAAGCCATCGGGTGTGTAGTTTTACCTCTGCGAGGCAACACTGGCATCTGTGTCTGTGTAAGATACTCCTTTCACGCTGCCTCTCCCCACATCACGAGGTCGCGACTATGCCTTTAGAAGCCAGTCCGTTGGCTCGGAGCTCTGTGAGTCAGTCTGTCGGCACGACCCTCTACACAACCCAAACACCAATGCACTACCTAACTAAACACTAAACCACTACTGCCAGCACGACCCCCTACACTACAGAAACACCACTGCACTACCTTAACCCTAAAACACTACCCCCAGCACGACCCCCTACACTACAGAAACACCACTGCACTACCCTATACCCTAAAACACTACCCCAGCACGACCCCCTACACTACCCAAACACCACTGCACTACGTAACTAAACACTAAACCACTACTGCCAGCACGACCCCCTACACTACAGAAACACCACTGCACTACCTTAAACCCTAAAACACTACCCCCAGCACGACCCCCTAAACTACAGAAACACCACTGCACTACCCTAAACCGTAAAACACTACTCCAGCATGACCCTCTACACTACCCAAACACCACTGCACTACCCTAAACCCTAAAACACTACTCACAGCAGGACCCCCTACACTACGTAAAGACCATTGCCCTACCCTAAACCCTAAATGTACCCCCAGCGCCACCCTCTACACTACACAAACACCACTGCACTACCTTAAACCCTAAAACTACCCCCAGCACGACCCCCTAAACTACAGAAACACCATTGCACTACCCTAAACCGTAAAACACTACCCCAGCATGACCCTCTACACTACCCAAACACCACTGCACTACCCTAAACCCTAAAACACTACCCACAGCAGGACCCCCTACACTACACAAACACCACTGCACTACCCTAAACCATAAAACACTACCAGTCCATTGGCTCACAGCTCTGCGTTTTCGAGCCGACGGCCCGTAGCTCTCTCTGTGTGAGCCGAGCCCACGGGCCATAGCTCTCCCTTTGCGATGCTGCCCGACGGCCCGCAGGTCTCCCTGTGCTAGCTGGATCGCAGTTGTCAGTCTGCGAACTGGTATTGGGAATATAAGGCGGCTCTAAAAAGAGCCTTTGTGTTTATTAATTGGAGCTACATATAAGTGTGGATGCACAGCTTCTGGTTATTCAGAAAAACTCGATTTCCCTGATCTGTGAAGTATACTCCATCACTTCTGTAGATATCAGCCATATCATAACGTATGTTGTTGTTGTAGATCGACCCCATTCTGTGGTCTCTGAGGTATGCAGACACAGCTTTGTTGACATTCTTCCTAGATTTTTCAATCTGAGGACAAAATTTGTTTGACCATTTCCACTTCTGTCTTTGGCATATATTGGAATCTACAAAGACAGTTTGAGGCAAAAGCAACATCAATTGTCTAAAGGTGTCCTTCATTAGCATTTCCAAACCTACCCCAGTCAATGTGCCTAGGTCATTTCCACCACAGTGCACAATCATGAGGTCAGGGAGTTGGAGATGCAAACAGGTTTTAACCAAAGGGAGTAATTGGTGCCACTTCAATCCTCTCTGTCCAAACCATTTAATGTCCACATTTTGTAAACCTAGGTCTAAGTCAATACGTCTCTGTTCTGCATACCTCTTGCACCAGAAAACATAGCTATGTCCTACGATCCACACTAGCATTTTGAAGGTGTAGCTGGAAGATATGGATAGATGTCTGTAGCTCATGCAGTCCGTTCGTAGAATAAGAGATATGTTTAAAGATGGGGAACTACTTTTTTTCTCATACAAAACGATAACTGATTGGGAGATGAAAAACATTGTTTACTAAAAAGTAGGGTGCATATTAGTTTGTCGAAAAGCATCTTTGTCATTGGTTAATAAAAAGCAGTTTCAACGTAGAATTCATATGATAGGATAAAATTTGCTCAGTTCAAGCACACCTACTACTTGTATTTGGAAGGCACTGTTCGAACTTAAAACAATGGTGAACTTTTAACCTGCATGTGCCCTTAAATGTTCGAGAAAATGTTGCAAAAAAATATCGTTAGGTTTGAAAAAATGATGAACTTTTAACCTGCACGTGTCGTAGAATGTTCTAGAAAGTTTGTTGATAGAATACGTTGAACTTCTCACCTGTACGTGTTCTTAAATTTTTTTTAAACTGTTTATATGGAAAGTTCAAAAATAACCGATAGAGAGAAGTTTTGCAATTTGAAAAAATAAAGGAACTATTCTGATTTGTTCTTTACATGTATTTATGTGTGGAGCAACAGGGAAATTGTGCCATTACTCGTTCCATTCTTGATGAGAGCGGTGCATTACATGTACTGTGTGACAAAGAAAGAATTGCAAATTTGGCAGGGAGAAAGGTCTTGGTGCAGAAAGCGCGGTTTTGTGGAAATGGTGTAAATCCGTTCAGTAGTTTTTGAGATATTAAAGGAAAAAAAGATATATATATCTGGACTGTGCCTAACTCCCGAGCACGAGCTTGCCTCTGATTGGCTGCTAACAATTCAATTTCAAAAAGGAGGGACAGGGAGCCGAGTTAGGAGGTCCTGCACACAGGCTCCCGGGTATAGCTTAGTATCTAAAGGGGGTGTGCAGTTCCTGTCTGGACGTGTGGAAAAGACAGGTCTTTCTTCGTGATGCCCTCACACACCCCGGGAGGTGTCATGCTTCATCATCGGGCGGTTGACACTCGTCAGGCCGGCGCTGCAATGCCTGACGGGCTCCCGAAACCGGGGCTCTTTGCCGGGGATCTTTTGAAGAAGAAGCTGTAGGGTGCGTGCGGGTATGGGGGTTGGGTAGTGCACAAGGTGATAGAATAATTAAAATAGGTATACAGCAATCCTATTGAAACAAATTTTAATTAACTAGGTAGCTCTAGCCTAATAAAAAAATGTGTGTGTACCCCTGTGTGGAAATAATGTTCCTCAAGGGCAGTCTAGGTGTGAGTGGTCAACATGTTTCGTGCCTGGTTTGCCCCTAACGGGTCGATTGGCACTTCGTCAGGACTGATAGAGAGAAAAAGGGTGATAAAGTGCACTACCGTCTGGTATTCAGTACAGTAACATAAATTACCAGGAACGGTAGGAATGCCCTAGTAGACGTGTACTGGGGAGTACTGTAGACCTCTAGTCACAACGTCTAAGGCTGACGGGGATGGCCAGAGCACGTCGTTGCTCCGGTAATAGGCGTAGATAGGCAACTAGCCCTCGTCCTACCCTTGCTCACGGGGCCTGGAGCAAGGCACGAAACATGTTGACCACTCGCACCTAGACTGCCCTTGAGGAACATTATTTCCACACAGTGGTACACACACATTTTTTAATTAGGCTAGAGCTACCTAGTTAATTAAAATTAGTTTCAATAGGATTGTTCTATACCTATTTTAATTATTCTATCACCTTGTGCACTACCCAACCCCCATACCCACACGCACCCTACGGCTTCTTCTTCAAAAGATCCCCGGCAAAGAGCCCCGGTTTTGGGAGCCCGTCAGGCATTGCAGCGCCGGCCTGACGAGGGGCAACCGCCCGATGATGAAGCATGACACCTCCCGGGGTGTGTGAGGGCATCACGAAGAAAGACCTGTCTTTTCCACACGTCCAGACAGGAACTGCATACCCCCTTTAGATACTATGCTAACAATTCAAACCAGGAAGTGTTAGCAGCCATCTTGTGCCTCGCATCGAGTGAAAATATAAAAGAAAGGTCCCGGGGGCAATTTAATATACCGGAGCTCTGTCTGTGCGAGATACCGCTTTCACGCTGCGTCTCCCAACATCAGCAGGTAACGCACCCTTTTCCACCATCAACAGCATACCTCCAACAACATACTTGGGCCCGCAAGTCTGCCTCTGCGAACCACTTGTCGGCTCACAGCTCTTCGGGTGCGAGTTCTCGGACCCACAGTTGTATCTGTGAAGCCAATACTGGAAATATACCGGAGGTGTCTCTCTGCGAGATACGCTCTTCACGCTCCCTCTCCCCACATCAGTGTTCCGCAGCTATCCCTTTGGAAGCCGATGGCCCGCACCTTTCCCTATACTAGTCGGCCCGCAGGTGTTCCTCTGCGAGCTGGCCCGCAGCTCTTCCTCTGCGAACTGACGGGTCGCGGTTCTCCCTCTATGAGCCTGCTAGTCGGCTCGCAGTTCTTCATCTACGAGCCAGTCCGCCGGCTCTTAAGTCTCTGAGAACAAATGTAATGGAGGCAACGATCATGCAGGTCGGACACCCAACACTGCTCCGACATCCCCCAGTAGGAGCTCCTTGTCCGCCATCTCCCCTCACCCCCACACCCCACAAACAAATGTAATAGTCACGTTAGGTTGGACAAATAAGAATCTTAGTCATGTATGGATTTACATATAAAACATTTTATTAAAACAAAACAACAACAAATAAAACTATGTACAGCCATGTCGTGTCATCGCTGGACCATTTGTGAATCACAGCCTGTAAGACAAAAAGAAAGATAAGATGGTGCGTCATGCGTCCAGCAAAGGAGAAAGAGAAAGAGAGAAAGAGTGAGGGAGAAAGAGAGAAACAAAGAAAGAGTGAGAGAGAGAGGAAGACAAAGAAATAGAGAAAGAGTGAGAGAGAGAAAGAGAGAAATAGTGTGAGAGAGGAAGAGAGAGAGAGAGAGTGAGAGAGAGGAAGAGAGAGAGGAAGAGTGACAGAGAGGAGAGAGAGTGAGAGAGGAAGACAGACAAAGACAGAGAAAGAGAAAGAGTGAGAGAGAGAAAGAGTAAGATACAAGGAAAAGAGAGAGAGAGAAACAGTGTGAGAGAGGTAGAGAGAAAGAGAGAAAGAGTGAGAGAGAGGAAGAGAGAGAAATAAGGAATGAGAGAGAGGAACAGACAGAGAAAGAGAGAAAGTGTGAGAGAGAGAAAGGAAGAGATGGAGAGGGAGTGTTGACACTGGAGAAAATCTTCGCAGCTTACCTTTGTGCCTCCGGTGTGTCTCCAACCACGTGCTGGGACATAGTTCACCCTTAAGTTTAGTGATCTGAAAGATAGTATAGAATTAGTAATTGCAGAGTACATACAACTGCACATGCCTAATTATCTGTTTCGGCAATGCGCACTCAGGCTGCTGCAGCCCATCCACTCCCACTGCTCGGAGGTGTCTGTGCGCTCTTGTGCGCCCAGGCTGCTGCACACTATCCACTCCCACCGCCCAGAGGTGACTGGCCGCTGCTGCGGAAAGAAGTATCTCTGCTCACCTTCCGCCACCGGCGTGTGTGTAAGAGGGTGCACCACGTGCTGAAGCAACTTTGTCAGACGTTGTCAGGATGGCCATGCATCATCGCAGTTTGTACACGCGTTCAGCTGTGGTGGTGTGGGGGGGGACGTCGATACCTGAATCACAGCCTGTTAGATAAAAAGCAAGATAGGATTGTGCGTCATTCGTCCATCAAAGGAGAGAGAAAGAGAGAGAAAAAGAAAGAGTGAGAGGAAGACAGAGAGAAAAAGAAAGAAGGAGTGAGAGGAAGACAGAGAGAAAGAGAGAAACAGTGGGAGTGATAGGAAGAGAGAGAGAAAAAGAAAGAGTGAGAGGAAGACAGAGAGAAAGAGTGAGAGAGACGAAGAGAGAGAGAAACAGTGAGAGACAGAAAGAGAGAGAAAGAGTGAGAGAGGAAGAGAGAGAGAAAGAGTGAGAGAGAGGAAGAGAGAGAGAGAAAGAGTGAGAGTGAGGAAGAGAGAAAGTGTGAGAGAGAGGAAAACAGAGAAAGAGAGAAAGAGTGAGATACAAGGAAGAGAGAAAGAGAGAAACAGTATGAGAGAAAGGAAGAGAGAAACAGTGTGAGAGAGAGGAAGAGAGAGAGAAAGAGTGAGAGAGGAGAGAGAGAAAGAAAGAATGAGAGAGAGAGAGGAAGAGACAGAGAAAGAGAGAAAGAGTGTGAGAGAGAGAAAGGAAGAGATAGAGAGTGAGAGAGAGAGAAAGAGTGTGAATGACAGAAATGGAGAAGGAGAGTGAGTGTTGACACTGTGGAGAAAATCCTCACAGCTCACCTTTCTGTCACTGGTGTGTCTCCAACCACGTGCCGGGATATAGGGCAGCCCTCAAGCTTAGTCATCTGAAACATAAAAAGGGAATCAGTAATGGATGAGTACATACAACTGCGTACGCCTAAATCGCTGTCCCGCCTTTGTGTATCCAGGCTAGTGTACCCCATCCACTTCCACTGCCCAGAGGTGTCTACCCGCTGCTGTACACCCAGGCTGCTGCACTCCATCCACTCCCACTGCCCAGAGGTGTATGACAGCCGCTGCGCACCCAGGCTGCTGCACCCCATGCACTCCCACTGCCCGGAGGTGACTGCGTGCCGCTGCGCACCCAGGCTGCTGCACCCCATTCACTTCCACTGCCTGGAGGTGACTGCCCACCTCTGCGCAAACAAGCCTCTCTGCTCACCTTACACCACCGGTGTGTGTCGAAGAGGGTCCACCACGTGCCGAAGAAACCTCCTCACCCGTTGTGTACACGCGGAGAGCGGAGCTCACAATTCAGGTTGAGTGTTGATTGCAGGATGGCCACGCTTCATCACAGGCCTGCAAGACAAAAAGCAAGATAAGATTGTGCGTCATGCGTCCATCAAAGGAGAGAGATAGAGAGAGAAAGAAAGAGGAAGAGAGAGAGAAAAAGAAAGAAAGAGTGAGTGAGTGAGAGGAAGACAAAGAGAAAGAGAGAAAGAGTGAGAGAGACGAAGAGAGAGAGAAACAGAGAGAGAGAGGAAGAGAGAGAGAGAAAGAGTGTGAGAAAGAGGAAGAGAGAGAGAAAGAGAGAAACAGTGAGAAGAAGAGAGAGAGAAAGAGTGTGAAGGAGAGAAAGGAAGAGATGAAGAGGGACAGTGAGTGCTGTGTCTCCAACCACGTGCCGGGACCTAGTGGAGCCCTCAAGCTCCCACATCTAAACATAGTACAGAATTAGTAATGGGAGAGTATATACGACTGCGTACGCCTAAATCACTGTGCCGCCTTTGTGTATCCACTCCCGCCGCCCAGACGTATTTGCCCACCGCTGCGCACCCAGGCCTCACTGCTCACCTTTTCGCAGACAGGGCACCCTCTGCATCATGCAGTCCCGCTCCGCAGGCCAACAGGTCTCACATTTGGTGCTGCGTCTTGATTTTGCCATGGCAGAGGACATACTAGTGCACCTATCATCATCGCAGGTTGCACACCCGCTCAGTCCTTGCGGTGCCACTAACTCAGTGAACAGTGAGGCCACGCACGTGGTGGTAGGCGTCCCTGTTCGGTGGCTCAGGCCTACATGAGGTGTCCGAACCACCGAGACGGGCCATCACAGTGCATGCGGTGGGAGCAACTCTAAAATGGTTTAGAGCACGTGTGCCCAGTCTTTTTTATTGGTAGGGTCACGTGTCCTGTGACGCCTGTGCTGGATGGGTGTGGTGTGGGTGTATACCAGCCGTGAGGGAGTTGCTGTGGCGTACTGACAACTAGGGCGTGACCAGCAGATCACTGCAATGAAAATCTGGGCCATGTAGCGTTGTTGTCTTTCTCTGTAAGCGTAAGCAGAGTGGGCTGGCCTGGCGTATGCCAGTCCTGCATGAGGCTGTGAAGAATGACTCCGGAGCTATGGGCGTGGCTCCATCGTGAGCTGTATGAGGAATCAACTGATGCGGTACTGTTGCCATATTGGGCTAGATCACGCACAATTGGGCTATATTTTTCCCGGTTGTGCGGTAAAATTTTGGTTTGTGCTAGTTGCCAGATTATAAATATATATACAGCGCTCCAGCAAACTAGTATGTTAAAGCGCTTTATTAGACAAATATTTACTTGGCAGCCTGCTGCAACATCAATTCCAATCCATCCACCGCCTGCTTGACGATGTCCCTGCCCCTCCTTCCTTAAAGTAGCAATATTGGGCTAGTTTGGGCTACTTTTTGTTTGTCTTTGGGCAAGAGAATGCTTAAAAAATATTGCAACACTGGCATGCGGGTGTTCTTGTTGTAGTGCTGCCGTCACCCGGGTCGCAAGCGTCAATGTGTCACTCTGTGAGCCAAGTCCCTGAACATGGCCAACATGGAAGGTACGGGGATTCACTGACCCTACATTCATCCATAGTTCCACACAAGAAAGATGGTGGACATAACACATTTGTGTGGGTGTGAATGTTTATTGCACATTCAGTGGAGTATTGCAGCTGTAGCAATACTGGGCCATGCAAAATCCAAATTTCAGTTTTTGGGACATGGCAGCCAATTAGAGACAAGCTCGTTGTCGGAGTTAGGGTGCGCCAACATATGTACTTATACAATCACTCCGCCAATCCCCATGCACTTATAAATTCACTATACACTCTCCTTGCAGTACTCTAATCATCCAGTCTCTACGTACGTACTTGTACAATGACCGAGACAAAGTTACATAACCAAAGTTTTCTCCCACTGTCAAAGGTAAGTTGGTTGCATACGCTGTCCAGAGCACAATGTAATGTGGTAGGGCCCAGGGGCAGCATGTTGCATACATAATGAACACACGGACACAGATAGATAGTGGAACTGGAGTACGAGCACGTGCACTCGACTCCTTTTTATTACCAGGGTCACATGTCCAGTGACGTCTGTGCTGGATGCGTGTGGGGTGAGTGTAAGCCAGCCCTCCGGGAATGGTTGGTGCTGGTAACAAGTACAACAGTAATCCTCAGATCACACACAGAGATTCAATCATAAAGGGTACACTAAGTTAGGAGCACCAGATCTGAAATCATACACAAAAGATTCTGTCATAAAGGGTCCATCAGTTGTGGTGGACTGAGGTAGGAGCATCAGAAGCATTCCGCGTGTGCACAGCTAGCGATGATGCGTGGTTCGGGAGGGCCGCACTGGTAGCAATGTCTGTTGCCTACTGGACTGCGTCATCTGCAATCGCAACTCCATCTGAATTGTGAGCCCTGCTGTCCGCAGTGTAGATCGAAGGCAGTAGTCAGCACAGACATCGAGGAATGCTTTTTGTGACTTCCTCTTGAGAAAATCCAACGACATAAAGTACAGTTCACTCTGCAATAAATAAATCAAAACTGAATTCGAATTGTGGGCTCTGCTATCCCCAGTGTAGACTGCCATTCAGTGTTCCTTTGGACTTGCAAGATGAATTTGGTCATTGTACTAAAGCTATAATTGATATCAAAAAAGTTCTTGAAGCAAGGATACTCAAAGGATATTATGTAGGTTTAAGGGTACGTGGCGATGACTTATAGTGCAGTGAGCTAGTGGCACCTGAAGCACTCAGCGTGTGCGCATCCTGCGATGATGCGTGGTCCGTGTGGGCCGCACTGGTAGCAATGTGTTTTGTTTAATGAATTCTGCCTTAATAAGGCCACGTGGTGTTTACTTGTGGTGCACTGAGTTAGGGGTACCTCTGGTGCTCAGCGTGTACGCAGCCTGCTATGATGCGTGGTCCGTGCGGGCCGCACTGGGAGCAATGTGTCTTGCCTACTGGACTGCGTCACCTGCAATCGCGACTCAATCTGAATTGTGAGCCCTGCTGTCCGCAATGTAGATCGAAGGCAGTAGTCTGTACAGACATAACTGTGCAGTGCTGTGCCGCTGTGTTCGCAGGGGGCTTGTGTCGAGGAGGCCCGCGGTCATGGCGGCAGCCACGTGGCAGGGTGAGGGTCGCCGCTATGGCAGACGTGTTGGCGTTCACACAAGTGAACCACGCCCAGAACCCCGGCCTATTTATTCACACTTCTACGCTGGAGTGGCGTACTTTGGACCAGCCCACTGCGCTTCCGCTTGCAGGGGGCGACGACACAGGTTCATGACCGAGATCTTCCCCACTGCCTGAGGTAACATGGTTGCGTCCACTGTCCACAACACTACAAGCACCAGCTTGTTTTTGGATCGCACAGCAGATAGGTTTAATGAACATTATAATTAGAAATTAGCAATTAAAAAACCTTTGAAATTCACTGAAAAAACCATAGGTTTCAGGGACGTTATAATTACTTGCACATTTCACTCGTACAAAACCATAGAAATTCGGCCGTTATAGTTAGTTGAGCTAACTATAACTCACGCCCCCACAATGCACTGCTGATGACGTCACATATTACATCATTCATGACATGGTCAGTGACATCACTGATGACATCACTGATGACATCTCAAATGACATCACTGATGACATCATCCAGTGACTGTGTGTTTCTGTAAAGTTTAAATATGTTTTCTAAATATATTGGCCAAGGTATATTGTAGAATGAGTGGCTGTATAAGTGTGTGGATGGAGGATTTATTAGGTGTGTGACTGACTGTATAAGTGAGTGATTAAATGTCTCTTACTGAATTCATGGGTTAGTGACTAAACTGTGTGAATGTCTGTATCAGTCTGTCTATTGCTGTGTAAGCTGCTGCATTGGTTGATGAGTAGCTACACGAGTGTCTATATGGGTTATTGATTGGTTGCCTGAGTATTTGTATGGGTGCCTGAGTGTGTGTGTGAGTGGGTGGGAAGTGTGTGACTTTGTGCATAGATGTGTGAGTTCTTTATTCACTGGGTGTATGGGTTCAAGAGTGCATGTGAAAACAGCTGTGTGGGTGGGTGAGTGTGTGTATGGGTGTGTTGGTGAGTGAATGGATATCTCAGTGCTACATGTCCAAGTAACTAAATATGTAAAATGCAGTGCATGAGAGAGTTGGAGTATATAAATGACTATTCGTGAGAGTCAGTGATTGTGAGAGTGCTGTATGGATGAGTGTGTACTTGTATCAGTGATTGTATAAGAGAGTAAGTACATGTTAATATCACTATGAATAAGTGAGGTTGTGTGTGTATAACTGTATAGGTGAGTAAATAGAAGTGTGATTGATTCTTTGCATGATTGACTAGATGTGTGAGTAACTCTGGATGAGTGGCGGTGTGTGAGTGTTTGTATAGGTGTACGAGTGCCTATAATAGTGTTGTATTGATGAGTCACTGCATGTATGAGTGACTTTATGGGTGAATGAGTGGATGTGTGTGTAGACCTAGGAATCAGTGCGTGCGTATGTAGTAACTGGTATTGGTGTCTGTATTGTTTCGAAAATGGTAGTCTGTATTTTAGAATGGGTGTATCAAAGGTTTTATTCAGGTATGAGGAGGTGCATCAGATTTTCACGTGGATGATGTCATCAGTGATGTCGTTTGAGATGTCATCAGTGATGTCACTGACCATGTCATGAATGATGTAATATGTGACGTCATCAGCAGTGCATTGTGGGGGCGTGAGTTATAGTTAGCTCAACTAACTATAACGGCCGAATTTCTATGGTTTTGTACGAGTGAAATGTGCAAGTAACTATAACGTCCCTGAAACCTCTGGTTTTTTCAGTGAATATATATATATATATATCCAAAATAGCCCCTACTCCACATGGAACAGAGCACGCACACGAGGGCTGTTGGATTAAGGCCTTTTTATTTCATAAAGCCTCCTCCGACCCAGCAGACAAGAGAGATGCGTTTCAGCTGACACAGTAGCCTTTCTCAATCTAATGAGCGCCATTTTTCTTAAGCATATATACCTTATTGCAGTCATAGACATAAAAGAGTTCTTGGCCTCGGGTAATAAAGCATTACATTGTTTAAAATTGTAACGAAATACATTAACATGTTATTCAAATGATGTGCTTGGTGGAAAATGCTGTAATTGCCACAAGATATAGAAACGCATAGTGCATCAAAATGTCTCCATTGAGTGCATAATGCAGAAGCAATCCACTGCCCCTAATAAACGTTGTATAAAATATACTAGAGCACAGAAAATGTATTACCTTCTTTTACATAATGTCGAAACTGGTACTGATAATATGCCAAATTGTAAAAACATCTCGCTGGCCCTTACAGGTAATACTATTAAAAATTGAGCATGCTGCATACACTTATAACAAAAGGGAGACTCACTGAAAATCATCTGTTACCTCCGTTACCTTGAGGCACCTCAGGGCAATGTCCGTGAAATCTCATTAGCATTCTCATTTAAATAATGAGTTGGAGGAAATGATGTTTGATACCCGGATTGGCACAAAACAAAACAAACAGTCGCCACTGGCATTTCAGAATATTAAAACATTAGGAATACCAATGTGAATATGAAACTGAATACGCATTTTAAGGCTCTTTCGTCAGTCTGAAAACTGCCAAAACATACAAACTACTAGTCCCATAATGCCCCGACAGGATAATATGCACGTTGCTGAAAGGCACCGACAGTTCGTGGGAATCAAGAGTTCGTGTGCAAGCTAACATCACAGGCGTTGTTTAAAGACATTTTTTGTTCTGGCACTCAGGAAAGTCCGATATTGTGCGTGATATTGCCCTGGATCGATACACACCTTCGCCAATTACCTCCAGACAAAGACTCCATGTGAGCTCCATCTGGACTGAACTCACAAGTGTGGGGCCAACCATGATAATCGTGCAGGTCAGGAAGTCTCCACTAATAGCAGCAGCACACAATATACACAATGAACTAGTGAGCAGGGTCGGGGGAGACCATTGTACAAAAATTGATAAGCCAGACATTCCTCACCTCTACGGCCATAGCTTACACGGTGCCTAGTCACCAGAAGTCCGTCGGCCTGCTGAGTGAGGCATATCGAGACAGGGAGAAACCCGTACCCCGCGCTGAAAGTCGGCAGACTTCCTCGCGTGAAGGTCACCGCCTCCCACACTGCTGTCATCCTCAAATCCTCTTCCCGGCGGATATTCTGGGGGCTGTCAGTATAGCACTTGCCATGCTGCTTCATCCGGATTGCGGTTCAATCTGACAGCCCGGAACGACTGGTGGTGCGTGAGCAGCGTCAACCGCCAACGCCGAATTGTATCCAAAATAACCCCTACTCCACATGGAACAGAGCACGCACACGAGGGCTGTTGGATTAAGGCCTTTTTATTTCATAAAGCCTCCTCCGACCCAGCAGACAAGAGAGACGCGTTTCGGCTGACACAGCAGCCTTTCTCAATCTAATAAGCGCCATTTTTCTTAACCATATGTACCTTATTGCAGTCATAGACATAAAAGAGTTCTTGGTCTCGGGTAATAAAGCATTACATTGTTTAAAATTGTAACGAAATACATTAATGTGTTATTCAAATGATGTGCTTGGTGGAAAATGCTGTAATTGCCAAAAGATATCGAAACGCATAGTGCATCAAAATGTCTCCATTGAGTGCATAATGCAAAAGCAATCCACTGCCCCTAATAGACGTTGTATAAAATATACTAGAGCACAGAAAATGTATTACCTTCTTTTACATAATGTCGAAACTGGTACTGATAATATGCCAAATTGTAAAAACATCACGCTGACCCTTACAGGTAATACTATTAAAAATTGAGCATGTTGCATACACTTATAACAAAAGGGAGACTCACTGAAAATCATCTGTTACCTCCGTTACCTTGAGGCACCTCAGGGCAATGTCCGTGAAATCTCATTAGCATTCTCATTTAAATAATGAGTTGAAGGAAATGATGTTTGATACCCGGATTGGCAAAAAACAAACAATGCCACTGGAATTTCAGAATATTAAAACATTAGGAATACCAATGTGAATATGAAACTGAATACGCATTTTAAGGCTCTTTTGTCAGTCTTAAAACTGCCAAAACATGCGAACTACTAGTCCCAAATATGCACGTTGCTGAAAGGCACCGACAGTTCGTGGGAATCAAGAGTTCGTGTACAAGCTAACATCACAGGCGTTGTTTAAAGAAATATTTTGTTCTGGCACTCAAGAAAGTCCGATATTGTGCGTGATATTGGCCTGGATATATATATAAACCTTGGGGCTTATTTACAAGGCCCTTGCGCCACTTTTGCGTCACTTTTCCCATGTTAAAAGTGACGCAAAAGTGGCGCAAGGGGCTTGTAAATCTGCCCCCTTGTTTTCGGGGCGGCCATTTTATACTAGCTTCACAAGCACATTACCATGTGTTATTTCTGCCACATTGTATTGTATCTAAAAACGACTGGGTCTAAAACACTGTTTACCTTTATCATAAATATATTATAAACGTTTGATAAGTCTTCAATAAGTATTCATTTTCAGACAATTTTTAAAAGAAGAAAAGATTTTACACAACCCTGCAGTCATGCAGCCCAGTCCTGATACATCAATGGGTGTTGATAGGCAGCAATTCTACATGAAAACATCAGTTCCTCTGATTGAGTCCCAGATCCGTTGCCGACCACCCTGCAATGCGAATACATTATATACTTATGAAGCCCTGTATGGGCTGATAACTTCTTCAGGTATATGTGCAATCACACATCATAGTGCCCTGAATGGACTTGAGTTCCAAAGAAATACATCTACCCAGGTACCCATGCCAAACCATAAAGTGACTTAGTGCTTCAAAGATACAACTCATAATCAAAATGAGTTCCTATCCTAAATAAGTGTGCTGAAAAAGTGCTTGAACAAAATATTTTGCTACCCATAGACATACATACATATATATGCCTTTTATTGCACTACATTTTAAATATTAAAAATTGTAATTAATATAATGTAAAATGTATATTTTTAATACTTTATTTACACTATATATGCATACATATATGTGTGTATGTATATATAAGTATATATTTATATATAGTATTAAATTATTTATTTTGTTTACATTATATTCATGTTAAATATTATAATATTTAAGATGCATTTCTTTACCTGCATTTACATTAAAAAAGTCAATAATTTTGTATTGTTTTTGGATAATAATAGTGTCAATATTTTTTGCCGATATTTTTGCACTTACCATTATAAGTATAGGAGCAGGATATTTTGGTAAATTATATTTTTGACACAATGATTATGTCAGCGATATTTTTTAACACAATATTGTGTCAGTGATCTGATATCAGCACTAACCACCACTGCTCTGAAGTTGGTAGGGATGAATGGAAGATTTTTTTCTCATTAAGATTTGTTTTTATTTTATTGGCAGGTTTATCCATACTCCATACAACATTCCAATTACGAAAACAATTTAAAACATAATTGAATTGAGGATCTAATACCATAAAAGAAAAAGAAAAATAAACTTCCCATTGTTCAATAAAATTCTAAGACCATAGTGCACATCCCTTTTGTGCAGCCATTAAAACTCATGTTAATGTTGTTGCCTCATGCATGAATCTCATTTCAACCAATATTTGTTTTACTTGATTATGAAGCAAAATTTTATAGTGATAAAAGTGTCCTTTAAGAAACAAGAGCGAGGAGAGGTAATAAGAAGCAAATCGATTAAGATGTGCGTACAAGTACATTTCAGCTGAAGAGGACTCCAACATAGGCCTCCTGAAAGTTTGTATATGGTTGCACCTGAAGGAGAATGATAAAATGGATTTACTCCAATTCTAAAGCTGAATATGTTTTGTCTAATTCTTGTATCAGACAGAAATGAAGTATATTTAAACAAGGAGTCCGGTCTAAAAATGCTAATTGTTAAAGACAATGAATGATTATTTTTCCAACACAATTTATTACCTGTTAGTGAAACATTTAAATCTAACATTGACATTTCTGCTGTTCATAAGCTCCATTATTATGATGATTATTAATTATCATTATAAAAGTTATCCTTAATTTAAAAAAAAAAAAAACACATTTGTTTTGTTTCTCTACCTCACTTGCTATTACTGTATTTCAATTAATTTCAACACAGTACAGGAATTGTAGGATGGACACACTTTGATAATGAATGTAGGAAACAAGGAAACTTTTTTACTGCTACAAACCACCGGTTTTTTTCCTCAAGAGCTACCGTTTGCAAGCACTCAAGAGCTGTGGGATCTGAAAAGAGGTGCTCAACTCCATATAAACCCTGGGGATTAATTTGACTTTTGAAACCCTTCAAAAGAGGATAGAATGAAAAGCCACCGAAGTCTCTACTGCATTTTTAGACCACTTATGGTTACATTGGCTAGCATTTCGGCTTGCTCAATGTGAGGTACCCATCGAAGATGAATTAATGGATAGGTTAAGATACTTATGTGTATCTGCCTTCTGGACGTTTGTTGGACCTAACTATTAAGAGAAGGGCCTAGACAGAGTAGTTTTCTCTGCGAATGAATTGGTCAGGTAACATGAACCCCATCTATCTCTGGTAAGAAATGCTGAACTTTGTAAAATAGAAGGAAAAGGCATCTAAATAAAGGGTGAAATGTTTTATGGGAAGAAAACATCCCTGTCTAAGGTCATTTTTAATGGGATCTCACAAGTTACAGTGCCATTTGAATTAATTTCTACTTGTTCCCAAATTTCAGTATGAAGCATTTTAATTATTGATAAAAGTGATTCAGGAATGTTCATTTCCTCGTGCCTAAACCATATGGTTTCTCTATCTGCTAAATCTAATGCTGAGTAAAAATCGGCAAAGTAAATTACCTGTTCGCTCATTCGATTTATTTGCTAGAGCATACAGAGCCAGACAGTGATCTAAACTTAGTTGAATGTTCCCCTCCGTAATCAGCATAAGAAATTATCTCCACCCCACAGGCAGTAATTATGTTAGCAAGTGGTCTCATGTAAATGGTGAACGGATTTGGGGGCAGGGATGATCCCAAATGACTGTCTGAAAATCTGAACCAAAGAGGACAAGGTCAGAGATTGGAACTGATTCTAAATGAATAAGGTAAAACCATTCCCTTGCTAATCCCTGCATTCCTACCATCTCCAGATCAGCATTTAAGCCTTGTATGATCCACACCATGGAAGGTAGTGCATAGGTTATGGAAAATAAAGAAAGTGGAAAAAACCTCATCTAATTACCATTTGAGGTAATCAAGAACTGTAGATAAAGTAGCTTCGGAGCCAATTTAAAGGTAAAACACAATATGGCTGGGACTAAAAGGTGATGCTCTTCCAAATGTGTGGAAAGTGGGAAACAGTCAGAACACTGCGGTCTTAACCACGCATGTTCCAACTACGCAAGCCAAATCACGCTTGCCTTAATTACGCAAATGCCTTAACCACGTATATGCGTGTTTAAGGCAGGGCATGGTCTAGCTGCTGGCTGCTGGGGACGGAAGCAGGAAGACCTCGCCAGGAAGAGATCTGTGGTAAGGTAAGTGAGGCTGTGCTGTAGTTTTCGGGGCTGGGGGTAGTTTTCTGGGCTGGGGGTTAGGATAGTTGTCTGGGTTGGGAGGGTGGGTCAGGGGTAGTTTTCTGGGCTTTCAGGGTGCAGGGCTAGTTGTCTGGGCTGGGGGGTCGGGGTAGTTTTCTGGGCTGGGTAGGTGGTCGGGATAGTTTTCTGGGCTGGGGGATCGGGAATAGTTTTCTGGGCTGGGGTTCGGGGCTTGTTTTTAGGGCTGAGGAGGTCGGAGGTAGTTTTCAGGGCTGGGGGCTAGTTTTCAGGGCTGGGTGGTTTGGGGCTAGTTTTCAGGGCTGGGGGTCGGAGGTAGTTTTTGGGGCTGGGGGCTCGGGGCTAGTTTTCAGGGCGGGATCGGAGGTAGTTTTCAGGGTTCGGGGGGCTGGGGCTAGTTTTCAGGGCGGGTGGGGTTGGAGGTAGTTTTCAGGGCTGGGGAGTCAGGGGTAGTTTTCAGGGCTGGGGAAGGATCGGGGTAGTTTTCAGGGCTGGGGAGGGTTGGAGTAGTTTTTAGGGCTGGGAGAGGGTCGGGGTAGTTTTTTTAATTAGGAATTAGGGTATTAGGCCTAAGGGCAGTGAAAGGGGTTTTGGTAGTTTTAGGGACAGTGCGGGGGTCGGAGGGGGTTGGGATAGTGTTTGTTATGGGGCAGGGTTTAAAACATCAGGGCAGGGGGAGGGGTCTGGGTAGTCGGTATAGTTTTTAGGGCTTAGGGGAGGGTGGGGTAGTTTTTGGGGCTTGGGGGGTCGGGTTGTTTTTCAAAATAGGAGTTTGGGTTTTAGGCCTAAGGGCAGTGGAAGGGGTTGGGGTAGTTGCAGGGACAGCGCAAGGGGGTGGGAGGGGGTTGAGGTAATGTTTAAGGGTTAGAGACAGCATGGGAGTTGGGAGGGGGTCGCGGTGTTTGGACCTCGGGGCAGGGGGAGTTTGTAGCTTAGGGTGGGGGTCACGACCTTAGCCACGCATACCCCTTTACCAATCATGTCTTTACCATGAAATTACATGCTAAAGGCATGCATGGTAAACAAATGCGTTGTTGAGACGCATTTGTGGTTTAGGCAGCATGGTAGAGGCACACGTGGTTTATCCAGTCGTGACTCTATCATACAACCGTGGAAGGCAGGTGCGAGATGAATTTTTCACAGATCTTAGTTAGTTCAGGCAGCTGAGATGGGTCTCTAATTAGTTTCAGCATCAGTATCATGGTTAGGTTTCTTCAATAAAGGTCGATTAACCCCTTCTTTCCATTGTTGGGAAACAGTACCAGTTTAGAAAGAAACATTCAAGATGGTTGTAAAATGAAGTTGCAGTGACAACGCTAGAGTTGCTAATATTGAGACTGGAAAGTTATGTGGCTATTCTGATTTTGCAGGCTTAAGTATGATCACTATTCTTATGTACTACTCCATGGTCATCATGGTCGCAGAAGTGATGGTATTAAGGAGGATGGTAGTATGTATTGATTGGAAGTTGTCTGGGGGAAAGGATTCTAGACTATAAACGAAAGCTTGGGAGGGAGGAGTAACCACCTGGGAGCTGTAAGAGCAAGTTAGTTCAGATGTGACTTTGAAAATTGCTCTTGAAGAATTGGATCAACTTGTGAGGGCTGTATCATAAATGTGGATATTGCAATGAAGAAACAGTATTTAAACTAATTTATGTGAGCCAATTGATCAGCACCTAAGAGAAATGGTGCCACCGTTGTTCTGCCTAATGAACTGTAAACCTCTTAAGTTTCAAGTCCAAAGTCAACCAGGAGTTTTTTGGATCACAATACCTATGAACCTGATTCAATTATGGAATAAACCGATCACTGTGCCACTGAATTCAAGCTATCCTGGCTGATGAGGGGTGAAACTCGAAACCGGTCCTAGGATGCTTGTTTCCGGTCCAGGGAGGACCAGGCTTGGCAGTTCGGGCTGGACTGTTCCCATGAGGCACAGGGTCAAGACTTATTTGCATATGGCCAGGTCTAAACTGGGGTGGCATTGTGAGCAAAAGAATGATGGATTTAACCCAGATCTCTTGACTGCGGGTGAATGTTTTGATTTGTTTTGCATTCCGTCCATCAATTGTGTGTCTTTTGCTTCCTCGCCCTAAGTGCGCCGGGTATGCCAGACGTGGGTCCTGGGCTCACTGTGCCACTGGATACAAGCTATCCTGGCTGATGAGGGGTGAAACCCCGAAACCGGTCCTAGGAGGCTTGTTTCTGGTCCAGGGAGGACCTGGCTTGGCAGTTCGGGCTGGACTGTTCCCATGGGGCACAGGGTCAAGACTGATTTGCACATGGCCAGGTCTAAACTGGGGTAGCATGGTGAGCAAAAGAATGATGGATTTAACCCTGATCTCTTGACTGGGGGTGAATGTTTTGATTCGTTCTGCATTCCGTACAAGAATTTTGTTTTTTTTGCACAGGTTGGAGGTAAGCAGTTATTAAAATTATAATACGTACTCTCAGAGTCTGCAGAAGATGGTATTCTAGACTTTACTGTATTGATCTCAGGCAGATCTAAAATCAAGTTTGCACCAAGTAAGATACACACTGGAGGGTTTCATAGTAATAGAAAGACCAAAGATTATTATATGATTGTTATAGTGCCCATGCCAGAGCCACTATCTTAATGATGTTAAGTTGACTTTTAGTGGGTATATATAAATAATATGTGCTATTTCATGAGCAGGGCCTTCTACCTTTTGAGGTAAACCAAAGTCTGACTTGTTATCCAAATGCATTGGGGTTTGCTGTTTGAGGGGTCATCTGCCCAGATATTAAAGTCTCCCAAGGCTTTAGATTTAGCTACCTTAATTGTTAGTTCACCTAACATGGAGAGATGTTGCGCAGCAGCCAGAGCGGCTGACTCCGGATCATGGAGCTCATGGTTTGATCCTCGGCGATGGCCGCAGCTCAGCTCATCGTGTGACTTTGGACATTAGCTCACTTAATATCCCCGACGGCCCCCAGCACCTTGAAACCCTCAAGGGGGTGATATGTTTGCACTTTACAAAATAGGAATGATTATTATTTTATTATTACCAAACAATTTTGTGAAAGAACTCTCTTGAAGCAGTGGGCACATGGTAAACTGGAACAAGGTTGATGCTAAATGAGTGTGAGAGTGCAGCGAGCTACCAACACCTCTTTTAAAGATGAATCAAAGAAAAGTCTTAAGTCTGATCAATAAACTATAGCGACTTCCACTTTTAATGTTCTGTTACACTGAATTAATCAATAACGTTCAAACCATGACAATGCAATATAAGGCTTGGGTGCTTTGTGAAGCCATATTTTTGTGCGAAAATCAGATCCCAGCCATTCAAGGAAATCAAAGAATGAAGTTCCACTGATGCTTGGTTTGGGAATATATATTTAGCAATGCAGAGGATAAGGAAATGTTAAACAATGATTTGATGGGCTGGATGGATGGCTGTCAGAAGTCTATGAAAGATAACTGAACCCAGGGAAAACTAGTATGCAATATTGGTAGAAGGAAAGTGGTTTGTCACCAGAAAGTCAGCAGATCAGTCAATGTGAGCCAAATTCTGAACAACATCATTAAAAACTAAACCAATGAAGGCATCCCTAAGATTAAGAACAATTGAGGTGCTGTAGTGTAATATGCAGCTTTTCTGACTAGGCCACATACACTTAGCTCAATGGGTGCAGAAGAGCATGCATTTGTCGTGTAATGCTACTGGTGTGGTCCCCAAAAAGGCATCTTCTGTTTGGCACATGAGCAGAAAATTAAAACACAGTCCTCAAGCAAAAAGAACAATTGATGGAGAGAATGCAGAACAATGTCATACATTCACCCCAGAACAGAGATCTGGGTCTAAATCCATTGTTTTTTTGCTCACCATGCCATTCCAGTTTGGACCCAGCCATATGCAAATCAGTCTTGACCCTGCGCCCAATGGGAACAGTCCAGCCCGAACTGCCAGGCCAGGTCCTCCCTGGACTGGAAACAAGCATCCTAGGACCCGGTTTGGGCTTTCAGCCCTCATCAGCCAGGATAGCTTGACTCCAGTGGCATGGAGAGCACGGGACCTACGTCTGGGCATACCCGTCCCACTCGGGGTGACAAAAGCAAAAAGAAAAATTGATGGACAGAATGCAGAACAATGTCATACATTCACCCCAGTACAGAGATCTGGGCCCAAATCCATCGTTTTTGTTGCTCAGCATGCCATTCCAGTTTGGACCAAGCCATATGCAAATCAGTCTTGACCCTGCGCCCAATGGGAACACTCCAGCCCGAACTGCCAGGCCAGGTCCTCCCTGGACAGGAAACAAGCATCCTAGGACCGGTTTCGGGCTTTCAGCCCTCATCAGCCAGGATAGCTTGACTCCAGTGGCATGGAGAGCACGGGACCCACGTCTGGGCATACCCGTCCCACTCGGGGTGACAAATGCAAAAAGAACAATTGATGGACAGAATGCAGAACAATGTCATACATTCACCTCAGTACAGAGATCTGGGCCTAAATCCAACGATTTTTTGCTCACAATGCCATTCCAGTTTGGACCCAGCCATATGCAAATCAGTCTTGACCCTGCGCCCAATGGGAACAGTCCAGCCCGAACTGCCAGGCCAGGTCCTCCCTGTACTGGAAACAAGCATCCTAGGACCGGTTTCGGGCTTTCAGCCCTCTTCAGCCAGGATAGCTTGACTCCAGTGGCATGGAGAGCACGGGACCCACGTCAGGCCATACCCGTCCCACTCGGGGTGACAAATGCAAAAAGAACAATTGATTGAAAGAATGCAGAACAATGTCATACATTCACCCCAGTACAGAGATCTGGGCCTAAATCCATTGTTTTTTTGCTCACCTTGCCATTCCAGTTTGGACCCAGCCATATGCAAATCAGTCTTGACCCTGCGCCCAATGGGAACAGTCCAGCCCAAACTGCCAGGCCAGGTCCTCCCTGGACTGGAAACAAGCATCCTAGGACCGGTTTCGGGCTTTCAGCCCTCATCAGCCAGGATAGCTTGACTCCAGTGGCATGGAGAGCACGGGACCCACGTCTGGGCATACCCGTCCCACTCGGGGTGACAAATGCAAAAAGAAAAATTGATGGACAGAATGCAGAACAATGTCATACATTCACCCCAGTACAGAGATCTGGGCCTAAATCCATCGTTTTTTTGCTCACCATGCCATTCCAGTTTGGACCCAGCCATATGCAAATCAGTCTTGACCCTGCGCCCAATGGGAGCAGTCCAGCCCGAACTGCCAGGCCAGGTCCTCCCTGGACTGGAAACAAGCATCCTAGGACCGGTTTCGGGCTTTCAGCCCTCATCAGCCAGGATAGCTCGACTCCAGTGGCATGGAGAGCACGGGACCCACGTCTAGGCATACCCGTCCCACTCGGGGTGACAAATGCAAAAAGAACAATTGATGGACAGAATGCAGAACAATGTCATAAATTCACCCCAGTACAGAAATCTGGGCCTAAATCCATCGTTTTTTTGCTCACCATGCCATTCCAGTTTGGACCCAGCCATATGCAAATCAGTCTTGACCCTGCGCCCAATGGGAACAGTCCAGCCCGAACTGCCAGGCCAGGTCCTCCCTGGACTGGAAACAAGCATCCAAGGACCGGTTTCGGGCTTTCAGCCCTCATCTTCCAGGATAGCTTGACTCCAGTGGCATGAAGAGCACAGGACCCACGTCTGGGCATACCCGTCCCACTCGGGGTGACAAATGCAAAAAGAACAATTGATGGACAGAATGCAGAACAATGTCATACATTCACCCCAGTACAGAGATCTGGGCCTAAATCCATCGTTTTTTTTGCTCACCATGCCATTCCAGTTTGGACCCAGCCATATGCAAATCAGTCTTGACCCTGCGCCCAATGGGAACAGTCAAGGCCGAACTGCCAGGCCAGGTCCTCCCTGGACTGGAAACAAGCATCCTAGGACCGGTTTCGGGCTTTCAACCCTCTTCAGCCAGGATAGCTTGACTCCAGTGGCATGGAGAGCACGGGACCCACGTCTGGGCATACCCGTCCCACTCGGGGTGACAAATGCAAAAAGAACAATTGATGGACAGAATGCAGAACAATGTCATACATTCACCCCAGTACAGAGATCTGGGCCTAAATCCATCGTTTTTGCTCACCATGCCATTCCAGTTTGGACCCAGCCATATGCAAATCAGTCTTGACCCTGCGCCCAATGGGAACAGTCCAGCCCGAACTGCCAGGCCAGGTCCTCCCTGGACTGGAAACAAGCATCCTAGGACCGGTTTCGGGCTTTCAGCCCTCATCAGCCAGGATAGCTTGACTCCAGTGGCATGGAGAGCACGGGACCCACGTCTGGCCATACCTGTCCCACTCGGGGTGACAAATGCAAAAAGAACAATTGATGGACAGAATGCAGAACAATGTCATACATTCACCCCAGTACAGAGATCTGGGCCTAAATCCATTGTTTTTTTGCTCACCATGCCATTCCAGTTTGGACCCAGCCATATGCAAATCAGTCTTGACCCTGCGCCCAATGGGAACAGTCCAGCCCAAACTGCCAGGCCAGGTCCTCCATGGACTGGAAACAAGCATCCTAGGACCGGTTTCGGGCTTTCAGCCCTCATCAGCCAGGATAGCTTGACTCCAGTGGCATGGAGAGCACGGGACCCACGTCTGGGCATACCCGTCCCACTCGGGTGACAAATGCAAAAAGAACAATTGATGGACAGAATGCAGAACAATGTCATACATTCACCCCAGTACAGAGATCTGGGCCTAAATCCATCGGTTTGGTGCTCACCATGCCATTCCAGTTTGGACCCAGCCAAATGCAAATCAGTCTTGACCCTGCGCCCAATGGGAACAGTCCAGCCCGAACTGCCAGGCCAGGTCCTCCCTGGACTGGAAACAAGCATCCTAGGACCGGTTTCGGGCTTTCAGCCCTCATCAGCCAGGATAGCTTGACTCCAGTGGCATGGAAAGCAGGGGACCCACGTCTGGGCATACCCGTCCCACTCGGGGTGACAAATGCAAAAAGAACAATTGATGGACAGAATGCAGAACAATGTCATACATTCACCCCAGTACAGAGATCTGAGCTAAATCCATCGTTTTTTTGCTCACCATGCCATTCCAGTTTGGACCCAGCCATATGCAAATCAGTCTTGACCCTGCGCCCAATGGGAACAGTCCAGCCCGAACTGCCAGGCCAGGTCCTCCCTGGACTGGAAACAAGCATCCTAGGACCCGTTTCGGGCTTTCAGCCCTCATCAGCCAGGATAGCTCGACTCCAGTGGCATGGCGAGCACAGGACCCACGTCTGGGCGTACAAGTCCCACTCGGGGTGACGAATGCAAAAAGAACAATTGATGGACAGAATGCAGAACAATGTCATACATTCACCCCAGTACAGAGATCTGGGCCTAAATCCATCGTTTTTTTGCTCACCATGCCATTCCAGTTTGGACCCAGCCATATGCAAATCAGTCTTGACCCTGCGCCCAATGGGAACAGTCCAGCCTGAATTGCCAGGCCAGGTCCTCCCTGGACTGGAAACAAGCATCCCAGGACCGGTTTCGTGCTTTCAGCCCTCATCTTCCAGGATAGCTTGACTCCAGTGGCATGAAGAGCACGGGACCCACGTCTGGGCATACCAGTCCCACTCGGGGTGACAAATGCAAAAGAACAATTGATCGACAGAATGCAGAACAATGTCATACATTCACCCCAGTACAGAGATCTGGGCCTAAATCCATCGTTTTTTGCTCACCATGCCATTCCAGTTTGGACCCAGCCATATGCAAATAAGTCTTGACCCTGCGCCCAATGGGAACAGTCCAGCCTGAACTGCCAGGCCAGGTCCTCCCTGGACTGAAAACAAGCATCCTAGGACCGGTTTCGGGCTTTCAGCCCTCATCAGCCAGGATAGCTTGACTCCAGTGGCATGGAGAGCACGGGACCCACGTCTGGGCATACGCATCCCACTCGGGGTGACAAATGCAAAAAGAACAATTGATGGACAGAATGCAGAACAATGTCATACATTCACCCCAGTACAGAGATCTGGGCCTAAATCCATCGTTTTTTTGCTCACCATGCTCTGCATTCCGTCCATCAATTGTGTGTCTTTTGCTTTCTCGCCCTAAGTGCGCCGGGTATGCCCAGACGTGGGTCCCGGGCTCACTGTGCCACTGGAATGAAGCTATTCTGGCTGTTGAGGGGGGGAAACACCAAAACCGGTCCTAGGATGCTTGTTTCTGGTCCAGGGAGGACCTGGCTTGGCAGTTCGGGCTGGACTGTTCCCATAAGGACAGGGTCAAGACTGATTTGCATATGGCCAGGTCTAAACTGGGGTGGCATGGTGAGCAAAAGAATGATGGATTTAACCCAGATCTCTTGACTGGGGGTGAATGTTTTGATTTGTTCTGCATTCCGTCCATCAATTGTGTGTCTTTTACAGTCCTCAAGCAAGCTGGAGGAAGATGGGTGGAAGCCAAAAGATATAAAAGACTTTGGGGCATATTTACAAGCGCCTATCGCCACCACAACGTCACTTTTCTTGACGTTGTGGGGGCGATAGGGGCTTCACCTTATTGTCAAGGCGGCGTCTTGTGAATAAGGCACCCTTTCACCCTATACTTAGCGTGAAAGGTGAGGGCAATGGGTGTTGTGGTGAGCGTTTCATTGCAACACCCATTGCTTTTGATGCTGCCCCATATTTACCAGGGTGGCTTAAATATGGGGCAGTGCCAAAATTAAGAACAGGGAAAACCTGGTCTTACCCTGGCGCAATGAGGAGAACTGATTAATTTCTCCTCGTTTTTGCTGTTTGCATGTGTGCTGCGTTGTTCAGCACACATAGAAACAGCAAAACGCTATTGATTGTTTATGTGCAGGAAAGTGTCCCTTCCTGCACATAAACTTATGTTTAAAAAGAAATTACGTTTTGGAACTTCTATGTGTGCTGCATTAAGTAGCACACGTAGAAGTTTCAAAATGCCATTTCAGATTGTTTATGTGCAGGAAGGGACACCTTCCTGCACATAATCATTTCACTCAACACAGGCACCCTTGCACTATGGTGTCCCAACTTTCCAAACTTTCTAAAGCAGTCGCTCTTGGCTCCCATGATCTCAGGGACAGCACTTAGAGGTCAAGACTCATTTCAGCCTGCCACCAACGGGGTTAATTTAGGTTTAGTTGCTACTGGTCAGCTGAGCAGTTCAGTAATAAGGACTGTTGCACCTGTTGGGCCCCAGTAGTCATACAAGAGGTCAACCTACTGACTAGTGTAGTCCACTTCTCAGATATGGGTAAAAGTGGGACCAAGTCCAGCCTATAAGGGCTCCACACAGATCACAGACAGTGGGTGCAGTCCTCTTCTGTTCTTCCTCTTGTCCAGATGTGTGTTGATCTGTGGCTGAGTTGCCACTTTTATAGGATTCACTAGCCAGTTGCTGGCGGTGAATCCTGAACACTTCCTAACAAATGAGGGAAAAAAAACAGTGACAACCTGTAGGAAATTGGGTTATTAGTTGGGCAAAATGTTAGGCCTGTGTTAGTAATAGATCCACAATTTCCCCTTACTGGGAACCAATCGACCCTTGCAGAGATTGATTTCCTCAAGGTGGCAAAGCAGAGCAGTCCAAGGCCTCCTCAGGAGAGGTGGTGTAGGCTAGTAATCACCATTCGCAGGCACGCAATGATAACACTCACTAAATGATTGTCCAGTCAGTGCTTTTTCTTTAGAAAGAGGAAAAGTACATTTTTTACACTCACACTACTGAAAACTATGCATTAGTTTACCAATATATACATTAGGCAGATTAAAAATACCATATATGACATTACGTAATCACATTTGACACCTATAAGTTCATGACCCCTAAATCACAGTACCCAAATCACAATATGGGGTGCTATTGCATTTGATAAAACATGCCCTTTGGTTTTATAAAGGGTTCAAGATCAACAAACCACATGTTAAAAACACCATAATTTTGTTCGTAAATGCAAAAATCAATAATAACCGTGTGCAAATGAACTATTATTGTTAATAAATCATATCCAGATTGATCAATAATCACTGTCAACATTATTCTGTCAATGAAGAGTTTAAAAACGAACAAAACGTG
Source organism: Calotriton arnoldi (assembly GCA_963921515.1). Taxonomy (NCBI): domain Eukaryota; kingdom Metazoa; phylum Chordata; class Amphibia; order Caudata; family Salamandridae; genus Calotriton; species Calotriton arnoldi. Next base: position 1,046,945 of record CAWUFW010003328.1, read on the forward strand.
TCTGTGTACTTTTTAAATACTCTCTAGCGGCTGCTTTAATTTCTGCAGCCCCCCCACAGTACTTTCTAGATTTGTTGGTGGTGCCCCTGTCCTCCTAGGGACACCACAAGAAGATAAAAATATATGCAAATTTGCCCCACAGGCATTATGGGGTGCTCATGCTGAGAAGCAGGGAATATTGATTAGGCGACTTGGCCACATTCTTTTCTTATGCTGTGCATCCTCGAGCCATGCTGATTTTCCTTTTTTCCCACTGAGCACCCTGTGGGTCTCCCACATTGGAGGCAGCTCAGGGAACCCACCCCTGCATGCCTCACCCACTCCCAAAGGGAAAACTCTCTTCCTGCTGCTGTCAGAGCCTGCAGCTCTGTTCTCCCCTGCTCGCTCCATGCTGGCAGGGTGTGTTCTGATGATGGTGGCTACCCCGCTCACCCCCCAGACACAGGTATGGGGAGTGGTAGACAGGTCCTCCACCGGTGGGGGGAGGGCAACAGTGCTCCCCAGCCTCTGGGCTTTTTAAGGGACTCCCCCTTTTCTTTGTGTTGGTGCCCAAAGTTGATCAAAGATGAGGGGAGGAACTCCACGCATGTCCCCTCCCAGGGGCAAATAAATGAGTAACTCCTGTGCTAAACCCCGAACCTTAGCCCACATCGAGGGGAATTTTTAAAGATGTGGCAAAGCCCCACGCCCTCTGTTCCATGAAGAATAGGTCAAAGATCTCCAAATTAAAAAGACTATAACTCGAGCCCTGTTGGGATGATGTGGACGATCTTGGGCTCATTTCACTCTTGGTGGCTAGCTCTAGCCACCAGGAGCAGTTTTAGCAGACATCCTCCTCACCAAAGTGGTGTAATCTACTGGGAGCTTTTCGACTGACTCCCTGCACTAGCTCCCCTCCTGATCATGGATTTTGGTGCAGAAGTACATCTCTTTTCCCCAACTGGTCTTTAGGGGGTGTTAAGGCCACCCTCACTGGCCCTTGGAGTGATTCACTGGTCCTGGGGTCAAGTTGGCCTTAGTCCTTGTGGGCATCAGGGGGTTTCTCCTTCCAGTTGTCCATGGTTGTCTCAGTCCTGGGGTCCAGCAGTGAAGAGCACAGAAACACCAACCAGGAGACCTTGTGCAAGACCTTTAAAAGGGGGGGTGGAAGGTTCTAAAAGCCAGGCACCCCTCCCCAATCCTATGTGCCACATCTGCTTTTCAACCTTGTCCCAACCCTCCTGCACTGCATGCTGGGACAGTTCAAGATGACATCATCCAGGAGTCACTGGTCACATCTGCTCCTGGGGTATCAAGTCTGCCTCTCACTGACATCACTGCCAGGGCCTTTCCCACCAAAAGTTCAAAGAGGAGCCCCCTCCTGTGTTGGTTTCAATTGTCTGGGCTTCCTCCTTTGTTCAGGTGGCCTGGGCTGTCCCCAGTTCTGCTTCAGTGTGGCAAGTAATTAACAAATTTAGATTTTTATCCCCACCCTTTCCTGCTCAGGAGCTGCGGGAAGCACTCTAAATTACTCCTTTTGTGTGGGATGGTCTTTGTTCCTGCTTCTTGAGAGAAATGAGATTAACCTGGCACAGCAGGGTGACAAAAGACCTGGACTCTGATCCTGAGCTGAGCCAGAGAAATATGACAATCCTGGATGACCCATAAGTTGTAAAGATATCCACTTTTGGCTTTCTCAAACAGGTTTCACCCCATTTTGATATGTCACTGGACTTTGTAAGCCAAGGGGAAGTCAAACTGCACTCTATAGATGCTTTTCCCCTATGAGTATCATAAAATGATACTGCCGACAAGACAGTAAACCACACTGACTTTCCATTTGAGTGTACACTGACATTATAAGGTGTACACTAGGTCAATATCTAATCCTGCAGAGTCCCCTCTGTGCCAAGCTACCTCTTTGCAGTTATTGGGCTGCACATGACAGTAGTCTCCCACACACAGCCTGCACACGTGTGCATTCCCATGTGCATATGTGTAACAGACATGTAACAGACAAGTTCCCTTAACCTAGCTGCATCGCAACAGCCTTATCTTAAAAGGCGGTCACTGGCAGTAAACATATGCAGTCTATTTGCCATTTGGAAACAAAATTGGGCGTACTGAATGGGCGGAACCGAATTGCAATACAACCCTTTTCACCTTTGCAGCACATCATATTTATCTTACTGCAAACTAAGCCTCCTTCTGTCCTTAGTTAGAGAAAAGAGCCCAGGGTCCTTAAAATTTAAGATTCCTTCTGAAGGTCTGTCTCTTGCTGCTATGTGCTATTTCGGGGCCTACACCACCTATCTGAATTATGAGGAAAACTTGGTCACAGCACCAATAGCCGCATTACAGCCTGTTACTGGCTGTTTGGCTCTCAAAGGTCAATGCATCATTAAACACAACACTTTAGACCTGTGGCTAATTTGTAAAAAAATAAGTGCCGGGGCTCTTGTCAGGAGGCAGCTTGCACCAGTCCATTTCTCCTGTTAGCGCCGCCTAAAACAGAACCAACTACTAACCAAGAAAGTTGGGAGAGGATGTGGCATAATGACCAGAGCTGCCGACTTCGGCGCTGGGGAACCAGGTTTGAGTCTCGGCGACCACTCAACATCCTGTAATTCTGATCAAATCACTTGATGTCCCCGTAAATTAATGTGTCCTTAACTGGTGCTTATGAAAAGCACCAGTGTTGATGATTAAGTGCCGGTGCTGAGCACCAGAAACCACCGGCTCAAATTAAGCACTTCTTTAGACAGGTTCAATCACAAACACCGAAAACAGCTCACATGTTCCATATAATCTGCTTCCTTGGGAGACTCAACAGCACTTACCACCCACCAACCAAATGATGGATTATTCTGGTCTGGCTGGGCTCAATTCCAAAACAATACATTGGACCCAACTCCTGGCTCTTACATGTGCATAGTACAGCACCAGAGCCACAATGTGGTCAAAACAATGCCACCTCACAAGCACATCCATTACTAACACAGCATTTCCTCAGAAGCCAACACAACATCTTAGACCGCCTCACATTCACATTCACATCACATCTCCACAGAGTCACAGTTAATTATATGTTTCGTCCTCACTGCATACCCCACTCCGCACACAGCCCTACACCACAATGCACTTCCAGTTGGCAAGAGAGTTAACGATTGATGATGACATATACCACACTAAGGGCCTCATTTACTACAATATGACGCAGCACAGCGCCACAAACCATTTTGCTGTGCTGGGTCATTTTAAAAGCACAAGGATGCGTCATATTTACAACAATACAATGCATCCCTGTGCTTTCCCCTGCGCTTATGCATAATTGGCTTCCAGGCACCAACGCAGGCACACATGCACCATGGTGCAAGAGTGCCTGCATTGCGGTGATAGTTGTTGTGCAGGAAGGGGCACCTTCCTGCCAAAGAACGATCATTGATGGCGTGTACCTCTTTCTATGTGGAATGCAGAATGCAGAATGCAGCACACATAGAAAGAGGAAAAAACGAGGAGAAAAAAAGTATTTCTCCTCGTTGCACCTTCTTACACCTCCCCTGGTGAGGCATAGGATTGTGCTGCCGCCCAGGTTTACAAAACGTTGTAAATTTGGCACTGCAGCAAAATCCATGGGTGTTGCGTAGGAACACCCACAGCAACACCCATGGCACACGCCTTTCACTCATAAGTGATGCGTGAAAAGGGGCCGTATTTACAAGGCCATGAAAGGCCACGCAGGGTGGCTTTGCATAGCCATGTAAATATGGGCCCGCACACTGCGCCGCCAGTGTGCCAAACAAAGTGACGGACCGGAGGCGCAAGGGGCTTTTAAATAAGCCCCTGAGTACCATTACAATGGGCACCAGTACAGTATTATCTTTTATTTAGAACGACCAGAAGCATCACAAGCGCGATAGATAGATAGATAGATAGATAATAGAAAGATAGATAGATAGATAGATAGATAGATAGATAGATAGGTAGATAGATAGATAGATAGATAGATAGATAGATAGATAGATAGAAATTCCAGCAATATATATTCCCGAGTTCCCAAAAAAAGACATTAGACTGAAGACGGCCTGTTAACATCTGACCATCTATTAAGAAGGAACGAAAAAGTGAAATTCACTTTTCAAAGGACTCCGAAGGCCTCCAGACTTGCAGCCGTCTTCCAATCAGTGGCTCGTGCCTCTCCTGGGAGAATGAGACATTTGATTGCGCGGAGAGGGTCGGGCAGGGAGACACCCTTAGGAGGAATTAAAATGAGAAAAGCCTGCGCGCGCTGGAACCGAGGTCCCGAGCGGAAGGGCAGCGTGCATCTGTAACGTATGCAGAGCACAGACATGGCTGAGTGCGCCTTTATTAATATTTGATTTTCTTCCCTTTGTATTGATTGTAATGACATTGCTGTTGCCAGACATAGTCACAACTACCATCAAATGTAATTTGCTTTCCCTGTGACATATCTGCGCGCGCTGAAAGGATTGAGCCGGCCTGCCAAGCTCTGCCCATGTCACCGGATGGTAATTGTTCAATTATGAATAATAGCACAATATGTACTTCTGGTTACTCCGCTGAAGGGCTTTGGTATTGAACATATTTATCTGGGCTGTGTAAAACAGGAGAAAGAAAACGAACCAAATCTCCTAGAGGTGTTTCCAAACACAGCCTGCACAGAATACAAATACAATTCGTATTCTCGAGCTCTTTCAATGCTCCTCTTCCAGAGGCAGAATATACAAATGTACCTCCTTAAATATCATCTTAAAAATCTGGGTCCAGATGTACTCAGAATCAGTTCCCAAAAAATGGTCATAAAATGCGCACAGATGTTTTGCGAATTAATTCCAGTTTTGCGAAGGGACCTGTGTACTAATTGGTCGCTTCACAAATTCACCTTTCGGAATGGGTCGCAATTCGACCTATCTCATCACTAGTCATGCGTTAGATCCCAAAATGCAGCTCATTCGGATGGGATGCCTTCACAGGGATGGTGGCTTGCTGGGGGGGGTGGGGTCTGAAAACCCCCAGGCTTGTGATTGCATTTAAATGCAGACCGTTTTCCTTAAAAGAAACAGGTCGGATTTAAGAATAAAAATGTAGGGGCATATTAACAAGGGCTTTATCTCCGCTTTTTTGGCTTAAAAAGCCAAAAAAGCGGAGATAAAACTATCGCCCTATTAACAAGAGGGTGCTAACATGCATAATCGCATGTTAGCAACCTTTCCCGACGCCTCCCTTTGCATCTCTAATGAGATGCAAAGTGGGCGTCACTGGGCGTACCCTGGATGGACTACCTTGTAAAATATCGCTGATGTTCACATCGCGATATTTACAAGGCAGCCCACAGGATTTTAGCACACGTTAGATTTTGGCGAAACGGCGGTTTCGCCAAAAACTAACGTGTGCTAAAATCCTGACTTACCTATGCTTAACATAGGGGGTGGATTATGCTGATATGACCACAGGGTCGTATCCAGCAAGGTTATCGCCGTTTGCAGGAACATCGCTGGGAATCCAGCGATGTTCCCTGCAAACAGCGATTTCCGCTATCGCTGGTATTTTTATCGCTTTTGAGATAAGCGTCGCTGATAGCGCGCTATCTCAGCGATAACATCCAGCGATAGCCGACGATAATTATCCTAGCGCTAAGTGCGCTTAGCGATAATTATCGCCGGTTGTTGCTGATATGCCCCGTACTCTTTTAGAAAAGTTTGTTTAAATGTTGGCAGTGGTCTGCTGACAACTTTTTGTTTTAGCATTCACAAAGGGTAAGGGGTCTCAAGAAGACCCCCTTCATTGTTGTGATAGGATTACCACCTGTGAGGAGTCCGTATTCTTCAATGGTCAGCGCAGGCGCAAGCCATTTATACATAGCATTTAAAGGTGGCATCCAAAACATGCCCCTCCCAAATATTATGAACTGATCGGTGGCCGCTAAATGGTGTTAAGCATTTGGCACCTGGTTCTGTGTTGCCTTTTTGTCAGTAATACTTGCATTCTCAGAATATTGGGCCAGTTGTACAAATAACTGATTGTAAAATACTTTTGCCACCAATAAAGAATTTTACAACCCAACCTATGACTCCTAAAATGGGATCAGTACATCTGACAAAAGATTTTTACAGTCTTAAATTCTTTGTATGTACCGCTTTTAACAATTTTTAATGCATATTAACAAACTTTTTTTTAACTTCAGGCTAGATTTTTCATGTAAACTTTAGAAACATATATAACACAGTAATAGAAGATTTAATGTATAAATACGTTATTAATGGTTATACTGTTCCATATTTAAAGTAAATATATCAGATTAATTAGTATTACCATGCCACATAAAAATAAATTTGCAATTTTTTAAAATTTCATAACCTTTTAAACTTTTTGCTATACTTTAGCTTAGGGAGATCTCTGCCTCGATTGAAGGAGGTCTCTGCCAAGTGTGCAGAACATCAAATACAATTCTGAAGTCATTACCAGTACTAATTTTACTATTGTATTTGATGTTTTACTGACTCCACTTCAATTGCAATCGTAGGAACATGTAAGTCTACTCTTTTGAGGAGCTTCATACACATAAATAGTCATAAGTAGTAAAGTTACACAAAAGTGTAAAAGTGAATATACTTGTAGTAAGTAAATATGCATGTGTAGATTTACCTTTGTGAAGAGGCCACTTAGAGTTGGTATTCTTCTGATTCTTATTAGTTTCACCTACAGATACCATGTTGTTGTCATGTAAGTCAACTCCTCCTTTCTCACCTCTGTTCCATTATCTGACATTTTCTGGGCTATCCTACTGGATGAGACCATATGGAAGGCAGAGCTTGTGGCATTCTATCAACTTGGGCAAGCATAATTGTTCCACCATGATTAATGCCCTAGATGGCCATCCTGCCATTCCACCAATGTTGCAAAGGAAGAAGCTTCTCCTACGCTGGCACAGGGTGGACTGCCACATTTTGAGTTTTCTGTCTTGGAAGAGGGGCTTTCCCCTCTTGAAGTGGGTTTTATCTGCACGGGTTGTGGAATGATATCCATGGTAGCTTGTCCAACGTGTGTCATGGAAGCCCAGGGAAGCTGCCATCATGACTGCAATTGTGTACTGAAAATTGAGGGCCAGATGTACAAAGCATTTTACCGCTCACAAACTGCTCATTGGTATGTTTGAATCTGGCAAAATGCTTTTTGGCATGTACTGACCCTATTTTGTGAGTCAGTAACCTATTACTGACACACAAAATAGGGTTTGCTAGTCGCTATTAGGAATGGGCATGTTAAGGCCAGGGTATCCCTTCCTTTTGAGTTTAAGAGCTTTATTAAAGTACTTAGAAGCATGGGTACAATAAGTATCAATGCATATAAAACAAGAAGCATTAAATAATCAACTAAATATATAATTTGGCTGAATAACCAATCCAATAAAACTATCATAAACGGAAGATGTGCCAAAAGGGGAAAGCAATAAGAAAAATATGTACCTAAAGAGCAAGTAGCATTTTACGTTTTTGATTTTCAGAGGAAGGAAAAGTCTAAATAAAAAGAAAGGAAAAAGAAAAGGAAAATAGAAAAAATAGGAAAGATAAAGAAGAAAGAAAAGAAGGAGAAGAAAAGAAAGAAAAAGAAAGTGAAAATGAGAAAGGAAACTGGAAGTATATTAATATCATTCATCCGACATTATATTAAAAAATACATCTTGAAATAAACACATTGGTTTCCAAAATCAGAATAATGACTGTATAAATAGTATAATAAAAGACAATAAACTAATAGAAGAAAGGAGTAAAATACTCATGGTGGTTGATAAACAAAGGAAGTATCTTGATTACGCAATGCCGCTGCCGATAAGTAATTAGTAAGTGGAGACCAGAGTGCTTCTTTACGAATAAGTTGCTGAGAGGTTCTGGCAGAAGCTCGGTCCAGTCTGTGGTGCTAACATAGAAGGTTCCACCAGGCAGAGAAGGAAACCTTGGAGGCGTCTTTCCAATTAGAAGTAATTACCTGAAAAGCAATAGCTATTAACAAATCCACAAATTTGCCCACCTTGCGTGAGCCAAACCAAACTACAGAGTTACTTCCCAGAAATATGGAAAATATGTCAAAAGGGAAGTTAATAGTACAAATAGAGGAAATTGACTCACATACCCTAGTCCAAAATCGAGCAATATTAGGGCAAAGAAAAAGGAGTGCATGAAGGAACCGGGAGTAGAAGGGCATACCCAACAATTCGGGGATAAATTGGAGCTATATTTGGAGATTGATAAAGGAGTTAAAAATAGTCTATGGTAAAAATAATAAAGGGTCTGAGTGGTACTAGAATTACAGGAGGTGTGATGTATACGTGTCCAGATGGTATTCCAAGTATGAACAGAAAGAGTACGCTGTAAATCAGATTCCCATATGAGCTCCACTTTACTTTTAGGACGGCTAGGGGAGAAAAATGTAAATATTTGTAGATATGGGAAGCTTTAATGATATAAGAAGTGGGTAAAGGTTCTAACAGGGGATCTTGAGAGGGAGGAGACAATCCACAAAGTATGGAAAGCTGTTCCGTTAAGAGCAAACGTAATGATTCATATCTTGATAGAGAGGACGCCGATAAGTCAAAAGTGGATTGAACTTCTTGTAAGGAGAGGCATCGAGAATCCCGAATTAATTGTTTAACCTGAAAGATCCCTTTGGCAGCCCATGTCTTCCAAAAAATAGTACGATTAGACAGTTTAATACTTTTATTATGCCAAAGAGGTGAATCCAAAAATATCTGTAAAGAACTTTGAGATTTACAATTAATAGGATGAAAAGTTGAAATAAATTTGGAAATCGTTGGACAATTAAAAAATCGAGGAGAATGAGTAAAACCAGTTAAAAGAGAAAAGGGGAAAGGAGAAATCAAAGATTTCTGTAATCTGTGCCATGTTGAGGTGATAGGTTCTTCCACAGCTGATATATATGGTAACATTTGGCGTATTAAAAGAGGAGTGATACTGTCGAAAGTTAGGAAACTGGACACCGCCCCTATCTTTAGGAGCAGAAAGAAGGGCCAAAGAAATATGAGCTTTCCGACCATTCCAAAGAAATTTACTTAAAATGCTATTAAGGGTTTTAAAAAATTTCAAAGGTATTTTAACAGGTAACATAGATAAGTAAAAATTAATAACTGGGAGGAACATCATTTTGATGGTGTCTAATCTACCCCACCATGACAAAAAGAGGGGAGACCATCTGTCAACCATACCTTTAACTTTAGACAAAACCTCTTCCAAATTGACCCGAATCGTTTTTGCAAAAGTAGAAGAGTACTTAATCCCTAAGCAAGTAATATTGTTAGTATTCCATTTAAAATCGATACCCTCAAACATACTTTTTAGACAGTATTTATTTAAAGGGAGCACTTCAGATTTGGAAAAATTCAATTTATATCCTGACAGGGCCGCATAAGAGGAGAGAAGATTGGTAAAAGCAGGCAGAGAAGTAGAGGGATCGGAGACATATAACATAATGTCATCTGCGTAAGCAGTAAATTTAATTTCAACAGATTTGTGTATGAAACCTCGAAATGTGGGGGAGTGTCGTAAAGAGTGAAGAAAGGGCTCAAGAGAAAGGATAAAGAGTAATGGGGAAAGAGGGCATCCCTGACGAGTACCTCTTTGTAAAGGGAAATAAGGGGATTGAGATCCATTAACGAAAACTGAGGTAGTCGGAGAGGAATATAACAGTTTAATAAAGGAAAGAATAGAGGGGCCAAAACCGTGCCATTTGAGAGCACGCATCATAAATAGCCAGTGAACACGGTCAAAAGCTTTTTCCGCATCCAAGGTTACGGCGGCTATAGGGGAGGAACTTTTAGAGGCAAGATGAATTATATTGAGGAAAGTTCTGGAATTATCAGAAATAATCCTTCCTTTAACAAACCCTGTTTGTTCAAAACCAATCAAGTCCGGAAGGACTTGATTAATGCGAGAGGGCTAAAACCTTGGCAAATAGCTTACAATCAAGATTAATCAGAGATATGGGACGGTAATTAGCACAACGGGAAGGATCTTTATCTTTTTTGGGAATGAGACAGATCATAGCTTCAAGAAACGAACCTCTAGCCTCTCCGTTTAGAGCAAAATATTGAAAAAGAGATAAAATATGGGGCTGAAGAACAGACGAAAAAGAAGAATAAAACTCAGCAGTAAGACCGTCAGGACCAGGAGCCTTATCCTTAGGTAGCATGGACAAGGCAGATTTAATCTCAGATAAAGAAATATCCCCTTCTAACATAGAGCAGTCAGGAAGAGAGGAAGAGCGAGGAGGTAATGAGTCAAAAAGGAGTCCAAATTAGCGTCAGAAGGGGAAGATTCAGGGGTATAAAGGGTATTATAGAAATCTGTAAAACAAGTTAATATTTCTTCATCCTTGAAACGAGGAATTTCATGGTCATCAATAATCTTAACAACTCTAGATCTTTGAGATTTCACCTTCAAATAATTCGCCAGCAGCTTACCAGCTCGGTTACGACCACCATAAAATTTAGAGTTTATTTTTAACAATGTCCCCGAAGCCTCTTCGGTGGATTTCTTGTTAAAATCGAGTTTTGCTTGAATCAAAGATTTAAGGGAATCAGCATTTTTAGATGAATAATACGCATGTTCTAATTTTTTAATAGAAGAAAGTAAAGAAACTGATTCTTTGCGGAACTGTTTCCGTTTTGCAGCTACATAATCTATAATAAATCCTCTAGCTGTAGCTTTAAAAGAATCCCAGACAATATGAAAAGGCATATCCGGAGTAGAATTAAGAAGAAAGAATTCAGAGACAAAATCTTTAAAGCGGCTGAGAAAGGTGGGATCTTTAAGAAGATAGTTGTTAAACGCCAACGGCGAGATTTGGGAGACGAAGAAGGAAGATCTAAACTAATCAGGACAGGAGAATGATCAGAAATAAGAATAGGGCCAATCTCTGCATGTATGAGGTTTGAAAGAAGGTGTGGGCTTAAAAATATGTAATCAATTCTAGAAGTAGAGTTATGAGTAGGTGAATAAAATGTGTATTCTAAATTGTCAGGATTGAATATTCTCCATGCATCCACCAGACCCCTTGCAGAAATGATCCTAGCAAAGGTTTTTGCATTTTATTGGGGATGTATTTAGAGGAGGATTTCCTGTCTGTGAAGGGATCCATGACTTGGTTACAATCACCACCCACTATAAGGTTGGGGCTCGTGCATGCATGCAAAGTGTGGGACATGGATAGCCAGAATTGTGAGTCGATCCCTGTGGGGCCGTAGATGTTAAGTAAGGTAACCTGGGAACCATTAATAGTAGTATGAAGAAGGAGCCAACGACCTTCCTCATCCTTTTCTTCTTTTTCTATCGTAAGGGATAAGGATTTGTGAAAAAGTATTACAACACCATTTTTCCTGTCTTTAGAGGGAGAGCAATAAACATGACCTACCCATTGCTTTTTAAGGGAATTAACATCGTTCGTAGTAAGATGGGTTTCTTGTAACATAGCAATTTTACATTGGAGTCTAGATAAATGGGTAAGTACCCGTTGCTTTTTAACAGGATTACGCAGACCTTTTACATTCCATGAGATGATCCGAACATTATCAGTCATTGCCAGTCAAATTAGCTAGTAATAGTATTAATAGTAATAAACACTTCAGCCAAATTATATAATCAGTATAAAGGAAACCAAGAACAAAACCATGAATGCATTTAAAAATGAACAATTGGACATAAAAATATAGATAAATGCAATATAGTGAAGATAGATGAACATGAAGAAGAGGGTTGATAGGGGAGAAAAATCAGGGGAAATATGAGGAAAAGAGAGAAAGGGATAGGAGAAAAATATGTAAAAATAAAGAAATAAAACCAGAAAGTAAGAGAGAGAAAATAAAAGGAAAAAAAAAAAGAAAAAGAGAAGAGGAAAAAAGAGAAAGTACAAGAAGCAAGTGATAAAGAAAGAAAAAGTTGACTAGAAGCCGAGAGACTTCAGTCAAGAGAGACGGAATAGATATCCATGTTGAAGAAATTAACATGTGGAGGCAGGGAGCTGCGAGAGAAGACAGACGACAAAACCGGTACCAGCATCGAGATCCATCAGAGACTATTAAATAGGATAATTTAAAAAAAAGAGGAAATCTAACATAGAATAACTAATCAAGGGAGACCAATAACCTAAGATGGAATGGAATAAAATTAGCGGACAACAACGACCAAGATAACAAAAGGATACACAACACTTACCAGACATAATAGACATCGATGAACCCTAGGGTCAGGTTGAAAGGGCAAGGAGGAGGGAAACATCTGGGAGAAGAATCAAAACAAGAGGAGGAGCAGCTACGAAGAAAGACAATGAAAAAAGAAACACAATGTGAAATAACAGCTGAAAAAAGGCCACAGACCATAATAATCAAGAGAGACCAACAATTACAGATCATAAACTACAACAACATAAAGGAGAAAAATCTTCAGAACATTTAAATGGAAATATTATACTCAGAAAAACAGACACATAACAGAACAACAGTATACTTCAAGACCCTCCAAATTCCATATCATCCCCTTTATGGCGAGATATAAATTATCGCAGATCTTCAGGGCGATCAAAGGAATAAGATCTCTCCTTATAAGTAACTTTGAAAAAACAGGGGTGAACTAGTCCATATCTGGCGTTCATGGATCGAAGAGCCGGACGAAAAGAAAGGAAGTCTTTGCGACGCGCAGCAGTAGCGCGGGCCACATCTTGAGAGAAGAAAACTTTTGACCAGACCACAACATCTGCTTCCTCGACTTTGCTGCTGAAAGGACCATTAACAACTCGGTGTATTCCAAAAACAAAACAATTATCCCTCGAGGACGATGTACAGACGATGACGGAGATGAATCTGCAGATTTGGGGCCGATGCGATGGGCACGTTGTAAATTGAGATTAGCGCCGTCTTTGAGACCAACAATCTTGGAAATGTGTAGTTTTAGGAAGGCCAACATGTCGGACCCTTCTTCACCCTCAGGAATACCATAAATTCGAAGGTTATTGCGCCTATTGTGATTTTCTAAGTCTTCTGTTTGAATCTTGAGGAGAGCAATCTCTTTGGACATGGCCGCTACTTGAGGTGTCAAATCCTGAGCATCACTGATCCTCTGTTCCATCTCAGACACTCTTGAGTCCAAATTAGACCACTTCTCATCTAACCTCTGAAGGGTAGCATTAGTGTCAATGACAAATGGTTTCAATAACTTAATCTCCTCCATAAGGTCTTCCATTGTAATGGGTAGTGGCGACTTGGTAGGCGAGTTAGGTTCTTTCTTCTGTCTTTTAGGAAGAGCAGCCAGGTTGGAGTCTTTGCGAGAGGAAGACATAGTTGTTGAAATTAATTTCTGACCAGTCGAGGAAGAAGGCTCCATATATAGAAAATTATTGAAGCACTGAGACCATCAGAATTATGCAGCACCAAAGGGAAAAAAAAAAAACCTTTTATGAATCAGCCGCCGAATTTCCATACCTTGCACGACCCAGCTATGGCGGAACGTAAATTTCTGGCATATAACAGACTGCAGAAAGGTCAGTCACAACCTAGGAATATATCAGTCAGAAATACTGTTGTAGAAGCGGAAGCAATAATCTACCATATGGCTTGGTAATGGTAATGGTAATTATAAAAACATTTGAAAAGTGTTAATTAGGCAGACAACCTCCTCAGAAAAAGAAAAGAAACATTGTGAGGAGAAAGCCTTCACCAGAGTAAAGGAGGTTAAGGGCACTCAAAATGGCGGTTGCGATGTTTAATTGATGAAACACACCTCATATTAAAGTTAGCTTGCAGGATACTTGGAGGTGGAGGCATGAAAACTGATGGGCAACAGTCCAGCTCATAAAATGCAGAAAATACGGCGTACCTGCATGATGCCCACTGCCGAGTTAATGCGGAGCTGCAGTATACACAAAATGGCGGCCGCGATCCTCTCAGGAAGCGCGCCGCATTTCCGAGCCGAATTGCGGGTGATTGCGGGATCCGTGAAACAAGAAAAAGGTGTCCTTGTACTCAGCGGACACTCCGACGTCCGCGTCTGGTTGCAAAAACCGCCGTGAAGCAACTCCATCGGCCGCCCTTCTTGATTAGTGAGATCTCGATCCGGAGCGAGATCAGCCCGCTGCCATTCTCGTCGGCGCTCAAGCCACGCCCCCCAGGGTATCCCTTCCTAATAGCGAATCGCACCAGTATGTAGGAATTTTCTTCGACCAGGAATGTGGTCACAAAACATTCGCAGTTACCACCAAATTCAAGTTGGTGGTAACCCATTTGCAAATGGGAAGGGGTCCCAAGGGACCCATTCCCCTCTGTGAAGGTGGGCACCAGCATTTTTTAAGAGCAGGAGGCCTGCTCTTAAAAGACATGAAAAGCTAGCTTTTCATTTTTATTTTTGAAATGCATCCTGTTTTCCTTTAAAGAATATGGGCTGCATTACAAAAGAAAAAAAATAATGATTTCTTTAAAAAGCAATCACAGACATGGTGGTCTGCTGACCCCAGCAGGCCACCATTGCTGTGATTGTAGCCATTCACAATGGGTCTCAAATTGTGACCTGCCTCATGAATACTGATGAGGCAAGTCCATTTGCGACCCACTGCGAGTCAAACACACTGTTGTACTTTGCAGTTTGTGATTTCCAAATAGCGAATCACTAGAATTGGCTATTAGGAAATCGCATAAACAAGCGATTTCATACATCTGGCCCTCAATCTCCAAAATAAGGAATGCTTTTCCAGTACCCACATTAAGAATGTCTCTGACAGTTTGGTGTTTTCTCCCAGTATAGAAGGGACATACCTGTGTAAGGGCTGCATGTGCAAGAAATCATATCTTGCACACAGTCATACATAAAATGGGACTTAATTAAAAAAAAGATAGGGAAGCCCTGAGAAATAAAGGATAATGTGTAAAACGTGTCTGCTTTGACTGTGCAGGATGAGAATTGTCACTGAAAAAAAAGCAAGACATTCATTCTTAAGAAATAAGAAAATCAGACTATTACATTTTTGTTTTTTTCCCTACCAATTATTTAATTATTTTGTAGAAATGATGATACTGTGGGTAAGCAGCATTAAGGAGTACACCACAGAGGGTGCAGGGCATGAATCTCCATACATCATTTAAATTTGTGTATAAAAAAGTATAATAAAAGGTTGATATTTTCCCCAAGATGCTTTGCCACAATTAAGAAACATCATCCTCTTATTACCGCTGACATTATTAATTACTCTTACTTTTTCCTTTGCCTAAAAACAGCTTTTCTTGGTCCTTGACACTTCTACCCTCTTTATAAGCTGGATGAAATAGCATGGGGTATTTACCATATGGGAAAATATTTGCCACAGGTGATAAATACCTTCTGTTTAAGTGTTTTATCATTTATTTATTTTTTGGGGAAGTTTCATACAGCGCAAACTCGACCCGGAGGCATTGGAGTGCTTTACATGAGCACCAGTTACATTACACAAAGTCACATTCATTTTGTCAGCACTGAGAGATTTAGGGCCCGATTAAGAGTTTGGTGGTCTGACCTCGCAACCGCCATGGCGGCGGTCACAAGAAGACTGCCGTGGCAGCAGTCTCCTGCCCGCCGTATTATGAGGTTCCCGATGTGCCGGCGGCGGTGATTCAGACAGCAGTGTCTATTTATTGATGTATTGATGCAGGTGTGTATTTTTTGGCTGCAATGTACACATATGCATGACATATGCGAAAAAATAGCTACTACCAGTTAAGGGTGGGCGGAATTTGCGTAGTCGCGTTACGCAAATCTCCACGAAATTGCTAAAAATTTCCGCGAGCACGCGGAGATTCCGCGAAATCGCGGAATTGCTGGTCCCGTCCGTTCGCGATGTGTTTTTGCGTGCTTGGGGGAAATATATCGCTAACTTGCCCATGCGGTCGCTAATGGGCGCGGCCATCTTGTTTTCACTTGTCCCGCCCGCTCGCGATGGTATTTCCTGTTCCGGGTCGCGTATTGCATGCTCCCGCCCGCTCGCGATGCTTATTTCCAGTTCCGGGTCGCGTATTGCATGCTCCCGCCCGTTCGCGATAAGGGTTTCCTGTTCGGGAACGCGCATTACGTGTTCGCGACGCTTTGCGTGCTCGGGAGCGAAATATCGCGCGAACTTGCCCATGCGGTCGCAATGGGCGCGGCCATCTTGTTTTTCAGTCTATTGCTATGGTTCTGGGCCTGCTTTTCAATCCTGCCTCTATCTTTTCAATCCTTTGTTTCTGTAAACTTTTTTGGGTCTTTTTATTTATTATCTATCTCTCTATTTTCCTGATTCTATATTTTGAGTTTTTTCTACTTTTTGTGTGTTTTTAACAACTTTTTCACACTTTTTCTAGTACCTGCTTTTTCATTTCTTTTACTTACTTTTTGTAATTCCTACCTTTTCTTTTCCGTCCCCGCCTACCCAGAACCATGGCAAAGGGCCACAGCCACAGGGCTCGAAGTCGGAGCCAGAGCGCGACCGCCTTCCTTGCGGAAGGCGGCGCCAAAGAGGGTGCAGGCACGGGCCTTATTTAATGAGTCGGAGGTGGCCGCTCTGGTTTTTTTGTTCAGCGCCACCTCCCCTTAACCCTGGCAGCAGGCGGCAGGCCTGGGTCCGGGTACGGGCTCCGGGAGCGTCGGCAGCGGTGGGGCAAGGTGCGTCGGGCAGTGTTTCGCTGCTCTGGTGTCCGGCGCACCAATAATCAGCTGACGCACCGGTGGTCCGATATTCTGGACCGGGAGCAGGACCTGCTGGACCTGCTAGGAGTGGAGGTCCCGGGGCTTGGTGAGTAGCTATTTAATATTACTACTTTGTGTTCTGCTCTGTGTTATATATTGCGAATATATATTTTTTCCGACCAGCAAGAATGCTGCTGCTTACATTGCAGGTAAATTACGTTTACAAATCTGTGATTATTATGACACAGGCGGTAGGCGCTACTAATCTTACTTGTTTGCAACTTTGCGCTCGCTTGGCCTGATGATTATGTAAGAGTTTACTTTAGAGAACTTAAGTGATGTAATGCTAGAGAGAGTAGTCCTTCCTTTGTCCTCCTGCCACTAAGAAGGGATAGTGGTGGATTGATAGGTTTAGTTACTTATTAGTTGGTAATTTGTAAGTGGTGTGTGTGACGCATCCTCTGTCATGTCACGTGCTGCTGAGTGCTGCTTACCCCAGTCCTTCGCAGAACCTTTTGTTGTTTGTTTTCTGAGTGTTAATAGGCTTATATCATCACTAGCAGAACATCAGCAGCAACCAGCCAACAATTTGGTGTATGCAAAAATGTATGCATGTGTCCTCCATCTATGCATTTTTGAGGACTAAAATAAATGGAAATGCAGACTTACTGAACAATTGGCCCGTCTGGATTGGAATAGGTGGGCTAGGTCAGGTGGTAGTTAGGCTTGCTAGACGGTCCGTGAATCTCACAATACTACCAGTCGATCAGATAGGTCAATTTTATTGCAATTGTTGTTACCAAAAAGTTTTTGGTGCGTATTTTAAAATATTTTATTTATTTCACACCAAACTTTAATTTTGTCTCTTTCTTTATGAAATCTTACATGATCAGCAGCACCCAGGGGCAAGAAGACGGGGTCGCAGGCGGTGGGCCACGAACATCAACAAGATGCCTCCCAGGCACAGGACCGCTCCTCTATCGAGGGCTCTGCTGCTGGCCCCAGTAAGTCCTCCAGTGGTTAATATTATTAATTAGATTTCCCAAACTTTTCCTGCACCTTATTTTTCCGAACTATTATTTAGGTATCCTCCTAATTCGAATTTTGACAAAATCTTCTTTGCTCTATACTATCTGTTTCTAAATTCTTGTTATCCCTGCCTCTAACTGCGTCTGCTATGACTCTCTGTACTACTACTATTAGTCTGTCTGTAGCTAAGCTTGCCCAGTTGCCCACTCTTTATTTAAAATATTTTAAATAAAACTCATATTCACCATTAGCTATAGCCATTGAGTCCAGTCCTTTGGGTTGTCCTCTTCTACTACTTCTAGTCTTCTTATTCTTGATGCTTTTCGACAATTCCCACCAAGAAAATGCCCAACCACATTTTAGAATTTTAGATAGGATAGGACATACTACTACTGTTGTAGGGATTCTGCACATACAGAACTTTGCACAAGAAAATAGGACGTTGGTGATGGGAGGTTGGACCTTCCTCACACCTCAATCACAAGCCACCACAATCCCCTGACCAACTAGTTATAGTGTCTCATTACTCGAAACGCCCCCAAAATACCCAATGAGTAGACAACCCAGACAACATAACACTCCCAACCTCTGTCGCAGAAGCAATGCACACCCTTTTGCTCACTCTCTCGTGTAAGTCCACACCAAATACCACCGAGTCTATGTAAGTTCAAAAGGTTTATTTTTATTTCCAACTGACAAGCTCTGTACGTTGTATAATGCAGCAGCAACAGCAAAATGCATAAGATTAAAACAATAAACATTGTTACACTTAGTTAGACTTACAAGTTTCTTACAACTACAAGTCCATAGAAGCCAAAAGGCGAGATCATGATAACTGAACAGTGGTGGAAGAACCACCCTCCCTTGGTAGGAATCTAGTTTATATAAAATTATAAATGGAGATGTGAGAATTCTGGGGAGCCCTCATCTTAGAAGAACCTAGTACTGGTTACATCATAAGGTCTGCAAAGCTCTGGTTCTTCGTATAAGGGAATCTTCCGTCTGTAATGAGAAAAATGGTGCGCGTTAGTATAGTGCAAGCATTTCTCAGTCGTGCCAAAAAGTGCAGTTTTTTATGGATAAGCAATATGGACTAACACCAGAACTCCATAACAAAGTCTGTTGTTTTTCGACCTTGTACGCAGCGCTCAGACAGTAGCAGTATGAGCTCATGTGGGCTCAAAGGCGTCTTTCACAACAAGCTGCGAGGTAACTTGCGCAAAAATAAAAGACAGAGCTAAAATGGTTGCATGGCTCGGGGTAACTTAGCAAAGACTAGAATGACCCTAGGGACCATATAACACTACCAGTGTCTACTCTACTACCTGATTTATACTAGTGATGTATGTTGTATATGTATTATGTATGTATTAACTTTTTTTCATTCTTGCTAGTCAAAAATAGGGGAGGTGTATATGGCATCTGAAAAATGTGTAATGTTTTTCTAGGCGTACTACCGACCACCAGTACCGGGGCCAGCGGCGAAGGTGACGCGGCCGCTGAGGGTGCAGGCGATGCGGCAGTTGGAGGAGCTGCAGGGGGTGAGCCAGCAGCAGTGGCGGGCGGTGGTAAGTTATATTCCTAATCCTTACTTATTGACATTACACTCGCTGCAAGGGTGTAATGTGTACTGTACTGTTGAGACTTAAGTAAGAAGTTGTTGTGAACGGTTGAAGAAGACACCCTTTACTTAGCATTAGCAATAGCATTAGCGACGGGAGTGTACTCAGAGTAACCAATGGCCTCTTCTATCGGACTTCAACTCAGCTGTGAAATTTTTATGGAGAAGACAAAGTCTGATCAGATGACCTTGATGGATGGGTTGAACGAAAAGGGAAAGAAGGGTGGAAGGAGGAAGGACGGGCGAGATTTTATATTTATGACTGGCAGAGAAGGATACGTGGGATGCATGCATAGGTGTGTGATATGAATCAGATGCATGGGTGGTGGAATGCCTGAAACTACCACAAATGTTCGAGGCCGAGGTAGTGGGAGGATAGATACATACCACAAATGTTACGTACTGTGCTTGCTAGTGCTACTGTGCCACTATGTGTAGAATGAATTTGTCTGACTGCTTTGCTAAGAGTATATTTTACAATAGTCTTGTTTTTCTTCTTGATATAGCGAGTGCAACTCCTTCCAAAGGGAAAGTGGACAGGAAGGAGTTGGCGGCCAAGGCCCGGCGCCGGAAGTTGGAGGCCATACAGGCCGAATACCAGCGGCTGGTTCTTCTGGAGGAGGAGGAGGAGGAGGCGGCGGCGGCAGCAGCTGCAGCCTCCTCCAATGCCCCGGGCCCCAGACACCCCCTAAAATGTTACGGCGCCACCGCCTGTCAGCCGCCCGCCGCCACACAGCAAGAAGCACTGCTGCCCCCCTGTGGATGCAACTGCCGCGCGCTGAAGCACCGCGTGGCCCGCCTAGAGGAGCGCATCCGTGTCCTGGAGAGGCGAGCCCGCTGAGACCCCGTTTATTTATTGCCCCTTTTTATAGCTTCTTTGGTGGGTGGGCGTTGGGTTTTGGACTTTTGGACATTTGTTGGACTTTTTCGTTCCGGGACATGAACATTGGTTGGGGTTAGGGAGAGGGGTGGGTCAGGTGTTGTGGGATTTTTTTACATAGTTTATTTTTGTTAGGGTATTAAATTACATATTTAGACTTTATACGATGTGGTTAATGTTTTGTGGGTGGGGTTACTGTTTTACGTCACACGGTTTCCTTGCTGGTGCAGTGCCACAGCCAGTGTTTGATTTAAATAATTGGCTGAGTTACTAAGACACAAACAGACAGATGCGGTACCCCTCACTGAGGGACTTGTCCTACTAGTACTGTCAGTCTCTCCTCCTAATCTATGCATTCTGCAACTGGACTCAAAGGGGTGTGTGAAATAGAATTAGTGAAAAAAATTCTGTTATTAATTATGCCTCCCCCAAACTTCTTCTCTTACCTGTGCTTGATGTTTAACTTGGGCACGGCGATGGCTGCATGGTGATGATGGTTTTCTTTCCCAACATGCCATGGTTGTGGTGGTAGTAGTAGTAGACCCTGGCAGTTTCACTTGCAAATAAAAGAAAATGAGACAGTCAGTCGCCTGAGAGAGACTGTGGGAGGAGTAGTAGAACGAAGTACAGTACGGAACTTACTGCCAAACAATAATATGCCAAAATACAAGGAAACATAATGGTTGCGGGGATAGCCTAGTACATAGAGTTACAAACTATAGCTGTGTCGAGTCACTCGACTAGGCCTACAGTACACCGTGATCGACACAAGCGTAACCGTTAGTGCTGTTTCGGAGGATGACAACAAATCCAATCTATGCCGGCAATTAATGTTGATGGATTAGGTTCCTTTGGTAAAAAAAAAAAAAAACGCAAATATACTGCTCATAGGAGGGTGGGCAAGCAGAAGATCCGCGCCCTGCCTTGAAAATGCATTTATGTTGCTTTAGCCACATCCGCCCCAGCAAGCGTGTGATAAATTATTGGTGTACATTTAATTTAGTCACACCTCAATAAGTCACACAGCCCGGGGGAAGAGGGTTAGGGTTTGATGAATGGTTGGGAAGGGGGTTTTGGGAAAGGTTTGACAAAGAAAAACAGTACGCATGGACAACAACAAAACACAATCTTGGCAGACAACCATATCCATAAATCAGTTAAGGGAGAAAAAGGAAATGCATGCATGATGATGATAACTTGATGGTTAATGATAGTACTTACTAACTACTACTACTAGACAATTAGACAGTACAGGGCAGCAGTATATTATGCAATTTGCCTTGCCTGTCTGCCCTCAGAGAGACCCGAATTACATTCAGTTTCTGTTGTGTTGTACCGGCCCGGGCTTAAAGATAGCAAAGAAAAGCCAAAAATTGCTGTAGGGATGAATTGAATTATAAGCAGAGAGCAAACATAACAACAACAACACACAGTAGTAATGATTGAAGACCAAAAATGAATCAAATTTAAAAGATGATGAAAGTTGATACTGTTACTGTATGTTATCCTGGTTAAAATGTGGAGTTGCATCTCGGCATTCGTCTTGTTCCTCCCTTCCATGGACGCTCCGGCCATCAAACTTGGGTGACGCCACTGCCTGCCTGATGTAGATTCATTGGTAAGGTAAGTGAGAGTAGTTTTTCCCAGTGTAGCAGAGGGTAAGGGCCGGCCTGTAATTGCAGATGGGAAAACAAAGGGATATTGAAAAATCAAGTAGAAAAAAATGCCTAAATTACGGTGGAGTGCAACAAGAACAATTTCAGAGGCGGCATGGATTTGGATACATCATGTCTACTCTAGTCTGTTTCCAGCATTAACCTCCAACAACAACAGGACAGAGCAGGCCCACGGCACCCGTGACACATCCTCCATTTAGCGTACATTTTTTGACAGAGGCAGACAAAGCAGATATACAGCAACATAGCATTTTACAAGTTAAGTGACTAAATCAATGCCCCGCTGTCAGTCATACCACCACACTAGACTCCACCACTACACAGACATGGAGGTCTGCAGTGGTTGTTATTGACTTGGTTACCTTTAATGCACTCATGAAAAGCACTGAGTTATTCCATCAATCATCTGTGATCGTACTGAGTGACTGCGAAGAGATAATGTCACTGTGGTCATCATCATGGTGTGTTGTCCAACTCAGTGTGCAGTAGTGTACAGATTGAGTCCCCTTTCCATATTCAAAATGCAATGGATCGGCCTGCAGTAGAATTAGAAAATAGGTATTGAAAAACAAGAATGGAAACAAATATTGCATTGAGTTACTTTTAGTGTGTAGATTAGATAATAGTACACAATCAATTTCCTTCATGCACTACAAACAACAACAACACAAATCACTCAGTCAGCGTCCAATGCATGTCATCATTCATTACCTGTTCCTTCTCATCTTCAGTTAATGGGCAGTCTGTATCGGCTCGGAAAGGAGGATAGCTATAGTAGTCAACATCATGTTCCACTTCTTTTGGAGAGACTCAAAGAGGCAAGATTTTAGTTTTTCTTCGATTATGCTACAACCAATTATCATCTGGCTTGAGGGCAATAGATTTAGGTCGATTCAGGAGGAGCAGGACTCGGAGGAGTGGACTGAAATGCAGAGAGCTGAAACTCATATAAGGCAATAAAATACGAAGACGGTGGTGATGGATTTGTTGTGATTTGAAGTTTCGAAACAGAAAGACAGACACACAAATAGAAGTAAATAAGGGAGAACCACAGTAAGAAGTGGAAGCCTAGTTGTCAGGGAAGTATAGCTCGTCCTCAAACTCTGGAGGTTCAACCAGAAGTAGGTAATCAGCATCCAACACGCTACTTCCGTCACCTGAGCCGCTGTCCTCATCTTCCGGAGTTGATTCATGTATTGTGTAATTCGGTGGTATAAATTGCTGATTCATTTTGATCATGGTTAACCTCTCAACGTTTTGGGGTGAGAGACTGGTCCTTTTCACTGTTACAATGGAACCAGCAGCACTGAAAACACGTTCAGAAGAGACACTTGCGACAGGGCAAGCCAGATAGTTTATCGCCAGCCTGCTGAGCACTGGCCATTGGCCCCTTTTGCCATACCAATACCGCAATGGGTTTTGATCAATGTAGACCTCTGTTGGGTCATCCAGGTAGGCCTGGACCATTCGGTCAATGTTCAGGGGTGCTAAACTTAGTGCGGCCTCTTTTGTCTTTGCATCAGCACTGGACCTAGCAAGTCCTTGCTGTAAATACCAATCCTGTGCCGTTTGTACTGGGGCTGATGAGCCGGTTATTGCTGTTGTCGATAGTGTTGGTGACAGCTGTGAACCAAATGCACTGCCCACAGGCTCTGAAGTTGAACTTGACGCCGGATGCTCTGCTGCAGTACTTGACGTGGGTTTGAGGACTTTAATTACCAGCCGTTCATTTTCCAATGTACTGGCTGCCTCAGCTATCCAAGTTTTGTACCGGGCAACATCCACTTCTGAAAAAGGGAGTAATGTCTTACTGTGCAGTGCTGATTTGTACCGTGGATCCAGAATTGTGGCACAAATGTAATGTTGTTGTGACACAATCTTATTTTGCACCCTTGCATTTTCACTTAAGCGACATGATAAGCTCGCCACCAACTCATATGCTTCTTTTTTTCCCTCCACACCTTTGTACCCTTCACACACCCGCATCAGCTGTTGCTCTAGCATGTGCAACAATGGGATAGCTTGGCCCATATTACAGTCCTCCTTGCTGACTTCACGTGTGAAGACTTCAAAAGGAAGAAGCATCTCTGTAAGAGATTTAACGAGGCACCATTGGTCCATCTGAAGGGTCATGCCTTTCACAGTAGCATCCGCCCTTTGCATGACATATTCATTGATTGGTCTGTACTGCTCAAACAGACGGTCAAGCATGTAATACGTTGAGTTCCAACGTATTGCCACCTCCTGGATGAGTGCTTCGACTGTCATTCTATAGTCACGTTGAATGATCCTCAGCTGCTTCCGGGCTTTAAAAGAATGGCTGAAATGCGTGCATATTCTGCGGCAGGTGGTCAGTAAGTTGCTGACTATGGGTTCTTTTTCAGAAAGTCTTGAACTATAATGTTAATGCAGTGCGCCAAACAAGGGACCCTGAAATACTCACCAAGCGTCATGGCCTTAAGTATATTACTGCCATTATCCGTGGCAACAAAACCAATGTCAAGCCCTCTGGGGCGCAGCCATTCAAAGACCTTGCTGTTAAACTCTTCCAAAAGGTTTTCAGCAGTATGAGATTTCTCCATGGCGAACATGGCTACAGTTGCATGTTTCCGAGAAGCATTAAAAATTGCAGCTGTGTCAACAGCACCTACTTCAGATAGCTTGTCTCTAACCCCCACAAAGAGACCCAGTGTGCAGTGATGCACATGTAATCAGTGGCTTGGCAACTGGTCCACATGTCTGTTGTCAGGTGGATTTTGTGAACAGCACTCTGCTGCAAAGCTTGTCCAACCAATTCCAGCACATCGTGATGTAGTGCTGGAACAGCAACTCGGGCGAAATAGGATCGGCTGGGAACCTTCCATTTAGGGCAGATGGCTGACACAAATTCAAGGAAACCCACCCCTTCCACAAATGAAAAAGGGAGAAGGTCCAGCGCTAACATTTTTGCCAGCTTCGCATTGTACAACCGTGCCGTTGGGTGGTTGCGTTGGTACTGCCCCTCCGACCTAAGCATGCTGTCAATGGTAGGCTGGAATATTTTCCTTTGTGGTGCACCTTTCTTCTTGAACCCAGCTAGGCTCAACGACGCTGCACTTTTGCTCATTGCAGTGCCCCGTTGCCTTTGTGTCTCATGTTGACTCTTACTACGGTGCCACTCAGATGTTGCTGAGGATGTGTGCGTTACCAGTACACTGCTGGGGGTAGGGCTAGAAATGTCTCCCTCTTGTTGACCTTCCACCGTGATCATATCTTCCCCTAATTCTTCATCCCCAACAACAGCAATGGGTCCAGTTTTCCTTTTTCTAAGTGAAGTAGGTGAGCCTCCCACTTGATAGTGTGGTGTTTTTTAGATGACTTGTTTGTCCTCCGGTACCATAGTTTGTACCAAGCTTACCCCGCTTAACATGCTGCCGACAAATTGAGCATATAGCAATGTTCTCCTCCTTACTGCTAACCGAAAAGAAGTCCCAAACTGGGGAGGAGAACTTTCTGCCGCTGCTGAAGGTGCCACTTTCAATACCAGATGAAATGGAGGGTGTGCATGGAATTTGACTCTGTGCACTTACATTACCACCACCTACTGAGGTGGTGGTTGAGCTGGATGTAGGTCCCTGCCGGACCTTTGCAAAGGCAAATATGGAAGCTGGAGGTCGTGTTGGCGTTACCTGTGTTGGTGGTATCCGTGCTACATCCCTCGCAGCGATTTGGGATAGTCTAATAATGTTGGTCTCCATCTCCGCAGGCCCAGGAGTGATGTTCGTGATGACTGGCTCTTCATCAACCCCCTCGTCTACATCTACCTCCATAACTGTAAGGCTTTCTGGAACCTTCCTTTTCACTAGCCTTGTCTTGTGGTGTGCATCACTCTCAGGCTGAGCTGGTGGCTTCCAAGTGGCATCTAGATCATCAGAAGCGGGGCTTGAAGAAGAAGTTGATGGACTAACCCTCCTTTTCCTTGCTGGGGGTATGGAAGACAATGGATCTTCTGGAACAGTGGCTTGCTCCTCTTCGTCTGCAAAAGCTCGATTTCCTGAACTGCCCCTACTTCAGGTGGAACAACTACTATTGTGGGCTGTGGTTCCGGCTGTGGTTCCGGCTGCGGCTGTGGTTGCGGCTGTGGTTGCGGCTGTGGTTGCGGTTCCGGCTGCGGCTCTGGCTGGGGTTGCGGCTGGGGTTGCCCACTTATCTGCTGAGTTTCCGCCTGCGTGGATTGGGTACTACTTTGCGATAATGACATTTCAACATCACTGGTCGTTAGTAGACTGGCTACCTCTGCCACAGTCATGGGCTTAGGCCTAGGTTGCTGGGGTGGGCCCACTGATGCAGAGGTGCTGCTCCCAGCTTGGTCCCCGCTGGACACCGCTGCTGCAGGCGTAAGTTTTTTACCAAAAACACATCGGCCGGCACACCAGTCTTGGCAAGTGCCACTTCCTTCTTCTGTCCCTTCTTCTCACTGGCAACTTTCTTGGTACTGGAGGACCTGGTACCTTTCTTTGGGGCCATCTTCTTCAGATGTCAGCAGGACGCAGGTGCACAAGTTGCAGGGATGTCTGTGGTCACACGTGGACGTGACGTGCAGCAGGACTTCTGCCTGGCAGTACAACGGGTGATGATGACACCTCCTCCTCTGTCTTTTTGTGCACCTAAAAGCAAAGAAGCCAGGAGAAGAACATCAGTGAAATGTTGCATTTGTTGTTGTGGTTCAATTACTAGCAGTACAAACAAACAAATAAAAGATATAAATTAGTGTAGCCATTTGTGAGACTGTCAACAAGGGCTTTCATGGTATACTGTGTACACTGTCAGGAAGGATAGGAAAGAAGAGGAACAACAACCAAAATACAAATGTAATAGAAGTGGACCCTGTTTGGCATTAAATTATTTGCTCAGTCATCACATCATTCAGGGAGCTGCAGCTGGCAAAGGGGATGGATGCAAGCAGTAAGCCAAAAGGAAAACCATGCAGGCCTAAATGGCAAAAGCAGCACACTTAGTTAACTCCCACCAGAAATGGCCACCAGCCACATGGACACTCACAAATCACAAGCAACAAGCATGAGGCCTGGAAAACAATGTACTGAAAACAGGCCTACGATATCCAGTCAAAGGCTGCATGGTAAACCACACTGCTTTGCCTGTAATGCAATAAAATGCAAAAACGAAAATACACAGGGCTAAACAAGGCCTGCAACACACCACACACAACTAAGGCATGTATTTAACACACCCCAAAAAACTGAAATACACCCAAAAATCCACATTTTGCAATTCAATCCAATGCCATCCATGTACCCTAAATGATGTTTAAATTGAACAGAACACACAGAAACAGTTGTTTCATGCACCCCTGACTACCTCTGGGCCCACTGGATGAAAGGCCTGTTGGCAGACTAGGCTACAAGCTTGCAGGCCTATGGATAAAGCACACTACCGGCCTTCAAAATGGCCGCCAGCCTCATGGCCAGGCACACAACAACAAGAAACTGAAGACAGACAATGCAGGCATATGGCAAAAAGCACACTGCCTGGCTTCAAAATGGCCGCCAGCCTCATGGCCAGGCCCACAACAACAAGAAACTAAAGACAGACAATGCCGGCCTATGCCAAAAAGCACACTGCCTGGCTTCAAAATGGCCGCCAGCCTCATGGCCAGGCCCACAACAACAAGAAACTAAAGACAGACAATGCAGGCCTATGGCAAAAGCACACTGCCTGGCTTCAAAATGGCCACCAGCCTCATGGCCAGGCCCACAACAACAAGAAACTAAAGACAGACAATGCAGGCCTATGGCAAAAAGCACACTGCCTGGCTTCAAAATGGCCGCCAGCCTCATGGCCAGGCCCACAACAACAAGAAACTAAAGAC
Source organism: Calotriton arnoldi (assembly GCA_963921515.1). Taxonomy (NCBI): domain Eukaryota; kingdom Metazoa; phylum Chordata; class Amphibia; order Caudata; family Salamandridae; genus Calotriton; species Calotriton arnoldi. The sequence goes on from CAWUFW010003328.1 coordinate 1,074,711, forward strand.
AGAAAATGTAGGCCTATGGCAAAAGCACACTGCCTGGCTTCAAAATGGCCACCAGCCTCATGGCCAGGCCCACAACAACAAGAAACTGAAGACAGACAATGCAGGCCTATGGCAAAAGCACACTGCCTGGCTTCAAAATGGCCGCCAGCCTCATGTGCAGGCCCACAACAACAAGAAACTAAAGACAGACAATGGAGGCATATGGCAAAAGCACACTGCCTGGCTTCAAAATGGCTGCCAGCCTCATGGCCAGGCCCACAACAACAAGAAACTAAAGACAGACAATGCAGGCCTATGGCAAAAGCACACTGCCTTGCTTCAAAATGGCCACCAGCCTCATGGCCAGGCCCACAACAACAAGAAACTGAAGACAGACAATGCAGGCCTATGGCAAAAGCACACTGCCTGGCTTCAAAATGGCCACCAGCCTCATGGCCAGGCCCACAACAACAAGAAACTAAAGACAGACAATGCAGGCCTATGGCAAAAAGCACACTGCCTGGCTTCAAAATGGCCGCCAGCCTCATGGCCAGGCCCACAACAAGAAGCCTAGGCCACAAAGGAAACACATGCAGGCCTTAGTATATGGCTAAAGCAGCACACTTGTAACTCCCACCAGAAATGGCTACCAGCCACATGGACACTCACAAATCACAAGCAACAAGCAGGAGGCCTGGAAAACAATGTACTGAAAACCTGCCTATAATAGCCAGGCAAAGGCTGCATGGTAAACCACCCTGCTTTTGCTTTGCCTGTAATGCAATAAAATGCAAAAACGAAAATGCACAGGGCTAAACAAGGCCTGCAGCACACCACACACAACTAAGGCATGTATTTAACACACAGCCCAAAAACTGAAATACACCCCAAAAAACACATTTTCCAATTCAATCCAATGCCATCCATGCCCCTAAATGATGTTTGAAATTAATAAATACATCACACAGCAATCCATGACCCATGACTAGCTCTGCACCTACTGGCTACCCACAACGATTTATTTTTAAAAATGATGAAAAGTACCAAAAATGAAGTTGCAGCAACTGCAATGCCCCAATCAAACAACACCAACTTACTTGTAAAATCTCAAATTCCAAAATCCTCAAATCCAATGATAATGATGCAGCAGACACAAAGAGTGATCCTTCCAGCTCAAATCCAAGTGAAAAATGAACAGGAGATGGACAAAGCACTGGGAGGAGCCTGCTGGACAGGAACAGGAAGTAGGAGACTCTGTGGCACTTCCTCCCTCTCCCCCAAAAAATTTGACCAAAAGGACAGCCAAATATCAATCTGAGGTTTATTTTCCAGCCAAATCATCAATTTATAGAAGGTTTGATGCTGCTTGCGATGTTATTGTTGTCCAGATTGAAAATTTTGCGTGTTCGGGATCGCGAGCTGTACAAAAATATCGCCGGATGTCCGATGGCGCGCCCGAATGGCGTGTTCGCGGTCGCAATCTCTCTCGCGGTGCACGATGGCGCGGCGAATGGCGTGTTCGCGATCGCACACTCTCGCGTTGTCCGATGGCGCGGCGAATGGCGTGTTCGCGATCGCAAACTCTCGCGGGATAACGCGGCCGGCTACCGAAATCTCGTGGCGCACACGAACGGATAGGAAAACCCGTCGGCGAACGCAGGAATCCCGGTAAGTCGCAATCGCGCGCGCTAGAACACATTTTTAAAGCGCGACAAGAAAATAATTCCGCTACGCCGCGGATCGCGGAATTGTTGGCAATTTTGCGTTCTCCGCGGAACGCGAAATTGCCTAAATTCCGCAAATTCCGCGAGCGGAGCGGAATTGGATGCCCAGGGTTACTACCAGTACTTTCCCATTGCTGTAGTCTGGACCATATGTGCCCAATACAGTCAATGAGTAAATACTGCAAAACTGACTTACCTGGATTTCGGCACCAACAGGGTTGTTTTCTTCAGGGTCAAGATGCTGCTGAGATGGAGAGTCCTGGCGGAAGGTATCCATATCAGTGACTGAAGGGAGGACACGGAAATACTTAGATTCTGCCGACTTGAAGCAGCTGGTCACAACACCAAGGTCAGCTCGTCGGAAAGCCGACTCGTAATTCGACCAGAGGTGAACGTCTCTGTACCGCCCTAAGACAGCTGCTTTCCTCGACCGCCGTTGGGGCAGTCGGCGAATAGCTGGCAGTGCTGGTGGTGCACTGGCGGTCTTCCGTTCAGCAAACCGCAAAACTCATAATACGGATAGGCGGTGATGGTTAATCTGCCGCCGCCGCAACGGCAGTCTTGGGACTGCCAAACTCATAATCAGGCAATAAGTGATTTGCCCAGAATCACAGGATGTTGAGCTGACATTGAGACTCGAGCCTGATTGCTCAGTTCCAAAGTCGGCAACTCTAGCAGTAATGCCACATCCTCTCCCAAATACCTCCTATTCCAAGTTTTCAAATTGAAAATGAGGCATAACATACAGAATCAGCTTTTAGCACACCACATTCCACTTGTTTCACTTTTTTCTAGGCCTTTCCCCTGATAACTTTTGTCAGGCTTCACAAGCTGGACTCTATCATGAGAGAGCTGCGGGGGTGTGATCATTATCCTACAACTCGCAATTTCCCAACGGGGGTAAACTCTTGTTTGCATATGGATTATAACTTAGTCCTTAACTTGTAATAGGGGTCAAAACCTACTGTTTCAGAAATAATGGTCTGTCTGGTGCCTAATGTAAATGATGTAACTTAGAAATTCAGTTGGCACATATACTTCCAGATCAGAAGAACAAGTGTGGAATATTTTAATGCTCTCCCTATGGCTTCACTACTTTCACATCTACATATTTCGACAATTGTTTTATGATGAAAAGCACACTTTAAGTTCTTTGCAAAGCAGATTCTTCTCTTTTTCCTCCATGAAGGGTCGGGAGTCAGCACTTGCCGATAGCACCATCGCAGCATGACAAAATTATGTGAACGTCGCTGGAAGAGAAGCTGAAAAGCTGAGCAGCGTGGGGTCGGAATGCATCCTGGGAAGGCAGGGGGCTGCTTAATATTCCGTGCAGCTGATGGTTGGAAAGGGACTGGTCTGCCTCATTCTAAATCTATCTGTTAAAGACATCCACAATCAGTGTTTCTATGGAATAATTAGAAACGTTCCACACAGTGCATAAAGTGCCAGAGTCCTTATCAGGACACAACTGCTAACCATTACACACCTACAAGTGTGACAATTCAGACTGTAACAGGCCACCCAGAGCTACAAGAATGGTATAGGTGGCAAGTATAATTCATTTCTGGTGTATATTGAAGTATTAAACACTGTAGTTGTGCTCATTTCAAAATAAGACAGACAGCACCACCATGTGGTGGACTGTAATTAGTGACAGTTTTGAGAATCAAGGGCTGGTGCCAAGCACTGGCAACCACTGGCTCAAATTAAGCACTGTTTCCGCATCTTGTTCAGATTTTTCTCCTCCTGCTGCAGTGCACCTTTTATGTAAGCTTTGTACTGATTTCATATCTGGGCAGTTCACCTTTAACAACTCAGCTTCCTACAATAACTATTGACAAACCCATGTTGTTTATGAATGTGAATGAATGCCACAGTTAGATAGAAACTCTTGTGCGCACAACCATTGTTCATTAAGTTATTTAATAATGGGCGCATTCTCAGACTTAAGGCCACATGTCTAAGGACCTGATAACAAGTTCAGGGCATTTATGGCCATAAAGACTAGGGGGACACATTTTTGTACATGGACTTTTTCTACACTTTTCCTTTATTCTGTTTTCAATTTTTTTTATGCATTTAATTTATATATTGGTACTTTTTTTTGTTAAAGCGTGGACTGTAAGCGTAGGTTTAGTTATGCCTTAGCTGCATGATTGTTTAATGTACGGCTACAGAACACAACCCATGCGTATCTCTAAATACTAGTTGGTGAGCTCAGGCCAGCTATCAAAAGGTGAACCAGAGGATTTGTTTAAGGAAAAACATAGTTTACTATTCTTGGTTTCCTTCACACTACTGTGTGGAGTCAAGTATGGCTCAGATCAAGAAAGGTACTCTTTTGCCACTCCACTTGTGTGGTCAACCCCCCAAACTGCAGCAGTGGGTAAAACAGAAGCTTTTGCTGATCATCGATTAAATTATTATTCACATTTGTCATGTAATGGCATTTAAAATAAATGTAAGAGTAACGTACGAGTAATGTAGGATTCATGCAGTAATGTGTTAAATGTAGGAGTATTAAAGATTTGGGGAAAACTAGCTTATCTGGAAACAGACTTAGATTATCTAAATTAGAAGCACATTTAAGAGACGATGACCTTTAAATTTTTATTTTAGGGCTGAGTAATCATGAGTGACTGACACATGTGGCTGGAATTAAGGTGAGGCTCGTTAAGAAATGCAGCTGTCTTTGTCTGGGAGTCATTTCCTTTCCTGACTTGTATATAGTACTAACTACATTAGGGACATTAGTTGAAGGATTCTGGGTGTGGGCCAGTAGAGTGGATGTGCATTTACGGTCATGCCTCTACCTTTTGTGTACTGGTGGCCATTTTGTTTTATTTTGTTCCCTTAGCTATGGAGCTCCTTCCACTTGTTCCATTGCAAGGTGCAAAATATCTTCTAAATCAATGAGATGGGAATACTGGGCCGGGGAGTTTTAGTTCTCCAAGATCGACACCTACAATACTTGTGGGACAGGAAAAACCATGTAAGGGTATCTTGTCGGATCAATAAACTGCACAGGCTTTGGACTACATCACACCATGGTTAGACAGCTAGGGATTGGTTCATGGGGAACCTTTGATAGCATTTAAGCTGAAACTTTATAAGCCAGATTCGACCCAATGGCCACTGCACACGCCGGTAAAGAGGAAAAAAGATCCAATTTTTGCATGCAGAATGAAAAATAGGAGAGCATCCTTGACTTTTGCAGAGTCCCTGCTGGCTCAATGACATGCAACAAGGGCTGATCTGCTATCATCTTGACTGAGTCCCAGACCGAGTGGAGTCTCTTGCCAGCTGAAATGCTTGAAGCCTTCTTTTGAAGCCTACCTTCCCTGCTTGAAGTGTTTCGATGCTGAAAAGTATTGGGTACAGAGAATGTCTGCCTTCTGAAGGAAAAGATTAATGTTTTCTGCTCTGGTACTTTTATCATTTATTGGTCATGGCTCTCTGATTCTCACTCCCTGTCACTTGAAGCAATTGTTTGTCAGAATTATCAGTCTCTTGAAACTAATGCTTCAAATACAAAAATGAAATATCTGCATCTTTGGTTGTACGTGTTTTTTGATTTTGAGAAAAACGTTTGATGTATCCTCTTATACCTTTAAAAACCCATGACTGTGTACCTTTTAATTTATAAAAATGCCATGTGCTAAATTTTAAAAAGTGTTGAGACAGTGAGCAGCTACAAAATGTTGTTTTCACAGTAAAGTGAAATTTGTAATGTTTATCAAAAATCTATTTCATTAACCCCTTGACAACTGCTGAGGCTTTTTCGCCCAGTGTCGAGCCCTTTTTGGCCATTTGGGTACTTTGTGCTTAGGCCTCCATAACATTCCTTCCACATAAGGTATCAATGGCAAATGTTCACCCTTTGTTCCCAACATCATGGGATTCTTAAAGTACCCAGAGTTTGTGGATTCTTTTAGAGGGGACTGAGAAAATAGCCCAAAATGTAGAGAAATTGAGGGGCATATTACCAAGGATGTGCGATAATTATCGCAAAGCGCACTTAGCGCTGTTTTTTTATCGCTGGCTATCGCTGGATTACATTGCGGAGATAACGCGTTATTATCAACGCTTATCTCCAAGGCGATAGAAAATCCAGCGATAGCGGCGAAACCCAGTAATAGCCCGCGAAATCCAGCGATATATTCCACGCGCTAATGAAAAGCTTACTAATAGGCAGGTGAGGACTTAACCTTACAATCCACCTCCCATTGACTAGAATGGTTAAGTCAAGTTTTAAAGAAGTGTTAGATTCCAACGATAATCGCGGTTAGCGCGAATTATTTTATCGCTTCGCGGGCATTGCTAATAGGGGGAAGTTGTGTTTGCGACTGTTTTCAGTCGCTTTTAGTTGGGAACGCCTACTTTGCATGTCATTAGCGATAATTATCGCTGACATGCAAGGCGGCAAGAAAACGGCCGCTTTCGCCATAAAGCTGTCGCTAACAGCTGTTAGCGACAGCTTGCTAATAGGGCGATAAAAATATCGCCGCTTTAGCGGGAAAAAGTGCCGCTAAAGCGGCGATACTGCCCTTGATAATATGCCCCTGTGAGTTTTTGGGGAAAACTTTGAAAAAAGTGTCTGTTTCTTTTCCTAACAATCCATCAACAAAAGGTTTGCTGTGCTAAAGCCATTATCGTCCAAGTGTTCAGGAACGTTCAGAGCTGAATTTAAAAAAAAACATTTTTTCCCACAGTTTTAGCATTTTTCTTAATTTTTGTGCTTTTAACCTACTTCCAGTTTGTGGTGGAAACCGGTGTGAAACCCATGCATAATACCAGAAAGCTATATAGTTCAGAAAAGCAGACAAAATTCTGAATTCAGCAAGGGGTCATTTGTGAGGATCCCTTGCGGTTGTCAAAATAAAAGCAATATTGAAAATGGATAGGAAAAAATAGCCATTTGTGATAACATTTCCATCTGTAACTTCTTGTCATGATGGCTGATTTACAAAAACAATATACCACTACATCTGCTAGACCTTTCAGGTTGCGCGGTATATAGGGTTTGTAGGTTGTCCAAGTAACCAAGGTACCCAGAGCCAACAACTGAGCTGTACCTTACAAAGGTTTTTCATTGTGGACCTAGTATAAAGCAATTCATATGATAAAATGTAAAGAGTGAAACATGGGCATCAAGAAAAACCTATGTATTTGTTGAAATGGACACCAAATACTAAGTTTAAAAGCAATGGATATTTGTACATCTGTGAATTTGTGGGTACCCATACTAGCTTTGTATTCAGAGGACAGTTTTCAAAATGTCTTCTTTCTTGCACGCTGTCTTACATTTGGAAGGCACAAATGCAGACAAATCCAATTGGTAAAAACAAATGTTCTACCATTCTGTGTTTCCATATGTCTCCAAATACAAATGGCACCTCACTTGAGTGGGTAGACCTAGTGCCTGAGACAGGAAAGGGCCCAAAACGTAACATGGATACGTCACATGTTTCCACTGAAAACCAACTCTTTTTTTGCAATGTGGGCAGCTGGGAAGTTTGCATACTAGCTAAGCAAGCAACTAGAGAAACCTGGCAAACCTGTAAATATTTGAAAACTAGGCACGTTGGGAAATCCTGGGTGGGGTGACTTGCGTGGCTCACACTAGGTTTTCTTACCCCACAGACTTTGCAAACCTCAAACTTTGACTAAAAACATACATTTTCTTCACATTTCTGTGAGTAAAGTGGCTGGAATCTGTGTGAAGCCACACATTTCCTACCATCCAGCATTCTACCAAGTCTCCTGATTAAAATGGAACCTCGCTTGTGTGGGTAGGCCTAGTGCCCGCGACTGGTAAAGGCCCTAAACGCTGCATAAGCACATGAAACATTTCCACTGAAAAGGGACTCTTTTTTGTAATGTAGGTAACTATGGGTTTTTGACCCTAGCTCAGCCTGCACCTAGGGAAACTTTGAAAACTAGACACCCAGAAAAATCTAGGGTAGTGTGACTTGCCGGCTCTCACCAGGTTTTCTCACCCAGCAGCCTTTATAAAACTCAAATCTTGACAAAAGCATTTCTATGAGGAAACTTCTAGAATCTGTGGGGAGCTACAAATGTCTTATCACCCAGCCATCCCTCAAGTCTCTCTATAAAAATGATACCTCACTTGTGTGGGTAGGTCTAGTGACTGTGACAGGAAAGGACACTAAACACAACATAAACAAATCACATTTTTCATCTGAATCTGCCATCAGAGGGCAGAAAGACTGTCTGCTCCTTTTGCGGGTGGGGGCATGCCCTGCCCATAGTGGGCAGCCCCCATCCCTATATTTTATTTTAATGTTTCCCTGGTGTCTAGTGGGCTATCTACACCTCGTCTCCCCCAGGTGGAACAGGTTGGGGATACCCACCCCCTTCTGCCCCCAGTAGGCAGAAAGACTTACATTGCTAAGGGGTTGGGGGGAGCACAAGGCCTTGCCTAAGGAGCCGCTCACCCAAGTCCCTGGTGTCTAGTGGGTGGATCACTGCTTGGGGATTACTCTCCTGTGGTGATCCCCAAACAGGGATCCACTGGGTAGACATACCATTGGAACGAGGAGATTCTCCCCTTCCCAATGTTACCTGCCCCACCTCAATCAGTGCTTGGCGGGCCGAGATTTGCACCGTGGGGCACTGCTGCAGTAAAAATAAAAAGAGCCCATTGGCCCATTTTACTTTCACTTTACACTAATGGCATCAGTGTGACCTGCGCACTGATCACCAGGACAGAAAAAAACAACCTCAGGCTGCTTGGGAAGCTCTTCCTGAACAGCCCAAACTAAAAATGAAAAAAAGGAATCCCTCTGGTGGAAAGCTTCACCTTCCCAGCGTTGGCCAATGGTCGACAGACGCACTGGGGAGGGAGTGCGGGCGTTGGCTGCTGGACGATGCTTGCACTGAAAGGGCAGATAAAGATAGACTTATTTATAACAATATTTGAAAGGTAACTTAAAAAAAATAATGCATTTAGTTGACATAAGGCTCAAGCAGTTCTGTTGAGCTTTCATTCTGACAGTGATATGTGGAAAGCGATTATGAGAGCAGAAAGGATGGGCACGGAAAATAGCTTGTCACTTTTCTGGAAATTTTGCAGATGGTAGGTGATAGAAATAGAAGGTCTGGACTTTGACATGGTCCTGCCAACTGGTGCTTGCTGTGGAACAAGCCTCCTGCCGGTGAGCCCTCTCAGACATTTGTCTCTGCTCCCAGGAGTGGCAAACCCATTCCCAGATTAGTGGGGAGTGGGGGCGTAAACTCTCATTTCTATACACTAGGTAATTTCCTTTTGGCTTCTTGCAGACTGGGACAAGGCACCTAACTGGCTGCACATTGCTGCCTTTTTCCACATGTAGGTTTTCCCAGCAAAGTTTGTGTATACTATGGGAATGTCAAAAAGATGTATGTGCACCACTTGTCCCCGGGAGATTTCTGAGAACCAAAAAAGAGACTAAGGGGGTTATTTACAGTTTGCCCGAAGCAGGACATACACCCTCTTTAGATTGTATACATGGGTGCCCACTATACATGGAGAAGAGGAGAGGACAATGGCAATTGTTGACAGATATTGTGCATTAATCAAGTTTTAAATAGCCCATCACGTCTGAACGCATTGTTTGTGGCTGCTAAGTGACTTGGGTGACACAACAACCTCTATGGCTAAGAGAACGAGGTGTGACCTGTTCTGAGATTTTGGCACTAAAACACAATGCTTTAGCTGTAAAACAGAATCAATGTACCAGACTATCAACCATTGCTGGCTTCAGATTTTCCTTGCTCCACTGAAGAATTTCGAATTCTAGAAAAAAGCTATGGCCATCGCTATGTGTTTGTCAGAATTTTAGTACCAGGGGCTATAATCTCCAATATCAATGGTTATCCCCACACCAAATTGAGACAATTCCAAACTTCGTTACGAGCACTGATATAACCACAGGGATCTAGGAAAACAGGGTGCCTTACTGTGTGGGTTTCTCCTATTGGGGGGACAAACCTCCTGGCATTTCCCACCTACTCAGAGCAGGAAGAACATGTCAGTCAGAGGCACGTTTGCATTGACGGTAGGGCTTGGATGTTTGGGGGGTCACAATAGGTTAAGGGTACTCTGGACAGAGCGTTCTCTGTCTAACTGCACCTGGATAAACCAGGTCTTTGTCTTCAGGCCAGAAATATAGGCCAGCGAGACACTCAGAATTATGATTGGTGGTATTCCATCCAGAGTTATTATTCAATCTGGAATACTGCCACTCATAAAAATGGGAATAAGGTAAGTTTCTGGGAAGGCTAGGAGACTTTGCATCTGACAACCCTCAATCTTTCACCACCCAGGAGTATGAGGCAGTTGATCCAGTTCTGCGCCCCCAACACTCATCCAGCCATTTTCATTGCTATAGCTGCCATGTTTGGAGGTACCTCAAAGAGGACGAAGCATCAGGCTGGATGGGAGGCCAAAAGCCCATCAATATGCTTGTGAGTTGTCATGGCGGCAAGTATGGATGCAGGGGTAAGAAGGTAAAAAGGGAATGATTAGAGACTGGGTATTTTGGTAAGGGGGGGTGCACTTTTGAATACATATGGTACATCACAAGGAGGTGTGGGAAGGGCAATAACCCCATAAGGCTGACTGAATAGCTTGAGTTTATTGTGGGGTGTTAACCTGATGGGGTTTCTGCCTAGATCGTTGACTAGGTAGCTGGTCAGATAGTGCCATTTAAAGGCATATAGAAGCAGACAGAACACAAGAGTGTTCTAGTCTCTCCCACTAATCATAAATTTCTCAAATTTCTTTTAGCTTTTCTGAGGAAATTGTTAAATTGTCAGATTCAATCCTGCCATTGCCTATAAGAGAGCCAAATAATAAAATGGAAAAATGTACACCAATAGTCAGCCTGGTGGGTTGGTTCAATGACGACTGAAAGATAGACAATTGTACACATAAGGGTAAACCAAGAGTAAATCAAGAGAATGTGCTGTGATAAGGTGGGAAAGGGATCACTTCTCCTAACTTTACTACTACTAAACTGAGATAAAATCCTAAACTTACTATTTTTGGTATTCACAGAAGGCATTTAGTAGTAGTAAAGTTAGGACTCCTAACTTACTACTACTAAATGCCTTTTGTGAATACCGAAAGTCGTAAAGTTAGGATTTTGTCTCAGTTTAGTAGTAGTAAAGTTAGGAGTCCTAACTTTAGTACTACTAAATGCCTTCTGTGAATACCAAAAGTAGTACGTTTAGGATTTTTTCTCAGATTAGTTCTGTGAATCGACCCCATTGTGATTAATATAATCACACTGTTTTGTCGATTCAAAAAGGGGTTTTGCTCTCTCCTAAACCCATTTTCTGATTTGGAAATCTTTTCCAGTAGCCAAATGGATTTACCAACTCAGTCCAAATCTCATCTAGGCAGGAGCTTTGAAGGGTCATGCCTTTCCAGCCAAATTTTACGATGAGATGTGTTTATGGTTTGTGACCAAATTTGCGCTCACAAACCTAGGATTAGCAACAGAATCCTCAAAGGAGTTGGCCACTGATTCACAAAGGGGAAGCTGTCCCTGTTATGCAGCTTCCCTGTTGGTAATTATATAGGGCAAACCCACAGAGAGAAGGCAATGTTCCATAATGCTTTTGTTTAAATCAGTACTGGTTAATTTAAGGAAGTTCCCCATTTGGGTATGCAAATGCACAGGTGATAGCCTGCTGTTCCTTGCATGTCACTGCTCCAGTGTTTGAAGTCAAATAGAGGGGATATAAATAGCAATCTTGCTAATTATTAATCATTAAGTAGGTAGGTCCGCAAACCCCTATGACTTGAGATATTGTGACATGACCGAATAGTGTATACGTAAAAGTCAGTGTACAATTTGAGAACACTTTTTGTGACCAGTTGGTTTGTACAATTGAACTTAAGTATACCGACATTTTCAACGACGAGAAATTAATGGAGGCAATTTCAGAACTTGCAAAGGGCAAGGCTCCAAGGACACACTATGATACCACTGGAAGGCTTTTATCTAGCTTGTGGGCACACATATTCGCCCTGTTATTCACACAGATTACATTTCATAATCATGATGGTTAAATTGTGTAATAATTTCTCTGTACAAGAAGACCCCACTAGTGAGTCAGAATCGTACACAACTATGAGAGTCATTGAAGTAGGTTGTAAACTATTTGCTAAATTAATTTTGAAGTCAATGGACTAATAGGCAGAGGAGCATTAAATACTGACCCCAAATTAAAGGGGCTTTAGAGGAGGGCTATTCACCATTGATCAAGTCTGCTTTTTCAAGGACATTGTGCATAAATATAGTATGACAAAACAGTTGCTTGTATATGTATAGTTTCTGGACTTTACCTCAGCCTTTTGCCTGGTCCCAAGGGCAAATATGGGTATAAATTGAAAATCTTGTAATTGATGTAATACAATTTCATATAGTCATCATGCTTTATACTCAAACCAATGCTCAAGTAAGAGTGAACCAAAAAGGGAGGCTGAGCAGCACAGTCCAGCAGGGGTGTCTGCTAGCTACAATCTTGCCCGTGCTGCACACAAATGTTGTACAAAAAGACATGCTGCAACAGCAGCTACACAAGACATTCAGTTACTCCAGGTCCCCAAAACCCAGTCCTGCTTTATGAAAGTGACTCATTCTTGATTGTCAGAAACCCCAGAAGGCCTTCAAGCTCAGATATGAGCTAAGGTGTTCCGCTAAGGTGATCCACAGAATGGTACAAGCAAAGGCAGAAAGTCAGCTCTCGTACAGGACTAAACTCTGGGGCATAGTTTAAAATGCAGGAAAAAATAGATCCCAATGAAAGGCTTCTTCAACATAACTCTGTAGACTGCCGTCAGTTATATTCTCATTCAAGAATGATGCTGGCGGTCTGCAGTAAAATACGCATTGATATTCCTGATGTCACAGAAAAATCAACTAGTAAGCATGGCTTTGAAAGAACATGATGGAGTGAGGACCCAATGCAAGGATATGCATCTGTGGAAAACAGACACCAATCAGTCAAGCCTGTAGCCCAGTGCTTTGCAGGCAAATTCAAACCCAGTATCCTTGAGAAGAGTTCATGCAGTGGTCCAACACCAGCAGGTGAGATACCAAGAGCTAAATAAACATTTTCAGAAGAAGCAGATGATCGTTTATGATAACTCGCAGTAACCTCAGCCTTACTTAACAAAGCTCACAAATCCTCACAGTAGGAGATTGTTTCTTTTGCCACAAGTGGCCACTTCCAGTTGGAACCTTGGTCAAAAAGAGAAATTTTCCAGGATCCGAAACTTGTGTATGTTGACATAAAGAGAATCGGTTGCACTTTGTTTTGTCCTACCTGCTGTACACCTCATTAATAGAAAAGCTGGTTGCATGGATGGGTGGGAAGGAGGTACCAGATTCATAGCAGGGTGTGGAGGTGAGGGGGTGGAGAAAGGGAAAGCTGGCTAATAAGGGAGACCTCACTGCTGACTGAGCAGCACATGTTGACAAGAGGCCTGAGTGCCCCCAGTGAGGAAATAAATTTGCCATGTACCACTAGGGACAGAAACTGACATGTTGCACTTTATTTCCAAAGTATCATGGAACTGCTCTATGGATTAACAGACTTTCAGTGCACTTTATTTCCTGGGTTTATGTATTTTGTACTGTTCAAGAGAGTTAAAAAACATGCCAGGTACCACAACAACTCCTACCTGCACTTGCTAAAGTCTAGAGCACACGCTCTGGGCTTCATGAACATCACCAAAATAATCTACTCTGAGGTGACTCCTCGAGCAGCACCCTTCTGAGACCCTGCACAAAGGGGTAGCTGTCTCTGTTATGCAGCTTCCCTGTTGGGAATTATGTAGGGGAAACCCACGGAGAGCAGGCAATGTTCCATAATGCTTTTATATAAGTCGGTACTCATTTGACCAAACAGAAAGCGCTTTGGCACCTCGACAAAAGGTAGGAAAGTGCTATAACTATTCTATATTATGATACAATCCAGTGAAAATGGCCACATTATGATGCACGGTACTATAGAAGTATAGGACAGTGGTTAGTGTAAGAGATGTGACAGAGTTCATGCAAGAAGAGGCTTTTCTTAAAAGTATCAATTTCTTATTTCAGGAAATGAAAGAAAGTCCACTCTACTTCTTAAGGAAAGCCTCTGAACTATTAGAACTATTAGGATTTGGAGAAGGCGAAAGAACAAATGCCGTTGCAAATCTCTTGCCATTTGGTCCATTAGATCATGGCAACTCCAATGCAGAGGTTTTTTTTATGCCGTGAACACCCAAAATACCCGAGTGAAGTATTGGATCTTGGGTTGGTCATGTAAACCTTGTGGTCTCTTATCCCACATCATCTCTAAATTATGGGGAAGGGACCAGAGTCCCCACAACCAGCAATGTTGCTTGAACCTCCCCAGAACCATCTAGTTTTGTATATGTTGTGTAACCCATGTAAGGATACAACTCACAACTGCCACTTTTACGCATATGAGTCATTAAGGACATGCGTTGACATATAATTGGTATAATTGACATGCATATTATTTTAAATAGTGGTCTTCAGTTGATGTGTAGGCTCCTCACCACTAGGTAGGGGTGAAGATGCTCACAATGGCATTGCCACAGGTGCGGCATATTCTGTAAGGAAGTGAACCGGAAAAGGACAAGCCGAAACTGGAGCATGGACAGTGGAGACAGGGTATCTGAGTGGGAGCAGGAATTATGCTAAATGTTTGAATAATAAAAGTGTAACATACACACCCATTCTGGACTGTGTGTTTTGCAATGATAGACGGAAGTTTGAAAGCAACCCTAATGTGGTCAGATACATACAAGAACCGTCTCAAAGCAAGTCACCTATGCTCCTGTTTAGAATCGGAAAGTTCCTTGGTCTGCTTTTCAGGCACTCTGTTTCATATTAGATAGACGAGAATAGGTAAATGCTGTATAATCATTCAGAAGTGACTTTACAAATATGGATAATGGTAATAATCCTGCCAGGTGTTTGTAAGCTTTATTTCATATCACTTCTGCATAGTTCAAACTGCCAGTGAAAACAGTAAAATATGATTTAACAGATCACTGACAGATGAACTTGTGGACATGTTAACACTGAACCTCTGGAAAGAAGCAATGATAGAGGACTCCTTCATTTGTACTCTTGACAGCGAAGCAATATCTTTCAGAGTGAGCATAATAATATGCATAGAAATGTCTCAAAAGATCAATTAAAAGATTGCAACGTAAAAGTAAAAAAAATGGATGTAACTATCTGAACAGGATGTAATTCAGGAAAAGAGTAAAATGAGCTAGTAAATGAGTAAGGATTAATTAAATGGCCCCCAGGTACCATATAATATCACCCCAGCTTTAAAGAGCATTTGCTGTCTCCCAGAGTTCTGTGATCTGCAGGGGTGCCTCTACACAAATGTTTTTGATGTTGTCTACTACAGGGGAACATGATAAGTAAATACAACTGTCCACCTCTTTCCACTCGCAAGTATTGCTGTACAAGGAGATTGACTTTATTTAATTTAGAGTTTTATGTGAATTTGAAATAAAACCTTTTGATTAAGATTATTTTAACCAGTGTGGTGTTACAATGTAACATTAGTAAAATGCAGCATTGCAACATTCTATTGATTTAGACATAAGTTGGACAGCGATAAAGAACACCGGACGATAACAACAACAGAATACATGGAGGATACAACCAACATTTCTGAGACAATATTGATATCATTAAGTTAATATCAAAGAGAAGAAAAGTACTATAGCAATGGGAAGAGCAAGTAGGAAAACACAAACAATGTACTTGTAAAAATAAAACTGTTGTTACAATGACATACATCGAATAAAACGAAGAAAGAGAAATTGGATAATAAAGAGTTGCCATAACATAATGTCTTGCAATTAATGAAATATATTTGTCTATATGTATATTGTCCCTAAAGCTGGTAAATGGAAAGATTAGAGAATAGCAATGGATTTGAAGAGTAAATCTTAATGAAATTGGTATGGTAATTAAAGTTAAGAAAATGTGATAACACCAGTCGAACAGGTTTAGTATTATCATCAGGGTAGCAACGGCTATATCATTACAATAGATGTGAAAAATCAAGCAGAAGAAAATGCACTTTTTAGGAATTTAAATGGTTTACTTGGCATAACAGCAATGCAATTAATAAGATGATACAAGTATATTAGACTGTGTAATGTAAATGTAGATTAGATTGGTTAACTCCAAAGGAAAGATGAAACATACCAATGGAATGAACATGATAATACAAGCAGGACCGAGGCATTGCTATCAATTTAATCTAATAAAAGCATTTTCATATTAATGGTAGAACAGACCTGTTAGTACGTTCGTGTAATTGAGGAATCAATCAGATAAATATGACTCATATGATGGATTTAATAAATTCAATAGAACAGATTCATAATACAATTGCAATAAATATCACAATGTGAGTGTGATGTGCGTATTAGTACCTAAAATATAGTCAATGAGGAAACGTCTAAAGAAGAGTTATCCAGAATGGACTTTCACTGAGTAAGAGACCTAGTGGTAAAGAGTGAGGAATACTGCATGCCTCTCATTCCCTAAGACATGGACTAGGCCCAATTCACACACTATATTTTGTAGTACGCATAGTAGTAGTACAGTGGTGCTACTCACTTTCTAGAAAATGCAATTCACAAACTTATGAGTTTAAATCTCCACCTCCACCTAAACCTCCAGCCCGTCGGCCAGTCGTAGACTTGCACGCAATCCTAATGGACGGCATTTTTGCCATTGAGATTACGATGCTCGGGTTCCAACAGGCTTTCCATGCTGGGCTTTCCAACATGGAAAGCCTGTTGGAAAGCAAGGCCCCCCTTCTTCCTGTGGCCTCCAGTTGGGACCTATGGTGCCCCCCTGTTAATCCCTAATTCCTGCACCGCGTGGCAGGCCCCTTGAGGTGCCTGCCACGCGGGGCAGGGATTAGCAGTATCTCCCATTTCTCAACGGGAGCTTGTGCTACGTCCAGTTTATGGGCACAGCACAAGCTCCCATTGAAGAAATGTGAGTACGCAACTGCACCATGTGTGGTCACAATGTGATTGCGGTGTCGGAACCGCCAACCAGAGTTTGGTCGGTCCCGAGACCAACGACAGTGTCGGTTGGAGGCAACTCTGACTGACATCGTAATCGAGCCCTCAGTAGTAAATGTGGGAGGGACCAAGGGAGTGGTTGGAAAATGGGGTATACTTAACGCTAAATGTGAGGGGTTTATGGAGCATTAAGGAGGGGTTAGGGAACTTTAGGGAGGGATTTAGGGAGAGACATGCACCCACCCACAAGACAGTAAACACATTGCTAATCACAAAGGGCCTGATTCACAGAACTAACTTACGTCAAAAACGTAAAGTTAGTACTTTTTGGTATTCACAGAATACACTTACTCATTTTGGTATTCACAGAATGAACTTACTCATTTCGGTATTCACAGAAGTTAGCAGTCCTAACTTTAGGACTCCTAAATGCCTTCTGTGAATACCGAAAGTCTTAGAGTAGTAAAGTTAGGACTCCTAACTTTAGGACTCCTAAATGCCTTCTGTGAATACCGAAAGTCTTAAAGTTAGGATTTTCTCAGTTTAGGAGTAGTTAAAGTTCCTAACTTTACTACTCCTAAACTGAGAAAATCCTAACTTTAAGACTTTCGGTATTCACAGAAGGCATTTAGGAGTCCTAAAGTTAGGAGTCCTAACTTTACTACTCCTAAACTGAGAAAAATCCTAACTTTAAGACTGGAATGTGCAGCCCCCACCCCCCCAACACCCTGGGGGCCCCCAACGGGCCCCCAACAGCAAAGACCGCGAGCCTTTCCATGGCGGCGACGCCACCATGGAAAGGCTCATCTCCGCCGGCATCATAATATGGATGGCGGTGTCTTGCAGACACCGCCACCATATTAAACCCTTTTCCGCCCGGTCAACTGTTCGGCCGGGCGGAAAACATGCGGACGGTCTTACCGTCTGCCGGGCTCCCCTCCGCCATGGTAATATGGCGGGGGGGAATTTGTTGGCGGACGGGCGATTATGGCGGGCGGATCGCCACCGCCATGCGGGCGGTGGCGATCCGCCCGACATCGTAATCGACCCCTAAATTACCAAAGAGGGATCTCAGGAACTAATAGATGGTGTAATCAAAATGTATGTTACTTGTAATGTTAATTGTGATGGACTGTGACTAGACTTACCACACACACCTAGTTCAGATAAGAGTTTTTGCCCACATCTACTCCATGAGTCAAGGAGGCTTAGTTGAGGTCTATCTTCTGTTGCAACCTCTTTAGTATAGATTGATAACAACCCTGATCTTTCTCTCTTAACAGAGACTAGTGGGCCCATGGCCCATGTCATTACATGCTTTGGAAAATGTGGCTTGGCCTGGAAGAAATGAGATGGCAAATGAAACTGGGAAATATTTTAAAGACTGAATCAGTTCAAGAAATCTTTTAGTAGATGGGAGCGAACAAAGGAGTGCAAGTTAATATAAGTTAATTAGAAGGAACCGGAGGAGAAAGCATTTTGTGTTCTAGAGAAGCATAGTGATGAAATAAGCTTTACAAACAAGATTTTCTAAGAAGAGATTAACAGTCCTGAATCAACAGTGTTAGGTACTGCTCTGTGAAACAGCTGATGCCCAATAACCAAGTTGTTCAAATTATACAATAAACGTGAAGGAGAGCAGTAGAAATACCAACTCTGGAAGCAAAGTAGAAGACATGTAGAGGTGAATCAAACAGACCAGTCAACTTGACAAAGGTCAATACATAAAATATTTGAAACACCCTGGGGCATAGTTACAAGGGCATTGCGCCATCGCAGCATTACATTTTGCGATGCTCCGGTGGCACTTTACCCTGCCCCATATTTACAAGGCAGTGCTAAGCCACTTTGTGTGGCTTGATGCCGCCTTGTAAACATGGCCCTCCTCGGTGCCGTTTTCTGCAGCAAAGGGGTGTTGCTGTGGGCATTCCCATGCAACACCCATTGCTTTTTGACACTGCCTCAGTTTCTCAAGGATCTGTAAATCTGAGGCAGCCAGGAGAGGCATAAGAGTGGTGCAACGAGGAGAAATACTTTTATTTCTCCTCATTTTTTGCTCTCTTTATGTGTACTGCATTTTGCAGCACACACAGAAGGAGCAATACGCTATTGATTGTTTTTGTGCAGGAAGGTGTCCCTTCCTGCACAACAACAATCATCCATGCAATGCAGGCACTGTGGTGCAAGGGTTCTTGCGCTGGCCCTAGGCTGCTTTTCTTACGCAGGTGTGAGTACAGAAATGCACCGTATTGTTGTAAATTCGGCGCATTCCTGTACTTAAAAAATTATGCAGCTCGGTGCAGCAAAATTGCTTGTGGCACAGCTCTGTATGGAAAATTATTGTATATCCCAAAAGTGAAGAATGACTGTAACAGGACTCAGAGTTGCTTCAGTAGAATGAGATTATGAATCAAGAGATTATGAGTGAGAGAGGATGTGGCTTAACAGCTAGAGCGGTCAGCCTCAAAGCTGGGAAACCGGGTACGAGTCTCGGCAGGTACGCTCAAAATCCTGCGATTCTGGGCAAATCACTTAATCCCCCCTGCCTAACAAATTAAATGTGTCTGTCTGTAATGAAACTGTTGCTCGTGCAAAGCAATGTGATACTTTCGGGTCGAGTATGCACTATATAAAACTCAAACAAAAAAAAAAACAATGGTGGCTAAAGTTATTGAGTATTCATCAGAAAGTGGGAAGATGTTTGGGGCTTGTTGAATTATAGAAAGAGCTTACAACATTATTTGGAGAAATATATTATTTTCTGGGCTTAGGATCTAATGGGACCATTGGTAACTGGGTTAAAGCGGATCATGGCGAGTTCAGGATACATATAACTTTGATAGAAGTATACCACATGGAGAGTGGCACCCCTCTAGAGACTGTGATCTGGTCACCTTTGCATAAAATAGTGCTGATTGTTTAACCAGAGGCTGGGTACCAGAGAGTGTTTTTATGCAGATGATCAGGTGTGCTGTTCAAAAAACAATGCAAAGCACATAGGACAAATATAGGAGGCCATTTTAAAAGCAATTCCCATCATATAGGAATTTGCGGTTCACAGTGTTTGAAAAATGTTTGCGTACGGTTACAATGAATAACTCGAAAATCATCTAACAATGGAAGACCCAGTGGTGAAACATGCATTAGAGTTGGAGTATCGAGGGATTATATAGGACAGAAAGGGTGCCAGGTGGAAACGCGTTTGATAAATACAAGAAGAATTAGCTTTGTTAAAAGAAATGTCTGGTATGGTTCACATGAGGGGCTACATAGTATGATGTTCTCATATAAAGGGAATGGGTAAACCACATATGTCTTTTGCTTAAGTGAGTCTCTGAAATGTAATATACCATATACATAATATGCAGACAAGTGGAGAAAAAAAGAAGAGTAAGCAAACAAAGTTGTTATATTTAGCAACTGGTGAAAAGAATCTTGTGCGTAGATGTAGCTACTACTCTATGAAAAATGTAAAAAGAAAGGACAAAGAAGAGAGTCTGAACACATATGATCAAAGCTAGAGTGGGGATAGAATCAATTTTAAATGATGAAGAAACCCAGAGAGTGGAATGGGGGCCATAGCACATTACAAAAACATAACCACGGAGTATTAGCTTGTATTATTAACAGTGCTCACCTGTATGTGCAATGAAGAAAACCAAAAAGGAATGTGTGGAATTCTTGAAGTATTCTCAACCACTGGTAATTACTCAGGCCCACATTCCTGTCCATTGTTTTGCCCACCATGCCAGCAAGACCACTGACTCATTGTCAGTGAAATTGCTCTCCCACCCTCGCAGCTCCACCATTAAGTGAGCCCTGCCCCTGCACTCTCGAGTGTTGGTGATCGAGGCCCTCCTCCACCCGCAGGTTTCCCTGCGCCTCATCCCTGGTGGTCCAGTGGACCTCTGTCTCCTTCCTCTAACTCTGCTCTTTCACTCGTTTTTCTACCCTTTTTATCTTTCACCTTTCTGCACTTTTCTGCATCTCTGCTCTTTTGTGCCTTATTTCTGCTCATTTTCCCTTCCTCTCGCTCTGCCATTTCACTTGTTTTCACTCGTTTTTCTACCCTCTTTTATCTTTCACCTTTCTGCACTTTTCTGCATCTCTGCTCTTTTGTGCCTTATTTCTGCTCATTTTCCCTTCCTCTCGCTCTGCCCTTTCACTAGTTTTCACTCGTTTTTCTACCCTCTTTTATCTTTCACCTTTCTGCATCTCTGCTCTTTTGTGCCTTATTTCTGCCTATTTTCCCTTTTTTCTTTATCCCTTATTTCCTCCCTTTACCTTTCCCCGCTGCTGCCCCCGTGGCCCCTCCCCCCCAGCGTGACCGGCCCAATCCAGCTCCCCTCCCCGCTCCCGCCTACCAGCTGTCCAGCCCTCCCTGACCCCTACTTAATGGCGGCCACTGCGGGGACAGGCGAGCAAGACCACTGACTCATTGTCAGTGAAATTGCTCTCCCACCCTCGCAGCTCCACCATTAAGTGAGCCCTGCCCCTGCACTCTCGAGTGTTGGTGATCGAGGCCCTCCTCCACCCGCAGGTTTCCTGCGCCTCATCCCTGGTGGTCCAGTGGACCTCTGTCTCCTTCCTCTAACTCTGCTCTTTCACTCGTTTTTCTACCCTTTTTTTTCTTTCACCTTTCTGCACTTTTCTGCATCTCTGCTCTTTTGTGCCTTATTTCTGCTCATTTTCCCTTCTTCTCCCTCTGCCCTTTCACTTGTTTTCACTCGTTTTTCTACCCTCTTTTATCTTTCACCTTTCTGCACTTTTCTGCATCTCTGCTCTTTTGTGCCTTATTTCTGCTCATTTTCCCTTCCTCTCGCTCTGCCCTTTCACTAGTTTTCACTCGTTTTTCTACCCTCTTTTATCTTTCACCTTTCTGCATCTCTGCTCTGTTGTGCCTTATTTCTGCCTATTTTCCCTTTTTTCTTTATCCCTTATTTCCTCCCTTTACCTTTCCCCGCTGCTGCCCCCGCGGCCCCTCCCCCCCAGCGTGACCGGCCCAATCCAGCTCCCCTCCCCGCTCCCGCCTCCCAGCTGTCCAGCCCTCCCCGACCCCTGCTTAATGGCGCCGCTGGCGCGCCGAAGGCGCGTCAAAGGCAAGCCCGTCTGCTCCCGTCCGCGACCAGCGCCAGGAACCCTGGACCTCCGCCCCGCCAACGCTACGACCCAGCAGAACTCCACGCACTCAACCCAGGCCGCAACAACAACTGCAAGCTAGCATCACCAGCCGACTCCCACGGACCCTTCAGCTGTCACCGCTGCCGGCACACCTGCAGCACCGCCAAGAACACGGATCCAGCACAACCCGCCCACAAGAACACAACCGAACCGAAGACCCTGCAATGCATCCTCCTCAACGTCCGATCCCTCCACAAACATGCCACAGAAATCTGGGACCTCCTCGACAGCACCACCCCGGACGTAGCGTTCTTCACCGAAACCTGGACCAACACCACCTCGGGACCGGACATCGCCATTGCCATCCCCCAAGGATACAAGATCTCCAGGAAGGACCGCCCCACCCGCCCAGGAGGAGGAATCGCCATCGTCCACAAATCCAGCCTCCGCCTGAGCACACTCCCTGACGAGCCCACAGAACTGATGGAACACCTTCACTTCAAGATACTGGCCAGCCCCACCGCCACCCTCCGAGGAACTCTCCTCTACCGACCCCTGGACCCCGCGGACCCTTCGCCAACTCCATCACGGACATTATCTCCCCGCAGGCCATCGCATCCACCAACTACACCCTGCTGGGAGACCTCAACTTCCACCTCGACAACCAACTGGACCCCAACACCACATCCCTCCTGGACAACCTCCACAACATTGGACTGCGCCAGATCGTGACCGAGCCCACGCACTCAGCAGGACACACCTCGACCCCTCTTCACTACAGGAAACTCCATCACCTTCAGCCACACCACCGAACTCCCATGGACCGACCATCGTTGCATCCACTTCACCTTCAGAACACCCACCATCCACAGACACCAGCACCTGCTTCCACGAAGAAACTGGACCAAAATCACCGACGACCAGCTCACCTCCTCACTCAACAACTCCACCCCAACCATCGCGGAAAACGACGACCCCAACACCGCAGCCCGAACCCTGCATAGATGGATCTCGGACAGCACCAACACCATAGCCCCCTCAAGAAAAACAACAATACCCGCGCCAAGAAAGCCAGATGGTTTACCACCGAACTTCGAGAGTCCAGAAGCACATGCCGCCACCTCGAAAAGGCCTGGAGGAACACCAAATCCACAGAAGCCCACGACAACTTCAGAGCCGCCACCAACGCCCACCATCAACTCATCAGAGAAACGAGGAAAAAAGCGATTGAAGACAGAATCTCCACCCACGCGCACAACAGCAAGGAACTCTTCAGCATCATCAAGGAGTTCGCCCAACCCACTAGCGAGTCTAACGACATGCCTCCCTCACAAGACCTCTGCGACAAACTCAGCACCTTTTTCCACCACAAAATCAAGAGCATCTACGACAACTTCGACGAAGACAACCAACACACTGAACCCTCACCAACCACCCCCGACACCCGGAAACCAGCGATTGACGACTGGACAGCCCTCACCACCGAAGACACACTGAAGACAATGAAGTCAATCCACTCAGGGGCCCCCACGGAACCCTGCCCCCACCACATCTTCAACAGAGCCGCCGACACCATCGCACCCATGCACCGCCACACCATCAACCGCTCCCTGGCGACCGCCTCGTTCCCCGACGACTGGAAACATGCCGAGGTCAACCCCCTCCTAAAGAAACCCTCAGCGGACCCCACCGACCTCAAAAACTACAGACCCATCTCCCTGCTCCCGTTCCCAGCGAAAGTCATCGAGAAAGCCATCAACAACCAACTCGCCACATTCATTGAACACAACATCCTCGACTCCTCCCAATCCGGCTTCAGAAAAAACCACAGTACGGAAACCGCCCTCCTCGCCGCAACAGACGACATCCGCACCCTACTGGACAAAGGAGAAACAGTAGCCCTCATCCTCCTCGACCTATCAGCGGCGTTCGACACAGTCTCCCACCGAGCCCTAATACGCAGACTCTACGACGCAGGAATCCAGGACAAGGCCCTTGACTGGATCCGCTCCTTCCTCTCCGGCAGGACGCAGCGGGTCAGACTCCCCCCTTTCCTCTAGGACCCCACACCTATGACCTGCGGAGTCCCCCAGGGCTCCTCCCTCAGCCCGACGCTCTTGAACGTCTACATGGCTCCACTCGCCCCCATCGTCAGAACCTACGGACTCAACATCGTGTCATACGCAGACGACACCCAGCTCATCCTCTCCCTATCCAACGAGCCCAACACCGCCAGACGCAACTTTCGAGAAGGCATGGAAGCCGTCGCCAAATGGATGAAAAACAGCTGCCTACAACTAAACACCAACAAAACAGAAGTACTCATCATGGGCCCAAACCCCGATGCCTAGAAGCGACACCTGGTGGCCCCCCGCCCTCGGAAACCCGCCAACCCCCACGGACCACGCACGCAACCTGGGAATCATCCTGGACTCCGAGCTCAAAATGGACCGCCAGATCAACTCTGTCTCGTCTTCCTGCTTCCACACCCTCCGCCTCCTTCGTAAGACCTTCAAATGGATCCCCCTCGAACACCGAAAGACCGTCACTCATGCCCTGGTCACCAGCAGACTCGACTACGGCAACGCACTCTACGCCGGAATAAACAAAAACCTCACCCGCAAGCTACAGAACATCCAGAACGCCGCCGCAAGACTGGTCCTCAACCTGCCAAAACACTGCCACATCTCCCAGCACCTGCGCACACTCCACTGGCTCCCTGTCGAGGCGAGAATCACCTTCAAGATGCTCACCCACGCACACAAGGCCCTCCACGGCACCGGACCAGCATACCTGAACAGCCGACTCAAATTCCACGCACCCCAAAGGACCCTACGATTAGCCCAGCTCTCCTACGCCGTGGTCCCCCGCACCAGAAAGACCAGATCAGGAGGCCGCTCCTTCTCCTTCCTCGCGGCCAAAGCATGGAACGCCCTTCCGCTCCACCTCAGACAGACAACATCGCTCCCCATCTTCGCAAGAAACCTCAAAACCTGGCTCTTCGACAGACCCCCTCCTTGATGGATGGAACCTGCACACCCCCCCCACCCCTAGCGCCTTGAGACCCTTACGGGTGAGTAGTCGCGCTTTAACAAACCCCTGATTGACTCTAGACAGTAACTAGCCATGTGCAAATTAGCCTTCGTGCTGCTGAAATAGGAACAATCCAGCCCAAACTGGCAGGCCAGGTCTAAGAGTGAGCAAAAGACTCGAAATTTGCTTTTGCATAATTACATGAAATTTCAGAAAAAAGTATATGCAATTCAATTTAAGTGCATGAACTGCAAAAAGTGAATCTAGCTTGAAATGCATTCTTGCGTCACTAGGGTGCATTTAGAGATTAAAAATATTGCAAAACCCATAAACACACAAGCACTGCAAACAGCAGCCACTCCTATTCTTGTTGTTTGGGTTGTTCCTGTACGTTTGTGCTAAATTGTTTATGTGAACGTGATCAATGACGCTATTTGGAATATTAGCGTTATTTTGGAAATTTCCTTTAACAAACATAATGTGAAACAGATATTTCATGTGGGCCTAGCTATGTCCCCTCTGAGCAGAACGCATGCATGCAACAATTTTTGGACTATTTAGACCTTGTCAGGACGATGTTGTTGAGCCTTATGGCACATTGAACACAGGACCCACAGCTGGACACACACGTCACACTTAGGGAGTCGCACTTAGACATACAAAAAAAGTGATAAGTGGAATGCTTCAATTAATCTCAGCCACTAGGAATTGCTCAAGGCCACATTCCAGTCCATCATTTTTTTGCCACCAGCCTGGGTCTGACTCTAACAGTGAAAGTCCAGATCAAACTGCCAGGCATCGGCCGCTCTGTAGGGGAAGACAAGCAATCCTAGAGCTCGATAGGCCTTGTAAGGGAGGGGTAGCTTGAGTTCTATGGCACAGTGAGCACAGGGCCCATCTCTGGTCACACATACGACAATGAAGCTGATGGGGATTAGTATGGCAATAGGCAGAGTTGGAGAACTTTAGTAATGGAAGATTACAATAGTCAGAGACATGCTTAGCTTATCTATAAGTAACATGAAGGTGGTACAGTAAGAAAAGTCAAGAAGAAGGTAAACTGAGAAAAGAGATAGGAAAAGGGGCGAAAGGGACGGTGATTGTCCGAATTACAAGGGAAATGGGTTAAGTTGATAGTTCAATGGAAGGGATAAAAGGATAGGAGGGCTGATACCTTCAGAAATAGTCACAAACACTTGGATAATTGAAATATAACATGGGAAACACCTAAATCAAATGTGCAAGGAAATAAAAAATGTGAAGCACTTGTTATTCTCAAGGGATACACTTAAGGAAGAGACACAGTTTATGAAAGAAGAATTGAGCAGGATGATGTGGAGATAATTATGATTGAATGGAGATGAAAAGTAATGTGAAGGGTTAGTCCTAGATCTCTGAGTATGAGCCCTTCTTCAGAACTACCCAGTTTGGGTGCACACTGTTTGTACCCTTCATCAGGAGTGCAACTCGCCATATCGAACTAGCTCCATCAGGCAGGCTACGATCTCTCTGCTATCTGCATAGCGGCCACCACAGCAGCTCTGCTGTAGGCTTCAAAAAAGAAAAAGCTATGCTGTGCAGGCCCGTTGAGCAAGCACAGCCAAGTTTTTTGATTTTCAAGAAAATATCCATTATACAAAAGCTTATTGTTAAAAAACAAAAAAATGAACAGCCCTGACACACTAAGAATAAATTATGCTGGAACATCTGTATGACGTCCATATCCCTATCGGGCAATGGTTTCTGCCAGTAGGAAAGCTTTGGATCTGCCATGCAAATTAAGGCAGATGCCCTGACTCTAATTAGAGTGGGGAGGAGCAGATTTGGTGAACATGGCACTCTGCCACGTTTTGTTTTGAGTACCATGTTCACCAAACTACATATACCACAGAAGCACAAAATGCTTACTTCAAAGGAGTTCGCCCACACGATTTCTCTAAGTACTACTTGTCTCAAATCATATAAGCAAACTCCTAGAAATTTGAGACTGTGCAACAAGGGAAAACATACTTCATTAGTGCGTTATCCAACATTATGAGTCCTGAAACATGAAATGATGCAGATGAATACCAAAATAAGACTTGATTACAAGTATGGCGGTCCACAGACCGCCTCACTCGTAGGGGTGTGGCGGTGGCGGTCTCCTGATTGCCCTATTACGATTTGGGAGGTCGGACTGCCACAGATCCGGCACAGCTGCCAGGAAACCGCAGTTCCCTGGCAGTGTAGGGCGGTCAAGAGTCTGCAATATGCTTGGTGGGACCGCTGCGGTCCCGCCAAGCATATTACGAGTTTCCTCTCCGCCAGCGGTGTCATGGAGGCTCTTACTCTATGAACACTGTGGTGGAGAAGAAACAAAGGGTGCCCTTCAGGCCCCCCTGTGCCTTCTCCGCATGTTGCTGCACACAGGGGGGCACAACATGTGGCCCCCTATGTGCATGCACACCAGTTCCTGAACGGCATGGACTTTTCAGT
This sequence comes from Calotriton arnoldi, assembly GCA_963921515.1. Taxonomy (NCBI): domain Eukaryota; kingdom Metazoa; phylum Chordata; class Amphibia; order Caudata; family Salamandridae; genus Calotriton; species Calotriton arnoldi. The sequence goes on from CAWUFW010003328.1 coordinate 1,102,140, forward strand.
CCATGCCGTGAATGAACTGTTTTTGGTATTCCCATTGCGGTGCCCATTTTCAGACGTTGAAACGTCAAAACAAAAGCCCACCAGACACGAATTACACTCGTAATCTGGCAGGCGGTCTAATCACAGCTTTGCCAAAGTCCAAATCAGGCCCTAAATGTTATCAGTATTTAGTCACCATGTACACGATTTACACATCATATCACAGGCAACTCGCAATGAAGCCATAAGTGTCAGGGTTACAGTAAATGTTAGTTTTAGACTCAGGTTTAGGGCTTGGGTAAAGGAGTAGGGTTGCGTTAAGTAGGTTAGATTTGTTTTGGGGTCAATGTAGCCGTACAGACAATGAAGTGGTTTCACTGATGGAGCTAATTACAGATGTGAGCGTGTGGTTGATATTACGGAAGGAGCTCATTGTCTGGAAGTAAGGAAACATACTGCCTGGCCTTCTTTTCAATAAGAGCAACCTTGTGCAAGTTATTGCACATCCTGCCTAAATTCCCTCCAGACAAGAGGGCTGTTAATGCATCACTACATATATTTATTTTAATATACAGACTTTACGTCCATCCAGTAGAATTGGAGATAGTAATCACTTCCGGTTGAGTGGTTGTAAAATGAACTAGGTGCCACAGTGCTCTTTGAAGAAGGATGGCTCAGGTCGTATATTCTTGTTCCAGGGAACGATACTTAGAGGTGGGGTTGGAGACCTTCTGCATGCACTGCGAGTGGCACGTGCAACAGCACCTTTGCACAATGATGTAATGGAAGAGTTGTGAGGTGACAGATGAATCATGTTATGCGGTTTATGTATGTGTAATATGGCATTACAAACGAAATAAAATGAACCCACTGCTATAAGGGGGTGTCCTTGTCTATCATTTCCTTTGCACCCTGCAGACTGAGTATACATAATTGATTTTCAACACCACCTGTTTTCCTTTTCGCAATTTTGGTGCCACTTTGGTTCATGCCTGAAGAATTCATTATCGCTGTGGACAAATGTGCGCTGTGCAATGGCTTACCTTTGATTTTCAACTGGCTTGTATTTACGCAGTAATGAAATAATATTGAAAATCTGAGAGAAATCCATACCTCATCATAGTCCAATCATGTAAGCCGCTTCCCTCTCTGATTAGCACTGCTGCAGGCATCGCACCCTTCACTCTCCTTCAGCAGTCCATCTGCCACTAATGGCTCAGCTGAAATTAAAGATTTCTGTTGAAGGAAAAGCACTATAACACAGGGGTGTGAGTACACAACTTCAGAATGCTTTAGAAGTGAAATGGGTTGCGACCAGTTTTGGCAGGGCCAGCAGGTCAATGGTACTCTGACCCCACAATCAGCCAGCCATATATGGTGTGTGTGTGTGTGTGTGTGTGTGTGCGCGCATGTGTGTTTGCGTGTGTGTGTGTGTTTCGTGTATATATGAGTATATAGTATGGCAGTCTGACATTTTAAGATTGCTTACTTGGCATAATTGGAAAATGACATACCTAATCAAAACAGGCATGCAAATGCGTAAACTGGCATGACAACCGGAAAACTGGCATCACAATTATATGATGCTTTAGGGACAGGCCCGATAAAGTCCCAGTAATTCCCATTCCCTCCCCCAACAATTACAAATACCACAGGAATCAGTAACTCCAGGGGGTGCAGAATTATTTCCCTTTACAAATTTTTCAGGAGTAAATTCAGAAATTGGTGTTTCCTCACTGGCTCTCTCATGGTTTTGCCCTGTATTTGATCTGGAGACTTCATGTACTTTTGGTAGTTGACGAGTCTATGTGAAAAACACTGAACCTGCAATGTTCCTTGGGAATGTGGCTAGCAACTCATGTTACCAGCGTCATCAGGGATGCTGAGCTACTGATAATAGGAGCCAGTGAGAGCAATTTGCACTGCCATTGCAATGCAAAATCCTGAAATGTACCCTGCCAGGTTGGATCGAACTTTGGCAAATTTGGATAAACCAACACAATATCGCAGTATAAATATTGTGCTGCCAAAATATAGTGGCCTAAAAATTGACAGTAAAAAAGAAAGTAAGTATATAGGAGTAAGTATTGATTTTCTATCCCCAACTGTTGTATAATAAAATATAAATGATATGGATGACTATTAATAGAAGCATATTTGGATTATTGTCCATTCTATCAGTAACTGGAGCCCTGTGTTAAAATCTAAACATTAAGGGGCTTATTTACATGCCCAGTGCGCCACCAGAACATCACTTTTTTTGACATTCTAGTGGTGCACAGCGCAGACCCATATCTACGAGGCCATGGAAAGCCACCCTGCAAGTCATTGCCTCACACTGCCTCTGGGAGGCGGCCATGGCCATTGCAGTGGGTGTTTCCAATAAACGCCCATTGTTTATGACACATTCCCAGATTTACAACATAGCATACATCTGGGAATATGACAAAAACCTGCGCATCCCCAGGGGTGGTGTAACAGGTGTGTTTGTGAAGGAATGTGTCCCTACCTGCACAAACAAAACCTGATTTCAATGCAGGCCCCCTTGCACCATGGTGCAAGGGTGCCTGCATTGGTGCTAGGCAGCCATTTGTGTGCCAGCACAGTGTAAGAATACAGGAATGTGCTGTATCTTGTAGATACAGCACATTTCTACCTTTTCATTTGACGCAGGGCAGTGCTGCAAAGTGACGTGCAGCGCTGCCCTGCATTAAATTGTTAAAAATGAGGCCCATACTTTATTTGGAGTCTGTCGCCCATGTCTATGAAAATGTATTGTTTTTAAAGGTAATGTTGTACTCTTTTGAGTAGTTGGCTTGAAGGAATGTATTTTTGCTGGAATGTGTCACAATAAATAAATCAGAATTAAGACTATCTGGAGTGGCCTTTGCTGAGGACCCGTTGAAACAGATTTGCTGCTGAGGAGAAGCTCCAAGTGGGATAACCCAGTTTCTTCAGCCCAGTGATATCATGCCTTGGCAGTATTGGATCAGATGACTGGTTCAGTCCTCCCGTAGCTGGAAGATGGGATGTTCTAAATTCCATAGCTTTTTAGGCACTGTAGGAGAAGTCCAGTTAGACACAAACAAAGATCCCAGGACCTCAAGGACAGCACTTAGAGGTCAAGACTCACTCTAGCAGAGGCCACGGGCAGGGTGCAAGCTAGGTCTATTTGCAACTGGTCAGGAGGACACTTCAGGAAAACAGAATCCTGCAGCATGTTCTGACCCTGTTGCCACATAGAAGGCCAGCCAACTGACCCTTGTAGTCCACTTCTTTGTGCTGGGTACAAGTGGGAGCAGGTCCAGCACTTCAGGTCTCCTCACAGGTCTCAAACATTAGGTGCACTCCTTAATTTGTTCTTCCTCCAGTCCAGGCATCTTCCCACTATATAAGTTATAAATGAAACAATAATTCTTAAAATATATATTATTAATGCATGTTAAAAAGGAAAATACAAGAAACATATATGTATTTTTTTAAACATTTGTTTATTGGCAATTCTAATACATATTCTTAGAGTTCCAGGATTTGTGTAAATCATTCTTTACATCATAGTACATCTTCACAGTAATATTTAGGATGACTTAGCAGCAATTATGCATTCAATGTTTTATTCTTAACATCACTCAGTATTACTGTCCCATTAATACCTACAGTATATGCTAGCCAGTCTGGGGTCTGTCGCTCCCTGTATTTTCTGGTACATTACTGACGTACTGGGAGTTTACATCGTATTTACATTCATAAAAACAACAATAATGTATAGAAATTAGCAATAAACTAAAATGAAATAATAACAACTTGTAAAATGTGCCAAACTTATTTCTGCATGTGGGTGTCTCAGTTCTATGACGTTTATTGGGGGAGTAGGTGGGTGTGCAGGGTCTGTGCTAGGTGAAAAGTAGCTTCTTTTATCTATTAATAGCAACCATGTGGATGTTTGGCCATTGGTGCACCAATTGCTGTGTATTTCCTCTTGGCTAGGGTATATTGATTGTTCCTCCCATTCCCTATATATTTTCAGGCACTCTGTCGGGTGTCATTGCGTCTCCCACCTCTTCAATTTTGTTATTTACTAATACTAGACTTTCCCAGGTCCGCACTAGTTCCCTCCACTGGTCTGCTATGGACCGCTTGCGCACCCCTCTCGCATCCTCCCTGGAGAGTGCCCTCCCCTCTGCTTCAGTCCAGTTCATGACATCTTGTGTCCAGGCCTCAACCTGTGGTCTCTTTCTGGCCTTCCAGGACATCGCCACTGGTCTCTTGGCCAAAAGCTACGGCTAGGTCTACAAATCTGTTCCCTACTTTCCGTTTCGTTGGGCTGGGAAATAAGCCTAATAGGCCCACCTCCACGGAGCTATCCAGTGTTCTCTCAAGGGTCGCCCCAGTCAATTTCACTACTTCAGCCCAAAAAGGGTTCAGTGCCGGGCAATTCCAAAACATATGAATAAAGTCTACATCTTATCGGTCACACCTCGGGCACTTACGCATCTCCCCTCCATGTATTATTTGCAACCTAAGTGGGGTCAGGTAGGTCATGTGTATGTATGTTGAACTGAATGGATTTCAGCCTTGTGTTGCGGGATATTGACTTAGGGGAGGCCTAGACTCTAACCCAATCCCAGTCCGTGAGTTGCCTGTTTAGGGTTTTCTCCCAGCGGTCTCTGATTTTAGGTAACGGTGTCAGCGATGCCTCTACTAGGGCCATGTAGACCCACTTCACATGATGTTTAGCAGTTCCCAGAGAGAGCAATGCATGTAGTAAGGGGTGAGAGTCCGGTTCTTCCATGCTTTCACCCCATATATCTCTGAATGTGCGGATCAGAGCTTCATACTGCAGGAACTGTCCCATTGGTAATCCATTTTGTTCCACTAATTCCTCAAAGGGGATCAGTGTCTTTGCTTGGTAGCAATCTCCCACTGTCTTTAAGCCCACCTCTGTCCATTCCGCTAATTGCTCAGTGGTAAATACCTGACGTGGTGTATCATACGGAAGACCCACCAAGGGGAGCCGTGGCGTTTAATTAGAAGTCTCTGTTAGCCTGGACATACTCCTTTTCCAGCACTGTAGTAATGTGTTTTGTAGTATCGATCGATAGGGGGTCGCCACCTTATGATCCAGAATTTTGGCCAGTAGGAGAGTGGGATGACCGCCTAACCCACCCAGGAACCTTCCCTCTACATTAACTCCCTCCAGCCACTGCGCTAACCACTGTTTCTGGGGGGCTAGGTAATAGAATTGGAAGTGGGGTGCCCCCAGACCTCCGCTCCGCATCAGGCATCCCAGTGTCACCAGGGAGACTCTTCGACGGGCTTCACCCCATATTAAGTGTCGTACTAATGAGTCCAGGGGGGCAAACCAGCCTCTGGGCAGTACCAGCAGGAAGTTCACGAAATAAAATCAATAGTCTGGGTAACGTAACCATTTTGGTTAATGATTACAGGTAGTTTCAGAGAGATCCAAAATGTAACACAGGATCTGAGCAACTGAAGCGCTCTATCCAGGTTACCCTCGCGCATTTCAGCCAGGGAGTGATAGATATGAATACCTAGTTACTTTTTGGTCCCAGTTAAGCTCCCCTGGAAGTGTTATGGGTCTCGTCAGAGGTCCCAACACCGGGAAGAGGTAGGTTTTGGTCTTATTAACATGCAGTCCTGTCAGGTTCAGGACACGCAAAGCCGTAGCAGATCCGGTCACCGCCTCGCATAGATAAACCAAAAGGTCGTCGTGTATAGGGAAATGAAGTGTTGTTGTCCTTCAGGAGTCAACCCCATCCCAGTCCCCCCTTGGTGAAACAGGGCTGCCAGTGGCTCCATTACCAGGGGAAACAGTACAGGTGACAATGGACACCCCTGCCGCGAGCCATGAGAAATCCCATATTGGGAGGAAACTGTCCCGCCCGTTTTGACTCTTGCAGTGGGATGAGCATATAATATTTTGACCCATTTAATCCAGCCCTCTCCGAGACCCATTCTCTTCATGCATTCAAATAAATAGCCCCAGCTAACTGTATCAAAGGCCTTTTCAAGGTCTATTGACAGAATTGCAGCCTGCCATACATTTTTGCCTCGGGGTGATACTGTATTGAGTAAAGTCTCCTCAGGTTGTATGAGGTATTTCGGGAAGGTATGAACCCATTCTGATCCGTGTGGATTAACGTGGGAATATGTGGGAGCAATCACTGAGGCAGGACCTTGCTTAAAATCTTGAAATCCATATTAAGCATGGATAGCGGTCTGTCATCTTCTACACGGGTCCCTGGGGTTGTTGACATAGGAAACGGAATCACTATGGCGCTTTGCGTGGAGTCTGGGAGTCATCCCAGTCTTAATGATTCGGCATACAGGGTCTCCAGGTGGGGTGCCAATCTGGAGGCAATTCGGCAGGGAGACCATCCAGTCCCGGTGTTTTCCCTTTGGCATTGAGGCTATGGCTTGCCCTATCTCTAGCAATGTCACCCGTCCTCCCAGTAGCACTGTCTGCCTAAGTTTACTTGCCGTAAGGGTGCCAGACATTTTCTAACTGTTTCCTGAGGGGCGGGGGCAGCGTAGAGCCTTTTGCAGTATTCCCGGAACAAAGCGTTAACCGCTCCTGGCTCGTGCATAATCGTGCCCGCAGTGTTGCTGACATGCGTAATTTGGGAACCTCATGTTTCCGGCTTGATCAGCCTTGTTAACCGTCGACCTGATATACCCTCTTCATCGTGCACTCTCGCAAGGTAGCTTTTATAGTCAAACCTTCGCAAGCGTTCGAGCGCTTCATTGTGTAGTGATCTGGCGTCTAAAAGGGCCGCTGATGCTGTCGCATCTGCACTGTGAATGTTGTCAAGTGCACGTAGTCGCTCCTCTAGAGCATCCAATTCCCTGCATAAAACAGTGCGGCTTGTGCTGGAGCTAGGTTCGCTATGGATGACTCCGCTGTTTTCACCCTTTTGGATAGTTTTTGGTGTTCACCTTGGAGGAGCCCCCGGCCCACTGAAACCGTTCTGATGTCCTGGTGCAGCATAGCTTTGGAGCCTGCTATGGCTTCCAGGATTTTAGCTAGTTGTTGCTGCACCAGGTATATTGGTGGTTGAGGCAGCATGCTCGGTTGTTGGGGGTCCGGGGAGTCGTTCACCTTGCGTCGGACTCCCACTGACTTAGTTCTGGCCTTGCCCATGTTCACACATGGCCCCCCCACCAGGCATCTCTGCAGCCTGAAAATTGTTCGTGGAGCGTCTGTACAAGGTGGCCCCTAGAAGGGAAGAGGGGCGGTCCAACAAGTTTCCACAGGTGCCCAGCTATTCCCAGTAGGCTCCTGTGCACACCGTGCATGTAGAGGGTCACCCTTTCAAGTATTCAAATGATGCAGGTGTTCGGTCGCCTTCCCAAGGCACCCCCTGCAGTGTGCTCCACACTACCACAAGCATTATCTGTTTTCAACCACTGCTTTCCAATTGTGCGTGGTCCCCCAGGGGGGAAGGAAAGAGGCCGTCCACTTTTTAATTAGGGGCCCCTGTTCTTCACCCGGTTCAAGTCTGAGGTGGGGGCTGGCCACCTGCCGCTTCTAAGTCACACTGGCAGGGAAAGCCCATTCACGCCATCTAGGGAGTTAACTATTCTGCTTCAGGGTATTGCCAAGTCTCAGGTCGCTCACCTTTGTCGTCAGGAGAAGGCCCTCTCCGCCTTGTCGCATCTGGGCATGTTGAGCATGTCTCCCGGCCATTATATTGCCGCATAGGGCAACAAGGCAGCTAATTTTATGCCCGGGACATCTGATGCTTGCCTCGGTCGAGCACTTTCCCACCGTGAGGTTTCACTAGTCAATGTTCGTCAGGTTCTCGGTTCTCCCCTCTCCCCCCAAGCCCGTCTCTGCGAGGGGCTAAAGTGCGCTGGTCTCAGCGGGCCGCACTCTCCTCCTCTGGGCAGTTTCCAATGCACCGGGAGGCCCTGTGGTTTCTCCTCAGCTCCCCGTAGATGCTACTGCTTCTCTTCACATGTTTACGCACTGCGCCACAGTTCGCTGCTTTAAGCTCAGCTCCTCTCTCGGCCCCAGGGCCCGCAAGGGCCGCACAGGTCCTGCTTGCCTTTGTAGTTTTTTGCACCCAATCTAGGGTCAGGATCCTCCCGAGCACTTCCGGGCCTCCCAGCTCAGCACGGGTGGTAGACGATTCTGCTGCAGACCAGTCTCTAGATCCGTCTCTGACCTCTGGCCTCTGTGCTCTCTGGCTCGTCAGGGCTCGGCAGTCGCCACGTCTCCCAGCCTCCTCCCCCTGCGGGTCTCAACGACGCACCCAGGCCGTTTATTCTTCGCCTATGCACAGGGTCGTGCCAGTTGGAGATACTCTCCTTAAGTTCACAGGCACCTCACCGGTTCCGGGTGCCTGTTTTTTTGTCGCTTCAACTCATCCCGGACTCCAGGATTATCAGGAGAAATTACAGGCCGATACGGAGCTCCGGGCTCACGCGTCCGCCATGTCTGCTACCAAGCCACGCCCCCAAGAAACATATATGTGTTAATGATTTTTTTAAAATAATAAACAATCAAATTTTAAATTTATTTAATCAGAAATAATATTTGAAAATATTCCAAGAATATAAATATTTAAAAAAAGAAATCACAATAGCAAATTAGTTAAAGGAAACAAAAACATTTGAAAAAAGATATCATTTTAAATTAAATATGCTCAAATAGCTTCAAAAACTTCAATACCAAAGTATTATGTAGTAACCTAACCTCAATCCAAAATTACTGAAAAATAAACAAAAATAATTTGAAAAAAATGTGCATGTAATTGGGAAGGATATGATTCCTTCTGAAGTAATACGTCTTGTCAGGTTCAAAACACAAATTCAATTAATAATCTTGGTTTTAGTCCTGGTGTCTGTAACAAAGAGCAGACAGTCTTAACTTAAGAAAAAGTGTGAAATATATTTAGCAACACTAACGCAATTAAAATATCAAAACACAACACAATAAAAATCAAAAACAATTTCTCAAAATCTTGAAAAAATATTAAGAAACGTGAAACCCAAATTATTAAAATACAACAGAAGGAACCAAAGATATGAATTATTAACTTTTTAGATCAAAAAGCACCATGAAAACCAAAATTGCCAATTGAAAGTTATGATTGACCAGGACCTGGGCACGATTTCAAGCTGAAGGCGATGAAGTAAATGTCAGATAGACCAAGCAGGCCATGCCAGTCAAAGATTTTATCTCCTGCCTTTTTTAAGGAACTTGAAATCCTCCAGCAGGCTATATTGGTTAGGTCTACTCGAAGATGGACAGCCGTTTTTCCGAGATCCCACTGAAGTCAATGGTTTTGGCCAGAAAGAGGGAAAAATTAACATTTTACCCCAATCAGCATTCTCTTGAAGCGAAATACTTTTCGCACCTTCACCCAGTCAAGAAGTCTACATTGGGACTTAGGGCCTGATTACAAGTTCCATGGTCCATAAGACCGCCGAAACCTTGGTGGCAGTCCGACCACTGCTGCACTGCAGGACTATCCGCAGTATTACGACTGCGGTGGTCGGACCGCTGCGACCACCAGGGATCCAGGATCCTGCGGCGTTCACGCAGCAGTCAGAGGCAGAAATATGCTGTCAGTGCCGCAGCGGCACTGCCAAGCATATTTCAGATTCCCTCACAACCACCCTTTTCATGTCGGTGAGCCCGCCATGAAAAGGGTGGTGGTGAGGAAACTAAGGGGGCCCTAACAGGGCCCCCGCCACCTCAGGCCCAAGGGAGTACATGTGGGAGGGCATTTGCACCCCCACTTCTTGCACGGTGTGGCATGTATGCCACACAGTGCAGGAAGGTGCAGTCAGCGGTCTGACTACATCGGTATGCATTATACACTCTTCTATGAACCTTGCATACTGCCGCAGTCAGACTGCTGCAACACCACCCGACAGGCCAGGATTTAACTCCTGATCCGGCGGGCGGTCGCACCACAGGTTTGGCGGTCCTACAGCAGACGGTGGAGGATCGCCGTCACAGTAGGACCACAAAACTCATAATCAGTCAATTAGGTTTTTTCAAAATCCTCCATCATGACAAGCCAGGAATCTATAGCCAGGCAAGACCTACTGAAGCCGGATATCATAGCCACAAGAGTCTGCTAAAGTCTTCTTTTTTCAGGTGGCAAAAAGCTCTGTAATTGACCAACTTGATTTGCCAAGAAACTCCAGTCACACATTCCCCCAATATAGCCATATCTCAAAAGGTAAAAAATAATATAAGATATCCAAATTCAAAATGCAAATAAAAATAATATACACTGTAAAATTAACAATAACCAACCAAACCCCAAAACACAACACAATCCATAAAAAATAATAAAATGTTAGTTTAAACATATACAAATGCATATTTTTACATTAAGATAATTGGACATATAGACAAATTGTAGTTGAACTGCTGGTCCATTTTGATCTATTATGTGCTGTGTCTGATTTTAGTATTTATTGTGTCATCTTTATGCTTTTATGGTCTTTGTTGGCCGAATAAAGATTTCTCTGGCTGACTTACAAATAATGTCTACATGAAAATATGCACATTATATACATTCATAATTCTTAGCACTACTGACCCAACCTTCCAATAAAATCTCCAATCCTAAATTACAATTTAGTACTTTTTTTAAACATGTAACTAAATAATAATGACAAAAGTAACATATTATTCTATTACCAGTAACTAAGAAATAATGTAAAAAATACTACCGATCCAAACTCTCCTTAAATCAGACAACCAGAAATGAATGTTTAATAAACTATTTATTAATTTATTAATCATGGTAACAAACACATAATGGGAGAAATATCAAATGATTCAATTAAAATTAATTAACATACATGTTAAATAAACATTATTCACCTATACCACCAGCAAACCCAATAACCCAAATAAAAGATCGCACATTACTCTAATTTCATTTCAAAATAATAAAAATTAGATTAGATAAATAATTAAATAAAAACATATTACACTACAGTAAAAACCAACACAATAAAAAAATGCTATAACAGTAAACTATATTTTAAACTTCATTTTTTTGCAAAAAAGTAGAAAGTATACACTTAAACTCAGTATTTCTGTCAACAATATTTTTGTAGTCATGATATTTTGACCACAATATTAAGGTCACATGATATTTCAGAGTCTATATTTAGGTAGAACACCATTCTCAACTCCACAGCTACTACCTTGAAGACATATATATATATATATATATATTACAACAACATCCTCCGTGTACCGGAGCCCCCAACCCTTCAGGGCGGCCTCTTTCAACAGTGGGTACGGAGCAGCCCACCAATTCCAAAAACAACAAAGTAGAGGCCCGTTGCTGGAAAGATGCATTTATTCGTAACACAGCAGCACAAAGAAGCTTCCTGCTCCTTACGCGTTTCAGCGACCACTGCCGCCTTGCTCACAGGTGGAAGCCATTCATTATGCATGGTGTAAACGTGCGTGCTTTAAAACAATAAGTCACATGACCAGTTCATTTGAAAACTACAAATCCCACAATGCAGGTAAGTTATTCTTGTAAATACAGATGGGAAACTCCACTTTCATGATGTACCTGCACGATGTATTAGTGGAAAATAAACAATGCAACTGGTCCTGTTGTTTGTTATTTTTTTGTTTCTTGCAAAGTGCTCAATTGTTCCAAACGTGCGTCGAAAAATGCTCATCTCCAGCACGATCAAAAAGGAAAGTCCTCCTTTTCGAATCCCTTCCATGCGCTCTCTGAATTTGCTGAATAGCTTAACCTTTCGTAGGTCTAGAGAGTACAAGTGGGTCATGCTCCTCGTGATACAACACAACAACATCCTCCGTGTACCGGAGCCCCCAACCCTTCAGGGCGGCCTCTTTCAACAGTGGGTACGGAGCAGCCCACCAATTCCAAAAACAACAAAGTAGAGGCCCGTTGCTGGAAAGATGCAATTATTCGTAACACAGCAGCACAAAGAAGCTTCCTGCTCCTTACGCGTTTCAGCGACCACTGCCGCCTAGCTCACAGGTGGAAGCCATTCATTATGCATGGTGCAAACGTGCGTGCTTTAAAACAATAAGTCACATGACCAGTTCATTTGAAAACTACAAATCCCACAATGCAGGTAAGTTATTCTTGTAAATACAGATGGGAAACTCCACTTTCATGATGTACCTGCACGATGTATTAGTGGAAAATAAACAATGCAACTGGTCCTGTTGTTTGTTATTTTTTTGTTTCTTGCAAAGTGCTCAATTGTTCCAAACGTGCGTCGAAAAATGCTCATCTCCAGCACGATCAAAAAAGAAAGTCCTCCTTTTCGACTCACTTCCATGCGCTCTCTGAATTTGCTGAATAGCTTAACCTTTCGTAGGTCTAGAGAGTACAAGTGGGTCATGCTCCTCGTGATACAACACAACAACATCCTCCGTGTACCGGAGCCCCCAACCCTTCAGGGCGGCCTCTTTCAACAGTGGGTACGGAGCAGCCCACCAATTCCAAAAACAACAAAGTAGAGGCCCGTTGCTGGAAAGATGCATTTATTCGTAACACAGCAGCACAAAGAAGCTTCCTGCTCCTTACGCGTTTCAGCGACCACTGCCGCCTTGCTCACAGATGGAAGCCATTCATTATGCATGGTGGAAACGTGCGTGCTTTAAAACAATAAGTCACATGACCAGTTCATTTGAAAACTACAAATCCCACAATGCAGGTAAGTTATTCTTGTAAATACAGATGGGAAACTCCACTTTCATGATGTACCTGCACGATGTATTAGTGGAAAATAAACAATGCAACTGGTCCTGTTGTTTGTTATTTTTTTTGTTTCTTGCAAAGTGCTCAATTGTTCCAAACGTGCGTCGAAAAATGCTCATCTCCAGCACGATCAAAAAGGAAAGTCTCCTTTTCGAATCCCTTCCATGCGCTCTCTGAATTTGCTGAATAGCTTAACCTTTCGTAGGTCTAGAGAGTACAAGTGGGTCATGCTCCTCGTGATACAACAGAACAACATCCTCCGTGTACCGGAGCCCACAACCCTTCAGGGCGGCCTCTTTCAACAGTGGGTACGGAGCAGCCCACCAATTCCAAAAACAACAAAGTAGAGGCCCGTTGCTGGAAAGATGCATTTATTCGTAACACAGCAGCACAAAGAAGCTTCCTGCTCCTTACGCGTTTCAGCGACCACTGCCGCCTTGCTCACAGGTGGGAGCCATTCATTATGCATGGTGCAAACGTGCGTGCTTTAAAACAATAAGTCACATGACCAGTTCATTTGAAAACTACGAATCCCACAATGCAGGTAAGTTATTCTTGTAAATACAGATGGGAAACTCCACTTTCATGATGTACCTGCACGATGTATTAGTGGAAAATAAACAATGCAACTGGTCCTGTTGTTTGTTATTTTTTGTTTCTTGCAAAGTGCTCAATTGTTCCAAACGTGCGTCGAAAAATGCTCATCTCCAGCACGATCAAAAAGGAAAGTCCTCCTTTTCGAATCCCTTCCATGCGCTCTCTGAATTTGCTGAATAGCTTAACCTTTCGTAGGTCTAGAGAGTACAAGTGGGTCATGCTCCTCGTGATACAACACAACAACATCCTCCGTGTACCGGAGCCCCAACCCTTCAGGGCGGCCTCTTTCAACAGTGGGTACGGAGCAGCCCACCAATTCCAAAAACAAAAAGTAGAGGCCCGTTGCTGGAAAGATGCATTTATTCGTAACACAGCAGCACAAAGAAGCTTCCTGCTCCTTACGCGTTTCAGCGACCACTGCCGCCTTGCTCACAGGTGGAAGCCATTCATTATGCATGGTGCAAACGTGCGTGCTTTAAAACAATAAGTCACATGACCAGTTCATTTGAAAACTACAAATCCCACAATGCAGGTAAGTTATTCTTGTAAATACAGATGGGAAACTCCACTTTCATGATGTACCTGCACGATGTATTAGTGGAAAATAAACAATGCAACTGGTCCTGTTGTTTGTTATTTTTTGTTTCTTGCAAAGTGCTCAATTGTTCCAAACGTGCGTCGAAAAATGCTCATCTCCAGCACGATCAAAAGGAAAGTCCTCCTTTTCGAATCCCTTCCATGCGCTCTCTGAATTTGCTGAATAGCTTAACCTTTCGTAGGTCTAGAGAGTACAAGTGGGTCATGCTCCTCGTGATACAACACAACAACATCCTCCGTGTGCGGAGCCCCCAACCCTTCAGGGCGGCCTCTTTCAACAGTGGGAACGGAGCAGCCCACCAATTCCAAAAACAACAAAGTAGAGGCCCATTGCTGGAAAGATGCATTTATTCGTAACACAGCAGCACAAAAAAGCTTCCTGCTCCTTACGCGTTTCAGCGACCACTGCCGCCTTGCTCACAGGTGGAAGCCATTCATTATGCATGGTGCAAACGTGCGTGCTTTAAAACAATAAGTCACATGACCAGTTCATTTGAAAACTACAAATCCCACAATGCAGGTAAGTTATTCTTGTAAATACAGATGGGAAACTCCACTTTCATGATGTACCTGCACGATGTATTAGTGGAAAATAAACAATGCAACTGGTCCTGTTGTTTGTTATTTTTTGTTTCTTGCAAAGTGCTCAATTGTTCCAAACGTGCGTCGGAAAATGCTCATCTCCAGCACGATCAAAAAGGAAAGTCCTCCTTTTCGAATCCCTTCCATGCGCTCTCTGAATTTGCTGAATAGCTTAACCTTTCGTAGGTCTAGAGAGTACAAGTGGGTCATGCTCCACTTGTTTTTGGAATTGGTGGGCTGCTCCGTACCCACTGTTGAAAGAGGCCGCCCTGAAGGGTTGGGGGCTCCGGTACACGGAGGATGTTGTTGTGTTGTATCAGAGAGCGCATGGAAGGGATTCGAAAAGGAGGACTTTCCTTTTTGATCGTGCTGGAGATGAGCATTTTTCGACGCACGTTTGGAACAATTGAGCACTTTGCAAGAAACAAAAAATAACAAACAACAGGACCAGTTGCATTGTTTATTTTCCACTAATACATCGTGCAGGTACATCATGAAAGTGGAGTTTCCCATCTGTATTTACAAGAATAACTTACCTGCATTGTGGGATTTGTAGTTTTCAAATGAACTGGTCATGTGACTTATTGTTTTAAAGCACGCACGTTTGCACCATGCATAATGAATGGCTTCCACCTGTGAGCAAGGCGGCAGTGGTCGCTGAAACGCGTAAGGAGCAGGAAGCTGCTTTGTGCTGCTGTGTTACGAATAAATGCATCTTTCCAGCAACGGGCCTCTACTTTGTTGTTTTTGGAATTGGTGGGCTGCTCCGTACCCACTGTTGAAGGAGGCCGCCCTGAAGGGTTGGGGGCTCCGGTACACGGAGGATGTTGTTGTGTTGTATCACGAGGAGCATGACCCACTTGTACTCTCTAGACCTACGAAAGGTTAAGCTATTCAGCAAATTCAGAGAGCGCATGGAAGGGATTCGAAAGGAGACTTTCCTTTTGATCGTGCTGGAGATGAGCATTTTTCGACGCACGTTTGGAACAATTGAGCACTTTGCAAGACAAAAAAATAACAAACAACAGGACCAGTTGCATTGTTTATTTTCCACTAATACATCGTGCAGGTACATCATGAAAGTGGAGTTTCCCATCTGTATTTACAAGAATAACTTACCTGCATTGTGGGATTTGTAGTTTTCAAATGAACTGGTCATGTGACTTATTGTTTTAAAGCACGCACGTTTGCACCATGCATAATGAATGGCTTCCATCTGTGAGCAAGGCGGCAGTGGTCGCTGAAACGCGTAAGGAGCAGGAAGCTTCTTTGTGCTGCTGTGTTACGAATAAATGCATCTTTCCAGCAACGGGCCTCTACTTTGTTGTTTTTGGAATTGGTTGGCTGCTCCGTACCCACTGTTGAAAGAGGCCGCCCTGAAGGGTTGGGGGCTCCGGTTCACGGAGGATGTTGTTGTGTTGTATCACGAGGAGCATGACCCACTTGTACTCTCTAGACCTACGAAAGGTTAAGCTATTCAGCAAATTCAGAGAGCGCATGGAAGGGATTCGAAAAGGAGGACTTTCTTTTTGATCGTGCTGGAGATGAGCATTTTTCGGCGCACGTTTGGAACAATTGAGCACTTTGCAAGAAACAAAAATAACAAACAACAGGACCAGTTGCATTGTTTATTTTCCACTAATACATCGTGCAGGTACATCATGAAAGTGGAGTTTCCCATCTGTATTTACAAGAATAACTTACCTGCATTGTGGGATTTGTAGTTTTCAAATGAACTGGTCATGTGACTTATTGTTTTAAAGCATGCACGTTTGCACCATGCATAATGAATGGCTTCCACCTGTGAGCAAGGCGGCAGTGGTCGCTGAAACGGGTAAGGAGCAGGAAGCTTCTTTGTGCTGCTGTGTTACGAATAAATGCATCTTTCCAGCAACGGGCCTCTACTTTGTTGTTTTTGGAATTGGTGGGCTGCTCCGTACCCACTGTTGAAAGAGGCCGCCCTGAAGGGTTGGGGGCTCCGGTACACGGAGGATGTTGTTGTGTTGTATCACGAGGAGCATGACCCACTTGTACTCTCTAGACCTACGAAAGGTTAAGCTATTCAGCAAATTCAGAGAGCGCATGGAAGGGATTCGAAAAGGAGGACTTTCCTTTTTGATCGTGCTGGAGATGAGCATTTTTCGATGCACGTTTGGAACAATTGAGCACTTTGCAAGAAACAAAAAAATAACAAACAACAGGACCAGTTGCATTGTTTATTTTCCACTAATACATCGTGCAGGTACATCATGAAAGTGGAGTTTCCCATCTGTATTTACAAGAATAACTTACCTGCATTGTGGGATTTGTAGTTTTCAAATGAACTGGTCATGTGACTTATTGTTTTAAAGCACGCACGTTTGCACCATGCATAATGAATGGCTTCCACCTGTGAGCAAGGCGGCAGTGGTTGCTGAAACGCGTAAGGAGCAGGAAGCTTCTTTGTGCTGCTGTGTTACGAATAAATGCATCTTTCCAGCAACGGGCCTCTACTTTGTTGTGTTTGTTGTATATATATATATATATATATATATATATATATATATATATACACATATATATATATATATATATACTGAAAAAACCATAGGTTTCAAACACATTATAGTTAGAAATTAGCATTTAAAAAACCTTTGAAATTCACTGAAAAAAACCATAGGTTTTAGGGACAGTTATAGTTAGTTGGACATTTCACTCGTACAAAACCCGTGAAATTCCCCCGTTATAGTTAGTTTAGCTAACTATAACTCGCGCCCCCGCAATGCACTGCTGATGACATCACATATTACATCACTCATGACATGGTCAGTGACATCACTCATGACATCACTGATGACATCTCAAATGACATCACTGATGACATCATGCAGTGACTGTGTGTTTCTATAAAGTTTAAATATGTTTAATATATATGCCAAGGTGTATTGAAGAATGAGTGGGTGTATAATTGTCTGGATGGATGATTTAGTAGGTGCGTGACTGACTCTATAAGTGAGTGATTAAACGTATCTTACTAAATGCATGGGTTAGTGACTAAACTGTGTGAATGTCTTTATCCGTCTGTCTGTTGCTGTGTAAGTGGCTGCATGGGTTTGTAAATAGCTACATGAGTGTCTATATGAGTTATTGATTAGTTGTCTGAGTATCTGTATGGGTGCCTGAGTGTTTGTGTGGGTGGGGTGTGTGTGACTGCGCATAGATGTATGAGTGGGTTATTCACTGGGTGCATGGTTTCAAGAGTGCATCTGTGATGGACTGTATGGGTGTGTTAGTGAGTGAATGGGTGTGTTAGTGAGTGAATGTATATCTCTGTGGTACATGTGTGAGTAACTACATATGTGAAAGGCAGTATATATGTGTGTTGGAGTATATAAATGGGTATACGTGAGAGTGTGTGATTGTGAGAGTGGCTGTATGGATGAGTGTGTACTTGTATCAGTGATTGTATAAGAGCGTAAGAATGTGCTAGTATTTGTATGAGTAAGTGAGCTGGTGTGTGTATAACTGTATAGGTGAGTAAATGGCAGTGTGATTAATTATTTGCATGACTGACTAGGTGTGTGAGTACCTCTATGGATGAGTGGCGGTGTGTGAGTGTCTATGTAGGTGTATGAGTGCATATGATAGTCCTGTACTGAGTGACCGTAAGTATGAGTGACTTTACAGGTGAGTGAGTGGATGTGTGTGTAGACCTAAGAATCAATGAGTGTGTATGTAGTTATTGGTGTTGGAGTGTCTATGGTTTTGAGAATGGCAGTCTGTAATTTACAGTGGGTGTATCAAAAGTTATATTAGGGTGTGAGAAGATGCATCAAATTATCACATGGATGATGTCATCAGTGATGTCATTTGAGATGTCATCAGTGATGTCATCAGTGATGTCACTGACCATGTCATGAGTGATGTAATATGTGACGTCATCAGCAGTGCATTGCGGGGGCGCGAGTTATAGTTAGCTGAACTAACTATAACGGGGGAATTTCACGGGTTTTGTACGAGTGAAATGTCCAACTAACTATAACTGTCCCTAAAACCTATGGTTTTTTCAGTGAATTTCAAAGGTTTTTTAAATGCATGCCCTCTTTTTTTTAATTTTAAAAATATTTGGGGGGGTTCTGCGTGGCCCCCCTCCCTAGGCCATTTAAGGCCCCGGGGACCCCATCCACCGGGGCCAGCCTTGCCCTTTTTTATTTTAATTTTTTATTTTTGGGGAGGGGGGCTGCATGGCCCCCCTCCCGGGCCACTAATGGCCCCGGGGACCCCATCCCCCAGGGCCTGGCCACTCGTTGGGGACCTTAGGGGTCCCCAATCCCCGCACGGTCCCGCCGGCTCCCCGCGTCCTGCGGGAGCCGGCATTGCTTTTCCATAAGGGGAGCTGCTGACATGCAGCTCCCCTTATGGAAAAGCAATCTGCTTGCTTCATTGAAGCGAGAGCAGGTTTCCCTGCTCTCGCTTCAATGAAGCAAGCTAGTTTGCAATAACAGGGTGGGAACCGCGAGGCTCCCGCCCTGCCATTGCAAACAGCAGTGTCCCGGGGGTAGACACCCCAGGACACTGCAGGAGCCGGCCCTGGGGGGTGGTGGTCCCCAGGGCCATCAAGGGCTCCAGGAGGGGGGCTGCGCGGCCACCCTCCCATCCTGTGCACAGCCCCGGGGAGGTGGTGGTCCCTGGGGCTCGGGTGTCCGAAACGGTGCCCCGGGGAGGTGGCAGTCCCCGGGGCATGTGGGGGGGCTCGAGCCCCCCCACACAGGTAATTTAAAAATAAAAAAACGAAGCCCCGGGGGGTGGCGGTCCCTGGGGCTGCGGGGGGGCCGTGTGCCCCCGCCACCATTATTTTTATAAAGCCCCGGGGGGTGGCGTTCCCCGGGGCTTGGGGGGCCTTAGAGGCCCCCCATGTTATTATTTAATAAACCCCCGCATGCCCCCGGGACTTGGCCCACCTGGGGGCCAATTAACCACGAAGCGGCCTTGTAGGACCACCTGAGCATGCCTAGGGGGTCAGGGTGTTTCTACCCTGCCCCCTGTTTGCGTTTTTTGCGTCTGTTTTCATCTTTTCTTGTGCCTCGGTTCTACCGAGGAACAAGATGGCTGCCAACACTTCCTGGTTTGGAGTGTTGACAGCCAATTAGCATACAGCTCGTGATCGGGAGGGTACGCGGACCCTACGCGGCCATAGATATATATGTAATTTTATTTTTGATTTTCTCAGGAACTACTGAACGGATTTACACCATTTAAGCAAAAGGCACGACTCTGAACCAAGGGCTACGTTTTTGGCAAATTTGGTGTAATTCCGTTCAGCAGTTCGGGCTGTAGCTGCGATGAAAGGTTCCTATGGAAAATTGCATGGGGAAAACACGTTTTGGGACCCCCTTTTTTCTCGGCCCCCGCTTGCCGAATCACCCCGAAACTTTCAGGATAGGAGCGGACCGGAGCGGGCTACAAAGTTTGAAAACTTCGAGAAGATTCGTCAACCGGCGCCAAAGTTATTTCAAATAGAATGTTGCGGATTTCCTATGGAAAATAGGTCCTAACTATAACTATCTGCTGCGACAGCCAGTAGATAATATATATATATATATATATTCACTGAAAAAACCATCGGTTTTACAGACGTTATAGTTAGAAATTAGCATTTAAAAAACCTTTGAAATTCACTGAAAAAACCATAGGTCATGTCATTTGAGATGTCATCAGTGATGTCATCAGTGATGTCACTGATCATGTCATGAATGATGTAATATGTGACGTCATCAGCAGTGCATTGTGGGGCGCGAGTTATAGTTAGCTGAACTAACTATAACGCCGGAATTTCTATGGTTTTGTACGAGTGAAATGTCCAGCTAACTATAACGTCCCTGAAATCTATGGTATTTTCGGTGAATTTCAAAGGTTTTATAAATGCTAATTTCTAACTATAACGTCTGTAAAACCTACGGCTTTTTCAGTGAATTTCAAAGGTTTTATAAATGCTCATTTCTAACTACAATGTCCCTCAAACCTATATTGTTTTTAACTAAATTTAAAAAAGACGTGCATACTTTTTGTAGTGAAAAACTAACTGTAACAGTAGTCTGTTATAAGTTATAATTTAACAATGTTTAAAACTTAATTAGCACTAATTAACATATAAGTGTGGAAAAGTGTGACGCAGCAGCTATGATACCTGACTTCGAACAACAGCGTTCACAGTTCGATTCCCGGCTCCAGCGGCACGTTAGCCCACCACTATGTCACTGTGGGCAACACCTTGCTTAATCTTTCCGATGCCCCCGAGCGCCGGCACACCTTTCCAGGGGTAGCTGTACGCTTTACAAATGCTCGCATTTTTTTAATTTAAAACCATAGTGATGAGAAATATTATCACGTTTTTTTTTCTTCTATTCTGAAAGATCTTTTTTTTTATGTTTTCTATTTAGAATTACGGCATTTAATAAATGTATTTACTCATGAGAATGGAAATGACATGGTTTTCCGGGTAACAGTTTGTAAGCTCTCCAACGTATGTACATATGAAGGACCTTATACGTGATAGGATCGAAATCGAAACTTTTTCCGCTTCACATTTTGTAACTTTTCCCAACACGTGCACAAGTTAAACAGTTAAAACGTGAGCACGTGTCAACTGTAAAACGTGACATCTAAATGGGCGGAGCCGTATTTTCCTTCCATAGACTACTCAATAACCAAAAAGTATATAAACCACACCCGTTGATTGATTAGTTTCGTTTTTGCGAGTTATTTACGCGTCTCCATTCAGTGATGCAGGTGCTCTTTTCTAGAGTCGGATTCTTCTTTTGCGGCCACAAAACATAATCCTGAGTTGTAAGTTGTTTCATTATGGCATACTAGATATTTATAATACGTAGCTATTTGTCAATATTTAAACAGTTGTATTTAGAAAAAAGTGTTATTGGTTGTTTTTGCCATTTATATGTAACGTCAACAGCTTCTTTTCAGAAACAGACTGAATACAGCAAACATTGTTCCTGTTCTGGCTCCTTTGAGCTCATATAGTGTGACTTTGTATATTATAATATTGACACTGTACTTGACCTCAGAAGTGTTGGTGACCCGTCGGCGCGAAGACTAAAGATTCATATGTAACGTCAGCAGCTTCTAGTTTGTAGTCTATTTCCCCTTGAGATCATATAGTGTGAGTATGTATATTATAATAACCACACATTATGATCTCAGAGGAGTTTGTGACCCGTCGGCGCGAAGACTAAAGATTTATATGTAACGTCAGCAGCTTCTGGTTTTTAGTCTATTTCTCCCTTGAGGTCATATAGTGTGAGTATGTATATTGTAATATTAACATTTATACTGACCTCAGTGGAGTTTATGACCCGTCGACGCGAAGACTAAAGATTTATATTTAACGTCAGCACCTTCTCGTTCTTACTCTGTTTCTTCCTTGGGATCATATACTGTGAATATGTATATTATAATATTAACAGTCATTGTGATATCAGAGCACTTTATGACCCGTTGGCGCGAAGATGAAAGATTTCGAAGTCCCGGAGAAAAGAAGCTCTGAACATACTCATCGCTGGAAAGTATTTCGTTATTGATCTTGTTTTGTATTGATGACTTCATTTTCATTGTCCTTTTTGTGTGCCATCAGTGACACTGTGTATATTGTAAGAGTGTGATATTCCCACACAACAGGAATTGGAGATTTGTCGCCGCCAGGAGTAAACCATCTGAAATACAGTTTACTGACCTTTATAACTTACTTGATCAGATATTTTTACAGTGACAATATTTTGGGAAATTGCAGTTTAAAAAAAAATAGTTCCCATAGATACTTTCTTAGTGAATCCCTTTGATAAACCCTACATTTCTGAATGTTTTTTTGCTATTTCTATTTTTGTCTGTTGCGGTTCCTATTCACCTTCTCCCTATAGAATATATACGACCAGCAGTGTAGTGCAGAGGTGTAGTGCAGCGGCCAGGGCAGCTGACTTCGGAGCACAGGGTTCACGGTTCGATCCCCGGCTCCGGCAGCAGCTCAGCTCAGCACCATGTGACTCTGGGCAATAGCTCACTTAATTTCCACTCCAGCCCCCAGCGCCTTGAGACCCGTAAGGGTGAGTAGCTGCGCTATATAAAAACGGACTTACAGTGTATATTATTATACTATTATCCTATATATTCTTAAAGGAGTACGTGATTTGTTAGCGGAGCAGTGAGTGACCTCTAAGCACTACGACCGAACTTTCCCGAATTCTACAGAAAAGAAATTATAAAAAATGATAAAGCGTACATTTCTATGTAATATAAAGTGATTTGTGTTTAACTGTTTTTTACTTGTTATGGTTCTTGTGACCTGAGATGATGTAGTGCGGGAGTGTTTCTTGTAGCACTTCTTTTCTACTTTATCTAAAAGTAACTCATGCCCTCTTATATTATCAAGAATATGGGGCAACACTTTTACAAACTATAGCAGAAAAAAAAGGGAGGGTGTGGCCACGCTTAAGGGATATTTTATGAATTGCATTTTTATTTGTCACCTCTTTGATATATACAGCTTCAGTTTTCGAAGAAAGTTTATTTGTAATTGCTTAATAAAAACTGTTTCAAACCTAAACTGAAATTTTTGCTGCGCAACCACACCTCCCTGTCAGAAAAGTAAACACCACATTCTAAGTAAATAGTGCTACTGGGAAGTATCCCACCCGCAAACTTAATAAAAAGAAGACCGCAACACACTCTGTTATTTTCCTGCCGTGATTTGTACACCCCACACCAATTATATAAATGGCCCTTAAAATATGTAAAAAACAATTTTTACCTTCACAATCCCTGTTCACCACCTTGTGACCACTTTACAGAGTTAATAGTGTTCCTACCCTCCCCGCTACTACTTTGTTTTCCCATACTCCATTGAAGTGCGTCACAAAACGCTTCACAACAATCAAACGTTCCCAGCCAATAATGAGCAAACTTGTACTCGGAACACTTTAGCCAATAAAATGTCCATGGTGTTCCGCAGAGGGGGAGGGAATCGCTGCCAACACTTCTACTTTTAATGCTTCACAGCCAATGAACATTAAGCTTGGGAAGGTCCTGCTTGGAACACATTACCCAATCAGATGTCCCTGATGCTCCGCGGAGGGGGAGAGAATGGCTGGCAACACTTCTACTTTCAATGGTTTACAGCCAATGAACATTAAGCTTGGGAACGTCCTGCTTGGAACATGTCAACCAATCAGATGTCCCTGCTACTCCGCGGACGGGGAGGAAATGGCTGGCAACACTTCTACTTTCAATGGTTCGCAGCCAATGAACATTAACCTCTGGAAGGTCCTGCTTGGAACATGTGAGCCAATCAGATGTCCTTGCTACTCCGCGCAGGGGGAGGGAATGGCTGGCAACACTTTTACTTTTAATGGTTCGCAGCCAATGAACATTGAGCTCGTTGTTGGAACACCTCAGCCAAATAAACGTTAATTTTGTTCACTGTCCGTGATAAAAGTGAACACCTCATTATAAGTAAACATTACTGCGCATTATATTAAAAGAAGGTAAAGGAAGGCTGCAATACGGCACATTGTTATTTTCCCGATATGATTTCCACAGCCTACTGAACATTGCCGCAATACCGCGCATCGTTGTTTTGCGGACGTGATTTCCACAGCCTATGCAACATTCACACTACCTGTGTGTGCACCCTACACACTGCTTGCCGCAATACGGAGCATTGTTTTCCCGACGGGATTTCCAGAGCCTACACAACCTTGCCGCAATACCACGCACTGTTGTTCTGCGGACATGATTTCCACGGCCTACGCAACATTCAAACTCCCTGCCTCTGTACCGTACAGACTGCTTAAACTAACACCACAGTGTTCCTACTATACCCTCTTATACAATTATTCTCTTATTTTCCCCCTACGCCTTTCAACTCAGTCACAAAATGGCTGCCAACACTTCCTAGTTTCAACAGTTCGCAGCCAATGAGCCGCACGCTCGTGCTCGCAACGCCTCAGCCAATCAGATGTCAGAATTCTCAAATATCGATATCTGTAAATTTTGATATTTCTCTAAAACTACTGAACGAACTTACCCCATTTAAACAAAAGCGTGCTTTCTGGACCAAGACCTTTCTCCCTGCCAAATTTGACGTAATTCCGTTCAGCAGTTTGACCTGTAGCCTTGTCTAAAGTTTCCTATGGAAATTGCATGGAGTAAACACATTTTAGGACCCCCTTTTTCTCAGCCCCCCTTGACGAATCATCTCCAAACTTTCAACATAAGAGCTGATCTGAAAAGAGAAGTTTTTGGGAAAATGTCGTAAACATTCGTCAAACGACTCCAAAGTTATAAGCAAATCAAAAACGCTTTTCCTATAGAAACGTGGTCCTAACTATAACTATCTACTGGCGACCGCCAGTAGGTAATATATATATATATATATATATTACCTACTGGCGGTCACCAGTAGGTAGTTATAGTTAGGACCTAGTTTCCATAGGAAAAGCGTTTTTTCACAATAACTTTGGCGCCGTTTGACGGATCTTCGCGAAATTTTCAAAACTAGTGATCAGCTCTGGTCACCTCCTGTCTTGAAAGTTTTGGGGTGATTCGCCAAGCGGGGGCCAAGAAAAAAGGGGGGTCCCAAAACGCATTTTCCCCATGTTATTTTCCATAGGAAACTTTAGACACGGCTACAGCCCGAACTGCTGAACGGAATTACACCAAATTTGACAAAAAGGTAGTGCTTGGTTCAGAAAGCAACCTTTTTTAAATGGTGTAAATCCATTCAGTAGTTGCTGAGAAATTCAAAAATAAAAGTTTTGATATCTAGGGACGCGGTGGATTCGTGAACCCTCCCGACCAAGAGCTTCACTGTGATTGGCTGCCAACACTCCAAACCAGGAATTGTTGGCAGCCATCTTGTGACTCGGTAGAACCGAGTCACAAGAAAACAGTGAAACAAAGGTGAAAAACAAGAAAAGGGGGCAGGGTAGAAACACCCTGACCCCCTAGGCCTGCTCAGGGGGTCCCACAAGGACCCCCAGGGCCAAAAAAAGCATTATTTCTTTTTAAAACGACAGAATACGCGTTGGGGTCGTGAATCCTGCCGTGAAAATTTAAAAAAAATGAAGCGCTGGCTCCCGTGCTTTGTTTTCAAAAAGCCCCCTCAGGATTCAAGGGGACTTAATCTTCCAAGTTACAACGTGCCAGGGGGTGCGTTTGCACAGTGGTGCAGGGAGGGGGTGGGGCCTGATTTGGCAAGTGTGCAAACGTGGCCCCTGGCGCGTTGTAACTTGGGGGATTAAGTCCCCTTCAATCCTGAGGGTCTCTGGGGGCCAACTCGCCCACCAGGTACCTCCAGTAAGCACCACAGAGCTGTGTTGCAGAGAGGTGTAAAAAGGGGCGTGGCCTCAGACCACCTCTCTGTAATGCAGCCCTGTGGCGCTTACTGGAGGTACCTGGTGGGCTAGTTGGGCCCCAGGGACCCTCAGGACTCAAGGGGAATTAATCCCCCAATTTACAACGCGCCAGGGGGCGCGTTTTCACAGTGGTGCAGGGAGGGGGCGGGGCCTAACAAAACAAGTGTGCAAATGTGCCCCCTGGCACATTGTAAATTGGGGGATTAAGTCGCCTTCAATCCTGAGGGTCTCTGAGGGCCAACTAGCCCACCAGGTACCTCCAGTAAGTGCCAAAGAGCTGCGTTGCAGAGAGGTGGTCTGAGGCCATGCCCCTTTTTACACCACTCTGCAATGCAGCTCTCTGGTGCTTACTGGAGGTACCTGGTGGGCTAGTTGGCCCCCAGGGACCCTCAGGATTCAAGGGGACTTAATAGGGACGTTATAGATAGAAATTAGCATTTAAAAAACCTTTGAAATTCACTGAAAAAACCATAGGTTTCAGGTACGTTATAGTTAGAAATTAGCATTTAAAAAACCTTAGAAATTCACTGAAAAAACCATAGGTTTTAGGGACGTTGTAGTTAGTTGGACATTTCTCTCGTACAAAACCATAGAAATTCCCCGTTATAGTTAGTTCAGCTAACTATAACTCGCGCCCCCGCAATGCACTTCTGATGACGTCACATATTACATCATTCATGACATGGTCAGTGACATCACTGATGACATCACTGATGACTTCTCAAATGACATCACTGATGACATCATCCAGTGACTGTGTGTTTGTTTAAAGTTTAAATATGTTTTATATATATGCCAAGGTGTTTTGAAGAATGAGTGGGTGTATAAGTGTCTGGATGGAGGATTTAGTAGGTGCATGACTGACTGTTTAAGTGAGTGATTAAATGTGTCTTACTGAATGCATGGGTTAGTGACTAAACTGTGTGAATGTCTGTATCAGTCTGTCTGTTGTTGTATAAGCTGCTGCATGGGTTGGTCAGTAGCTACATGAGTGTCTATATGGGTTATCGATTGGTTGCCTGAGTATTTGTATGGGTGCCTTAGTGTGTGTGTGGGTGGGTGGGAGGTGTGTGACTGTGCATAGATGTTTGAGTGGTTGATTCACTGGGTGTATGGGTTCAAGAGTGCATGTGGAAACAGCTGTATGGGTGGGTGAGTGTGTGTATGGGTGTGTTGGTGAGTGAATGGATGTCTCAGTGTTACATGTCCAAGTAACTACATATGTAAAAGGCAGTGTATGTGAGAGTTGGAGTATATAAATGACTATATGTGAGAGTGAGTGATTGTGAGAGTGGCTGCATGGATGAGTGTGTGCTTGTATTAGTTATTGTATAAGAGTGTAAGTATGTGTTAGTATACGTTTGAATAAGTGAGGTGGTGTGTGTATAACTGTATAGGTGAGTAAATGGGAGTGTGATTGATTCTTTGCATGACTGACTAGGTGTGTGAGTAACTCTATGGATGAGTGGCGATGTGTGAGTGTCTGTATAGATATGTGAGTGCATATGATAGTGCTGTATTGATGGTTGACTGCATGTATGAGTGATTGTATGGGTGAATGAGTGGATGTGTGTGTAAAACTAGGAATCAGTGAGTGCGTAAGTAGTAACTGGTATTGGTGTGTCGATGGTTTCGAAAATGGTAGTCTGTATTTTACAGTGGGTGTAACAAAGTTTATATTAGGGTGTGAGGAGGTGCATCAGATTTTCACATGGATGATGTCATCAGTGATGTCATCAGTGATGTCATTTGAGATGTCACTGACCATGTCATGAATGACGTAATATGTGACGTCATCAGCAGTGCATTGCGGGGGCGCGAGTTATAGTTAGCTGAACTAACTATAACGGGGGAATTTCTATAGTTTTGTACGAGAGAAATGTCCAACTAACTATAACGTCCCTAAAACCTATGGTTCTTTCAGTGAAAATATATATATATATATATATATATATATGTAGCTCCTGCTTGTCCCAAACTTGCGAGATGCACTCGAGCTCGATCACGGGCCTCAAGCTGCAGCCCTGCTCAGATGTGGAAACGCTGGCTTGCCGACTCCTTTCGCAGCCGTTGCACCCCTGCCTGACGCGTTTCAAATTTCTTCATCAGAGGCTGGTGGTGGAAGGGAAATGACGCACAGTCCGGTGCTGACAGCTTCTGAAATGTATGATCGCGCGCCCCCATTGGGCTGCTCTGGATGAGCCTGCGCGTTGCTTTCTGGAGGCTGTAGTTGTGGAGGGATGTAGATATCCCCTTGTGCTGTGTGCATAAATGTACTGCTGGTGATTTAAAAGCCCACCGATGGGCTTCAGCAAGCGAGCGTTGCCTAATTACAGCGATCGTGCTCCACTCTCGTGGCCCCCATTTCAGCGGGTGGTGCATCTCGGCGGCCAGGGCGCCGCCTGTATATGTAGCTCCTGCTTGTCCCAAACTTGCGAGATGCACTCGAGCTCGATCACGGGCCTCAAGCTGCAGCCCTGCTCAGATGTGGAAACGCTGGCTTGCCGACTCCTTTCGCAGCCGTTGCACCCCTGCCTGACGCGTTTCAAATTTCTTCATCAGAGGCTGGTGGTGGAAGGGAAATGACGCACAGTCCGGTGCTGACAGCTTCTGAAATGTATGATCGCGCGCCCCCATTGGGCTGCTCTGGATGAGCCTGCGCGTTGCTTTCTGGAGGCTGTAGTTGTGGAGGGATGTAGATATCCCCTTGTGCTGTGTGCATAAATGTACTGCTGGTGATTTAAAAGCCCACCGATGGGCTTCAGCAAGCGAGCGTTGCCTAATTACAGCGATCGTGCTCCACTCTCGTGGCCCCCATTTCAGCGGGTGGTGCATCTCGGCGGCCAGGGCGCCGCCTGTATATGTAGCTCCTGCTTGTCCCAAACTTGCGAGATGCACTCGAGCTCGATCACGGGCCTCAAGCTGCAGCCCTGCTCAGATGTGGAAACGCTGGCTTGCCGACTCCTTTCGCAGCCGTTGCACCCCTGCCTGACGCGTTTCAAATTTCTTCATCAGAGGCTGGTGGTGGAAGGGAAATGACGCACAGTCCGGTGCTGACAGCTTCTGAAATGTATGATCGCGCGCCCCCATTGGGCTGCTCTGGATGAGCCTGCGCGTTGCTTTCTGGAGGCTGTAGTTGTGGAGGGATGTAGATATCCCCTTGTGCTGTGTGCATAAATGTACTGCTGGTGATTTAAAAGCCCACCGATGGGCTTCAGCAAGCGAGCGTTGCCTAATTACAGCGATCGTGCTCCACTCTCGTGGCCCCCATTTCAGCGGGTGGTGCATCTCGGCGGCCAGGGCGCCGCCTGTATATGTAGCTCCTGCTTGTCCCAAACTTGCGAGATGCACTCGAGCTCGATCACGGGCCTCAAGCTGCAGCCCTGCTCAGATGTGGAAACGCTGGCTTGCCGACTCCTTTCGCAGCCGTTGCACCCCTGCCTGACGCGTTTCAAATTTCTTCATCAGAGGCTGGTGGTGGAAGGGAAATGACGCACAGTCCGGTGCTGACAGCTTCTGAAATGTATGATCGCGCGCCCCCATTGGGCTGCTCTGGATGAGCCTGCGCGTTGCTTTCTGGAGGCTGTAGTTGTGGAGGGATGTAGATATCCCCTTGTGCTGTGTGCATAAATGTACTGCTGGTGATTTAAAAGCCCACCGATGGGCTTCAGCAAGCGAGCGTTGCCTAATTACAGCGATCGTGCTCCACTCTCGTGGCCCCCATTTCAGCGGGTGGTGCATCTCGGCGGCCAGGGCGCCGCCTGTATATGTAGCTCCTGCTTGTCCCAAACTTGCGAGATGCACTCGAGCTCGATCACGGGCCTCAAGCTGCAGCCCTGCTCAGATGTGGAAACGCTGGCTTGCCGACTCCTTTCGCAGCCGTTGCACCCCTGCCTGACGCGTTTCAAATTTCTTCATCAGAGGCTGGTGGTGGAAGGGAAATGACGCACAGTCCGGTGCTGACAGCTTCTGAAATGTATGATCGCGCGCCCCCATTGGGCTGCTCTGGATGAGCCTGCGCGTTGCTTTCTGGAGGCTGTAGTTGTGGAGGGATGTAGATATCCCCTTGTGCTGTGTGCATAAATGTACTGCTGGTGATTTAAAAGCCCACCGATGGGCTTCAGCAAGCGAGCGTTGCCTAATTACAGCGATCGTGCTCCACTCTCGTGGCCCCCATTTCAGCGGGTGGTGCATCTCGGCGGCCAGGGCGCCGCCTGTATATGTAGCTCCTGCTTGTCCCAAACTTGCGAGATGCACTCGAGCTCGATCACGGGCCTCAAGCTGCAGCCCTGCTCAGATGTGGAAACGCTGGCTTGCCGACTCCTTTCGCAGCCGTTGCACCCCTGCCTGACGCGTTTCAAATTTCTTCATCAGAGGCTGGTGGTGGAAGGGAAATGACGCACAGTCCGGTGCTGACAGCTTCTGAAATGTATGATCGCGCGCCCCCATTGGGCTGCTCTGGATGAGCCTGCGCGTTGCTTTCTGGAGGCTGTAGTTGTGGAGGGATGTAGATATCCCCTTGTGCTGTGTGCATAAATGTACTGCTGGTGATTTAAAAGCCCACCGATGGGCTTCAGCAAGCGAGCGTTGCCTAATTGCAGCGATCGTGCTCCACTCTCGTGGCCCCCATTTCAGCGGGTGGTGCATCTCGGCGGCCAGGGCGCCGCCTGTATATGTAGCTCCTGCTTGTCCCAAACTTGCGAGATGCACTCGAGCTCGATCACGGGCCTCAAGCTGCAGCCCTGCTCAGATGTGGAAACGCTGGCTTGCCGACTCCTTTCGCAGCCGTTGCACCCCTGCCTGACGCGTTTCAAATTTCTTCATCAGAGGCTGGTGGTGGAAGGGAAATGACGCACAGTCCGGTGCTGACAGCTTCTGAAATGTATGATCGCGCGCCCCCATTGGGCTGCTCTGGATGAGCCTGCGCGTTGCTTTCTGGAGGCTGTAGTTGTGGAGGGATGTAGATATCCCCTTGTGCTGTGTGCATAAATGTACTGCTGGTGATTTAAAAGCCCACCGATGGGCTTCAGCAAGCGAGCGTTGCCTAATTACAGCGATCGTGCTCCACTCTCGTGGCCCCCATTTCAGCGGGTGGTGCATCTCGGCGGCCAGGGCGCCGCCTGTATATGTAGCTCCTGCTTGTCCCAAACTTGCGAGATGCACTCGAGCTCGATCACGGGCCTCAAGCTGCAGCCCTGCTCAGATGTGGAAACGCTGGCTTGCCGACTCCTTTCGCAGCCGTTGCACCCCTGCCTGACGCGTTTCAAATTTCTTCATCAGAGGCTGGTGGTGGAAGGGAAATGACGCACAGTCCGGTGCTGACAGCTTCTGAAATGTATGATCGCGCGCCCCCATTGGGCTGCTCTGGATGAGCCTGCGCGTTGCTTTCTGGAGGCTGTAGTTGTGGAGGGATGTAGATATCCCCTTGTGCTGTGTGCATAAATGTACTGCTGGTGATTTAAAAGCCCACCGATGGGCTTCAGCAAGCGAGCGTTGCCTAATTACAGCGATCGTGCTCCACTCTCGTGGCCCCCATTTCAGCGGGTGGTGCATCTCGGCGGCCAGGGCGCCGCCTGTATATGTAGCTCCTGCTTGTCCCAAACTTGCGAGATGCACTCGAGCTCGATCACGGGCCTCAAGCTGCAGCCCTGCTCAGATGTGGAAACGCTGGCTTGCCGACTCCTTTCGCAGCCGTTGCACCCCTGCCTGACGCGTTTCAAATTTCTTCATCAGAGGCTGGTGGTGGAAGGGAAATGACGCACAGTCCGGTGCTGACAGCTTCTGAAATGTATGATCGCGCGCCCCCATTGGGCTGCTCTGGATGAGCCTGCGCGTTGCTTTCTGGAGGCTGTAGTTGTGGAGGGATGTAGATATCCCCTTGTGCTGTGTGCATAAATGTACTGCTGGTGATTTAAAAGCCCACCGATGGGCTTCAGCAAGCGAGCGTTGCCTAATTACAGCGATCGTGCTCCACTCTCGTGGCCCCCATTTCAGCGGGTGGTGCATCTCGGCGGCCAGGGCGCCGCCTGTATATGTAGCTCCTGCTTGTCCCAAACTTGCGAGATGCACTCGAGCTCGATC
Organism: Calotriton arnoldi; assembly: GCA_963921515.1. Lineage (NCBI taxonomy): Eukaryota > Metazoa > Chordata > Amphibia > Caudata > Salamandridae > Calotriton > Calotriton arnoldi. The sequence goes on from CAWUFW010003328.1 coordinate 1,134,127, forward strand.
ATGGGCTGGTTGGGGGCCCATCCGAGGGCTTGGAACTGCTTTCTTCAGTTAAATTAGTGCGCCCATCTGTGGATTGAATTATTAGGACTCCGTCTACCACAATGCCTTGCCGGGGTCAGTGGACCAGCCCATCTGGGGGCGTGGAAATCGGCATTGTTTAAAAAGGAAAACGGAGACCGATGCGCACGTTTCAGTCCTGCTATGGCCTTTGAAAAAGGAAGCTAATCTTCCGAAACGCGTCAGGTATGCTGCGGGAGTGACTGTAATTGAAAGCAGCAGGCAGATGTCAGCTTGTACTGTTAATAAAGGCTTGCCACCTTTCGCTGGTGTCCGAGTGCAACTCAATTGTGTGGGCAAACGGAGCGTTGATATCAGGCGGCTGCCCAGTCGCCGAGCTTGCACCACCCCAGGAACTGAGGGGGCCACGCGACCTGGTATACACCAAGCCGCTTCGTGGGACACCTGCTTGGGATTAGAGCTGCCACCTGCTGGTTGGGGGCCCATCCGAGGGCTTGGAACTGCTTTCTTCAGTTAAATTAGTGCGCCCATCTGTGGATTGAATTATTAGGACTCCGTCTACCACAATGCCTTGCCGGGGTCAGTGGACCAGCCCATCTGGGGGCGTGGAAATCGGCATTGTTTAAAAAGGAAAACGGAGACCGATGCGCACGTTTCAGTCCTGCTATGGCCTTTGAAAAAGGAAGCTAATCTTCCGAAACGCGTCAGGTATGCTGCGGGAGTGACTGTAATTGAAAGCAGCAGGCAGATGTCAGCTTGTACTGTTAATAAAGGCTTGCCACCTTTCGCTGGTGTCCGAGTGCAACTCAATTGTGTGGGCAAACGGAGCGTTGATATCAGGCGGCTGCCCAGTCGCCGAGCTTGCACCACCCCAGGAACTGAGGGGGCCACGCGACCTGGTATACACCAAGCCGCTTCGTGGGACACCTGCTTGGGATTAGAGCTGCCACCTGCTGGTTGGGGGCCCATCCGAGGGCTTGGAACTGCTTTCTTCAGTTAAATTAGTGCGCCCATCTGTGGATTGAATTATTAGGACTCCGTCTACCACAATGCCTTGCCGGGGTCAGTGGACCAGCCCATCTGGGGGCGTGGAAATCGGCATTGTTTAAAAAGGAAAACGGAGACCGATGCGCACGTTTCAGTCCTGCTATGGCCTTTGAAAAAGGAAGCTAATCTTCCGAAACGCGTCAGGTATGCTGCGGGAGTGACTGTAATTGAAAGCAGCAGGCAGATGTCAGCTTGTACTGTTAATAAAGGCTTGCCACCTTTCGCTGGTGTCCGAGTGCAACTCAATTGTGTGGGCAAACGGAGCGTTGATATCAGGCGGCTGCCCAGTCGCCGAGCTTGCACCACCCCAGGAACTGAGGGGGCCACGCGACCTGGTATACACCAAGCCGCTTCGTGGGACACCTGCTTGGGATTAGAGCTGCCACCTGCTGGTTGGGGGCCCATCCGAGGGCTTGGAACTGCTTTCTTCAGTTAAATTAGTGCGCCCATCTGTGGATTGAATTATTAGGACTCCGTCTACCACAATGCCTTGCCGGGGTCAGTGGACCAGCCCATCTGGGGGCGTGGAAATCGGCATTGTTTAAAAAGGAAAACGGAGACCGATGCGCACGTTTCAGTCCTGCTATGGCCTTTGAAAAAGGAAGCTAATCTTCCGAAACGCGTCAGGTATGCTGCGGGAGTGACTGTAATTGAAAGCAGCAGGCAGATGTCAGCTTGTACTGTTAATAAAGGCTTGCCACCTTTCGCTGGTGTCCGAGTGCAACTCAATTGTGTGGGCAAACGGAGCGTTGATATCAGGCGGCTGCCCAGTCGCCGAGCTTGCACCACCCCAGGAACTGAGGGGGCCACGCGACCTGGTATACACCAAGCCGCTTCGTGGGACACCTGCTTGGGATTAGAGCTGCCACCTGCTGGTTGGGGGCCCATCCGAGGGCTTGGAACTGCTTTCTTCAGTTAAATTAGTGCGCCCATCTGTGGATTGAATTATTAGGACTCCGTCTACCACAATGCCTTGCCGGGGTCAGTGGACCAGCCCATCTGGGGGCGTGGAAATCGGCATTGTTTAAAAAGGAAAACGGAGACCGATGCGCACGTTTCAGTCCTGCTATGGCCTTTGAAAAAGGAAGCTAATCTTCCGAAACGCGTCAGGTATGCTGCGGGAGTGACTGTAATTGAAAGCAGCAGGCAGATGTCAGCTTGTACTGTTAATAAAGGCTTGCCACCTTTCGCTGGTGTCCGAGTGCAACTCAATTGTGTGGGCAAACGGAGCGTTGATATCAGGCGGCTGCCCAGTCGCCGAGCTTGCACCACCCCAGGAACTGAGGGGGCCACGCGACCTGGTATACACCAAGCCGCTTCGTGGGACACCTGCTTGGGATTAGAGCTGCCACCTGCTGGTTGGGGGCCCATCCGAGGGCTTGGAACTGCTTTCTTCAGTTAAATTAGTGCGCCCATCTGTGGATTGAATTATTAGGACTCCGTCTACCACAATGCCTTGCCGGGGTCAGTGGACCAGCCCATCTGGGGGCGTGGAAATCGGCATTGTTTAAAAAGGAAAACGGAGACCGATGCGCACGTTTCAGTCCTGCTATGGCCTTTGAAAAAGGAAGCTAATCTTCCGAAACGCGTCAGGTATGCTGCGGGAGTGACTGTAATTGAAAGCAGCAGGCAGATGTCAGCTTGTACTGTTAATAAAGGCTTGCCACCTTTCGCTGGTGTCCGAGTGCAACTCAATTGTGTGGGCAAACGGAGCGTTGATATCAGGCGGCTGCCCAGTCGCCGAGCTTGCACCACCCCAGGAACTGAGGGGGCCACGCGACCTGGTATACACCAAGCCGCTTCGTGGGACACCTGCTTGGGATTAGAGCTGCCACCTGCTGGTTGGGGGCCCATCTGAGGGCTTGGAACTGCTTTCTTCAGTTAAATTAGTGCGCCCATCTGTGGATTGAATTATTAGGACTCCGTCTACCACAATGCCTTGCCGGGGTCAGTGGACCAGCCCATCTGGGGGCGTGGAAATCGGCATTGTTTAAAAAGGAAAACGGAGACAGATGCGCACGTTTCAGTCCTGCTATGGCCTTTGAAAAAGGAAGCTAATCTTCCGAAACGCGTCAGGTATGCTGCGGGAGTGACTGTAATTGAAAGCAGCAGGCAGATGTCAGCTTGTACTGTTAATAAAGGCTTGCCACCTTTCGCTGGTGTCCGAGTGCAACTCAATTGTGTGGGCAAACGGAGCGTTGATATCAGGCGGCTGCCCAGTCGCCGAGCTTGCACCACCCCAGGAACTGAGGGGGCCACGCGACCTGGTATACACCAAGCCGCTTCGTGGGACACCTGCTTGGGATTAGAGCTGCCACCTGCTGGTTGGGGGCCCATCCGAGGGCTTGGAACTGCTTTCTTCAGTTAAATTAGTGCGCCCATCTGTGGATTGAATTATTAGGACTCCGTCTACCACAATGCCTTGCCGGGGTCAGTGGACCAGCCCAACTGGGGGCGTGGAAATCGGCATTGTTTAAAAAGGAAAACGGAGACCGATGCGCACGTTTCAGTCCTGCTATGGCCTTTGAAAAAGGAAGCTAATCTTCCGAAACGCGTCAGGTATGCTGCGGGAGTGACTGTAATTGAAAGCAGCAGGCAGATGTCAGCTTGTACTGTTAATAAAGGCTTGCCACCTTTCGCTGGTGTCCGAGTGCAACTCAATTGTGTGGGCAAACGGAGCGTTGATATCAGGCGGCTGCCCAGTCGCCGAGCTTGCACCACCCCAGGAACTGAGGGGGCCACGCGACCTGGTATACACCAAGCCGCTTCGTGGGACACCTGCTTGGGATTAGAGCTGCCACCTGCTGGTTGGGGGCCCATCCGAGGGCTTGGAACTGCTTTCTTCAGTTAAATTAGTGCGCCCATCTGTGGATTGAATTATTAGGACTCCGTCTACCACAATGCCTTGCCGGGGTCAGTGGACCAGCCCATCTGGGGGCGTGGAAATCGGCATTGTTTAAAAAGGAAAACGGAGACCGATGCGCACGTTTCAGTCCTGCTATGGCCTTTGAAAAAGGAAGCTAATCTTCCGAAACGCGTCAGGTATGCTGCGGGAGTGACTGTAATTGAAAGCAGCAGGCAGATGTCAGCTTGTACTGTTAATAAAGGCTTGCCACCTTTCGCTGGTGTCCGAGTGCAACTCAATTGTGTGGGCAAACGGAGCGTTGATATCAGGCGGCTGCCCAGTCGCCGAGCTTGCACCACCCCAGGAACTGAGGGGGCCACGCGACCTGGTATACACCAAGCCGCTTCGTGGGACACCTGCTTGGGATTAGAGCTGCCACCTGCTGGTTGGGGGCCCATCCGAGGGCTTGGAACTGCTTTCTTCAGTTAAATTAGTGCGCCCATCTGTGGATTGAATTATTAGGACTCCGTCTACCACAATGCCTTGCCGGGGTCAGTGGACCAGCCCATCTGGGGGCGTGGAAATCGGCATTGTTTAAAAAGGAAAACGGAGACCGATGCGCACGTTTCAGTCCTGCTATGGCCTTTGAAAAGGAAGCTAATCTTCCGAAACGCGTCAGGTATGCTGTGGGAGTGACTGTAATTGAAAGCAGCAGGCAGATGTCAGCTTGTACTGTTAATAAAGGCTTGCCACCTTTCGCTGGTGTCCGAGTGCAACTCAATTGTGTGGGCAAACGGAGCGTTGATATCAGGCGGCTGCCCAGTCGCCGAGCTTGCACCACCCCAGGAACTGAGGGGGCCACGCGACCTGGTATACACCAAGCCGCTTCGTGGGACACCTGCTTGGGATTAGAGCTGCCACCTGCTGGTTGGGGGCCCATCCGAGGGCTTGGAACTGCTTTCTTCAGTTAAATTAGTGCGCCCATCTGTGGATTGAATTATTAGGACTCCGTCTACCACAATGCCTTGCCGGGGTCAGTGGACCAGCCCATCTGGGGGCGTGGAAATCGGCATTGTTTAAAAAGGAAAACGGAGACCGATGCGCACGTTTCAGTCCTGCTATGGCCTTTGAAAAAGGAAGCTAATCTTCCGAAACGCGTCAGGTATGCTGCGGGAGTGACTGTAATTGAAAGCAGCAGGCAGATGTCAGCTTGTACTGTTAATAAAGGCTTGCCACCTTTCGCTGGTGTCCGAGTGCAACTCAATTGTGTGGGCAAACGGAGCGTTGATATATATATATATATATACATATATCCAAAGACGTTCGTCACCATACCAATATAAAGACGAGATGCAGATCCAGAGTTGGTGCAATTGCTGGTTTATTTGGTGAACTCCCGCACCTCCGCCATATATATATATATATATATATATAAAACATATTTTTTTATATGAATTTATTTTTATTATTGCAGTTAGTAAAAAAAACATAATAGACAATTCATCAAAATACTAGTATCATGTATACACATGATAGATAATAAAAGAGAAGATCTCTCACATTTATGCAAAATTTTACCTTCCATCTTTGCCTGATGTGAGAACCACCAGTCCCGATGGGGACCAGTTAAAGGAGTCACCCTACACCTTAGATAATTTTAGGCCCTTCACCCTGGAGGAAATTCGTTGCTCTCTGGCGACAGCTAAGTCAGGCTCCCCTCTGGACATCTGCCCCCCAAAATAATATCTCTGTTGGCCAACCACCTTGCCCCGACGGTCCTAGAGATCTTTAATTGCTCTGTGAAAACAGGCTCCATTCCGCTTGAGTGAAAGACTGCATGTGTAGGCCATATACTAAAAAAAACCACCCTGGACCAAAAATCTCTGGTCAATTACCGGCCTATATCTCTGCTACCTCTTCTGGGCAATACAGCTTGAGAGTCTAATTAACAAACAACTAGTTACCTACCTCGAAACCAATCAAATCCTAGAGTCCTCCCAATCTGGCTTTTGACCAGGCCACAGCACGGAAACTGCGCTTCTGGCCGGAACTGATTCCCTGCATCGCGGACTGGACGTAGGCAACCCAGTAATACTCATACTGTTAGATCTCTCAGCAGCCTTCGATACAGTCTCTCACACGGCTTGCTGGAAAGGCTGCGAGAGATCGGCATACAAGGCCTTGCACTAAAATGGCTCCACCATTTTTTGGAAGATAGATATCAAACCGTCATCCTGAGTCCATACTCTTCGTGTAAGTCAATCCAGGACAGGGGTGTTCCACAGGGCTCCTGTCTGAGCCCGACTTTGTTTAACGTCTACATGGCCCCCCTGGCCAGAATTGCTGAGCGTTTTGGCTTTGAAATAATCTCACAGGCGGAAGACACCCAGTTGATGTTTACATTTGATAATTGAATGGTGTGCGTGGGATGAAAAAAAGTCCAGGAATGAACCGTAGAATTTTCAAAGTTCTTTATTAATCAAATTTGTAAATTGATTCCAAAGCAAAAAGTTCAGCCAACGCGTTTCGTTCTCAAAGAGAACTTCATCAGGGCTGAAAGTGATAAAAACAGACATCAATATAAAAAAATGAAGAAAAAACGGTAATAGCATTAATATAAACGAAAAAAGGGAAGACAAAAGAAGAACACACATAACATGGAAAGCCAATCAAACATAAATATAGATATACATTACAATAACCAAAAAATGTACCTAAACAATTTAAAAAACACTAATAATCTACACACTTACATTTAAAAAGTAAATTTCTAAACGAAGAGACAAAGGAAAATAGACAATCAAACCAATGCAATTAATTAAAGAAAAATCATAGAACATATTACATGAACACCTAAAACTTAGACATATGAAGCATCTTTGACCATAGTTACCCTAAAGTAACATGATGTTTTCACATGAGCACACCCATTTGTCTCAATTGCCGCAAATTAAAATGCATACAATGCATTTAGCTAATAGTCTAATGAGGTTATAGGCAAACGCTGTAGGACAAACAAAACTTCCAACATTAATAAATTCAAATAACACACAAATTTGTTTAAAGATCAAGAAAAAGATAAATGTAAAGAAAAATGTAAAGAAAAAAAGAGGGAAATCCTTAGAAAACAAAATAGGGAGAAAAAATAAGAGAGAGAACTAAATACAATTATTTTTTTTTTTTAAATGAGATGAGAAAGAAAGACCATACAACTATCTAAAGAAGCAAAAGGTTATACAGCAATAAAAGGTCTCACCTTCTCAGGGTAATAACCCTTCTGAAGGAGAAAAAGAGTTAATCTGTAGGCGTTGTAAAAAGCCACATAAAACTTGGGCTGAGTAGGAACCAGATAACTGCTTGATATTCTGAAAGGAAAATATAAATCAGAAAAAAATATATAAACTCCTATTCGTGAATAACGAAAATAGAGAGTCATCAAAATAGAGAGTCATCAAACCAGAATTGGCTATTACCTTGGTGAAATTTCACATAATGTTCCGCAAGGGGGAATTTGGTATCACCACTCAGTATGGCCCTCCTATGTTCTTGTATTCTTATTTTAAGGTTCCTCTTTGTACTTCCTACGTAAATCATATCACAAGGGCATCCAATAACATAAACAATAAAAGTTGTATTACAATTAATGAATTGCCTAATTGTGTATGATGGTGACCCATTATGGCTAAAACGTTTGATTTTATTAACTCCAAAATTGCAGACATTGCAAGAACTGCAAGTATAAAATCCATTGGGTTTATCAGGTAGCCAGGTCTCAATTCTGGTTTGGGAGGTGACATAACTGGGGCAAAGTTTATTTCTCAAAGTAGTTCCCCTTCTATAGGTAATCGAGGGATTGTTACATATGGATCCCTGCAGACTTGGTATTGCCTGCAAAAGGTGCCAATTACGTTTGAATAATCTGAAGATTTCACTACTGTGAGTAGTACACTGTGTGATGAAGCGTACCTTCCTGTTCTGTCTGCTATCTTTTCTTTTTTGAGTGTTCTCAGCTAATGTCGAATCTCGTTCAAGGGTGAGTACTCTCTGCTCAGCTTTATCCAAAGCTTCATGTGTATAACCTCTGGCTTCAAATCTTTTTTTAGCGTCCTTAACATTATTGGTGAAGGTGTCTTGTTCGCTACAATTACGCCTGATTCTTACTAATTCCCCAAAGGGTACATTTTGAATAACCAAGCTAGCATGAGCACTACTCGCGTGCAAAATACTATTGCATGCAGTACTTTTACGGTACAGAGTACTTTGTATGGCCCCTTCCTTTATATAGAAGTGTAGATCAAGGAAGTTGATAGTATCATGATTGTAGTCCATAGTAAAGCTCACATTAAAGGAGTTGGTGTTAAGAAATTCAAAATAGTTCTGAAGAGATGTTTCTGATCCAGACCAAAGGCAAATAATGTCATCAATGTACCTCCCCCAGAACACAATGTGCTCTATCCAGGGTGAGGCACATCTACCACAGGCATGCTCCCTCTCAAACCACCCCATAAAGAGGCAGGCATAAGAGGGAGCAAACCTGGAGCCCATGGCAGTGCCTCGTTTCTGATGGTACCAGGCACCGTCATGCAAAAAGTAGTTCCTGTTAAGGATCAATTCAATCATTTCAATGATCATTTAGTGATGTTCTAGATAGTCAGCCCCCCCCTTGTCAAGAAAAGATCTGATAGCCGTAATACCAAATCGATGATCAATACAAGTGTAAAGGCTGACAACGTCAAATGTTACAAAGATTAAATCATTAGACCAGCTGAAATCTTTAAATTTGGTAAGGATATCCTTACTATCACGAATGTAGGATGGCAAATTTTGTACAAAAGGCTGCAGTTTTAAATCAACATATTCAGAGATCCCCTCTGTGGGGGAACCCATGCCTGAGATAATTGGTCTCCCTGGGGGGAAAGCCCCCTCTTTGTGTATCTTGGGAAGAATATAGATACAGGGATATTGGGGATTCTCCACTCTCAGATATCGATATTCATTCTCAGACAACAAACAAGTGTCTTTCCATTCGTTAAGTTTTAAATTAATGTCCATAGTAAGTTCGATCATAGGGTTCATCCCAACACGTTCGTAGCAAAGGTTGTCACTCAATTGTCGCATGATTTCACCCATATAATCTGGTGTATTCATCACGACAACGTTGCCACCCTTGTCTGCCTCTCTGATGACTATGCTGGTGTCATTCTGTAATCTTGTGAGCGCTTTCCTTTCACCGTAAGTAAGATTCACAGGAGGTCTTTTTCTGAACCTATTCGGTGTTTCCATTTTATGAAGACCCTCAGTTATTTTGTCATAGAAGAGATCAATGTTGGGGTGATAAGATGCAGACGGAGTGAAGTTAGATTTGGGCTTAAGTCCACTCTCTATATTTAGGTTTTCAGTAATGTTAAGTTCGTCAAGAATAGTTTGAAGTCGTACCTCCTCCTCCCTCTCCAGGGTAGATAGGCATTGAATACCTCTGATATCAGCTACAGTGTATGGTGATGGTGTAGCAGTGTTTTTATACATAGATATCTCCAGAGGTTTATCATGAAAGAAGTCCTTTAATTTCACAAATCTAATAAATTTAAACAAATCAACATATATGTCAGTCATATCGCCATCCTGGGTCGGGCAAAAACTTAGACCCTTACATAGTAATTTGTTTTCATCAACATCAAGAGGTCTGCTGGAGAGATTGACAATTTTCAAATCATCCACAGGCAATACATTCTGATCATTACTTCCATCAATTCCTTTCTCTGGCTCTTTTTCGAGCGGGTTGACATTCTGAGATCCTCTTTTGCAGGCCCCCCTGAACCTCCCTTTTTGTCTATGCCCTCCTCTCCTAGTTTTTTTGGGTCCTTTTTCTTTTGTCTCCCACTGATTCTCAATTTTGCTAACTCCCTTTGAAATGACGTTCCTTCCTCTAAAGGGTGATCATTGGCAATATTACTAGAAGTTGTACTACTTGCTGAAGAAATGGATACACTGCTCACTGTCCTAACCTCTTCACTCTCCTCTCTCATTCTCTTTCTATCTTCTGGTACCACAATTTGGTCAAATTTCTTTGCAAAAGTGTATATTCGACCGTCCTTGTAATCGCGGTCATCGCGCCTTATTTTGCGCATTTTCTTTTTTTTTAAATAAGTTTGATGCTCCTCAATCACTTTTTTGAGTATTTCATAGTTTTTATCTATGAGGTCTTTGTTATCAACTGCATCAATTTCACGTTCAACCTCTTCTATCTCAGTCAAAAGCTTAGCCCCTTTTTCAATAGCATGGCGAATGAGAATTTGCATCATTACCAGTGATGCCCCCTCAAGGTTGCTCTCCCATTCCTTGAGGAGGTCATCACTGAGGTCCTCAAATGTAGGAAAAATGAGGATGCGAAGGCCTCGTGGGGTCTTCTTATGATCTATATACTGTTGGAGTGTGACCCCATCCCACCAGCGGGCTAGCTCTTGTTTCTTAAGTCGTTCTAGCTTAAGAAAAAGAGCCCGAAGACTCAACTTGCTCTCGATGCTTCTGCCTGGTGGTTGTGTAGCTACATTACTACCAAAGAGGTCATGTGCTAATTCCTCCCTTCTATCGTTAAATCGGGCCATATTAGAACACTTGTACAATAAGTAGCAAAATGTTTTAGAGTGCAAAAAATTCCAATATGCAAACAACAAGACAGAGAAGACGGTGGACTAACGATCCTGCACCTCTATACCAGTTTCATCATTAGTGTTGATCCCACGCAACAATCCCAAACACCAACCGTCCTATGATGCCACTGTGCTCCAGATCCTTAACAGATAATTGAATGGTGTGCGTGGAATGAAAAAAAGTCCAGGAATGAACCGTAGAATTTTCAAAGTTCTTTATTAATCAAATTTGTAAATTGATTCCAAAGCAAAAAGTTCAGCCAACGCGTTTTGTTCTCAAAGAGAACTTCGTCAGGAGCTGAAAGTGATAAAAACAGACATCAATATAAAAAAATGAAAAAAATGAAGAAAAAATGGTAATAGTATTAATATAAACGAAAAAAGGGAAGACAAAAGAAGAACACACATAACATGGAAAGCCAATCAAACATAAATATAGATATACATTACAATAAACAAAAAATGTACCTAAACAATTTAAAAAACACTAATAATCAACACACTTACATTTAAATATTGAAAAAGTAAATTTCTAAACGAAGAGACAAAGAAAAATAGACAATCAAACCAATGCAATTAATTAAAGAAAAATCATAGAACATATTACATGAACACCTAAAACTTAGACATATGAAGCATCTTTGACCATAGTTACCCTAAAGTAACATGATGTTTTCACATGAGCACACCCATTTGTCTCAATTGCCGCAAATTAAAATGCATACAATGCATTTAGCTAATAGTCTAATGAGGTTATAGGCAAACGCTGTAGGACAAACAGAACTTCCAACATTAATAAATTCAAATAACACACAAATTTGTTTAAAGATCAAGAAAAAGATAAATGTAAAGAAAAATGTAAAGAAAAAAAAGAGGGGAATCCTTAGAAAACAAAATAGGGAGAAAAAATAAGAGAGAGAACTAAATACAAAAAAAAAACTTTTTGACTTTGACTTGACAGTAGCAAAGGACCGTTTTACCCTGGGCATGCTAGCCATCTCTGATTGGATGAACAGGAACTTATTCCAATTAAATGCAGACAAGACAGAGATCATGCTGTTTGGGAAAGCTGCCTCTATATGGATGGACGATTGGTGCCCTCACCAACTGGGTTCCATCCCAGTACCCAAACAAGTAGTAAAAAATCTTGGCATGAAAATAGACCAATCACTAACAATAAGAGAGCACATCTTGGCCACCTCCAGAATGCTATCATAATATGCGCCTTCTGCGCAGAATTTTCCCCTACCTTCCAACTTCTGCCCGCAAAACTCTAGTCCAAGCCTTAGTAATGAGCAGGTTGGACTACGGCAACGCCCTCCTAGCAGATGTAAATGAGACCCTCATTGCCAAACTCCAGACAGTTCAAAGCACTGCAGCCAGTCTTGTTCTAACCGTCCATCAGGCACGGCCTTGGCTCCGTTGCTGAGGGGACTGCCCTGGCTACCGGTGAAGAAAAGATCGTGTTTTAAGATCTGCTGCTTTACCTGTAATGCCCTAAAAAGGAAAGGTCCGCTATATCTGCAACAAACAATCAAAACTTATACTCCTGGCCGTTGCCTAAGATCTATGGATAAAGCCCTATTGTGTGTTCCTCACATTCGCCTGACCCGCAGTGGAGGAAAAGCCTTCTCCTATCTTGTCCCCCACTACTGGAACAAGCTTCCACTCTATGTTCGCACATGTCTGAACTACTGCAAATTTAGGAAACTCCTCAAATCCCTCCTATTCTGATCTTCCTTTTTCTCTTGATCCTTGCTTCCGCAATAGCACCGAGATGCCCCCGGGTGAGTTGTGCGCTATATTAAATATAAATAACATGGCTGTCTAATTTAAATAAATAAGAACCTATACAAACATAGCCTTACTAGCAGTAAGACCTATTCTTGTGATGATACAGTGCTCCCTTTTCAAAGATAAAAATAAGCGTAAACCTACAACCCACCCCAGATTGAAAACAATTTGCCTAAAGTTCCTACTCTTTGCGAATATAATTTTTCCTTCGCCTCAATTCGGGACATCTTGAGTAGCCACTGGGAAGAGGTTGGGGGCTCAGCCACTTTCCATTTTTTCAGGATCAGAGACTTGGCGACAAGCGATGCCATAAAAATATACTGTTGCTGTTGAATAGATAATTTGAGTGTATTGATAATTCCTAAGAGGACAGTATTCTGTTCAGGGACTAAGTTTTTTAGGAGCTTTTTGCTACGCCAGTGAAAAGTTTGCTTCTAAAATTCAGTTAAACCTGGACATGAAAAGCAAATATGAAACCAGTCCCCATTGGAGCACATACATCTAAAGCATGTTCCCGAAACGGAAGGATACATTTTATTGAGGCGAGATGGGGTATAATAAAGTTGCCACTTGCACAAAAAGACATGCGTTTGAAATTGGGCCCTCTCATGGCTTTATGCGCACAGATGTTATACGCTCTCCATGTTTGCATATCTATCCTACAGCCTGTAGAGCTCTGAATCTTTTGTAGTGCTTGTGGTACTACTTTTGCATGCAATTGATCCAGCAGAATCTGGTACCAGTTTCCTACCCCTCTGGTCTCCTTCACATAATAGGTATGACTAATCAGATTTGCCAGAGTATCTGGGGGAATTGAAAATTACTTAAAAATTCCGGAATTGGAAAAAGAAAAAAGTAATGAAGAGAGTAGTCCCGTATTAGTCGATTTTATTTGATTCCAAGATTTCATTGCACCTTCTATAAGAAAATCCCTAAAACAATGTATCCCCACCTTTTCCCACGTTGTTATACTTTTCTGGCTTATATGGAGGCCTATCCCACTACTATGTGCAATCAAAATTTCAGGATGGAAGGCGATAAACTGGTATTCCTCCTTCAATTGGAAGAATCTATCAGAATCTATCAGAAATAGTCTGAGGCATCTCATATCTGCTACGCTTGGGAAGCTTAGGAATTTTTATCAATTGAACAAGCTGGGTGCCAGATTCTAGAAGCATTTGCTTCAAGTAGAAGTTGTCTCCCAGATCATGTCTAGTGACTAATCTTGTTCACCAATCAAAAAACGCTGCCTGATAATACTTTTTAAAGTGGGGGAGTGCAAGGCCACCTTCTTGAATAGATAGCTGAAAAGTCTCACGTTTTGTATGAAGTTTCTTGCCAGACCAGACAGAATGATGTAACATTTGGTCTAACTTGTAAAAAAACTTGGAGGGTACTTTGATTAATACATTTGAAAAAAGAAAAAGAGGTAAAATCATCAGAACAGCAATTCTCCCTATCAAAGAAAGTGGTAAGGCCTGCCACTGGTTTAAAAGATTTCTGGCCTTAAAAAGTGTTGATTCGTAATTAAATTGATATAGCTCTGATAGATCATGTGACACATATATCCCTAAATATCTGATTGAGCCGGTCCTACAGACCTGACTACGCATATCAAAAGCAAGAATGTGGTCAGGGCAATTAAAAAGTAAAACCTCAGATTTGGAATGATTAATTTTATATCCCCCTAAATTCGAAAAAGATTTAATTTTTTTGAAGACATTCAAGATATTTTGATCATCAGCAGCCAAGTATAGAATTATCTCACCAGCAAAAAGCTAAAGCTTGGGGGCTCCAATCAACGGTGCCTTGATTTGTGGATCTTGCTGTAACAAAGTTGCTAGAGGTTCTATAAATAATGAAAAAAGCACTGGTGACATCCGGCACCCTTGCCGAGTGTCTCGTTTAATTTGTAATGATCCTACAATTGGGAGTTTATTATACTCTTGGCTTCGGCATTACTATATAGGTTATTCAATAAATGTACGAATTGTAAGGGGAAATTAAATTTCAAAAGAATCGCGAACAGAATTTTCCATGGAACTAAATTGAAAGCTTTTTCAGCAACTATCATAATGATCATTGCTTCTCTCTTTTTATTCATATAGTAATCCATTGCCTGGATTAGAAAGTTGGTATTAATTGCCAAAGTTCTCCCCAGCAAAAATCCTGACTGGTCCCTATGAACCACTTCTTGAGCAGAGATGATCGTTATTCTAGCTGCCATAATCTTTGTGAACAATTTGGTAATCACAGTTAAGTAAGCTAATCGGCCGATATGATCCTGGATTGTCGGGAGGGTTGTCTCTTTTAACAAAGCTTATTTTGGCTGCCTCGGAAAAAGACTTGGGCACATGACTTCCTCCTAGCTTTGCATTAAATAACTCAGCTAAAGTTTCTACCAGTTGAGACATAAATACCTTATAAAATTCGTCTGGGAGGCCATCACAGCCACATGCTTTCCCATTAGGGGAATCCTTAATGGCCTCTTGGACTTCCTCAACTGTAATGGGGGCTACTGTATGGGCTTGCTGGACGCCGCTGAGTTTTGGTACCTCTATAGATTTGAGAAATTCTTCTATAGACGCCCAGGATGGCGGAGATAGGCACATATATATTTTCTTGTAATAGGAGAGAAAAACAGCCCCGATGTCCGCCATTTGGTCTATTTTTCGTCGAAAATTGATTTAATCATAGCATTCTTGGTTCTCTTTTAAAAGACCAGGCCAGAAACTTGCCAGCATGTTCGCTTTCTTCATATAGTTTTTGAAAGCATGTACTTTGATTGACAACAGTCTTAGAATCACATAAGGCTTTTGATCATGTCTAGCTTTCTCCAATCTTTTTTTGTGTTTTGAGAATAGTCGGTTATGTATCTATGACCTGCTTGATCTAAATCACGCTGTAAGGCCATAACAGTAATCTACAGACAAAAATACATGGGCCCGACCTTCAAATAACACTTAATTTAGATTGATGCATAATCCCAGCTGGTGCCCCAATTTTTTTTATTTCATTAATCAGTCCACCAAACTCTCTTTGCCTTCGCACCGCTAGAATCGACATATCTGAGAAAATTTGAAACGAAAAATTCTCTGCTGTGGAAAAGGATTTGTTTTTTAGATTGCCTGCAACAGGATCTTTTCTTTTATACATCGCCAAAACTAGCCAAAATTGTTCAAGGGTATTTGAAGGGCGAATTGATGGGACCCGATGTGCCCGAACAATGGTGAGATCTCCACCTACGGCTGCCTTTTCCAGCAATACATGCTTATGGATCAAATCAGAAATCAGCTTTGGAGCAGATGAACCAGCTTCAGAGTCTTCAGGTATTCCCACAAATCATAGATTGGCACGCTGAGCTCTATTTTTGACATTGTCAATCTTTAATCGAAGATCTTCAAGTTCAATCTGCATTTTATGTAATGTCGTGTCTTGGTTCTTAGAAGAATCCTCTAGTGAAGAGACTTTGAGCTCTGCCTGGGTCATACAGGAGGATAGTTGAAGATATATATATATATATATATATATATATATATATATATATATATATATATATATATATATATATACATATATATATATATAACATCACAATAGAAATATGTGTAGTTTAGAATAGTAAATCTATACTTACCCATATGAACTTATCTTCATAGCATTTTACTTTTCCATATTTAGGCCATAATATTTTTATGCCATAATATTTTTGTATTCAATATCTAGCATGCATCTGCAAATTTGAGCACCATCCGAGCATCCTGTTTCGTAGCCTAGTAGGTGCCATACCTTCTTGGAATAATGCAGCTACATCTTGATATTTGTGTGCAGGACATAGGAATATCTGATCAGCATTCATAAGAAGACCAGAAGCACTCTTTTATCAAGTGACAGATTATGGCACTACACCATGAAATATCAGAAAATCCCACAGCATTCACATTTCTGGCATACAAATCTTTGTTGGGAATATATGTGTGCCAAAAAATAGTAGTCATCACACCTGGTACAGTATTTAAAATAAATGTTATTTATACTTGCATTCAATTTATTATTACCTTGTGTTTTGTAGTTGCATACTACAATAGGTACTGCTTCAGTGATGCTGCCTATATATATATTTTCTGTACATTCAATATTTCGATTGGCCTCCCAGTTTTCTTTTAGGCACTCAAATGAATTGGGGCTGTTGAGAAATAATGTTCCTATTGCCAACTTCTTTGGGTATTCTATATATCCCTATATATCCCTAACCACACCATAGTATCAGAATGGCTTGATGATCTGTCCCCTAATAATACTTGCTCTACAGAAGGTAACAACATTTCTGACATCTTAGTTTGCATAAAATAGATTGTCTTTTTTACAAAGACAACATTTGCATCAACATAATATACAATTAATCACACTCACTAGAGCTTTGATACCAGAAGAAGAGGAGCTGCGATAATTCTTTGTTCCAGATTCCAGGTCTTATGTGCATCATTTGTCTGATCCATGTCTCCTTGAGCAAGGAGCTACAATATTCATTTGCACACCTTCCCAACAATTGTAATAGCATTATTTTGAGAAAAGGAACCTGGGCCATGATGGGGAATTGGACCATCACCTTGCCAATTTTATTCACACACTAAAGAAGTGAACTCGAAATACAATTTACCTCTGGGATAATCCACTTGCTAAGGAGATAGCAGAGTTTTTTCATGTTCTTGGATTTATGCGGGTCAACCAAGGATCCACTCCGTAAAATGGCATCTGTTCGATCTGATTTTAGGCCCTATATATGTAATACTTATTATGTTGTGTTTCACCTTCTTTAAGGACATAAAACTGAATTAGACTATTTCGGATCCACCTGTTACCTCTGCTCAAATTACTTAAACGTAATAAACAAGTTTATAGAGAGAGACATAAGCCACATATGGCTGCACCCCTTGGTAGCAACTGTTTTGACTAAGCAGTATACTGCCACCTTTTGAAACTTTTACATCTAAATAAAAAGTAGAAGTTCAGATTTATAGGTCACTATGGTACACTCTTGAATTATAAAAGACTAAAGCAAGAAGCTAAGGGCCTCATGTACTAAAAATGCATTCTGTAAAATTGGTAGTAATTTGCGCACCGACTTTTATCAAATCCATTTGTATTTTTCAAACTGACCTATGTACTGTAAAGTTGGTTCACAAAACATAGAATCGTAGTGGGTCATAATTTGACAAATATTCATGAGATAGGATGCAAATGTCGAGCCCCTACGATTAGATGCAATCACAAGGCTGGTGGCCTGCTGCCATCATGCCTGTGATTGCTGAATAACGGGATGCATTTAAAAAGTGTTTTTGTTAACATTTACAAAGGGGGAGTCGTCCATTAGGAACCCCTTCACATTTGTGAATGGGTTACCATCTCCTTTGAGGTGGTGGTAAAATATTAATATTTTGTGACCAGATTTTAGTCTCAAAACATTAATACATTCCACAAAGTATCAGAATTTGAAAAGGAGCCTTTAACACCTTTCTTCCAAATAGTGATTTATCTAAACCCATTTAACTATTGGGTTAACCTTTAATAATTGTTAAATGGTCTTAGTGCATTTCAAAATGTGTTTTAGCAGTCGCAAACCCTCAGATTGACTGAATCTGAGGGTTTGCGCATATTAAAACACTTTGGGGCATGTTAGCAAGAACGGCGTTAAAATTATCGCCGCTTTAGCGGCAGGAAACTGCCGCTAAAGCGGCGATAATGGGCTTGATAATATGCCCTTGAGAATACCAATAGAAGCCCATGTTCTGCTGTGATCCTGGGCTTCTATTGGAATTCTCAAGGGCATATTATCAAGCCCATTATCGCCGCTTTAGCGGCAGGAAATTGTATGCAAAGAAGAATCATTTGCAATCCTTTCTAACTCCCCAAGCCACAAAATGAGTAGTCTTTATACTTTTTTGTCATTTCTCACTTCCATCTGTTTCATGTATTGTCTATGACTTCTGTGCCTGTCTTGTCTTCTTTGATTTACAGTTTTCTGTTTATTTCTCCTCCCTTATTCCTCTTTACCATGTCCATCCTATGCTACATCTGCCAGGTCAACTTCCTTTTACCTTACTTCCTAAGATGATTAGTCTCCTTCTGCTCCTGAAATTGTCCATGACACCCTATGGTGTATTGTTTTATACCAGTAATGCCCCAATTTCAGGTCCAATTACATTTAATACCTCCTCCACATAGTGCGAATTCGACCTTGTATATGAAAAATATGAAACTGAACCCTCCCTCTCATTCAGTTTTATCTCTGCTGACTCAGTGACTTCATGTTTGTTATGCCATTGTGTTTGATTCAACCTACGTTTTGAAATGTTATAGCTTGCCTGCTTTATATTCGTTTTATGTTAATGAGTTTCCAAATAAATGAGTTGAAGTTAATGGAACATTCTCAGACTACAGCTCAGATTTAGAATTTGGCAGATGGGTACTCCATCACAAGCATGACGGATATCCTGTCTGCCTTACTGCAAGTGCATTATATCGTAATGTTCAACTTGATGAGTATGAAACTTGATCAGCCTTTGACTTGTCTTTTTACCAATTCAGCAGTACATGTGTACACAGTCATCTTTAGTATAATTGCTTTTGCGTTACATAGCATAGAACAATCAACATATGGGATAAATGTATATTGCCAATAGGTAAGTAGAAATGAAAGTGGTAGTTTATCTTTTTGGTAAGACAAGAATTTTCTGCAGTAATAGCTGCACAATAGAAAAAATAATAAGGTTATTGTACGGCAGAATCAAGAAAAATGTAAAATTATACATGGACTAGCATGTGAACTAAACTAACCTTATATGCACAATCTGATTGCATTCTCAAAAGTCTTCAGCTCACCAGCAAATCTTTCAAGACTGAATAGTTTCTGATAGTTGCTTGAAGATAATTACTAATAGTAGGGCTGAGGAAGCATGTCAATGCTCAAATAATAAGGCGTGGCAAAATGCATAAGGAGAGTGTCCATTGCAAGACTTGGAAATTGTGGAACTAGTGCATGAAGGGTAACCAATTATGCTCTCAAAGCCACTCAGTTATCTTAACTGGAGAACATTCTATGCACCTTTTTGGCTGAGAATCTCAGGCCCACTGAAGAGAGATTTATGGAAACTACAAACATACTAAGGAGGTAAATTGGTAAAAGGCAAGAACTGTGGATAGGAAAAAGAGAGAATAGAAGCTGATTCATTGTCTAAACCTCTTCATCCATTAGTATCAAGAGATAGAATACTCCTGGAATCCTCTTTTAAAGGCTGTAATCTCTGATATATTTGTTGGTAAAATTGGAATATTTTTATAACCTGAGAAAGATGATGAATAATGAAAGAATTTCTCATTAGCAAGACCTCTGACCTCCTGGTCAGAGACCTGCTCTCTCCCCCTGCAGCTCCGCTGTTTAGTGCCGCTGCCCTGTGCAGTGCTCTCTACAGGTAGGTTTTCAAGGCCCTCCTCCACCCGCAGGCTCCTGCCTGCACCTCATCCCTGGTGGTCCAGTGGGCGAACCTTGCTCTTCTGCTGGTTCCACTGCTGTCTATGCTGTATTATGCCTGTTTTCTGTCGTTTTTCTGTCTTTGTCTTTGTTTTCTGTCTTTGTTATTGTGCCTGTTTTCCTGTCTCTTGCCTCTGTATTTTTATTGGTTATCTGTTCGCCTTGTCTCTCTCTGTTTGTCCTGTTATTTTCTGTCTGTTTCCCTTTGCCCCCACGGCCCCTCCCCCCTGATGCTTTCCCGCTCCTGTCTCCCAGCTGCGCTTCCCTCCCCCTTCCCTATTTAATGGCGGCTGCTGGGCGGCCGTGCAGCGGACACGCGCAGCAGGCGCGCCAAAGGCGCGCCAAAGCAAGCCCATCTGTGCCCATCCGCGACCCGACCGCGACCAGCGCCAGGGACCCTGGTTCTCCGGCCAACCACCGCTATGACTCAGCTGACCTCCTCGCACTCAAACCCGAAAGGAACAACAACTATCAGCTGTCCACAATGAACACCACACACGGCCATTTCTCCTGCCGTCACTGCTGCCGAACCTTCACCACCCTCCGCACCATCACGGCCACTGCCCCCACGCCGGACGCCAACACCACCGAAGCCCTGAAGTGCATCCTCCTCAACGTGCGCTCCCTGCACAGACATGCCGTAGAGATCTGGGACCTCCTCGACACCCTCTCGCCAGACGTTGCCTTCTTCACAGAAACCTGGACCAACGCCTCCTCCACCCCAACATCGCCACAGCCATTCCCGATGGCTACAAGATACAGAGGAAGGACTGCCCCAACCAATCAGGAGTAGGACTCACCATCACACACAAGCGCTCCCTCCGACTCCCCACCTCCACCGCGAGCGACTCCTCCACTTCCACCTCGACAACCTCAGCGACCCCAACTCCACCGACCTCCTGGACTACCTCGCCAACATCGGACTGACACAGCTCGTCACCACCCCTACCCACAAGGCAGGACACACCCTCAACCCCATCTTCGAAGGTGGGAACTACATCCGTTTCAACCACACCACGCAGCCCCCACTCCCAAACCCACTCCTAGCCCTCCGCGAAGGAACTAGAGCAAGTTCACAGAGGAGCACTTCAACTCCCTCAGCCGTGACCTCCCACCCGCCTCGACCGACTCCAACTCTGCAGCCAAGGAACTACACCACTGAATCACCAACTGCGCACCCCTCCGCACCACCGACAGACAACACCCCCTGAAGGCAACCTGGTTCACCACCGACCTCCAAGAAGCCTGACGCTCCTGAAGACATCTCGAAAAGCAATGGAGAAACAGCAAAACCACGGAAGACCTGACCACCTACAAGAACGCCATGACAGACTACCACCAACTCATAAGATCCACAAAGAAGACCTTCATCCGGCACAAAATCCTCACCAACTCCAGCAACTCAAAGGAACTCTTCAACATCATCCTGCATTTCACCAAGCCCCACAACAAAGCCACAGACGTCACTCCCTCCCAAGACCTCTGCAACAAGCTCGGCTCCTACTTCCACCTGAAAATCAAAGCCCTCTACGACAACTTCAGCTAACAGACTCCAGAAACCACCCTTCCCTCCAGTGACGACAGCCGACCCACCATCACCGCCTGGACCCCGGTCACCACAGAAGATACCACCACTACCATGAAGAGCACCCACTCAGGAGCCCCCACAGACCCCAGCCCTCCGCACATCTTCCACAGAGCCACCGCCGCCATTGCCCCCTAGCTACGATGCACCATCAACGCCACCTTTGAATCCTGCACCTTCCCGAGTGACTGGAAATGCACAGAAATCAAGCCCCTCCTCAAGAAACCCTCTGCAGACTCGATGGACCTGAAGAACTACCGACCCATCTCTCTCCTTCCCTTTGCAGCCAAAGTCACTGAGAAGATTGTCAACGCCCAGCTGATAAACTTCATCGAAGAGAACTCCATCCTCGACCCCTCCCAATCCAGATTCCGCAGCAACCACAGCACCGAGACCGCCCTCCTCACCGCCCCAGAGGACATCTGCATGCTCCTTGACCAAGGCCACACCGCGGCCCTCATCCTACTCGACCTCTCGGCAGGCTTCGACACCGTCTCCCACCGCACCCTCGCAGCCAGACTCCACAACGCCAGAATACAGGGAACCGCCCTCGACTGGCTCCGCTCCCTCCTCGCCGGCAGAACCAAAGGATCAGACTCCTGCCTTTCCTCTCCGAACCCACAAAGATCAACTGCGGAGTACCACAGGGATCATCGCTCAGTCCCATGCTCTTCAACATCGACATGGCCCCCCTCGCTGCCATCATCAGACAGCATGGACTCAGCATTGTATCCTATGCCGACGACACCCAGCTCATCCTCTCCCTCACGAAGGACCTCAAAACCACCAGACTCAGTTTCCAAGAAGGAATGAAAGACGTCGCAGCTTGGATGAGCAGCAGCTGTCTGAAGCTCAACTCGGAGAAGACAGAAGTCCTAGTCCTCGGACCCTCCCCCTCCGCGTGGGAGAACTCCTGGTGGCCCTCTGCCCTCAGCACCCCCCCAGCCCCACGGACCACACCTGAAACCTCGGCATCATACTCAACTCCTCCCTCACCATGACCCGACAGATCAACGCAGTCGCATCAACCTGCTTCAAGACCCTCCTCATCCTCTGCAAGACCTTCAAGTGGACCCCCCCCGAAGCCAGAAAGACCGTCACCCGCGCACTCATAACAAGCAGACTGGACTACGTAAATGCCCTCTAAGCTGGACCATCCAGAACACTGCGGCCAGACACGTCCTCGTCATCCCACGGCATGAGCACATCACCCAACACCTGCGAGACCTCCACTGGCTCCCCGTCGATAAGAAAGTAACCTTCAAGCTACTCACCCACACCTACAAATCCCTCCACAACAGCGGACCCAAATACCTCAACGAAAGAGTCTCCTTCCATGTACCCAAAAGGAACCTTCGCTCCACCGACCTCGCCCTGGCAGAAACCCTGCGTATACGCAGAATCAGAGCGGGTGGAAAAGCCTTCTCCTACTTCGCAGCCAAAGCCTGGCTCTTCGGCTGATCCGGAGCTGCACCCCCGCCCCCCCCAGCACCTTGAGACCCTAACAGGTGAGTAGCACGCTTTAAACCCTCTGATTGATTGATTGATTGATTAGTCTGCAGTTCTTTAACCAATGTGACCTTTGGCTGTAAAAAGTAGTTCTTGCACCGCAGAAGAGATAATGAAAAGCCAACTATATCTGAGGGCTCTGCCAGAATCTCTTCATAAGTGCGGTGATCTGATACTGAAGCGTTAAGAAGCTGAATCTCTTGGATAAAAGGTGTATGTTGGACTTGGGCCTTTCTGCAGCATCATCTCCAAACGTTTACCTTCATCCTCCAGTTTTCCCATTGTTGTTGGCTTTTAGGACTCTGCACACTTTACTACTACTAAACAATGCTAAAATGCTTGTGCTTTCTCCTTAAAAAATGGTAGGATTGGCTTATACCCATTTAAATATTTACTTTACTTGTAGGTCCCTAGTAAAGTAGCACTAGCTGTCACCAGGGCCTGTAAATTAAATGATACTAGTGTGCCTGCAGCACTCATTGTGCGACCCACTTCAGTAGCCCTTTAAACATTTCCCAGGTCTGTCATCACAGCCTTTATGTACAATTTTACACTGCCATTTTGACCTTTTGCCAGGCTCAACCCTTCCTCTTTAATACATATGTCACACCTAGGGTAGGCCCTTGGACAGCCCAGAGGGCAGGGCACAGTGCATGTTAAAAGTTGGACATGTACTTTTAAGTTTTACATGTCCTGGTAGTAAACTCTTATATTAATTTTTCACTATTGCAAGGCCTACCTCTCCCATAGGATAACATTCGAGTTATCATATTACATTTAATAAGCTGTAACTTTCCAATGGGAACTGCCTAAAGCTGAATGGTAGTAAGACGGAGGTTATGGTCTTTGGGAAATCCCCCTCCATTTGGTGCTCAGCTTGGTGGCCCCAGAGGTTGGGGCCCGTCCCCACGCCTAAAACAGAAGTTAAAAATCTTGGAGTGTGGCTCGATCCAAAACTATCCTTCGAGTCCCACATTAGGAAGGTGGTAGGAAGATGCTTTGGCACCCTCAAAATGCTAAGGAAAACCTTGGACATTCTTCCCGTATCGGCAAGAAAAACTCTAGTCCACACTCTGGTGACCTCGCAGCTGGACTATGGGAATGTCCTACTATTGGGAGCTTCAAAAGGTAGCCTGCAACGCCTACAATGCATTCAGAATGCGGCAGCACACCTAGTTCTCAATCTACCTAGGCGGGCCTCGGCGACAAAAGCCCTTGACTCCCTTCACTTGTGCCAGTTAGTAAAAGAATTCTCTTTAAAGCCTTATGTTTCTGTCACCGGAGTCTACGGGGGAAAGGTCCCAGCTACCTGCATGATCTCTTGACCCCCTCTAACCCCACTCGGCAGTTGAGATCGACAGGAGCTCATCTGCTCAAAGTACCAAAAATCAAAAGGGCAAGGATGGGTGCACGCTCATTTGTCTATCTGGCAGCCAAAAATTTGAACACTTTGCCACCTCTGCTGCACGCAGAAAAATCTGAGACCGTCTTTCGTAGAGGCCTGAAAACCTGGCTTTACCAGCTATAGCCTTGTTTCCTTGTCTGACTCTCGCTGTAACTGCTTCTATGGCATGGGAACACACCAGTAGGTGTAGCCAGGCGCTTTATACATGACTTTATTATTATTATTAACAGGTATTACATTTAATAAGCTGTAACCTTCCAATGGGATCAGGTAACCAGTTCATGTTTGGTGTCTTTGGAATTGTAATGCAAAATCCTCTCATGGTAAAGTCAGATATTAAATTGCAATTTTGAAAATGGCACTTTTGGAAAGTTGCCATTTTTCTGCCTTAACATTTAGTGCCTGCAGCCTGTCTCTGGATCACATGACTGGATGTGGCTGACAGCTGGGGATGGTGTATTCCTCCTAGAGAGCCACAAAGATTAGAGAGCTTAGATGGGCTTGCATGGGCCATCACTGGCAGGATGGAAGGGTGGAGCTAGGCACAGACCTACTTACACTGCAGAAGGCTGTGCCCTGATTTCACAAAGGGCTGAATACCCCCTGTAGTTAGTCTGGAGCCAAGACAGGGTAGGCAATAAACCTGTGAGCTTCAAAGGGAAACTTGTAGACACTTCTCTCACTTCAAAGGAGGCAGCTGGTATAAATATTGGGCCTCAGACACCAACACTTCGGTATACTTCTGGACCTGTGAAAACTCTGCCAGGAAGAAGGACTGCTGTGCTGATGAAAGTACTGCCACTCTGCTGTATTGCTGCCCTGCTGGCCTCCTGCCTGACTCAGAGGGATTGGAAGTGCACCTGCACCCAGGAATCCCAGAGTGGCTCCAAGGGCTAGTCTACTGATCTCCTGTTCAAAACCACAGGGACATAATTGTCTCCGAACCCCCTGAACCAGCACCCAGATCCAGCTTTAGTAAGCCCCTGCTCCCCCCAAGTGGTGCTCCTCAGGTCCTGGACCCTTGGTGTGGCCTCCAGTGAAGCTGAATTGAAGTTTTTGTTTTCTTTGCGACTGCGACCGGGCCTGTTGGTGCCACTGCCTGCCATCGCGAAGTTCTGTCAACTCGACCCTTCGCGCTACAGCATCGACCACCCGTGGGGAGTACCACCGCGAAGCTCCAGTCTGACTGTTCACAATGACAATCTTCGCGCTACAGTGATGACCGTCTGCGACGCCTGGCCTGCTCTTACCCTTACATCAATGACTGTCTGCAATGCTTCCCTGATCCTCGCGGCTTCCTCCACCGCAAACTGAACTCTTTGCGTTAGACTGAGAAGGTAACTTTCGTGAAGACTAACCTGGTTCCTATATATGACCCGCTCTCCATTACGGTCAATCTAACCTTCTTACTTTTTCAGGGTCTCGCACGACCAGATAGCCGCAAGTGGCGCTTTGGGCTTTTTGGCCCTAGGCCCTAATTTCACTAAAATCTTTAAAATCTTTAAAATTGTATAAGTTCATATCTCTGGTTCTACTGATTAGATTTTTGTCGTTTTGGTGTTGATTTATTTATTACATTTTGTTTAAATTTTCTAACTTGCTGTGGGATTTTTCTTACTTTTTCAGGGTCTCGCACGACCAGATAGCCGCAAGTGGCGCTTTGGGCTTTTTGGCCCTAGGCCCTAATTTCACTAAAATCTTTAAAATCTTTAAAATTGTATAAGTTCATATCTCTGGTTCTACTGATTAGATTTTTGTCGTTTTGGTGTTGATTTATTTATTACATTTTGTTTAAATTTTCTAACTTGCTGTGGGATTTTTCTTGTGTTGTGTTTTCATTTTATTACTGTTTGGAGGGCTTCATAAATACTTAACACATTGGGCCCGATTCACAAAAGTAATCTGAGACAAAATCCTAACTTTACAACTTTCGGTATTCACAGAAGGCATTTAGGAATACTAAAGTTAGGATTTTGTCTCAGTTAAACTTAAGTTTGTCTTAAGTTTAACTTAAGACAAAACTTAAGATTTACTGAGACAAAATCCTAACTTTAGTACTCCTAAAAGCCTTCTGTGAATACCGAAAGTCGTAAAGTTAGGATTTTGTCTCAGATTACTTTTGTGAATCTGGCCCACTGTCTGTAACTTAAGTCTGACTGCCCTGGTCAAAGCTATCAGAGGGATGAGCACAGGTTAATTTGGGGTTTGCTTGTGACTTTCACTGAAAAGGATGGTGGTTTCTGCTTGAGTAAGGTTTCACCCCCCTCAATCAGTAACCCAATTTCTTGCAGTCTATAGCAACAACTAGTAAGATCTCAATTGAGTCAGTTATTGTTTGGAGAAGGTGGTGAATCGCAATATTTTACTGTCCACCTTTTTGTCATATCGCCATGCCTGTCCTGACTGTATCCCAAGGTCAGGCATGGCCGGAAAGGGAAAGGGAGGAGCCGCGGGGTGGAAGCGGCAGTTAGAGGCTGAGAGATGAATAAAGAGGTGTGTTTCCCCAGCAGCCCGTGTCCGTGAGTTATTCAGGGAGGAAAGAACACGAAACTGGCGATGAGGGTGGGATGCGGAGTCACCCCCTCTACCTCCTGCAAGACTGAGTGAAGCGCGCGCTGCCGCAAAAGAAAGCGGAGCATCCCCACCCGGTGAGAAAGAGCACGAGTGACAGACAGCGCACTCGTACAGCCCGTGATCGAGGAGGTGCACACGAGGGCCCAAAGCCAAGGGCAGAAACACGACACGCGAAGACAGGGTAAGCTCAAGGAATGCCCTGTGACAACTTGAAGCATGCTTGTATGAGTCCCCACCAGCGGCCATCTTAAAGTCAGGCACACCACATTGGTTAAGCTTAGTCCTAAACGCGGCGGCCATTTTGAAGTCAGGCGACATACCCAAGGAAGGGGAAAAAGTACCCTAGGGCCTGCCAAAGCGACATCAAGCCTCACAGACACCTCTGAAGCATACTAGAGACATATTCTGGGGCCATCCAAAGGGTTAGCGAACCTTGCAGATGCCTCTGAAGCCTGCTAGTGCCATTTGCGCCCCACCATGTCAGACCCTCACACCTCGCAGCGAGCCACGCCTGGCCCGGCACCCAATGCCCCACCGCCTAGACCGATACTCATGGGAGTATCATACCTGCGCCCTCCTGAACCATTACCACTGACGTCTGGCAACAGCATGGGGCCCGCGTGGAAGAGTTGGCTTGAAGACTTTGAGGACTTCAATAAAGGGGTCACAAGTATGTGACTCTAACCAACAACTCATAGCCTTACGTAATCTCGCAGGCAAAGATGTTGGACAAATCCTCATAGACCTACCACCGGCCGACGCTGCGTCATACGAAAGCGTGAGAGAAGCCCTGAACAAGAAATTCCTTTACAAGCGGAACCTAGACTACGAGCGCTACACGTTCAACCTCGCGTCTCAGGAGCGGGTCGAACCCATGGGCGATTTTATCTCCTGCCTTAAGCGTCTAGCCCGCCACTGTGAATTCGACAACTTCAACACAGAAGACGCATTTCGCCTACGTATCATTGATGGATGTCAATCTGAGTCACTACGCTGTCGACTCCTGAAGAAACACTACACTCTAGACGAGATAGAAGAACTCACTCGCATCAACGATCAAGCAGAAGAGCACGCAAAGAAAATGGAGGCTAGCAAAACCGAAAAGAAAGAACAAGCCCTCCGTGTACTCTCTCACACAGAACCGAGGCGTCGTCCAGACCGCCACACGTCGGGAAGATTCGCAAGACCACCTCGTACGAAATCACCCCGCAGAGGGACACAAAACAATCACTCCCGTAGACAACCTCCACAATGCTACAGGTGTGGCCAAGGCTACCCTCACACGGGTCAGTGTCCAGCCATTGGCCAACAATGTCACCGGTGTGGAAAAGACAACCACTTCGAAGCCGCCTGTCAAGCCCGTCGCACGGAGACGAGACAGACTAAGCAAAACATGGGATCACGTCACCATGTAAGAGCTGTACGAGGATGAAGAGACCACTCGACGAGCTCATCAAGATCCAGAACACAATCACGCGGCTCGTATCGATCCCAGCGGTCAATGTCCAGGGAGTCGTCCTCCCTTACTCCCATCTCACAAGACAGTGATGAATATGTGTGCATGGTGGCCGACCCAGATAGACTAAAGAAGTATCCAAGATTACACATCCGAATGGGAAGTCACTCCGCCAAGTTTGTTCTGGACACAGGCGCATCCCTCAACTACATTTGCGCCACTGAATACCAGAGCATGAATCCGAAGCCAAAACTAGAGCCAGCCGCAGTCCGGGTCTACACGTGGATGTCCAGAGAACCATTGCCATGCCTAGGACAATTTCGCACCACGTTGACCTGCAAAGACAGGAAAATTCAAGCACAAATTCACGTGATCGAAGGCCCTGAAGCAGCAGACTGTCTTCTCAGTCTACCAACGGCGGAACGTCTGAAGCTAGTCGAGATCCTGTACAAAGTGGACGACTCACCAGATATTGTCAACAAGTTCCCGAAACTGTTCAGCGGTCTAGGGAAGCTAGCCCACTTCAAAGTCAAGCTGCACATTAATGAGCAAGTGACGCCAGTGGCACAGCATCACCGGAAAGTGCCCTTTCACCTACAACAAGCAGTAGATGATGAACTCCAAGACCTACTAAAGGCAGACATCATAGAAAGATCAACGGGACCCACTCCATGGGTGTCCCCAGTAGTGGTCGTGCCCAAAAGAGGCCAGGACAATAAAGTGCGCCTGTGCGTAGACATGCGAGCTCCGAACACAGCCATCGAACGGGAGCGACACCCAGGACCCCACATTAGTGACATGATCACACGCCTGAATGGAGCGACAGTCTTCTCAAAGTTTGACCTTAACAAAGGATATCACCAACTCGAGCTGCACGAACGGTCACGATACATCACCACATTCACCATACACCAAGGACTCTTCAGGTATAAGCGTCTCAACTTCGGGATCTCGTCAGCTGCAGAGATTTTCCAGGAAGCCGTTCGGCGAGTAATACAAGATATTCCCAACTCTTTCAACTACAGCGACGACATCTTGGTGTTCGGAGAGACACAGAAAGACCACGACAAAACGCTGGACATGGTGTGCCACGCCCTGTTTTAACGCCAACCTCACGCTCAATCAGGACATATGTGAATGTCACAAGTCAACCCTCAAATTCTACGGCCACATCTTCTCAAAAGAAGGTATGAGACCCGACCCCGAAAAAGTATCAGCACTATCGGACACTCCACAGTCACATGACGTCAGCAACATCCGCTTGTTCCTGGGCATGGCCAGCTACTGCGCCCGCTACATCAAAGACTACGCTACCATCAGCTATCCTCTAAGAGAACTCACTCGACAAGGACAACGTTTTCAGTGGTCAGCTGCGTGTGACCAAGCCTTCAACAAAATCAAGGCAGCGGTAAGCTCGGCCATTAACCTAGCGTACTTCAACCCCAAGCGAAAGACGGAAATTACGGTGGATGCCAGCCCCGTTGGGCTAGGAGCGATTCTGGCGCAATATGATGACAAAGCCGATCAACGCCACATCATTGCCTACGCCAGCCACAGCCTCACCGACACAGACAAGGCATATTCCCAACCGGAAAAAGAAAGCCTGGCAGTCGTGTGGGCGTGCGAGCATTTTCACCTCTTTGTGTACGGCAAACATTTCACACTCATCACCGACCACCAAGCGCTGACGACCATCTTTGGGAACCCCAGGGCAAAGATGCCTCTGCGAATCGAACGGTGGGGCATCTGCCTACAAGATTACACCTACACCATCATCCACAAACCAGGGAAGGCGGAGAACCCGGCAGATTACATCTCACGGCATCCCCAAGCGCTGACACGAGTGCGTCATTCGGTGGCTGAAGAATATCTCCATTTCGTCATCGACCGAGCGTGCCCACCGGCTATCCCACTAGAAGCTATCATTGACGCATCCGCAAATGATGCCACAATTCAAAATATCATGCATCGCATTCGCACCGACTCATGGCGATACCTAGAAGAACCAAGGACGAGTGACACCATCAACACGCAGGAACTCATGGCGTTCAAGCATGTCAAAGATGAACTTTCCATCAGTGACAATGGACTACTACTAAGAGGTCGGAGGATTGTCATCCCCAGTCAGTTGCTACAAGGAACTATAAATCTGGCACATGAAGGACACCGAGGGGTGGTCGCCACGAAGAAAGCGCTGCGAGAACGCGTCTGGTTCCCGTCACTGGACCAGATGGTGGAGACCACGCTCCGAGACTGCCCACACTGCCAACTAGTAGGGCGAGAAGAATCACACGCTCCCCTACAGATGTCAGACTTACCAGATGGTGTTTGGCAACAAGTAGCCATTGACTTCTTCGGCCCACTGAAGTCGGGAAAACACATCATCGTCATCATGGATGAATACTCCCGTTTCCCCATCGCTCATCAGGTTGCCTCCACCAAAGCGACCACTGTCATACCCATAATTGATGAAGCATTTGCCGCATGGGGAATCCCCTCGGTGGTGAAGACTGACAATGGCCCACCGTTCAATGGACAAGAATTTGCAGACTTCGCGACGCACCTAAATTTCAAGCATCAGAAAATCACCCCCTTGTGGCCCTAGGCTAACGGGATGGTGGAGCGATTCATGCCCACCATCAAAAAGACGATGCAACAAGCAGAGCTAACACACCGTGACATTCAGCCAGCACTCAACGAAGTACTACAAGCATACAGGACCACGCCACACAGCACCACAAACCAATGTCCTGCCACTCTGATGCTTGGGCGGATTCCTCGTACCCGGATCCCGACCGCAGTCGATGTCACACAGTCCAGAATTATGACTTCAGACCACGAGACCCTGGTAGAATTGGATCGGACTTAGAAGGCGAAAATGAAAGAGTATGTGGACCGCCGCAGACACGCCAAGACGTCTGACATCCGAGAAGGAGACTGGGTGCTGGTAAGACAAGAAAGAAAATCCAAAGCAGACAGCCGCTATCACGATCATCTATTGCAAGTAACAAGAAGAAAAGGAACCATGATTACAGCCGAGTCCGGAAGTAAGAGAACGACCAGAAACGTGTCGTATTTCAAAAGATGCAACCCGACAGCCTACACGCAAGCCTGGAGACCTGACTGGGACACGGACGTGTCAAGCCAAGAAGAGAGTAGCCATGAAGAACCCAGACGGGTATCAGAGGTATGTGACCAGAGAAGAGAACATCCCCACCGTCAATCACGATCCAGTCGACCGCGACGGGACATTCGGAAGCCCATCCGACTCATTGAAGAACTCTGAGAGAAGCATTGAACATTTAAAATACAAAAGGGGGAGATGTCATATCGCCATGCCTGTCCTGACTGTATCCCAAGGTCAGGCATGGCCGGAAAGGGAAAGGGAGGAGCCGCGGGGTGGAAGCGGCAGTTAGAGGCTGGGAGAGGAATAAAGAGGTGTGTTTCCCCAGCAGCCCGTGTCCGTGAGTTATTCAGGGAGGAAAGAAAACGAAACTTTTGATCAGATTATCTCATTACTCACACGACCCCCAAGAACCAGCCAAACTAGAAACGGCAGGTGGTTTGACCACTCGTGTACCCAAGCATCCAAGCTTTTGAAATTGGTCTTGCACTGCTCCCTCAGTGAAATATAATCAGATACTAGCAGCCAGGAAGAAGGTGTTACAGGAAGAGGCCTGGTCCAAATTGCTTCCGGCTGCTAAGATGAAAGTCACCAAGTTCTCAGAAGGATAGCTGGCCAGCTGTGGGTGATTGGGAGTTGTGTAGGAATTATCTCCCATTGGAAATTAACCTTGAGGAGGTTGTCCTTGCCCTAGAACAAAGTGCAGGTGGGATAGCACCAGGTCCCAATGGGGTAGCAGTCGATGCGCTTAAAGCATTGGGTGATCTGTGGGCCCCCATCTTGACAAGGGTGTTCAATGCGGCTGCTGAGTGCATGATCCCTTCCGCCTGGTAAGTCTCAATTACAGTTCCCATCTTTAAGAAGGGAGACAAATCAGACCCCAAATGTTATTGCCCCATTTCCCTCCAAGATTCATCAGCAAAACTGATGAGCAGGATACTTCTAATGCGACTGGAGGAATGGGCACTGGATAACTCGATTCTAACACAGTTGAATTTAAGAGGGGCATGGGGACAGTCTAGCAATGCGTCAATCTCAAGTTGCTGGTTGGAAAGTATACTAGGGTCAAGGTAGGATTCCTTTATATTTGCTTTGCTGATTTGAGCAGTGCATTTGACCTTGTTAACCACTTAGTTCTGTGGTCAACTTTGATCTTCCTTGGTGCCCCAGAGAAGTTATTTGTTTTGTTGCACGGTTGTATGGAAACCTGTCAACCAAGGTCTGGTACGGCCCTAATGGGAAATATTCTTCTCCTATTCAGAGTAAAGAGGGGAATTAGAGAGGGCTGTGTATTGGCACCCTTTTTGTTTTCTCTCTTTAACAATGGGGTCAATGGCACCCTTCAGGCTCTGCAGGCAGATGCGCCCAGTATCGCCGGCCAGCCTGTTCCTGTGTTGTATGCCAACTATGCTGTCCTACTATCTAGGACACCCATTGACCTGCAAAAACTGATAAATGCATTTGGGGTCTATATGGAATCTAGGAAAATGTTGATTAATAAATTGAAAACGTATACAATGGTCTGTGGGAAGAAGGTGCAAAAGTGCACATCCTTTTTTATTGGGGACTCACCAATAGCAAGAGTAAACTCTTTTTGAACCTAGGGATCCTTTTCTCGAGCAGCTGCACACGGTCCTAACAGGTTTTAAATGTTAGCTCCAAGATAAGCAGAAATTGCAAGGGGATTTTTAGGTTTTCTCATAAGTTGGGCAGCCGACCGATTAAGGAGATCATTGATATATATGACAAGAGGGTTGTCTACTGCTACATTTGGGGGAGGATTGTGGGGCTACACCCCTAATAAGACCACACATTTGCACTATACTATCTGTTTGCACTTCAA
Organism: Calotriton arnoldi; assembly: GCA_963921515.1. Taxonomy (NCBI): domain Eukaryota; kingdom Metazoa; phylum Chordata; class Amphibia; order Caudata; family Salamandridae; genus Calotriton; species Calotriton arnoldi. The sequence goes on from CAWUFW010003328.1 coordinate 1,167,508, forward strand.
GACCCCTCCGTATGTTTTAATGTTGCACTTTTTATAAGGGGGGAAATACACCTCAGGAAAAGTATTGTATGCTACAAGGGAAGACATGGTTGTTTCTTAATCACATGTTTTTATTTTTACCAGTGCAGTTTATGTTTTATAATTGTTGATGATATACTGTATTGCACGTTTATGGCTGTTTCTAACTGTGCTGAATAAAGTTTTTGAATCGAATCAAAGCAAAACAAGGTGCTTCAAAAGAAACCTCTGCAAAATATAATCAACCAATTAACCCAAATAACATAAATGGCAGGCCTGATACAGTCATTTTGACAAGCTATTGCACAATGGGCAATACAATACTATAACGCAACTAACGCCTTCAGATCCTTATAGGCATTTATCCTTTATATTCTTTTAACAAAATCAATAAAGACAACTTGTAAAAGCAGCTAAAACCCTATAGGCCCAAAAACACGAAAACTTGTTTTCCTGTCTTACCAAAGAGCTGTACATGCTCATATAGAAGCTAAGGCACCTGTAAACATGATAGAAGAAACAGCATCACAAGCAGTGGCGGCCGGCACGGCTCGCTGGGCGGTCGGGGGGATTTGTGTAGGCAGGGGCAGGGGAGTAGGGGGCAGGGGGGCGCGCGGGTCACAACAATTTTAAATAACACTTACCTTCCCACCGGGTCCCGCGCATCTTTGCTGCTTCTCTCGTCTTCCAGGAACAGGAAGCGGGCAGCCAGGCTTCCTCCCCTGACCAATCACAATGTTGCAATGCAGCGTTGTGATTGGTCTGAGCGCTGTGACACGACGCTCAGTCAGGGACTGTAGGGATGGACCACAGAAGACCGACCAAACCGTCATTGCGCACTTAGAAGGGTTTTACCCACCTCCCCTGCTCTTCAGGCCCGCCCCACCCCTCACGCAAGCTGCCACAGCAGGAGGAAACAATTAAATGATAATAACATTGCGTTATTATCATTTTATTTTTTCCTTTCTTTTCCTGCTTGTAGGAAGTGGGGAGACGCTCCTCCGCATTAGCGGAGGAGCCGCCACTGCCCAACAGCACAGAAACAAACTGCTGCAGACCTGCCTGTTTTGCTCAAAGGGTATGCCTCGACAATTTTGGTTCCACAATTTCTGAATAGGATTATTTCAGCGCCATGCATTTGGAATTGCCACAATTTTGGATCCCTATATTTCGGATTCCATAATGTCGAACGGGTAAGTTTATACGTAGGGTTGACAGATATACTGTATTGCACGTTTATGGCTGTTTCTAACTGTGCTGAATAAAGTTTTTGAATCGAATCAAAGCAAAACAAGGTGCTTCAAAAGAAACCTCTGCAAAATATAATCAACCAATTAACCCAAATACCATAAATGGCAGGCCTGATACAGTCATTTTGACAAGCTATTGCACAATGGGCAATACAATACTATAACGCAACTAACCCCTTCAGATCCTTATAGGCATTTATCCTTTATATTCTTTTAACAAAATCAATAAAGACAACTTGTAAAAGCAGCTAAAACCCTATAGGCCCAAAAACACGAAAACATGTTTTCCTGTCTTACCAAAGAGCTGTACATGCTCATATAGAAGCTAAGGCACCTGTAAACATGATAGAAGAAACAGCATCACAAGCAGTGGCGGCCGGCACGGCTCGCAGTGCGGTCAGGGGGATTTGTGTAGGCAGGCGCAGGGGAGTAGGGGGCAGGGGGGCGCGCGGGTCACAACAATTTAAAAAAAACACTTACCTTCCCGCCGGGTCCCGCGCATCTCTGCTGCTTCTCTCGTCTTCCAGGAACAGGAAATGGGCAGCCAGGCTTCCTCCCCATACCAATCACAATGCTGCAATGCAGCGTTGCGATTGGTCTGAGCGCCGTGACACGACGCTCAGTCAGGGACTGTAGGGATGCGCCAGAGAGGGCCGACCAAACAGTCATTGCGCACTTAGGAGGGTTTTACCCACCTCCCCTGCTCTTCAGGCCCGCCCCACCCCTCATGCAAGCTGCCACAGCAGGAGGAAACAATAAAATGATAATAACATTGCGTTATTATCATTTTACTTTTTACTTTCTTTTCCTGCTTGTAGGAAGTGGGGCGACGCTCCTCCGAATTAGTGGAGGAGCCGCCACTGCCCAACAGCACAGAAACAAACTGCTGCAGACCTGCCTGTTTTGCTCAAAGGGTATGCCTCTACAATTTTGGTTCCACAATTTCTGAATAGGATTATTTCAGCGCCATGCATTTGGAATTGCCACAATTTTGGATCCCTATATTTCGGATTCCATAATGTCGAACGGGTAAGTTTATACGTAGGGTTGACAGGTCATCAAGATAAGACATGTGAATAAAGCATTAAGAAAAAAATAATAAAAAAAATAAAAGAGTTTGCAAGGGATTACAAGGATGAAATAATGGAAATCCCCAAAAGACCCAAGATTAACTTAATCTAAAACTAACGCTGTCAGATAGTAACATACAACTGTGCAATAACCAGCATAAATATTAGAATGAGAGCAACTACTGGTATTTTTGAATGAAAGCAACCTGCTAGACTTCTCCTAGGTCAGATTCAGGTGATTATGATGCACATTAATCACCATACAGGATGAGCTCAAAACACAGGCAGGCATGCAGGCATGTAGGCCTGCAACACCACTCCTATGTGTTCCTACATGTTGTCTGGCAACAGACAGCTTTAGCTATCTGGCTCAGTCTACATTGCGTACACTAATTCATAGAGCAGGCTGTGGGTCAGCATGTTCTAATGATTGGATGACTTTCTTAAAAATCTTAGTTTCCTCCCCTTTATTGGGTGGCTTTCCTCCCTATTCTTCTGTTTGTCATGCCCCTAGAGCGTGTTTTATGTATCCTCACTTTTGATTGGCTGAGTTATATCCTTCCCCCACTGGGATTATTGATTGTTTTTATTTTTGCCATTTATGATTTATTCCTCCACAGTAGTGCATGTTTTGCTCCTGCCTCTCCCTTTGTTTTCTATTTTCAGAGCAATCTCACACTTTTTGCCTTTCTTTCTGAACCGTCCCCTCAGTTTTCCACCAGCCTATAATCTGCTCCTCCCTGTCTGCCTTTGTTTCTTTCCTTCTTTTTACCATGCTCTTTCCCTTACAATCCTATGTGTCTTCCCACTCCCCAGTCATGTTTTTGCTATTTTCTTTGACACAGTGCACTACTGGAGCTCTGTGTAAGGCTCTTTGTCCACTTCTCAACTTCTGTCTATACCCGCCATTTAACTAGTGCCAGTTGCTATTAAAATTGTGAAAGGACTAGCAAATTGAATAGCAGCTGCCCATTAACCGAAATATAGAAAATATTATTCTTAGTTATAGCAAATGTTATTTTTTGTGCTTTCAAAATTTCCACCTTGTTGCATATTCATGCCACAGCACCAAATGTTGTGAGCCGAGAGCACTGGCAAACTGAGCCCAATTGGTTTTGTCAATGCTTGTTGACCTATCAGTTGCTTTCAATGCTATTAATTACACTCTCTTAATAACATCTGCAGCTCACACATTACTTGTGGGTATCACTGGAAATAATTATTTTCCTTACCTTTTAATCTACACTTATTCCCACTGACACCCCTTTCGATTGGTGTTACCCCAATGATAGTCAAATCATCCTTCAAAATGATCACAACACATCCATACAAAGCAGTGCCTCAAAAAGTAGATGCTCCACAATCACTCTAATTTCAACTATGAAATGAGAGAAATATTCTAAACCACCTGATGTTAGGCAGGGACTCACTTAGACTCAACCTATCACCCTCAAAGTCTGCCAAAACCTATGAGTATACATATATTACAGCTTTCACTCACACCCCAGATCTACTTTAATGTCAAGGTTTTATTTTTACATCTGAACACACCTAGGCAGCTTTACACTCCTCCAGGGCTGGACTGGGAAACCATAAGCAGCCTTGGAAAAATTGCTCAAACTAGCTCTGCTGAATTTCTCTGCCTACGCAATTGCTCTCCTTCCATCTATCAATTTTGTCTCTATCTCCTTCTCTCCTCTCTCTGCTCTCCCTTTTTGGTCTACATTCACTTTCTCTCTTTTTTGAAGCCTCCCCAGGTCTGTTGCAATTAACATTCTGGAGCTGGGGAAAGTAGCAGAGGCACCAACAATGGTCCTGGGTTTCTAAATTGGCCTCCAAAGGCTCCATCCCACAGGGGAAATGCACTGTGGAATAAAAAGCCTATCCGGCTCTGCACTACTCTCAAGAAATCCTAGCTATAATAATTGTTGCATCCGCTGCCTGCAGACTCGCCCAGGCCATAGCAGTGCCGCCAATTACAACATGGGCAGACAGGTATGGATGGTGTATAACGTGGAGTGGCCACGAGTGACCTCTACATCTTTTATTAATCGGCTCGGGCAGCACCCAGCCTTCAAAGTGGGGAACCAGCATAAAATGGATTGTAGAGGACGTGTGGCACTCTACATCTCTTCCAACTTATATTGTAACAGAACATTTCTGAACTCTTTTCATGGTACACAACAAACATAGGGGCATATTATCAACAGATGGCGATGAATATCGCAAAGCGCGCATAGCGCGTTTCCATTTATCGCCGGCTATCACTGGATGTTATCGCCCGGTTAGCGCGTTATTAACAACGCTTATCTCCGAGGCGATAATTAATCCAGTGTTAGCGGCAAAATGCGGGTATATCGCTGGAAATCCAGCGATAACACTGCAGCGATAGGGACGTCCTTGTTGATAGGCCATGGTGGACTTAGCCTGACAATCCACCTCCCTTTATACATATAGCTAAGACTGAAATTTAGCAGACGTTAGCTTCCGGTGATAACCGCGGTTAGCACAGCTTTTAATATCGCTATGGGTGTCCTGGGCCGGCTTGTAAATACCGCGAAGTACAGTTAGCGATCTTTTTCATGTTGTTTTGTAAAAGAACGCCTACTTTGCATCTCATTAGCGATGCAAGGCGAGGCGTGGGGAAAACGGCTGCTAACATGCACTAATGCATGTTAGCGCCGCCTTGTTAATAGGGCGATAATATTATCTCCGCTTTTTTGGCTTTTAAAGCCAAGAAAGCGGAGATATGGCCCTTGATAATATGCCCCTCAGTCTCTTGGCCTCTGGCTTGCTACAGGGTTGGGTCAAAGTCCATACTTCTTGCTCCTGCTGCCTGAATCCCCACTCCGAGGAGTACCGGTGTCCAAGCTGATCGCTCAAATGTCCCTGTCCAGGCTCAAAGAAACTGCTGCACTCTGGACATCATGGTTTTTTCCCCACGGCATCTTGTCCATCTCCCCTTGGCTGTCACTTTGGTCCCCTGCCAGGAATTCAACTCACTTAAACCAGAAGACGTTCCTGGCAACTGTGGACTGCCCTTGCTGAATGGTAACCATTGTCCCTTGGATGCTCAGGATCTCCCACACCTCCTTCTCGAATAGAGTGAGGAACTTCCACCCTTGTTGCCGGTCCCGCATGGCTCCTACCACCAGGTCAAGAACCACTGCTTTACAGACCTGGTTCACTCCATCATTCACAGATTTCCTCTTCTCTCAGGCGGCCTGTATGTCAAGGGAGGCTGGGCTCTAGCTGTGTCCGGACGGAATAACATCCCGGGTAGGTCTTCGCATCAACAGATCGATCGGGGCACAACTTGTGGTACTGTTTGGTATTTGCTGGTAAGCTCTCAAGAACCTGTATAGGCAACACTCTGCATCTTCCCCCTGCTCTTCTCCGATCCATAGGGTCCTGTTCAGCATTCGCATAAAGAGCTCCACTTCCACTTCCCAGTTGGCTTGTGGCCATCATAGAGTCACTTTCCGATGCCACATGTTGAGACTCCGTAGATATGACTGGAAATCCTACCCTTGGAATGGGAATCTATTATCTGTTTTGATTTCTTCAGGGTTCCCCAGTAACGCGAATATCTTTTCCAGTGCCGGCTTTACTTTTAGAATGTTGTGGAGGATACCAACTCCAAGACTGGATATTTGGTGTGGCTGTTGATCATCGCAGCCATGAGACGGTCACCCGGGAAACTGCCAAAACCCTTATGGATGCAGGGCCATGGGATCAGACACACCTCTTCTGTGAATATCGGAACAGGCAGAGGACCTCCACTTGCTATCATGCATGAGTGACATCCTCTGTCTTTGTCATCCACCCATGTGTCCATTGCAGGGAACCACACTTTACCTCTTAGCCTTGCTTTTGTTTTCACAACGCCTTGGTGGGCCAGTTCAACAACCAGTTCATAGAGGCTTTTGGGTATTATGATGTGCCTTTCTAGAAGATGCATGTCCTCACCACTGGACTTTGCACATCTCTGACTCTCCAGAGTTGGCCCATTGTTACCTGCTCAATGGCAGTCAGCCCTTTGGCACCATCTGGGAAGTTGCACCATTGTTTCTTCAGGAGCACCTCTTTATCTTTTGATAGGCCACACCAGGATGATACACAACATAAAATGTGTATGGCTAAAGCTGCACAGACCACCCTTCGATTCAGGGGGGGAGCATTCCAAGCTGTTCCGGCAAATAGTGGGACTAACACCTTATGATGTGTTATGACCCAGCACTGCTGTCCACAGAAGTACAAATGGAAATGGCGGCAGGCCCACTGCATTGCCAGCACCTCGTGCTCAATCTGCACATATCTCGTCTCAGTGTCTGTCAATGCCCTACTGGCATAAGGGATGGATACCCATGACCTCTCACTGTTTTCCTCCAAGAGAACAGCTCCAAGCCCCATGGGGCTCGCATCCACCACCATCTCTGTCCGGCACCTTGGGCTAAAATATGCCATGGTGGAATCTGCCAATAATGCTTCTTTCACTCATCGGAATGCCATACCAGTGCGGGAGTCCTACTTCCATGGGATATCATCCCTTGTCAGATTTTGCAGTAGTTCCAACAGGGTGGCTAAGTTCAGGGTGAATGGCCTGCAGCAAGTGGCCATTCCAAGGAAACTTCTCACCTTAGATATGTTCTGTGGGATAGCTGTGTTCCTGATGGCCCCAAACTTCCTTGGGTCTACCTGCAGTCCGTTTCTTCAAAATATGTACCTAAAGATCTCAATAGAGTTTCGATAGAATGAGCACTTCTGTTTGTGTAGGGTAAGCCCACAGCCTGCCAACTGCTTCAGAGCTGCCCTCAGCCATACATGGTGTTCTTCTTTTGATGTTCAGCACCCCGACTAAGCCAGAGAGGGTCTCACAGATAGTGTTCTGAAACACCTCCGCTGCAGATGATATTCTGAACTTCAACCTTTTGTATCTGCAGAGCCCAATGTGTGTCAAGAAAGTGATTATATAGTGGCTGGATGGGTCGAGCTTCAGTTGGCGGTAGCCCTCATTGAGGTCTAGTTCAAAAAATCTTGGACCCCATTTATGTCTGTCACAATATAATTGGCTGTCGGGGTTCTGTGTCTTTTCCTATGGATGGCCTTATTTGGAGCTGCATATCTATATATAGTCTGATGGCCCGGGGCAGTTTCGGCTTAGGCGCTATTACCAGTGTGAAGACCCATGGGTTGAGCCCTGTGACTTTCTCAATCCCTCCCAGTTGCTCCAGGTGCCACAGTTTATTTTCCACTAGCAGCCTCATGTGGAACGGAACTCTCCAGTGGCGGAGTGTTGTGGGCCTCACCGTGTCATCAATGTGCAGCTTTACTTTGAAGTCTTTTAGATGTCTCAGCCCCAGGAACAGCTGGGGAAATTCTTGCAGGGTATCTGTGGCATTAGATTCATAAACCTGTCATGCAAAGAAGACGAGCCCCATGTCTTCCACATTGTGGCATCCAAGGAGAGTGACGGTCCCGCCTTAGGTCATGTGGGAATGGGCTTGTGTTGATTTTCCTTCATTCACTACCATGACCTTCACAATTCCTCTCAGCGCCAGCGGTACGGTGCCTCCATAAGTGCAAATTATTGTGTTTGTTTGTGCCAGTTTGGAGTGTGATCTTGCTGTCCTGGGCATGATTACCGCATTGACCGTGGTGCCCTCTATGTTGATGGTACACTTTGGTGGTGGGCGCTAATGGTTGTCTGTCCTGCCAGCAAAAGAGATGGTGAATACTTCCTCATTGTTGTCATCATTGGGGTGCTCCATCAGGCTGGATGCTCCCGCTGGTTGCCCGGCCTCCTCCTCCTCTAGGGATAGTTGTCGTAAGGTCACTTTCCCCCTTCCTCTGTACTCAGCACCTTCACTGGGCCAACTGCTCCTACACACCTTTGTGAAGTGGTTCATACACTTGCATCTGGAACATGCTTTACATTCACTGGGCACACATTTGGCATGCAATGTGTCAGACAAAAGTTACGGCACCCCTTCTCAGGCAGTTTGGGCATGTTTGCAACCCGGAGTCGAGCAGTATTGCATCCATCTGCTCTTCCTTCACCACCTCGGATGTGCCCGCCGGGCTCCTCCCCTTGCCAACACCTCCTCCATGTCATCAGATCGACTACTCACCAGCTCATGTGACGTGTCAATATCAATAAATTGTCCAGCGAAATACCTGGCTAATGCAGTATGAGCTGTCACAGGATTGTTGACTGGCAGCCTTGATTCTGCTGGGACATGATTTCATCAGGCTGATTGATGTCAGTGTAGGTGCTTGCCAATTTTCGGAGTCGCGCATAGAAGGCATCCCCGGAATCTTCCTCTGCTTCCAGGGCCTGACTCATTTAAAATCTTTCATAGTAAGTGTTGAGCTTGGGGTAAAAAATGTTGGTTCAGTGCTGCCACCGCAGCATCAAAGTCATCATCCCCACCTGTGTTGGGAGGTGTCCAAATAGGTCATATAGTTCAGGGCCCCCGACATGGAGCATCATTGACCTCTTCACCACCCCATCAGGTTTGTGTGTAGCATGAAAATAATTGCTCAAGGCATCCAATCCATTGGCACCAGTGTAGGGCGGACGTGGCAGGATCTACCAGCTGGCTGCATCGCCATGACTGACGAGTGGGCGCAGTACGCGGGGGCCATCGATGCATGGTTCTGTTGCTGTTGGGGCATTGTGTGTGGCCATTGAATCTCCCTTATGTGGTGTGCCGTGTGTGAGCGCTGAACGACAGCATGACCTCTGTCCTTGAGGGAGATTGGTGGGGTGCCATTGTCCCTAGTATACTAGTTTCAAACACAGTGGCCCCTAAACAGAAGATTAAACAAACAATGAATATAGACTCAATCAGAACTATATTTGAAGCTGTCCAGCCGGACAGATACTTTAATATTCAATTAGTTTCTAAAAAATGAACGAAAGCCATTTGAAGTGGGCCTAGTATTGAGGACACTGCTGCATGGGCGTGCTTCCTGCTGGCATCAATGTCAATGTCCTCAATACTAGGCCGATTCAGACCTAACCGTTCTAAATGATATAGTGACCGAGCATGCAGAGCCATCTCGACCAACCTCTTGCAGCTGTGACCGCACCAGGTCCGGACGCTTAATCTGCCCCAGCCCGGGTCGTTCCAGCCCTGTGGCGTATCCACGCTGCTCTCTTCTGGACACTAGGCAAATGTACCCAGGCATGCTTATGTAAATGTCCTGATGATGATCCTAATATGATTTGTAAGGATCAAAACGCTGTCGACTTAATGCACACCATATACACTTCTCAACTAAATATCGCTCATGTGTAATGGTGTCCCACTATATTTTGTTTGTAACATCAGTATGTGCTACACACAAACAACTTACTCTTCCTGAGCCTTTTCTGTTACACGTTGTTAGTCCTATTTTGCTGAGTTGGATGCAGGCTTGTGTCCCACTTCAAATGTCTTTCGTTCAGTTTTTGGAAACTAATTGAGTATTAAAGTATCTGTCCAGCTGGACAGCTTCAAATATAGTATTGATTGAGTCTATATTCATTGTTTGTTTAATCTTCTGCTTAGGGACCACTGTGTTTGAAACTAGTAAACTACCCAAGGTCCCTGACCAATAGTAATTGGGCCCCCTTGTCTTTCAAAGCATTGTCCCCAGTATATGCAGTGTATGAGGACCACCAATAGAAATGCTCACAGTCCTCACACCTTCCTAGAGTGTGACTGCCACCCAACACCTCTCACTATTTGCTTTGCAACTGTTCCTGTCACACCACTCTTTATGTTTGATTCAGCGGTGAAATGCTTATATTGTGTTCCCCCTTTTTTGTTTTTCTTTCAGTATTGTCCCTGGTATGAGGGTCTCTAAATATACCTACATGTATATCTGTCCTTTTACTCTGCCCTCCTCATCATGGCACCTTCCTAGGGGCGTGTGGTACCTGTGCTCACACTGATTCCGACAGCAATCTGTCTGTTGGCTTTCTCACCTCAAGCCTGCTCTGCCCCGCCACTAGACACAAACCGATTGATAGAGTGAATATTTTACATCGGAAGACCGTGTAAATCTACATACTAGACAGGACGTACTGTCGGCACTTGACACTGTTGATGTGCACAAAGCTTCATCTACATCCTAAATTATTGATTGGAGTAGTTCATATCCTGATCAATATGTCCCAGATACAGGGAAAGATAAAGACCTCTGAAAATTTCCATTGGTCGCCTCTCTGTTGGTCGGACCCTATAAACTACGGGAACCTAAGGATTATAGCATCAGTACGACTAGAGCTAGCATATATCTGAACTAGCAAATTACCATCTTAAGGATTAGGTTCCATCCTGTGAAGACATCCCTTTCATTATCATAATTGTTCGCTGTTTCAGTGGAACCACCATTCTATTGTGTATACTGTGACGGAACCCTGACGAAGGCTTCGCCGAAACGCGCGTAGTGCCAACATACCGACAGTTGTTCTATTATATTATGTCATCTTGAATGTGCATCATGTACAGGATATTATTGTCTAATCTCTTGATGTGACTTTATTGATAAAAATAGATCATCAAATAATATTTACATTGAATTGATGTATGAATAATGTATTCACTGTAAAATTGTGACAACGGGCAAAATATTTTCCATATATCTTTCCACATATGTAATATTTTTATAAAATTGTTTATATTTATTTTAAAAAAATAATGTTTTCTACCCAAAAAAATGCTTCATAAATAAATTGATAATATCAGTATTACCGTATATGTTTCTCCATTTAGAAGTTATCACATTATTTTGGTACTAGTTTTTTCTGTCCACACCTGCATTTTTACTGCTTTGCCGAAGCTTTCTTTTCAATTGCTGCCCCACCACTAGGCCAGACACAAAACAGGGTTTGATGCGCTCTCTTGCCGCTAGGTGGGACTGTTACCACTCATACCTCAGTGCTAGGCTTCGCACCTGCAGGCCACACTCTTGTCCCAGGGAGTGGCAGCTGAAGCATCCTGCAGATGGGTGGGGCATGGAAGGAACACCTCCCTCAAAGGAATTGCATGGACCTACGACTAGGAGTGCGGCTACCTCCCAGATCGCAGCAGCTTGACGGCTCCTTTCGCAGTCGATTCAGGGTCTCCTAATCTGTCATGTCACAGGGCCCCACTGCACACTGCATAGCAGGACGAGGTGGACTCAGCACACATGGTCTGCCACTATCCTCGTTGCCAGTGTGGCATCCGCTGCCTACAGACTCGTCAAGGCCACAGCAGTGCTGCCAGTTATGACACGGGCACACATGTATGGATAGTGGGTATCGCAGAGTGGCTACGAGCTACCACTCCACCCTTTATTTATCCACTCAGGCCGCACCTGGCCCTCGGGGTGGGGAACCAGCATACAATGTATTGTAGAGGCCGAGAGGCACTCTACAATAATGACCTAAATTCCCTCTAATGTGTGTGCATGAGCGCCTGCTCAACCTCTGCGTTTGTGACGCACACAGACAGACTGAAAGCACACACACAGAAGTTATCCCTCATGGAGAGAGGGCAGCAATACACAAACGCTTTCCTGCTGTGTTAAGGCTGCCTCACTTCATTCCTCCTAAGCAGCATCACAAAAAAAGAAAAGTATTGCTGATGTGCTGTCTGTGTGACAGATTTCTGCTGCAGACACAGCCTCCCATTTAACAAAAAATGATGGCAATTGAGACATCTTCCATGCACCATATGTTCACAGCGTGCAAGGAGTAACCTGGCCATGCACCTCTGACTACACAATACAGGACGAGTGATTTTCATTCAGAATGTTAGGCGTGCCTTTGTTTTCCATGCTACTGTGATTAGCTTTCTTTACAAAGTATGTTCACATCAGAACAAAATAAAATTGAATCCGATGCATGTGTTAAACACTTATATGCTCTTCTCACTAAAACACGTTTTAGGGCATTTTTAGGTCTGTAGAACAAGTTAAGGGGAGGTATAACCTACAGCCCTTAAAGGGTGGAGAGGTCCTCTAGTATGAGGGTGGAGGGATACGTCCTCCCTGTGATATACTATAGAACAAAAGGTATCCCTTCCAGAGCACAACCGGCTCCTTAAAGGCTAGAGTAGGACCAATAGTATGCCGCGTGATGGCACACCCGCTGTCAGGGGTGGGAAGGGAAAGTGACTGTTTTGTTTATATATCCCTCACCCACTCTAGTAGTGGCATGCTTCATCATCGGATTCACCCCGACTCTTAAAGGTCAGGGTGGGCTCTACCATATTCCAGGGAGCACTTATGAAGATAGGGTGTAAGGGGGCATAACTTTAAATATAAAATTCCTCACCAACTCCAAAAGTATCCTTCATTAATAGAGTAGGAGGGAAGGATAAAATATATTATAACGGTGTGAGGAAATGGTGGTCCTATGACCCTAAATCACCAACATGTTTCAGCCCTGTTGTACCGGCCTGTATGAGGTCATGGGCTTTCTTTAGGGTGGGTAGCAAAGAGCTCAGTCCCCCAATGACGTGACTAATGTCTGGTTATTACTGAGAGCATGCGATTAGCATGCACAATATTTGTAAAATGTGTACTTGCCTCTGTAGGGAATTACCTGTAACAAGTAACATATAAACACCCGCCATCCTTTTTTAACACATATTTTAACTTGGTGATTACGCATGGTAGACTGTTTAGTGTGACAGAGTATCATAACCCCACTATAGGGTTCTGGTTTATAGTATGATTTAGCAATCATATACTAAATGTACATCGCTGTACTATATGAAAACACGATGACAGATGATAGTACCACATTGCCTCTGGTTGAATAATGCATCAGTGCATGAGGGCGTATTTGTATGTATGAATGTGATCACAAACTATGGAATGATCCTTTGCATACACTTTTGATGATTTGCAAGATTGGATGCACTCTTGTGGCCTTATTGGTATGAATCACTATTCAGGATGCAGACTGCCTGTACCCGGTAATGCAGTATCTTTATCTACATCTGATGTTTTTACACTATATATATCTGCTGTTACAGGTAACTCCCAACAGCGGCAAGTGCAAATTTTACAAATCTTATGCATGCTAATCATAATCGTAATCAGTAATAACCACACGTTAGTCACGTCATTGGGGGAGTGACCGCTTCGCTACCCACCCTGATGAAAGCCTCATACAGGCCGGTAGAACAGGGCTGAAACATGTTGGTGATTTACGGTCATAGAACCATCATATCCTCACACCCGTATAATATATTTTATCCTTCCCTCCCACTCTACTAATAAAGGATACTTTTGGAGTGGGTGAGGAATTTTATATTTAAAGTTACATCCCCTTACACCCTAGTGCTCCCTGGAATATGGTAGAGCCCACCCTGACCTTTAGGAGTGTGGGTGAGCCCGATGATGAAGCATGCCACTATTAGAGTGGGTGAGGGGTTATATAAAGAAAAGGGTCACTTTCCCTTCCAACCCTAACAGTGGGTGTGCCATCATGTGGCCTACCATTGGTCCTACTCTAGCCTTCAAGGAGCCGGTCGTGCTCCGGAAGGGATACTTTTGTTCTATAGCATTTTTAAGTATGTACATTTTAAGTGAGAGGATTCTAAAATTATGTGCTTAAAATCGAAATCAAAGGATATCTTTTTGTATGTTGCTATGTTTGTTCTTGTACTATTTATAAGGGAGAGGAATAAAAATGGAGGATTCAGAGACCGATGTCTATTAATACTGACCCTAGTAATAAGCTTTTCCAAGAGTTCTTTAAAATGTAAGTAGGCAGGTGCCCACAATATAAAAATATAGGGTTGCACATAAAACCCTCATAATCTGTAAACAGCAATCTGTTGCTGTGTCTATGGCGCAAAGTGTGTGTTTTGAAAATGTTAAAAAAGCCACTGATAAACCACACATCTCAATCCCTAGTGAAAACATTCCTAATTACTTTAGATATTTGAAAGAAACTGGGTTATTAGTTGGGAAGGTTATGGTCCTTCTCAAGAAATAAGTCCACAACATTATGGCTACTGGGAACCAAGAACCTCGTTATAGCACTTGATTCTCTATGGTAGCGAGGCAGAGGACTCCAAGGCCTACTCAGGGGAGATGGTGTGGCCTAGTACCCCAGTACGCAGGCACACAACAAACAATACACAATAAATTATTGCTGAATCAGTATTTTTGCTTTTAAAAAGTAAAAATACTTTATTACCCACATACTACTCAATGCTATGCATTAATATACAAATATATACATGATGGCAGGGGGAAATATCTATGGTGACACCCTGTTAACAGTTCACACTCCTACCAAGCCCTGCACCATATAACCACAATATCCCCCAGAGATACTACACACAATAAAACTTGGTGTAGTTATCAAAATGCAGGCCCATTGGCTTTGCAACATTTCACCATATGAAAAAAAGCAGATATTTAGCACAATAAACTAATGCATTACCATTAAAACCACTAAGGATGGTACCATCTTACAATGACATCCATTGGGGCATAGAATGACTCACTGTTAAATTTGTGATTGTCAATAAAGCATTCCAATGATATTTATTAATACATGTATGAATCTCTGTTAATTCTGTTATTGCCAGTAAATCAAATCCATAACCTTTATTAAGACAGGTAATGATCCACGGTTAACTTTGTCATTGTTAATAAAACATTTCAATTTTCAATAAATGTATGGATGAGTCTTTGATCCTCTTTTATGTTTATTGCAAAACAGCCTTAGGGCCCACCAACAAGAATCCACTCACTCCAAACCATTTGAGTTCAAAATCCCAGTGGAAACATAGCAAGCAGTTTTCCCAAGTCGCCATGACAAACACCTGGGAGACTTAGGGCGATGTCATAACTTCAAACTAAGCCTCTGAGGTCCTTAGATGGGGATCACTGCTGCACTGGGTGAGCCCCAGCAGTCTCTTTATCACTGCGGTGCCTCTGCCCTTCCAGGCACCACATGCCATGTATGCATATTAGTACTGGTAGGCACTGTAGGCTGCACATTTCCCCTGATGCTATACTCTTTTTCCTCTTTACCCATGGCTTTGCATCACAAACAAAATGGCTTTTTTTATTTGGCCTCGCCACATTTTTCATCGTCCAGGTGCCCTTTCCCTCTCTGGGACTCTCTCGATATCTCACACACCTGTGGCCACCTGGGGGCCCAATCGTATGCAACACAGTTGACTCCTCAGCCAGAATAGGTCTCTGTGTAGTGGCACGGGAGGCTAAAGCTGTCCGTTTTCCACCTGCACCTAGCAGGCAGTCAGTGATGGCAGGGCACTTCCTGCTTGCCTCAGACACGGGTATAGGGAGCAGAGCAGGCATACCACAGGACAACCTCGTGCCTGGGCTCCCTTTGAACAACCAGTCAGGAGCACAGTGGCACTCTATATTCTTCCTTTGGTCCCTGGACATTTGGGGCCCCTGAGGATTAAAAAAAGATGTATTGCAAGAGGCCCCATCCTTTCTTTGCATTTTCTGTTGATCTTTATCCCTTGGAGTCTGAGGGTCCCCAGGGACAGTAGAAATGAGGAGGGGACATCCATGTCCCCTCATGGCAAACTTCTCACTGCGGACTTTGCACTCCCCAGAAAGTTCTTGGAGTGTCTGGAGTACGGAGCTGTTTGAGTCACACTCATACTTAGTCCCCTTAGGGACAGCATTTCTCCTGTTATTTTCTCTAGCCCTGGTGAACTGTTTTGAAAATGGGAGGTCTTGTTTTGCTCCTTGTGATAAGCATTCGTCACCAGGTTTGCAGGATTATTTTCTTCAGGCCTCCTGGCCTCTTTATTTGATAAATTCTTGGGGAACTGGATTTCTTTTTTTTGCTGCTCTCTGTTTTTAGGACCTGCTTGCTTGGTGCTTGGTGTTATAATCAGTGTGGGCTGCCTCCAGTGGCACCATACAACCCTTAGGGCAGAATACCCTCCATGCCTGCACACCTTAGGTTCTATAGCTTCTGTAGCCACTTGAAATGCACTCCTCTGGTTACAGAAGTCATAGGACAGCCCTCTGCAGGCCTATTCCTCAGAGGTTCCAGGGGAACATTCCTCCTCCCAGCTCCTCCAGCAGGATCCTCAGAGTTTGTAAAAGGGCCAGTGCACTAGGACTGGAGAGGTGAATCCCCAGAACCCCATCCATTCCATTGCCATGTTTCTCTTGCACCCCAGACAGTGGTGCCTTCATCTTCAGGTGAGCAGCACTGGTCCTTGTTTTACAAGGTGGACACTAGCAGCTAGGACTCCCAATCCATTGTAAAATAATTTAATGTGAGCCAGCCTTAGTTAGTGAGATTCACTCACAGTAAAAGTCCAAAAAATGGGGAGTCCAATAGCAAAACGTCCAGAGGGGTAAATGGGTGGAACACATTTTCCTGCAATATTTTACAGATGTATGTGAATGCATAAGGCGCAAAGTGAGATTATCACATTAGATAAACATGCATTTTAGGGATACCTCAATGGTGTTGATTAAATATCAAGGACAGTTTGAGCTTGTATAGATACTTTTACTTCTGTTTCACACCAAGCCATATGGTTGAGGATAATAGCACCATGCAGCTCAAATGGAATTATGCTGGTTTTATTTAGTAGTGTTCCTCTCCCATGGAGCCAGCTCCACACCTTATTTTAATAAAAAATGTACAATATTTGGGGGTCCACTATAAAAGACTGAATTCTCATGCATTTAAAGTACAAAAGGGAGAATGGCTTTTAGGTCTGGCATTCATCAGCCAAGACCTTTTGATTTTACTACAATTAAATCGGTAATATGCATACTGTAAAAAAGTGGATTATTATTTGCCTCAAGTATTAATAAGGTTAATTTGCCAGGGTGAAACCCAAAGTCACTAAATTAACCTGAGTTTAATCCATCAGTAGACATGGCACAGAATAGACCGGCTTAATTTTGGGCAATGTGCAAAGTGATTATGCAGTACCCAAACAGTAATAAAGTCAAAACGCCAAACAATAACAATCCCAAACTGAATTAGAAAATTGTGTACCTTTTAATAAAAAGAATTACACCAAAATGACAAAAATCCATTAAGGGAATGGGAGATATGAATTTCTGAAGATTTCAGTGAAAATAGAGTGATAAAGCACAGAAGACATTTGGGACCTCAAAGAAAAGTTCTTTCTAGAGCCCTAACCATAATTTCTATGAAAAAAGACACCCCTCACTGTGTTGATTTGCTCTTTAGGAAATTCCTTTCAGTTATACATATTTGATTTCTTGAAAATGGCATTCAGGTGTGCCACACTTTTGTCAAAAATTCTGTGAAGTATTTTGTCTATGTCTATGATGACCATTCACATAATAGGTGTCTTTTTACGTGAGAGCAAAAAGTGTATCAGATCCTAAGGAAGTGAGGGCGGCCCGCCAACAGCCAGGCACCGACGGCAGTCAGAAGCCAATTGGCTACCATCACAAGAAGGAGAAATACATATATATTCAATACACTTCCTGTTCTCAGGCAAAAAGTGCCTGTAATCACAAGATGAAATGCAGTGAAGATTGCTTACTCAGTAATGAAAAAGTGAAAAACCTTGGTCACAATGCACGGAGGCATTTTGAAAATCCTTGAAATACACACATTTTGAAAATCCTTAAAATACACACATTGAGATAGACAATATATATATATATATATACATATATATATATATATATATATATATATATATTCACTGAAAAAACCATAGGTTTCAGGCACGTTATAGTTAGAAATGAGCATTTAAAAAACCTTAGAAATTCACTGAAAAAACCATAGGTTTCAGGGGCGTTATAGTTAGTTGGACATTTCACTCGTACAAAACCATAGAAATTCCCCCGTTATAGTTAGTTCAGCTAACTATAACTCGCGCGCCCGCAATGCACTGCTGATGACGTCACATATTACATCACTCATGACTTGGTCAGTGACATCACTCATGACATCACTGATGACATCTCAAATGACATCACTGATGACATCATCCTTGTGATAGAGTGGCAGACCTCCTCTCACCCTAATATAACCTTTGATACACACACTCAAAAATACAAACTAACATTTTCAAAACAATGGACATAACAATACCAGTTACAACACACCTATTCAGTAATTCCAAGATCTACACACACATCCACTCATTCACCAACAGTCCCTATACAGTCACTCATACATGTACTCACTCATCATATGTACTCATACACCTATACATCCTGTTACACACCGCCACTCATCCATAGAGTTACTCACACACATAGTCACACATGCAAACAAAGTATCAAACATCCATTTACTTGCATATACAGTTATACACACACTACCACACTTACTTCTACAGAAACTTACACATACTTACTCTCTTAAACAATCACTTATAGAAACACCTACTTATTTGTAAAGGAACTTTTCCAATCTCTCACTCTCACATATACTCACTTATATACACCAATACTCACATATACTAGTTTAAAACATATGTAGTTACTCATAAAGACACCATTGAGACAGTCATTCACTCACTAACACACCCATACACATACTCATCCACCTATACAGTCCTGCACACATGCTGTCTTCAACACATACAAACAGTGAGTCACTCATTCATGCATCTATGCACTAAGTAATACCCCCACCGAACCATACAGACACTCAGACACTCATACTGATACTCAAAAAACCAACTAATAACCCATATAGACACTCATGTAGCTACTCACCAACCCATGCAGCCACTTATACACAAAGTGAGAGACTGATACATATATTTTCATATTTAAACATTACTCACTAACCCATGTATTCACTAAGATACACTTAGTCAGTTATACAATCAATTTTACAAAAAAATCATCCATTTAGACACTTATATACCCATTTATTCTTCCATCGACCTTGAGATATACATATATAAAACATATTTAATTTTCAGAAAAACACACATTCACGGGATGATGTCATCAGTGATGTCATCAGTGATGTCATTTGAGATGTCATCAGTGATGTCATGAGTGATGTCACTGACCATGTCATGAGTGATGTAATATGTGACGTCATCAGCAGTGCATTGCGGTCGCGCAAGTTATAGTTAGCTGAACTAACTATAACGGGGGATTTTCTATGGTTTTGTACGAGTGAAATGTCCAACTAACTTTAACGCCCCTGAAACCTATGGTTTTTTCAGTGAATTTCTAAGGTTTTTTAAATGCTAATTTCTAACTATAACGTGCCTGAAATCTATGGTTTTTTCAGTGAATATATATATATTTATTATACTATGTATACATGTGAAAATGTCTCGGTCCCCTGTTTGCCTCGGTGGCACGGAAAAAATGGGTGGAACTGACGTCAGCACGCCGACGAGGTCCTCTTATGGCTCCGATGACGTCATACGGTGTCGCGAGCGGAGCCGTGCTCGTTGACGTGGGAGAGTTAGGAAAGAATTTCCGTGGAATGCTGGTGCAGGGGATATTCACCTAAGTGTTCAGGCTAGTCCTTTGGGAGCAACTGTTTATGTTGCCACTCCAGAAACCGAAACCAGTGATCCGAGGGCAGAGGCCCTGCAGATGGCACACGAGGTGGGGTGCCCAGTCGTGTGCACCGGCGGGGCAGCAAAGTGACAAGCACCACAACCCACAAAAAAGGTAACGAGGGCACTGAATAACACAGGATCTTCTCTTTGTATCTAGCAGGAACAACGAAGTTAAAATGCCCTAGTACCAAAATGTAGAATTAGTGCTACAACGGTCTTCAAGAGGACCTGCGATGCCGCTTCTGCCTCCCGTACCCTGGAGGTGGCACATGGGTCACGCAGTACGGTCATACTGCGGTGGGACGCACACTCATTGACCTCTCATGGCACAGCTCCACACTTCAGGGAGGACGCTTTCCATTAGCTATGTTTTCTGATGACATGTCGCGCCGGCCCCGTCCAACAACAGAACTCCTTTAGATCCAAACAGACTCTTCCACTCTCTCACCGTAAGTGAAACCAGGCCACGCGGACACTTTCACAATACAACAGCCGGAAATGCACTTTTCGGTAAAAAAAACCACATTCCTTCCTCCTAGTTAATCAAATAAACGTCTCACTGAAGAACAGGGGCCAGCTTCGATCGGTAAACAGCCAAAACAACGACTTTTTTACTTTGCGATACCATTACAACGCATGCATTACCACGCATGCGTTGTACATCACGAAGTCATTACTACGCATTTTTAGAACGCATTGTCATTTACCACGCATGCCTTTACAACGAATTTTGTTGTAAAGGTATGTATGGTAAATGACCATGCGTTCTAAAACATGTAGACGATCCATGTCGTTGTAAGGAAACAGAGGCTGTTCCGTTTCCTCACAACGACGTGCACCGCCCCTCAGAGATGATGTGAAGCAGGAACCACGAGGAGAGAGGAACCATGAGGAGTGAGAGGTAAGGAGGATTGGGTATGGGGTGGGGGTTTCTTTTCTAGGGTTTAGGGTAGTGCAGTGGTGTTTGGGTGGTGTAGGGGGTCGTGCTGGGGGTAGTGTTTTAGGGTTTAGGGTAATGCAGTGGTATTTGGGTAGTGTAGGGGGTCATGCTGGGGGTAGTATTTTAGGGTTTAGGGTAGTGCAGTAGTGTAGGGGGTCGTGCTGGGGGTAGTGTTTTAGGGTTTAGGGTAGTGCAGTGGTGTATGGGTAGTGTAGGGGGTCGTGCTGGGGTAGTGTTTTAGGGTTTAGGGTAGTGCAGTGGTGTTTGAGTAGTGTAGGGGTCATGCTGGTGGTAGTGTTTTAGGGTTTAGGGTAGTGCAGTGGTGTTTGTGTAGTGTAGGGGGTCATGCTGGGGGTAGTGTTTTATGGTTTAGGGTAGTGCAGTGGTGTTTGGGTAGTGTAGGGGGTCGTGCTGGGGGTAGTGTTTTAGGGTTTAGGGTAGTGTGGTGGTGTTTGTGTAGTGTAGGGGGTTGTGCTGGGGGTAGTGTTTTAGGGTTTATGTTAGTGCAGTGGTGTTTGGGTAGTGTAGGGGGTAGTGCTGGGGTAGTGTTTTAGGGTTTAGGGAAGTGCAGTGGTGTTTGTGTAGTGAAGGGGGTCATGCTGTGGGTAGTGTTTTAGGGTTTAGGGTAGTGCAGTCGTGTTTGTGTAGTGTAGGGGGTCGTGTTTTAGGGTATAGGGTAGTGCAGTGGTGTTTGGGTAGTGTAGGGGGTCATGCTGGGGTTAGTGTTTTAGGGTTTAGGGTAGTGCAGTGGTGTTTGGGTAGTGTAGGGGGTCGTGCTGGGGGTAGTGTTTTAGGGTTTAGGGTAGTGCAGTGGTGTTTGTGTAGTGTGGGAGGTCATGCTGGGGGTATATTTAGGGTTTAGTGTAGTGCAGTGGTGTTTGGGTAGTGTAGGGAGTCATGCTGGGGGTAGTGTTTTAGGGTTTAGGGTAGTGCAGTGGTGTTTGGGTAGTGTAGGGAGTCGTGCTGGTGGTAGTGTTTTAGGGTTTAGGATAGTGCAGTTATGTTTGGGTAGTGTAGGGTGTCGTGCTGGGGGTAGTGTTTTAGGGTTTAGGGTAGTGCAGTGGTGTTTGGGTAGTGGAGGGGGTAGTGTTTTAGGGTTTAGGGTAGTGCGCCCAACCAGCCACAATATCCGTGGACAAAGGGGATCCTGACTCTTTGGAACGCTCCGTCAATTTAATAATTTGGGTCAAGGGCCCTACCACGTCCAAGACCTATCAATTCCTTTCTTGGGATCCCTCATATACTTGGAGAAAAAGGTACATAGTTTCTCATCAATTTCAGGCGTGTGTGCCACCTTCCTCTTCAGTGAGGGCCTGGGGCATTCTCCCTCATCCTATTCCTGACCTCCCTTTCAAGGGGTTGATGGATTTTCCCCACCACATACTCTGCCACTTTGGCGTCAGGTGTCCACTCTGCCGACCTAGGATGGTAAATTTGGGTAGGCTCGAACATGTCCGAGTGGACCCCGTCCCCAACCGGGGACTGAGAGGAGTGGGACTCTGGACGCCAGGGACGCCCCGAGTCCTTATCCTCATCGGAGGAGAAATCGTCCTCCGATACACCCTCTCCCTCTAAGGAAACCCGCCGTCGGGGTCTACAATAGTGGTGACAGTGTCGCAATTTTCTCCGGGCCCCTCCTCCTCCCGGCAGGGTGCATGTTTTAGCGTTCGCGCACTCTTGAGGAAGGTCTCCGTAAGTTTATCAAATCCTTCCAAGTGCCCCGCGTTATGCTTAACGGCCCTTTTATTCCCCATCTGGGAGCTACTTGGACCCGTCACCACCAGATCTGGGTCACTGAACACCCCAGGGATGCTTTTCGCCAGCTTATCAACCTGATCCCTAAGAGGAGCTAGCGCCCTAGAAAAAGCCAGAGAGAGGGCTTGGTCCACTGCTGGAGGGAGAAGTTGGGGGGCCATTCCTCCTCCACTTCCTGGTAGTCGGAGTAAAAATGGTCTTCTGGAGAAGACATGATAGCAGAGGGTGTGAGCACAGAACAAATGCCCTTAAAATCCTTAAGACAGCCCCCTCGCCGGTGCTCCAACAGCTGGGCTTTCCCCAAAGCTGTTATAAGAATAGACTGAGGCGCAATACCAATTACCACCACCAGGTGGCGCTGGTCACTAACGTGGCCGTGTGGGGAAATCACCGCGTAGCGGTGTCAAAATTAGGCGAGGGTTGGTCGGGAATCAAGCGGACACTAAAGGAGTGACCGGATTCCCAAACGCGCGTAAAGACCAGCGGGAGCGCTCGACGGAGCTGCCTCGCTCGGACCAGACGCGCCTGACAGGATCTCACCGCGCGCAGAGCACACAGCGGGAGAAACTGCGAGGGGAGAACGCGCTCGGGCAAGAGCCTGCTGCGCAGGGAATATGAAACAATACCAAGGCAATAATGCTAATAACGTGCACAAGAAACCGCTATACAAACAGCAACAACGTCAGATTAAGCCAAGAATGTAAGGAATGCACTTAACTGACGAGCAGTGAAGATAGAGGAAGCGGAAGGGACGTCACGATATTATATACGATGGACTGTGATATGATTGGACTACAGTTGCCTTGGAGACTACCCCCCTAATGGTTCATGGGTTGTGTAGTCTTTTGTTTAATGATTGTTGTGTTACGTTTTCTTTGAACTGCTATGCAAATACAGTGAGGAAAGACATGCATAATCCTCGCCTCCGTCCTGCTATAGAATTCATTAAACTTTATTTGATTTAGAAACATAGATCATAAAAGTGTACATAAAACAGTAAATCCTCTTTCCTAATACAATACAGTGAGAATTAATTAAAACCAGTAGGTAAAAACGGGTGTTACAAAGCCCGGTTCAGGGCAACTTCAGGTTAACAGAATCGTAAAGTTCAATGTTTCGCAAGATCAATCTCATGTACTTCGTGCAAAATACGCAATAAGGGGTCCAAGTAAGATGTAACGCTCCAATACCTGACCAGTTTGCACTATATAAAACTGCAGAAAAACTAAAAATAAAAAGTGTTTTGCACACTTCTGTCATTGGGCTATATGTGGGCTACATCTGGGTGATATTTGTGCTACATTTGGGCTCTTTTTTCTCTGGTGGCCATCTTGGGAGACTTATTTGTTATGAAGTTTCCTAATTTCGTCATTTACTGCAGTCTCCTCCGTAGGAAATGCTTTCAGTTTTTTACTTTGATTCCATCAAGAAGGCATTCAGATGTGTCACACATTTGCCATAAATTCAGAATGTTAGCACTCTAGTTGTTCATTAGATCACTGTAGTAAAGCTACTGCTCACCAGGGAGTTAACTGGAAGTCTACTGCTGGTATTGAAAGTGATTGTTTCGGTCTGCATGTCAGAATTTTCTAATGAAATAGAAGAGGATTTGAGATCTTACTTAAAACATGCCCTACATTTTCTTTCTGCAGCACTAACCATAATTTCTATGGCAAAATGAACCCCCTCAGTTTGTTCCTTTTTAAATTAAATGTTTTAAGTGTTATCAGTTTATTCCAATCAAGATGGCTTCAGGTGTGCCATACTTTTGTCATAAGTAAGACTGTTAGCGCTCTAGTTGTTCTTTAGAACACTCTGGGAAGCTGCAGTAGAACACAAAGGAATCAACTGACAGTCTCTACCCTTGTTGGATGTACATGTTTTACTGAGAATGTCAGACTTCATTCTCACATGACTGAGAAAGATAATGTGAATTTACAGAAAATATGCTCTCATTTTAGCTTCTGGAGCACCTTCCAAAACTGTATGAGACAAGCATGTGAAAATAGTTTTCTCTCAAACATGATTCATGATATCCCAGCAGAAGGTTTTTCACAGGGTAAAATCACCTTAGAACACACCACAATTCCTGAAATTAGTATGGTACCATCAACAAATGAATTCTAATGTAACTAAAGTCTGTTATCACCCTTTATAGTTCTCCTTTTGGTAACCCTCAAAATCTTCGATTCACTACAATGCATTTCAATGGGGTACTATCATTTATATTGGTCCCAAGATGGCTGCCAGCAATTCCAGGATGAAGTGCTGACAGCCAATCAGATCTCACGATGACATGTGTGGTTAGGCTCCGCCCAGATATATATGTGTATTCTTTTTCAAATTTCTCAGGAACTACTGAACGGATTTACACCATTTAACAAAAAGGCATGACTCTGAACCAAGGGCTACCTTTTTGCGAAATTTGGTGTAATTCCGTTCAGCAGTTCGGGCTGTAGCTGCGATGAAAGGTTCCTATGGACAATTGCATGGGGAAAACACGTTTTGGGACCCCCCTTTTTTCTCGGCCCCCACTTGACGAATCACCCCGAGACTTTCAAGATAGGAGCGGACCGAAGCGGGCCATAAGTTTTGAAAATTTCGCGAAGATTCGTCAACCGGCGCCAAAGTTATTTCAAATAGAATGTTGTGGATTTCCTAAGGAAAATAGGTCCTAACTATAACTATCTACTGGCGACCGCCAGTAGATAATATATATATATTTATATATATATATATATATATATATATATATATATATATATATATATATGTACAGACATATATGTATGATCCATGTTGTCATGGGGTAACAAATCTGCCCCCTCCCCCCCGCTTTCTGGCAACCTTTCCCTTGCAATTAAACAAAGTTCTATCCCAATTATAAATGCTCAGAAGTCGAAACAAATACTGTTGTACCGTAGGTGGTTCAATATCTTTTCAGGCAGTCGCTATCAGAAAACGTGTCAGTACAGTGGAAATAAACATAAAATAAAACTGCCCCACGGCTCCCTCGAGAGAGGGGTCAACCCCACATAACAGCAATGATGGCCTTAAATGTATCTCTCTTCTAAAGATCCTGCTCCCATAATCCTCAATACCCTCTTTCAGAGCATCTAACGTTGCACAATCATAAAATCAGTGACCTAAATCAGTGGGAGCCTTCCATCATCGAGGGCATTTGTCATCAGCCCTTCTTTTCCAGCTGAACAATTTGGCCAGTGCGTAATATAAATTAAAAATTGTTGTATAATGTTGAGTTTTCAGCAACACTTTTATCTCAACCTCTATTGAGGTCCGAATATTTACACCCTGAATCTCCAGTTTTGCTGCCCATTTAACTTCTTGGTAGTCAAGGCCGTACACCGCCATAGTATTCAGTAATGCATAAATCTGCCCAATCTTCGTACCCTGGTGCATAATCAAATCCAAGAGGTGGGGGGTTTCAGAGTGAGAAATGATAATTCCCCAGTTTTTTCAAGCTATCTCTAATCTGTAGAAATTTTTAAAAAGACCCTTTGTCCAATCCAAAGAGACACAAAAGGGCACAATTGCTCCTGAAACAAATCACACAGCCGGGGAATCCCTGCCTTTTCCCATCGCCTACATATCCCATCGTGAAACACCGCTGAAAATAAGGAGGAATGCCATAGTGGGGTATTTCGATTATACCTGGTAATTTCTATCTTTTTTTGTACCCGGCTCCAAATCTTACCTACTGCTCCCACTACCTTACATTCAACCATTTTGTAGTAACTGGGTTCAAAATGTCTTAAAAGCACCCCCTAGCTTCACCACCCAAACCTATTTGGTAGATACTTGGGGATTCTCCTATGGCGACTGAGTATGACCGTTAGCTGAAAATAAAACTTCCATATGCTGCAAAAATCCAGCCCAGTAATATAGCCTAAAGTTAAGTACTGTCCACCCCCTGGCCCCAGCCCTGGGGAGACCATTCCACTTTAAGGCCCATTGTGCCCTTGAATATTGCCAAATTAAGTTTGGTGCACATTGCTTTGAGCTTTTTGAGCCACTGCTCGAATATATGTGCAGTGGCTCAACTTCACTGATTTATAATGTCTTTTGACTCTGATGAGCAGGCATCAGCAATTTCAAACGTTCAAACTCCTCACCATCTAAAACAGTCTCTTGTTTGACAGATTTTTATAATACAAGAATAGTAGGTATGAAGGTATCTGCCAAATTTGTGGCTTGCAAACTTTGTAGCAAAGAATTCAGCAGAGGGACAAAGAAGCAGTACAGCATGAGCACAACTGGCATGTAGAGACATTTAAGATCTATGCGTCCACAGAGACTTGCTAGTGGTCAGATGGCTCGCTCTTCTGAAATGGACACCATCCTAGGAGGTTCTACATCTTTTGTACCAGGGGATACACTACCACCTCAAGTACTGACCAGTCAGGCTGATACCAAACCAGCCTAATAAATAAGGCTGTGTTTTGCTACTTGTGTAAGCAAACTATTTCTTCTACTGAAACAACTAGACCTCCCAGGATGAGCTTCACAGGAACATAAATATCCCACCAGTCAATAGTTATGTTTTTATTTACCTCAAAGTTATTGTTTCCTGCTTCTTCAAAAATGAAAATGTTTTGTTTTTCTCCTCTATATATTTTATCACATGGTATTTTTTGTCTCAAAAATCTCTGTTTTTCATTTTCCTCTTTAAAAAAAAAAGAAAATAACAAAAAAACTATGTTGACCAAACTTTGTGCAACTTTTAACCACAATAACATATGTCTATCTATTGCACAACTTACTTGATATTCCTTTATTCACAATAAAATTCCATAGCCTCACCCACTGCATCATTCTTTTTGTTACAGATAGTGGAGCATGGTTTCAAATCTATGCTTGAAGTACCTGCAAACATTTGCAGGATCAATACAGTGAGCAATGTGTTTCCCCTTAAAAACAGCCATCTCTCCACTAAACCCCCCGAAAAGGGTAAAGGATCTGTATACTACCTGTCAGGAAAAACACTAGGCCTTGTACTAACACACTCCAGATTCTCTGTTTTAAAATTTGAGAAGCACAGCATCTTTTCCTTAGAACTGTATGCAGGGTGAACATTTCCTTTTTGTACATAACATGCCATCCCTGCTGGTATCCTTCTACATTATAATCTCTGCATGTAAAAAGCTATACTGAGAAAGCTGCCCCTCTAAAACACCTTTTCTCTCAGTAAACACAGTGTATGAATAACTTTATAAACAGCAGGCTATCTACTGACACTTCTCAACAGAGTAAAGGGACTCTGCTTACGATTTCAGAGAAACACTAGGCCCTCAGCATTATTTTCAATTTTTTTTATTACTTATTTATATAGTATTCACAATTTTAATTGAACAAATATTCACCAATACCTTAAAAAGCACACCATTTTAAAATGTACTTAAAAATAGATCAATATTAAACTCTCTATTCACGCACACCATACATTAAATAAAGTATAACTTTAAATACCTGAAATTGAAGTTGTTTCTTAAAGGCGGCTGAAGACATCACTCTCTTTTACTTCCTAATAAAATCAATTCTGCTGAGCACAAGTGAAAGAGATTACACTTCGTTCATCTCCAAACCACCGAGCACAATCTCAGATATCTGTGGTTATGCAACAGATATACATATCAAAGTTGAAGCATTGCAGCCGATCATATCGCAGCATTTTTAGAGCCATGTGGTGACAATGTTAACTATTGGTTGACCTTAATATAACCTGGGACCGTTTGTTCTGGTTCCCTCCAAATGATCCAACGAGACTCTTGCGAGATAGTAAAACACCTCATGGCAGGGTAAGTCAGTTATTTTCCATGTAGATCTCACGAGAGTCTTGCTGGATTGTGCGAGCCTCATACTGCAAGCTTCACCTGCTGAAGCTTGCATGAATTGCAACAGAGTTTCAAATTAATTAAATAGCACATTCCTTTACAAAAGTGACACTCTCTAACCAAAAATTCTTTCATGTTATAACTCCCTTTTTAATGGGATATTTACACCAGCTGGACTCTCGCGAGAGTGTGAGCACCCAAACACCTGCTTCCACCCATATATTTGCCGGACTCCTGCAAGAGTCTTGCAAACTAATAAACCTAATATTTTTTTTAAAACTATAAACTGAAGAGACAGGATTCTCCACTAAGATCTCCACACAATGAGATAGCCTTGTATACTAGGATATGTGAAAAGGGGGGCCTCTCTTCTGACACCTCTACCACGATTCACATAGATACATACTAGAGTGACATCAAGCACTCGCTTCTCCACTGACACCCCACTCTTGGATAACAGGTGCCTGTAGTAGAGTGTGACCTCTCCACTCACACCTATCCCCAGGATGACATGTATACATAGTACGGTGTGGGTAAAACTGGCCTCTTGGCTGACACCACTCCCCTGTGCGGCATCTCTGAGTAGTAGTCTGCGTAGAGACACTAGGCTCTCCTCTGACATGGTTCCTCAGAATAACAACTCTGTGACCTAGGGTGTGAGGAGGGAGTGACCTCTCTGCTGTGATATCCCCCAAGATAACAAATGTGCATAGCAGTACCTGAGGAGACACTGTCCTCTGCATACACACCTTTCCCCATAGGGACAAGTGTGCATAGTAGGTTGTGGACTACTGAGTCCTCTCTCTTGGATGACAAGTTTTCATAATAGGGTGTGGGAGAGGCTGACCTCTGTACTGATACCCCTCTTTTAGATGACGGGTGTGCTTATTAGGGGTTGGGATGGACTAGCCTCTCCACTGTGACTTCTCTCTTGATTAACAGGTTTGCGTAGAAGGCAGTACAGATGGACTGGCTCTCCTCTAACACACCTCCACAGGGTGACAAACATGCGTAATAGTGTGTGAAGAGTGACTAGCCTCTTTGCTGAGAACTCTCTCTTCGAAGACAAGCACAAGGAACAGGGTGTGGAAGACAGTGACCTCTGCACTTAGGCCTTCCCTTGGTTGACCAGCATGCGAAGTACATTATGTTTAAGGACTGGTCTCTCTATTAGGAGCTCTCTCTTAGTAGACATCTGTGCATACTAGGGTGTGGTGAGGGACCGGCCTCTCTACTGACACCCCTCTCTTAGATGACGGGTGTGCGAAGTAGGGTTCGTGAGGGAATAGCCTCATAGATGAGACTTCTCTCTTGCATAACGAGTCTGCCTACTAGGGTATAGGGAGGGACTGACCTCTCCGCTGGGACCTCTCTCTTGGATGACAGGTGTGTGTAATAGGTTGTTGCAAGAGACTGGCCTCTCAGCTGAGAACTCTTCCTTGGATAACAGGTGTGATAGTAGGGTGTGGGGAGGTACAGCCCTCTATACTGACACCTACCCCACTGCATCAAATGTGTGTAATATGGTGTGTAGATGGACTGGTCTCTCCACTAACACCCCTCAACAGGATGACAAGTATGCGTAGTAGTGTGTAGATAGAGGGACTAGCCTCTCCAATGAGACCTTTCTCTTGATTGACAGGTTTGCATACAATGTAGTACACATGGACTAGCGGTCCGCTAACACACCGTCACAGGGTGACAAACATGCATAGTAGTGTGTGAAGAGGGACTACCTACTTCACTGAGATGGCTCTCTTGGATGACAAGCAAACGTAACTGGGTGTAGAAGGGAGTGACTTCTGCAGTGAGGCCTCTCTGTTGAGTGACTAGTTGCTTAGTACAGTGTGGGAAGGGACTGGCCTCTCCACTAAGTGCTCTCTCTTAGATGAATCGTATCCATAGTAGGTTGAGGGAAGGGACTGGCCTCTCCACTAAGAGCTCTCTCTTAGATGACAGGTGTGCATAGTAGGGTGTGGTGAGTGACTGGCCTCTCTGCTGACACCACTCTCTTACATGATGGGTGTGCATAGTAGGGTTTGGGAGGAACTAGCCTCATAGCTAAGACCTCTCTTTTAGATGACAGGTGTGCGCAGTAGGGTGTGGGGAGAGACTGGCCTCTCTGATAAGACCTGTGTCTTGGAAGACAATGTGTGTAGTAGAGTATATGCAGGGGCTGACCTCTCCACTGAGACCTCTCTCCTGGATGATGAGTATGCATAGTAGGGTATGGGAAGTTACTGGCCCCTCTGTTGAGACCTCTGTCTTGGTTGACGGGTTTGCATAGCTGAATGTGAGGAGGAACTGACCTCTAACTGAGACCTCTACCCATAGAGACGGGTGTGCATAGCAGGGTGTGGGGAGAGACTGGCCTTTCTGCTGAGACCTTTTCCCAGGGTGACAGAAGTGTGTAGTAGGCTGTAGGGACAGACTGGCCTCTCTGCTGATAACTTTTCCCAGGGTGACGGACGTGTATAGTAGGATGTGAAGAGGGACTGGTCTCTCCACAGGTACCTCTCCCCCAGGCGACAGATCTGAAGAGTAGACTTTGGGGAGGGACTCGCCTGTCCACTGAGATCTCTCCTCTATACAAGAAGTGTGCATAGTAGAATGTGGGGAGAGACTGGCCTCTTTGCTGAGACCTCTCCATAGGGTGACAAGTATGGGTACTATGGTGTGGGAAGGGACTGGCCTCATAAGTAAGAAATCTCTCTTGGATGGTGGTTCTGCATAGAAGGGTATGGACAGGGACTGACCTGTCCGTTGAGACCTCTCTCTTGGGTGACAGATGTGCGTAGTAGGCTGTAGGGACAGACTACACTCTGTGCTGACACCTCTCCCTAAGGTGACAAATGTGCATAGTAGGGTGTGGGAGAGGCTTGCCACTTTGCTGAGAACTCTGTCTTGGATGGCAGGTGTGCATAGTTGAATGTGGGGAAGGACTGACCACTCGCTGAGACCACTCCCCATCAGGACATGTGTGCGTAGTAGGGTGTGCAGAGGGAGTAGCCTCTCCACTGATACCGCTCCTCAGGCTGATGGGCGTGTGCAGTAGTATGTGGAAAGGGACTGGCCTCCCACTGGCACCTCCACCCCAGGTGACAGGTGTGCACAGTAGAGTTTGGAGGAAAGACTACCTTCTCCACTGAGACCTCTCCCCTATATGACAATTGTGCATGGTAGAATGTGGGGAGAGATTGACCTCTCTGCTGAGACCACTCCCTAGGGTGAAGGGTATGCATAGTAGGGTGTGAGGATGGACTTGCCTTTCTGCTGAGACCCCTGCCTTGAATGACGAGTATGCGTAGTTGAGTATAGGCAGGGACTGACCTCTCCGCTCAGACCACTCTCCTGGATGACGAGTTGTCATACTAGGGTGTTGGGGGGACTGACCTCTCTGCTCAGACCTCTCCCTTGAGGAACTGACCCCACTGCTGAGACCTCTGTCTTCGATGACAGGTTTGCATATTTGACTGTGGGGAGAGACTGGCCTCAGGACTGAGACCTTTCCCTAGGGTGACAGAGGTGCATAGTAGGATGTAGGGACAGACTGGCCTCTCTGGTGATACCTCTCACCAGGATGACAGGTGTGCATAGTTGGATGTGAGGAGGTACTGTCCTCTCCACCAGCACCTCTCCCCAGGTGACTGTGTGTGGAGTAGACTTTGGGGAGGAACTAACCTCTCCACTGAGATCTCTCCCCTATATGACAAGTGTGCATAGTACAATGTGGGGGGAGACTGGCATCTTTGCTTAGACCTTTCCGTATGGTGACAGAAGTGCATAGAAGGCTGTAGGGACAGACTGGCCTCTCTGCTGATACCTCTCCTCAGGGTGATGGGTGTGGAAATTAGGATATGAGGAGGGATTGGCCTCTCCACTGGCACCTCTCCCCCAGGTGACAGGTGTGTGAAGTAGTCTTTGGGGAGGGACTAGCCTCTTTACTGAGATCTCTCCACTATACAATAAGTGTGCATAGTATAATGTGGAGATAGACTAGCCTCTTTGCTGAGACCTCACCCTAGGGTGACGGGTATGCATAGTAGGGTGTGGGGAGAGACTGGCCTCTCTGCTGAGACC